>CAWUFW010000809.1:2400000-3000000 GCA_963921515.1 Calotriton arnoldi
AGTGCATTGTCCACTATATGTGTAAGTACCGATTTGGCGCTGTGCCCTGGTCGAAAGCTGGAATTGCTCTATGGTTACAGAGTTGGACATGTACACATTTTTCACGGAGCTTCACCAGAGTTGATATACTAGAGATGCGGCGGAAGTTATTTAGGTCCTTGTGATCAGCTGTAGTTTTTTTTTTTTTACAATAGGGGTGATCTGCCCAGCCTTTAGGCATTCAGGGATTGTGCCTTGAAGTAGAGAGACATTAACTTAAACGGTAAAACAACTTCTGTGCCAAAAAAAACTCCCCACCCCACACTTCCACCCCAGAAGCATCTGTCACCCTTCCAGAACCATGAACTTGATGGAAAAGTCAACTGGGTGCCAAACCAACCGAGCAGGATCTTAAGTAAAGGATATAGTGGTGCTTGCGTAAGAACAATAAGTAGGTGCATAACTTGGTTAGTCAGCAATCGAGAGGCCGTGGTCCTTCATGGGGCTACCAGATGAAGAAGGCACAGCGGATCCAGGGAGGAAGAGGGCGCGCCAGTGCTCCCCTTCCCCTCAGAATCTGACAGAAACTATGGCCGGGACCCACGGCGTTTCCGTCTCATCGACCTCGTGCAGCTGCCCAGACCGGGGCTTCACCGTCCCAACCCCCATGCCCTGTTGGGACCCACTCAAGCGGCGGGTTACTCTTAAAAGGCAGCTGTTCTGTCGACCATGTCAAGGCTGCTTCAGGTGTCTGGAAAAACCAGGATTTAGAATCATAAAGTACTTTGAGCCTTGCTGGGAAGAGAAGCATATAACGAATTCCACAGGACTTAAGAGGATGTTTGACCTTATCCTAAGTTCTGCGTTGTTGTTGTACAGAGTGGGTGTAATCTGGAAAGATCATAACATGGCTCGGCTGGAGACATATGTCCCCTACATTGCAGGCCTCCCGGAGTTTTGTCTCTGTCCTGGAAGTTTAGGAGCTTTGCTATTATAGGACGTGGTAGAGCTCCTGGAGGGGGTTTATGTGCAAGTGAATGATGCACCGTCTCCACCATAAAACAGGTCGACAATGTGGAAGCGGGCACCCAAGCAGGCACCCAGATCTACAGAAATTGTTCGGGTGTCTGACCCTCCACCCCTTGGGAAAGCTGACACAGCGCAGGTTACATCACCACGTCCGGCCCTCCGTGTCTCCAATGTTCTGGATGTATTTGAGAGTATCAGGACCATCATTTTGAGTTCTTTCACTGTGGCTTCCTGTTCAAATACTTGACCCGCTGCTTCAGACACTCTATCAGCCATCCCTCACATGTCTTGTCTCAGGAAGGATACCTCACTCCCATCACACCAATCTTAGATTTGAGTGCCATGCGTCGTAAGGCTTGGATGGTCTGTAGTATGGCGTCAGTGTTGTCCTGGTTTGGGGACAGTAGAGGCTGGTTCGGCAGTTCAGTGTTCATTGGGCGGCCGATGTAGGAGCAGTCTATCTATCTATGCCTGTGACTAGGACGTGGAAGGTTTATCATGGCTCAGGACGTTCACAGCTGGTAGTGTCTCCATGGTGACAGGCGGTAGTGCACAGACTCATCCACCCCCTCCTCAGGAGTTCGCAGAAGGGGGGGTGGGTGGGTGGGCGCGATCAGTGTTGGACCCTGGGTCTAAGGTGGAATTAGTTGCAGGCAGGTGCCCTGGTTCGAGCAGTGCGCTCTGGTAACACAGCTGTGTGTTTGCTGCAATTTTGTTGCTTGTGATGTGCAGTCAGCGTACATCAAAATTGTGTGCAAGGTTTGAAAACAACTGTCATCAGCAGCCAGAGGTGCTCCATAAAAAAGGTGCCTTTATATGCCCTGTATTCCTTGCCGCGGTTGTGTTCATCCCTCCTGTCCACTCTACTTTTTGAAATGGCTGTTCATATATGTATCACATATATCTGAAAGAAACACGTTAGTTATAGATTCCTTACCGTAGAATTACCCCCAGGCATCAGACTGGATCCGGAAAGTTTTTTCGTCAGCAGTACCTCTGCGCGTCGGAAGGTGGCGTCGGTCGACTCCGCGTGAGTCGTCGGCGTCGTGGTCGCCGGGATGACGTTGCGGCAGCTACTTAGACGCCGCCCTCGCGCGCTGACGTCAGTTCTTTCTTTTTTTGCGCCAGCCAGCGCAGATCCGGGAAGAGCGGTACCTCAGTCATTTTTTTACTAACTTTTTCTCGACTTTTGTCGACTTCTTTCTTCGAGTCTCCGACTCCGAAAAGGTGCACGAGGGATGCCCGGCGTCCAGGCTTGCAGTTCCTGTAGCCGACTGATGTCGGTGACGGATCCGCACCGCGTGTGTCTTTTCTGCCTGGAGCGCGACCACGACCACAAGTCGTGCTCCCACTGCCGGTCGATGGCGCCGAAGGCTTTGCGGGAGCGGTCCCGAAAGCTGCTTGAACATCGGCAGTCGGCTCCGCGCCGTTAGAGGTCCCGGTCGAGAGGGAGGTCGAGGGACCGGTCGCGGAGCCACCACCATTCCGGTTCGAAATCATCGAAGTCTTCGCACTCGGGGTCGGGTAAGTCGAAGCACAAGAAGAAGTCGAAGAAGCATCGTCGCTCTTCGACTTCTCCTCGTCGGTCGGCCGATCCGACGAGGCACGCGGGTGGTGCCCCTCCCGCGGCTCCGCGCGCGGAGCCTGCAGAGCCGACTCCGAGTTTCCCTCCTTTTCCTGGACCCGGAGCGACTCCCGCCCAGCTTCGTACGTTCTACGAGGCGATGCATGCCATCTTTGGGCGAACCGACCCCGCCGGCGCGCCTTCGGGCCCTGCGGACTAGGTTGGGGGGGCCTAGGTCTTCGCTGCCGGCGGCTCCGGCCCCGATGCCGCTGGCCCCCCTTGGATCCAGGCCTGGATCCGGATCGGCGCCGGTTAACCTCGTTACGCCTCCACCGGCGCCGCTTCCGACGGCACCACTACCGCGTCCGCCGCCGGTTGGCCCCCCGGCCTCCATCCTGATGTGGACACGGAGCCGGACCGGCGTCGTCCGGCGCCGGATCCGGCGCCGGGTGGGGTTTTCATGCCCCTATTCACTCCCGGGGTCCCTTTTCAACCACAGTGGTACCCAGAGGATGATGAAGAGGACTGGGAGGGGTCAGGTGACCCTTTAACTGACCAGTTGGAAAGTGAACAGGACTGGAGAGAGGAACTGGGGGATGCCTGTGGTTTGGACACCTCCCCTGACCGTGGCATGTTGTTGTCTCCTACTGTGGCTACGGAGGAGGGAGCGTCATACGCAGTGGTGTTGCGTAGGGCGGCCGAGGCTCTCAACCTCGAGCTTCCTACGGTGGCGGTCAGGACTAACCTCCTGACGGAGGTGCTTCAGCCGGCTGTGAGCTCTTTGGAGCCCTTGCTGCCGTTCAATGAGGCCCTCACTGACGTCCTTTTGAGCACCTGGTCCAGGCCCAACACGGGGGCTCCCGTGGATAGGATGATTGCCCGACGCCACCGCCTGGCTCCGGGCGACCCCACTTTCCTCTCCCAACACCCCACCCCGGAGAGCTTGGTTGTCCAAGCCTCCACTTCTAAAAGCGCATTCCCTACCGCTCCCCCGGAAAGGGAATTCAAGAAGCTGGACCACCTTGAGAAGAAGATTTTCTCTTCCGCCAGCTTAGGACTGTGATGGGTAAACACCGCATGTCTCTTGGGCCATTATTCCCACTCCGTGTGGGATACGGTGGCGCAGGTGCTGCCTCAGTGTCCGGAGGAGGCCCGGACAGTGCTCTCTCAGGCTGTGGCCGCGGGAGAGATGCAGCAAAGTTTGCCATACGTTGTGGGCTGGATACCGCCGACTCTCTGGGCAGGACCATTTCAACGTCGGTAGCGCTTTGGCGCTACGCCTAGATGAGGTCGACTGGCTTTTCAGGGGATGTCCAGAACACCTTGATGGACATGCCCTTTGATGGCCGTCGCCTTTTTGGCGACAAAGCAGACAACGTTCTAGAGCGTTTCAAGGACTCACGGGCTACGGCCAAGTCCTTGGGCCTCTCCACCCGCCCTGCGCAGTCTGCTTTTCGCCCCTTTCGTGGCTACGGAAGGGGTGCCCCGCTACGTCCCGGCCAAAGCCACAGGCCGCAGCAAGTTACCCAACCTTCGCGCGGCAGGGGACGTGGGAACAACCGTCGTGGTTCCGGGGGCCAGCGGGCGGGCCAGTCCACCAACCCCCCTCCGCAGCAGCCTCCAAACCCTCCTAGTCCGACCTTTCAGGCCCATCAAACGCCAGTGGATGGCAGGATTCGCCATCACCTCCCCCACTGGCGCACCGTCACGTCGGACAGGTGGGTTTTGCAGATAGTCCGAAGGGGCTACTCCCTGCCCTTCGAGACTACCCCTCCGGCCATGCCACCAAGATACCACCGCATGTCGGAGGATCATCTGGCCCTTCTCCAGCAGAAAGTTACGGCTCTCTTGGCCAAGGGAGCCATTGAGCGCGTTCCTGTCCCAGAAGTAGGTCGTGGTTGTTACTCCCTGTACTTTCTGGTCCCCAAGAAGGACAAGGGCCTCCGTCATATCTTGGATCTCAGGGACGTCAACCGCTTCCTCCGGAAGGAGAAGTTCAAGATGTTGACGCTTGCTCAGGGCTTGTCTGCCCTCGAACCGCAAGACTGGTTGGTAGCGTTGGACTTGCTGGACGCTTATTTTCACATCCCCGTCCTGCCGGCCCACCGGCGTTACCTACGGTTCACGGTAGGCCACGAGCATTTTCAATTTACCGTGCTCCCCTTTGGCCTTACCAGCGCCCCTTGGGTGTTCACGAAAGTGATGGCGGTGGTCGCAGCTCATCTGCGCAGATCAGGGGTTTCAGTCTTCCCCTATCTCGACGACTGGCTGTTGAAGGCGGGTTCGCCCCAGGCAGTCGTCTCCCACCTCCAGACTACGGCCGACCTCCTGCATTCGTTGGGGTTTTCCATCAATGTGCCGAAGTCACACCTGATTCCCTCTCAGAAGCTCCTTTTCATCGGAGCGATTCTGGACACGACGCGGTTTCGGGTCTATCCTCCCGAGCAGCGAGTCCGGGATATTCAGGCTATGATTCCGATCTTTCAGCCTCAATCCCGGGTTTCGGTCAGAATGACTCTGAGGCTGCTGGACCTCATGGCCTCCTGCATCCTGCTGGTCGATCATGCCAGATGGCATATGTGGGCTCTGCAGTGGGACCTGAAGTTCCAGTGGGCGCAGCATCAGGGGAATCTGTCCGATTGCGTCCAGATCTCGGAGGGCACTGCACGTCAACTGCAGTGGTGGCTCACGAACCAGGATTGGGTCAATGGCAGATCCCTCTCCCTTTCCCAACCAGACCACACTGTGGTGACGGACGCGTCCCTTCTGGGATGGGGCGGCCACATGGGAGAGGCGGAGATCAGAGGCCTCTGGTCTCCGGCGGAGTCCGGGCTCCACATCAACCTTCTGGAGCTCCGGGCGATTCGTCTTGCACTCAAGGCATTCCTTCCCTCTGTCCGGGGAAGAGTAGTGCAGGTGTTCACGGACAACACCACTGCCATGTGGTACTGCAACAAACAGGGCGGGGTGGGGTTGTGGACCCTATGTCAGGAGGCCCTCCGCCTCTGGACATGGCTGGAACATCAGGGCATATCCCTGGTGGTTCAACACCTGGCAGGTTCCCTGAACGCCAGGGCAGACGAACTCAGCCACAGGTGCATGATGGATCATGCATGGTGTCTCCACTCGGAGGTGGTGCAAGGTCTCTTTCAACAATGGGGAGAGCCTTGGTTAGATCTATTCACCACCGAAGAGAACGCGCAATGTTAGCAATTCTACGTGTTGGAATTTCCAAGGCGGCACTCGCTAGGCGACGCCTTTCATCGCGAGTGGAGTTGCGGTCTGTTGTACGCCTTTCCGCCTATACCACTTCTGCCCAGAGTGCTGAAGAAGATCAAGCGCGACCGGGCCCAAGTCATTCTTGTGGCTCCGGACTGGGCACAAGTCTGGTATCCCGAGCTGCTCAACATGGCCGTCGATCCTCCGATCAGACTGCCTCATCGGGAGGATCTTCTGTCGCAGCACCAGGGGACGGTCCTCCACCGAACCTGTCCAGTCTCCACCTCCTTGCGTGGAGATTGAGCGGCAGCAGTTGACGTCTTTCGACCTGCCTCCCAAAGTCTGTAACGTAATCTTGGCAGCCAGGCGTCCCTCCACTAAGACGGTATACGCCTGACGGTGGAACACATTTGTGGCATGGTGCACAGCAAAGGCTGTGGATCCCCTTTCTGCCCCTCTTTCTGAAGTACTCTTGTTCCTTCTCTCCTTGGCCCAGCAGGGCTCTGCTCTGGGCACTGTCAAGGGCTATCTGTCAGCCATCTCTGCTTTCCTTCGGCTGCCAGATCAGCCTTCTCTTTTCAAGTCCTCGGTAGTTAACCATTTCTTAAAAGGCTTAACACATCTTTTTCCTCCAATCCCCTTCGTTATGCCTCAGTGGGACTTTGATCTTGTGCTCACTTATCTAATGTGCGCTCCCTTTGAGCCGCTTCATAGCTGTCCCTTACGTCTCTTAACTCTTAAGACTGCTTTTCTGGTAGCCATCACTTCTGCTAGAAGGGTGAGCGAGCTCCAGGCCCTTTCTTCCAAACCTACTTTCCTATCTGTCCATCCGGATAAGGTGGTTCTCCGTACCCGTCCATCCTTTCTTCCTAAGGTGGTCACTGCCTTCCACATTGAGCAGACCATTACCTTGCCCACCTTCCTTCCGCCTCCTTCGAAGGAGGAAGAGACGCTCCACCGTCTGGACCCAAAACGTGCGCTCTCCTTCTATCTGGATCGAACCAAACAGTTCCGGGTGGATGATCAACTTTTTGTTGGCTACGTGGGCACAAAGAAGGGTCGGGCCGTACACAAATGCACCATTTCACGGTGGGTCGTGTTGTGTATTAAAGCTTGTTACTCTCTGGCTAAAAAAGAGCCTCCAGTAGGGCTACATGCTCACTCCACCAGGGCGACGGCAGCCACTACTGCCTTGGGAAGAGGAGTTCCTCTAAATGACATCTGTCAGGCAGCTACGTGGGCATCACTGCACACGTTTACGAAACACTACTGTCTGGACAGTCAAGTCCGGAGAGACGGCTTCTTTGGCCGTTCTGTTCTCCAGGACTTTCTGGTGTGATTTTGGTTCGCAGACTCACCACCGGGGTTGGTATTGCTGGGGTATCTATTCTAAGGTAAGGAATCTATAACTAACGTGTTTCTTTCAGATGAACAAGTTACTTACCTTCGGTAACAATATATCTGTAAGAAACATTAGTTGGTTATAGATTCCTTACCGCCCCACCCATCATCCCCATTCTGCGAACTGATTTCTAGGGTTAAGGTCATCCTTTCAGGGCCCTAGTTTTGTGCACCAATGGTCAGTGTCTTGCATGGCTCTGCGTTTCTGGCGAGGAAAGTCGTGTACAGAACTGACGTCAGCGCGCGAGGGCGGCGTCTAAGTAGCTGCCGCGACGTCATCCCGGCGACGGCGGACGCGGAGTCGACCGACGCCACCTTCCGAAGCGCAGAGGTACTGCTGACAAAAAAACTTTCCGGATCCAGTCTGACATCTGGGGGTAATTCTAAGGTAAGGAATCTATAATTAACTAATGTTTCTTACAGATATATCGTTACCGAAGGTAAGTAACTTGTTCTTCGCATGGCGACGTGCGACTGACTTGCGTGCGTTAAAGAATTACAATAGCAAGCCAAATGTCCATGTGAACATGTGTATCAAGCTTAAACTTGGAGCAGGCGTTCACAAGGAACTCATGTTAAGAAAAAATGTAAATGCAACAGAAGTTGTTTGTCTGGAATTAATCTAAGACACAACTTTGATAATAAGACAGAAATATACCTGTCATGAATCAATCGATTTTCAAAAACAAATGTAGAGGAACCAGTATGGCATAGTTAGGTTTAATCCATCCGGATTGAGATTTAATTTAAGTTTTAAACAGTAACAAAATACATAAACAAGATAACGCAGTGAAGTGAGCAGTGAAAAAGTTTTACAGGAAGCCCCGAGTGAAAAACCATAACCATAGAAGAAAATAGTGACAAAAATATGTGGGGAACATTGGTATTTACAAGACAGCCTCATTAGCACATAACATAAGACAACACTGGGCAGTTGCCACAATGTGAGGTTTTAGGTGCAAGGTCTGTCTATATTAGTGTCGACAGCGTTTCGACCCTATGCCGGATGAGAGGGTCTCTTCAGGACTGATGATGACCTGGGGGTCTAATAATATGAGCAAAGTTAGCTGCTGTTCAAGTCTAGTCATAGGTAGATGTGTATGTGAACTACTAAAATTACATACTGGTAATCCTCTTTGACAGAGCCTAGGTGCAGGGTGTAGCTCCAGGGCTCCAGGAGGCTGCAAGTGGCAGGCCGATGATGATGCCTGTGTGGGAAATGTACATGATGTCAGGCTCACTAAATGAAGTATACTGGTCAAAAATATATATCTCTCAGGATGTAACCGCTTACCTAGGGCCACTCAGGAGCTGAGCATAAACGCAATGGTTAATTATCACCAATGTGCAAGGTAAGTGAAAATATACTCACGGGACTGACCCTGCAATAGCTAATAAATGGGTTCAGACTGGGAAAAGCGGTAAGCTACATATGAGAAATGCACACTGTTAAGACTGTTTTAAAATCCTCTGCAGCCGGAGACTCCGATCAGGGATTTGGATAAAGAGGCACAAGCAGCAACCAGGCATGCTCCTAATTGGAATCGCCTAACTGGATGATGATAATCAGTGTCCTGGCGATCAGGATGTTATATAGGGCCAAGCCGCGTAACGCACAACGTCTTTGAGGAGATGGGGCGTGTTAAGGCACGGTAGGCGTGGTGGAGGCATGGACGGGTGCATGCCTCCAAGCACCACTAATGCTGGGAGGTTAGCAACAGACATTGCAAATATGTGAAGGAAATTAATGTGGGAATATCTTCTTGCTTGAGGTATACATAGAAAACACAGGGTGTGTGTAATTAGCTATACACTCAAGGAGAGTGGAATGACTGCAGACTGGGGAATAAGAGGAGGAGAATGCCCCCATCGTAGTTAACAAAAATGCTCACTAGGCTGTCACATTAAGTTCTGCAAAAAGCCATTGGCTGTAATAAACTATTTGTCCCTGAATCAGAGCACAAGGGAACGTGGTGGCTAGATAAAGCTACGATCTTAATGGGAACAAATCCATGAGCACACTAAGTCTGTTCAGGTATAGTGGTACAGCCTGAGGAGCATGAAGGGCTAACATAGACGCATTTAAGATACACACATATTAAAATACTTTTAACACAGTGGAAGTGTATAAACACATAAAAAGTCAATGTGATTGCAAAACCAAATAGTCAAACAGAACGGGAAAGAAATTTCTTTACAGTTAATGATCATCACAAAAACTAGGGGCGTGGCCAAGATGGCGACGGAGTAAGACGTCTCTTACTGTCTCTCCCGCTCGCCGCCGGCCTAAAGCGTAATTACAGCATCGACTGACCGCTGGAATCGAGTCGGAACGCTGGCCTGAGTCGTGAAACCAGGAGCACTGACCTGAGGCGGCTGGTGAAGAGGAGATCGTCTTCCAGTGTTCGGCGGACTGCGGCCCGCGACCGTCGCGAGGAGCTCGAGGGGCGCAGCTGGCGTCCGGCGGCGGCAGCCGATGTCGGAAGGGCAGCTGACCGGCGGGAGAGGCGAACTGGAGCTGATGGCTGTCGTGCGAGCAGAGTGATAAGGGTCGCTAAGCTGGCAGAGAGGTGAGGCCACGGAGCGTCGACAGAATCCGGGCTTAGTGTGGAGCCGGGAACGCCCTCAGCCTCCAGCGAGGTGAGCGGAGAGAGCCGCCGGCACGGAGGCCGGGCGGCGGGGCAGTGGGAGACCGCCAGAAGCAGTGTGGTAGGCCCCTACCTACAATCAGCCACGGGGGAGTCTGGCCAGACGGGAACCACGAAGGGAGCTCCGCTCGGCGTAGCGAGAGCCTCGTACTGCAAACGGCAACCCAGTACTGAGGCGAAGCCGCGGGTGGGCCCCGAGGCCGCTAGCCGCCTACGGTACACATGCAGGCCTGACTATACCCGCGGGAGACTGGAACCCTGCTGAGGAGAGTAGGTCTATAGAGAGTGGAGGCTGCGTGGCGGGCTGGATCTGTAGCCCAATACCAACAATACCCTGTATGCCCTGGAGCTGGGCTAGAGAGTGGGGGCTGGCTGTTTGGCGAGGCAATACCCCCCCTCACTACGCATAACCTAGTTGGCATAGGCATACTTGGTACCGGGGGAGGGGGGACTTCGGGGTATCTTCGGTCGAGACTGAGATGGACCGGCCAGGACTGGAGTCATTCTCCGTGTGGAAGCCGGAGCAAGAGGAGCTGGGCTCGAGGTTTGGGAGCTGACTTGGGCCCTGAGATAGAGGCCGGACCCTGAACGAGAGGGTGCCTGAATAGGAAGGCTGGGACATACACTGAGCGCAAGTGGGCCCTCGGACTGTGCCCCTTTCATGGCAGTAGGCCAAATTAGCATTGATATCTGATTACAGGAGCACGTGTTGGATACGGGGCCAAATTTACGATAGCTACGATCTGAGAGCAAGAGGCGGAGATCAAGGCGGGAAACACCGAAGTAGGATAACGCCACCACAGAGCTAATGGCATTCGCCAGAATGAAAAAAGGGGGGCTCCATCAAGGACATGCTTCTAAAAACCGGGGGCTCGCTGGAGGGGGAGAACAAGAGCCGGCCGAGCAGAGCGACCTCCCCAACGGCGGAAGACCCAGAGGCACCAGTAACACACCCCTATCTACAGGCTTTGTTCTCGGGTCTGAGGGAAGACCTTCTTGCAGTCAAACGGGACCTCACAGGGGAGCTGCAGCCCACGCGAAAAGAGGTGATGGATATCAGGGACAGGGTAGATGCCTTGGAGGAGAGGGACACGTCTCGTGACGAAGAAATAGAACAAATGCAGTAGGAGATCATCCGTCTGTCGGAGCAGCAACTGGACCTACAGGCGCACACAGACTTAGAAAACCGCTCCAGGAGGAATAACATTCGAATACGCGGAGTAGCACTAGACGCGGAGGGAGGAAACATCGAAGCATACGTTATTGGTTTGTTCAAAAGTATTTTGGGAGACACAGCACCAGAAGAGATACGTTTGGCCCGGACTCATAGGGTGGGCAACTGGGGGTCAGGTAGGACCCGCCCATTGAACATCCTAACTGGCGTTCACAGCTTCCCCCTAAAGGAACAGATTCTTAAGAAGGCCCGTGAAGCACAATCAATAGATTTCCAGGGCCAGATGGTTCACCTATTCCAGTATCTCGCTGCCTCCACGCTCCAGAAATGGCGAGAATTTAGACTGTCGTGTAGTTCCTATATTACCCATGCAGGACCTGCGCGTTTGGATAACATAAACTGTGGGCTTGGTGGCAGACTGATTCTGTACACCCCCACCGAGAAATGTTAGCCTGTTTGTAAAAGCTAGCTCACAGTGCCACTAGTGTCTCCTCTTATCGGGGAGAGATTAGTTTCTGGCAACCTCAGAACATGACAACCCTGAAACCTCAAGATCGTGGAAACAATGTACTACTTTTCGCTCAGTCACTCGTGCTCATTTAGTTTATCTCAGAGGTACACAGAATAAACAGTCTGGGCGTTTCAATAAGGATTTATTGAACAGTTGTTATTCTCGTGTAAAGTATATGAGCTAAAACAACCATTAGACAGTAGCAGAGATATATGATTAGCAGTACTATGAATATAAAAGGATAGTACAGTTCTATCATCTTGCAATAAGCATGAATAAATACATGAATATAAAATGCATTGATAAAAGCGAGTGCGTACTCCTACGATGCCTTTCTAGATGTACCTAAGTGTACCTAGCATGTAAGTAGGTGTGCAGCCAAGAATTCCTCTAGGATTTAGTCGAACCCCATTACCTGAAGTATGAATGTAGGAGCCTCTCCTGGTCTCGAGCTGGACACCCCGCAAGGGATGTTCAGACCACTGTCAGCTGGAGCGTCTGCATGCAGGAGCCTCAGCGTCTCTGGTCAGTGTGTCGGCCTGGAAGTCTCGGTTCCCTCTAACTACTGATAGCAAGAGGTGCTGTATTTATACAGAAAAGTATATAGAGTCCCTTTGTCCCTTGTTCTTGTGTTAACCATTGTTGGGTATGAGGATGAAGTATGGGATGAACCTTGTGCGTAGATATTAGGAAGGTGGTGTATAGCCCCTGCCTGGTTTCCAAGTAGCCTCATGAATATTTTATTCATGCAGTGTCAGTCTAAAGATGAAGTCATAGAACACTATTGTTCGGGAAAAACCCTCCTTCTGCACCCAGGCCTAGAACTAGGTAAAAGGTTCAGTCCATAAAAGGCGTTCAATCCTTAAAAGGCTCGTTAGTGTGTAATGTAGGGGAGGTGATGTAGGTGAAAGGGTATGATGTTACCCGGGCCTATATTAGGGTACCTATATGAAACATAACACCCACTCCTCTTCCGAACAGTCAACAATGATAAAAATGCTAGTGGACTATTCTCTTTACTAGATAGTAGTGCATAGAACATTTTTCAATGAGCTCCATTAAAATCCTGTTTTAAAATTAATATAAAAACAGTTTAAAAAGGTAAAAAATTAAAATTCTTGCTTTGAAAATTAGTTGTTTTGGAATTGTCACTTAAGCCACAGTCCAAATTGAGTTCGTTTATATAAGTTGAACGTCTACAAGCATCAAAAGGCCATGCTTTTCAGCGAGAGAGTGTCAATTTTCAGGAAGTGTTCCAAATTTAGTTAATTTTAGAAATAAATGAAAATCCGAATTCTTTCCCAGCACACGATGAGCCAATTACAGATTAAATGTCGGGGCTGGGAGACGCAACGTCATCGCTGCTTGCTGCTGCAGGGGACGGTCCTTGTAACACCTCGCAGAGCACGTCAATGGAGCACAGATGATATTCAGTACTGCCAATGGCTGGTGTAGAGGCAGCTGGTGCTGCCGTCAATACCTCGGTCGATACCTCGGTGCTAATGATGGAGCTAAAGCTTAACTCAGTTGTAAAAGGCATCTACGGATTCTCGAGAAATGAGGCCAGCAAGATGGGAATGCGCTGGGGACATTGCCGAGCGTGGGCCCTCAAGGGTTCCAGCCGGGTATT
Organism: Calotriton arnoldi; assembly: GCA_963921515.1. Classification (NCBI taxonomy): domain Eukaryota; kingdom Metazoa; phylum Chordata; class Amphibia; order Caudata; family Salamandridae; genus Calotriton; species Calotriton arnoldi. Next base: position 2,413,156 of record CAWUFW010000809.1, read on the forward strand.
CAAGTCCGCAGGCGTGTCCGTTGCAAGTGTCAGACAGAGGTCCAACACGCATTCTTCACCGCAAAACAGGCATCGAAGAACAGGTAAGATGCAGTCCATCCAGACTGGTCTGAACGATAGGAACGAAGAGGCGCTTAGTTCCCTTAGGCGAGGTGTGCCCAGATGTTGTACCATGCGTTCACGGTATTTCCGCTCCAGGAGCGCTTTTGCCATTTCGTTGGTAATTGGGCCGTCCATTGCGTAGTAGGTAAATGACAATCAGGACTCCCGCTATTGATAGCAGGATCAGAGGTAGACCTCCGAAAATGCTTCCAAAAACGGAGTGTATAAAGTTCGGGATAACTCCGAGGATTGTCTGAAAGGTGCTAAGAAGTCCTGACCCTATGGTCTTAAATAGGTGTACAATACCACTCGTATCAGACATATTAAAGATACGACCCACCATTTCTGCGAAATGAATGGGGCAGTTTGTACGTATAAGTGCCTGTATCTCACTCGAGGTCCTTGCGATTTGAAGTTCAAAGATCTCTCGAGCGGAGGTTAAGGGTACGGTCTGCTGTAAAAGCATGGCTTTCAGTCTGCTCAAAGCATCAATTTGTATAAAGGAAACATTCAACGAAATCCATAACGGCGCCTCCCTGACTGTACTTGTTGGGGGAAACAATACTTGCATACAGCAAGTAACCCTGGAGTTCACAGTGACAAGATAGGCAATGCCCGGAAGCATACCACAGCAACCTTGATCGTTCAGCATCAAGTAACTCCAGTTCGAGAGCAGCTCCAACACCGGCTTAATCACGGCAGCTGGAGTCCCTTTCATGTGGCAGGACAAGTTTGCTATCGAACCATTACATGCTCTGTGCAATGTAATGTCCCGGCACATGAGGGACCCGCTCAAAGCGTTCTTGCAGTTAGTACCACTTAGAAACACTTCTCGATCCCCACTCCGGCATCGAAATCTATACGGTAAATCCCAGGGTTCCCTAATGTACCCCTTACCCATCTTTTCATATTTGCCCGCCTGCCGTTGTTCAAGGCAATATTGAAACTGAAAAGTAGTGACCGGTAGAGTTATGTGGCCATGGATCAACCATTCAGTAGACGGCGCTTCCGCCACTGTAAATGGCAGTCGGTCCAGTTTTTCAATACGCAACATTGTATATTTAGCTCCCCTTTGTGCCATTTCAACCTGTTTATCTGTTAGATTATATTCAGAAAACAGAGACGTACTGTTTATAAAACGCCATGGCACAAAGCCTGCGCGCAAAGATTGCAGCGTCCAGCTTAATAACATGATAGAACGTAATTGAGATTGCCCGTGTTGTAGTATGGCCAAATCTTGTTCTAGGATGTATATCTCAGAAGATACAATGTTGCCCAAAGAATATATTCTGGAGGACAAAGTTGTTAACCCATTGTCTACCACAGCCAATGATTTTTCCAAGTTAATACGGTCTATTTCCCGTATTCTCTCTGCGGCCTCTTGTTGTGATATTTTCCACTCTTCATTATAGGCAGCATAGATGCCAGCATATATGAAACGTTTCTGACTTTGTTTCCTGGGACCTTGTAAAAAATCCCGAAGATCCATGTCTTGTGAGAGTAAGGTTAAGTGTTGTTTCACTTCTGTTAGTTGTGAACTCTATGTCGTGTTTTAACAGGAAACTGTTGAACAAAAGAATAAAAGATGTATATATTTTTCACAACATAATGACTTATGTGACTCATTTGGGAGACGCTGTGCTAAAGTTAAATTAATGACCACTGCTTATGACTGTGTACTTTGAAAAATTGTGTATAACAATACATGTGTGCTGAGCCAGCTTGTTCCTCACTTCTGTTAGTGTTGAGGTCTCTAGCCAATCAAGGCACAACTTCCCAACACTGTAGGATGTTACTACCCCTGGGTGTTCTCTTTGTACATAACGTGGGTCTGGCCTGTGGATACTGTACCCTTCGGTAATACCCAAGAATCGTTTATTACATATGTTTGTGTCTAAGGGCCAAACCACCCATTTTTCCCAATTTGGGTCTGATCTATTGCACTTTAAAATGTCATCTACTGTTGCCCCTTCCTGTGAAGTCGAATTTTGCCACCCTCCCATCTGTGATGGTGTTGGAAATTGAGGTGTGTTCAGGTCCTTTACCTTGGCTAATCCAAGACAGGATGTCTGTTGCACAGTTTCGTTCAGAAATATCATCTGGTGCGGAATGAGGCATGCTCGAAATAGCGCTTCTGATCCCTGGACTTGCCAGTCCCTAGAACCCCAGACTGATTTTAAGTCTATTGTGTCCTTCCATAGGTCAAAACCCTGTTCAGACAGTTGGGCAATAAAGGAAGCAGAGTAAATCTGTTTGGTATTTGTCAACATAATTTTCAGTGCTGATGTTGGTATAACCGTATAATAGTATGAGGTTGGGTCAGTGGTGTTAAAACCTGAAAAATATGAAAATATCTGTGCAAATGTCTGCGAACTACCCTTGGGTGGTGTAGGGCAATGTTCCCACTGATGGTACTCAAACATATCTCTGGGCGAAATAGATTTGTGCAGGAAATGATGACCATAATGTTGGTAACAGTACAAAGTGTCATAGTCTGAATTACTTTCTAACATTTCAGTGTTGGGAAATGCAGCAGTTATTTCTAAATCAGACTAGATGTTATTAACAGTTTCAGTGTCCCAATCATCAGAAAATGTACTGGAGGTAATGATATCACTTAATGAAATCTTAAATAAATGCGGAATTTTTAAAATTTGTCGGACCGAATATTTCGAATTCAACCTTGTCCCAAACTATACCATCTGGTATAGGAACCGCTGTGATGTTTACTGATAACAAGTCTCTCTGTTCACGATGAGACGATTGATGTAGTTTTAAAATCAAATTAACTTTCGGGGCTGTAGAGCTCTGTTTAAGATATCGTCCATTAATAAGCATGCTAAAAGTTATCACTAAGCCTAGCCAGAAAAGAAAAAATAGAATCCCAGTAATTACCCAAAGTTCAATCCAAGGCGATACCAGGTAAGTCTTTTTAAGAAAGTTCAGAAAGTCTTTGTTTACGTGATTTTGGGCTGGCGTCGTTTCCGGTTCACTTGGATCTAAAGAAAACGTATCAAAGTTCATGAAGTAGCCAGAAGCAGTTCGATCAATTGTAGGAATTGCATTGAGATTTGTAGAAAATGCATTTTGCTCTCGTCGAGGCATGTTGACGTCTGTATTTGGTCTGATTGCAACTTGAGTGTTTTTCTGAGTTTCATTTTGTAGATGAACTTCGTATTCAAGGGGAACGAGTTCCATAGCATTGTTGCTTAGTCCTTCATTCCGTACAGGAGGCTCTTCAAACGTGATGAGTCTTTCTGTTTGAACTTCTTGTATTGTAGCGAGAGGAGGGCGTCTGCTGCTGTGGAGTCCACGAGGCCTACTGTTCAGTATTGGCCACATAGTGTGGTTTGATTAAGTCGATTGACACAAATCTTTTCTCCTTTTTCCCGGCAAGAGGCGGCAAAAGAACAGTTCGTGTTCCTTGAATTGCTAGGACAGGTACAGGCTTTCTGTATGATGGCCCAAATTCTTTCTTGTCCGCTATTTTCTCTCTGACCAGATCCCCAATCTTTGGGATCCAAACAGGTCTTGCCATTGTTATAGGGATTCTGCACATACACAGAGCTATGCACAGGATAATAGGACCTCGGAATATAGTGGTGAGCCAATCATAAGCCTTAGCACCTAAAACCCCAACCCGACTAGCTGTAGCGTCTCATTAGCAACAATACTACCGATGATTAGACAACCCAGAACACGGTATCTCTCTCTCAGGACTCGCAGGAGCAAGAACACCCTTTCATCACTCACTCATACCTGTCCACAACGCGCGTAATAAGAGACACAGTATAGTTTAAATATTTATTTCAACTATCGTGCTCTAAGATACAGTACACGAGCCAGTACTATCAGCATAATGCATAATGATAATATAATCAGCATAGTTACAATTCCATAGAATACAAACGGGGAAAGCATTTCATAAAGCAGTGGATATAGAGCTAAATGACTATACCACCCTCCCCGTGCTATTAGCTAGTTTATTATATAAACAGAAAACCTCTGGGCATTGTTAGGCGGACCCTCATACCTCAATCTCTAGATGCAGGTTTTACATCAGTAGACAAAAACAGCTCTTCTCTCTGGAAAGGTTTTTCTCCAAGTGCCTCTAACAGTGTAATCACCATATTAAAAGCACACGAATTTCTCCAGTGCAGCTGCACATAGTGTTATGTCTAGGTGCGAGGGACAGGCCAGATCAGTAAGAACAAGGGACGTTGTTTTTCGACCTTGCAGAAGCAACCCAGAGGGAAGAAGAGAAAAGGTGAAAGACAGAAATGCAGACAGTCCTAATATAGCCAGGCACAAGCAGAGGCTTGAAAAACAAAGTCACAAAGTAACGTGTGCAGAAAAGGCATCATGGCAGCCAGGCCGCAGCCAACTTAGCAGGGCAGGCCATGAGGCCACAAACCACATGACACCCTCCCCTGGACAGTCCATCGACCTAGACGGAGTTCAAAGCGAATGAGCAGAACAGAATCGTCTGTTTGTGAAAAAGTCCCCATAAAGGACAACGAATGGGAGAGAAAGAGAAATAAAAAGCTGCAGAAAAAATGCAGGGTGAAGCCGAAAGCGGAGGCCTTATTCAATCCATCAAGGTGTAGGTGCAGAAAAACGCCACACTTTCCAAGAGGACATCGTTGGAATCATCATAAAAAAGAGACGCCATCCAGTCCAATAAATCAAAACTGCAGTCATGTTCCTCATAAGAGGGAGCAGTGAAGAGCATTGCGGGACAACTTGCGTGATACTCAATATAACTTTGTTGTAGGAGAGTCTGAGCAGCCGCACAAACATCCCATTGCGCCAATATTCCAAGTGCAGCCGCACGCGCCATATTGCCATCCCCGGAACAGTCCCGCTCATGTGCCTCTAAGGGACCCATCAAGGGGACGAAATCCGGGCGAGACAGAGACGCATTGGTAAGGCAATAATCCAAGGACCAGGAAAAAGGACAGCGGATGCAAGTCATCACAGGTTGCACGCAAGTGAAATACGCAAAGCGAAATGAAAGACTGTAGGACACACTGAGGGTCGCCAATGGCAGGACGCCGAAGCCGGCGAGCATGCATTCACGGAGCATCTGAAGTCGACCGTGGTCGAGAAGGGCCCAATGAAGTGCAGCCATTGCGCAGTAAACAGATCAAAAGCAAAATACCAGCCACCAAAGCGAGGATCAACGGAATGCCGCCGAAGACGCTGGAAAAAATGGAATGAATAAAAGCCGGTATTATACCAAAGATAGTTTGAAAGGAGGTCACAAGGCCAGAGCCCACAACTTTAAAAAAGTGCACCAGAACCTCGGTGTGTGATGCATTAAAAACGGGGTGAATCAGTTCACCGAAATGCTGTGGGAGGTTAGTGTTCAAAAGGGCCTGTATTTCACTGTGGGTACTCGCCACCTGGAGAATGAATGTCTCCCGGGCGGATGTGAGCATAACCTCCTGATTCAATAATAGCGCCTTTATTCTGCTCAATTTATTGAAAACCGCCTTCAAGGTAGGAATGGAAGGCCAAACGGAACTATCTATGATGTCTTGCGGGGGAGGAAAAAGCACATTTTTGCAGCAGACAACTCTGTGGGAAACTGTTACGATATAGGGTATACCGGCCAGCATGCCACAGCAGTCCTGATTATTCAGAAGCAGATAGCTACCATTTGCAAGCACAGTGAAAGTAGGAGAAATAGCAGGAGCAGGAATACCCTTTAAAACACAAGCAAGATTCGGAGCTGAAACGTTACATGCGCCGTGCAACTTAATGTGTTTGCAAATAAGGGAATGACCCACAGTAGAATCACAAGTTTCGCCTGTGAGAAACACCTCCTTCCCGTCCCGAAGACATTTAAACATGAAAGGTAGGGACCACAGTTCATGCAAGAAGGCACTGCCCAAAGGCTGAAAACGGCCAACGGGATAATGTTTCATGCAGGAACTGAATTCAAATAAAGAGAAAGGTAAAGCGATAACCCTGTGTACTAGCCACACCCCAGAATCTAATTCCGCAACAGAGAATGAGAATGGCTCTATTTTCTCGATATGTAACAGAGTGTATGTGGCATCCTTCATGGACATGAACTGCTGCTTGTCAGTCAAATTAAAAGGTAAAAACAAGGCAGTGGTGTTCAGAAAATGCCAAGGAACTTTACCCAACTTAAGTGTCTGCAAAGTCCATGCAAACTGCATAACTGAACGCAATTGATTCTGACCATGATATAGCACAGAAACATCATCTTGTACAATTTCAACAACAGAGGACACAATATTCTCTAACGTGTAAATGCGGGAAGACAGGGTATTAACACTATTGTCAACAACAGCAAGCACCTTTTCTAAATTTGCCTGATCAATCTCCCGAAGGCAGGAGGCAGCTTCAATTTGTGAAAGCTTCCAGAGTTCATTGTAAGTTTCATAAATGAATCTCTTAGGGCGAGGGCCCTGAGGCCCCAGAACAAAATCGGACAGATCAATGTTGCCTGAAAGGAGGGATAAATGCTGTTTCACAGAATCTAAGGAGGAGTGTTGCAACCACTGTTTACATAATTTTCCAACAGAATACGTTGTAACTGTACGAGAGTCAGAAAACCTCAGGTCTGGCCTATCCTGTTTATAACCAGGAGCTGAGTCATGAAAACGCAGTTGGCAGGTGTTCACCGCTGTTGGCCAAGCCAACCAGGGTGACTGAACAAACGTGGAAACATTAAAGGAAGGCTAAATCTGCTGACAAACGTCACAAGAAAGCACATAGGTACGGGTTTGTTTGTATAAACCACGCCACCAGTACCGCTGCTGCAAGATGGAAACTGTCACAGACACGCCTGCATGAGCCGAAGCCATGCCTTCGTGTGCGGCCGTTATCAAGGAAAGCCTGCGGTCCGCGTTGGGAATCAGCCGATCACCAACGTCTGGAATACGTACGAAAGGAGCCTGTTCGGGACCTAAATGATAAGTATATTTGGAAGGGAAACCCCAGGGATATTTGGTACCTTCCTTCGTTGCAGCAATAGCTGCCAAGATATCAGTATCTATTTTAGTCATGGATCTTGTAACTGCTGCGACTGAACACGTGGCTACTGCTGATTTGGCAGCTTCGTCTGCCAAACCGTTACCAACGGCGTGTGCGCCCACACGCTGGTGGCCAAGGGTGTGAATCACCTGTGTGAGAGGCAGACGTTGTTTCAAATCTGCCACTCGAACCCAAAGCATTTTATGCTTAATCGTGCTGCCTTTTGCATCTCTATAGTCGTTTTGCGACCAAAAGAATAGATTGTCATTGAAAGATTGAACACAGTAGTATGAATCACATACAAACAGAGTCGTCACATCTGGATTAGCGAACTCAAGGGCGAGCACCAATGCGCGCAGCTCGGCCAATTGGGCAGTACCGTCTCCTAGTGCCTGTGTGTGCATGACAGTTGATTTGAACTTTCCGTTCACCATGGTACCCGCTACAATAGCACATGCCGCGGAATAAGCATGCCTGGAACCCGTGGCCGGTTGGGCCGAACCATCGGTATAGATTATACAATCATAATCCTCAAGCGGTAGCAGAGACAGAGGAGGAGGATGAACAAATTCATACTGTAAAAACTCCTGTGTCTGAAGAGAAGAATCAAAAATGAAAGTGACATCCGGGGACGTCAAATATGTTGCCCATTGTATCCAACGGGGGTGCAAAGCTTTAGAGTTCGGAACACTTGCTTTAGTCACTGCCTCCAGGGCAGGATATGGTGTTACCACCAGAATGCGTTTTCCCTGTGCCAGTGCGCGTTCCTTTAGAATCGCCATTTGCACTGCAGTTAAAACTTTCTCCACAGATGAAAAACGCATTTCTGCGGAAGTGTAAAGATGTGACTTGTAGGCGATGGGTACTGTGTCACCTTCGTTAAAGGTTAAGTACGTGAAACCCACTGCCCCTGGAATTATTCTAATCACCAGGTTTGTGTGGTTATCACGAGTCAACAAGAATTTAGACTCAAGAAGGTCCGTCTGCAAAGACTGCAGAATGGAGGAATGCTCCGGAAGCCAGCATGACTTCGAAAAGTTAGGTTGTATCAAGGCATACAGTGGCTTGATACGCTGGGCATATTCGGGAATGTAAGTACGCCCGAAGTTCAGAAAACCCAGTAAAGACTGAAGTTTCTTCAGCGTAGTGGGAGGGCACAAGAGTGCGCACTTCTCCAAGAAATGTGGGGCTAAGCCCTTTCCTTCATTGTTGAGTTCATAACCCAAAAACAAAACGGTAAATTCAGCAATGTGGGATTTGGCAAAGTTGAATTTGTATCCCAGGACCGCAAATTCAAGTATAATGCGGTCCACTCGGGAAAGATGCGGGTATAATTTGTCGTCTGTCAGATAGATATCATCGACGTACGAACATGCATCTGGGTCTATGCCGTCTAACAAAGAGACGACACGGGCAGCGAATACGCCTGGACTGTTCTTATAGCCCATAGGTAAACGCCGGAATTTGAATTGTTTACCACCGGAGGTAAAAGAGCTCCATTGGCTGCTCTCCGGGGCTAAGTTGTGCGTGTAGAATCCATTGGATAGGTCAAGTGTTGTTTTATATTTTTTACGAACAAGACTGTCTACAAGCGCAGAACTGTGTGTGTTTTGCACTGCAAAGGTCCGACAATGAGAGTTCAAATGTCGGTAATCCAAAACTAAGCGGTACGATCCATCGGGTTTAGAAACCGCGAAAGGGGATTGTTCATAGGTGATACGCATGTTTCAATTACTCCTTGATATTCCAAATGAGTCAGAATGTCGGAGACGGGACCTTTAGCTTCCCGCTTGATGGGATATTGGGGTTGTGGCTGAGGCAGCGACCGCAAAGGAATATCATGGGGGGGAGAGTCTTCGTCCCAGCCCACGTGGTTGCGGTATAGCGCCGGAGCCAGGGACGCAGCCCACCCGGCTGCAAGAGCCTCCGCTTTGTCCTTGGGGACATGACGAGAAAAGCTCGGAAGGATTACCTCCTCCCCTCTACGCGCAGCGAGTACGAACGGGGGCGGCCAATCCGCCTCTGCCAACAAAATGTCGTACGAAGAGGTCAGATTTTCCCAAAAAATCCCTTTAATAACACGCTGTATGTCACCTTCAATTTGAAAAACAATATCGTATAGTCTGTCAGTGGGTGCCACTCTGGTGTCTGCGGTCTCAACAGTAATGAATGTATCAGTTGCTGTCGCCTCCACATGAGGACGTAGCGCCTCCCGCACTATGGTAACTTCCGCGGCGCTGTCTAGGAGTGTCACTGCCCACGTCCAATTCAGGAGGCTCGTTCTCACCGTCTGTGGCATATCTCGCTGTAACAGCGGCAACTTTCTTCTTCTGAAATTGTGGGCGAGAACGCGGAAATTCTTCTGCTTTCCCTCTGACCTGTTGTCGAGGTTGGTCTCGTCCCTGGGGAGCTTCTCGACCCCTTCCTCTATCCTGGCGATCTCCTCCACTGGCCTGCGAAGTTGTCGGTGCCTGTGAAGAACGAGGAGAACGCGTATCAGGGACCTGAAACCTATCTGGAGATTTAATTCTCGCCCTATCTCGCAAATCATAAGTGCGTTCAGAAGAGACTGAAACCGGGGATACGCCTCGTGACCCCGGCTTCTTCTGTTGCTTACCCTGTTTTTTCAACCTCCAGCTCTTTTTAGTAAAGACTGGTTTCTCATCTTTCTCAGATTGACTTTTTGGTTGTTGTTGTTGCGATTGTGTCTGCGATTTAGCAAAAGGCTTAACTCCCAGGCTATTTCGGCCAATTGTTTTGTACGCCTGGGCAATAATTTTCTGTAATTCGCGCGGCTTGTCCGGATCTGGGACCAAAGCCAAAGCATTAGCTACTTGAAAGTTCACTGCATCGCCCTTGACATTCGCAAGGATCAAATCAGCTACTACGTCGAACACTCCCACCAGTCTCATCCCTAATTCCACAGCCGCTTCAGGGCCATGTTCATCCTGTACACGTTTAAATACAGAGGGGAGAACCGTCATGGAAGGAGTGCCGAAACACTTCGCATATACTGCTGCGAATACCCTACCCCAGTTGTTGCATTCTGCCAACTCGGGGACTAAGTCTTTTGGCAAACTAATCGTTAAAATCCTGTGTTTATCCACGGGAGAGGTGTTAGGAAAAACTGCCTCCAGCTGATCAAATTTTTCTGCAAGCCAATAAGGAAAATCATCCTTATTTTGTGGGCGCTTGCCCATCACCGAATTAACCATGACAGGACTTATGGTCACACCGCCTGCACCAGCTAGATGGGCCGCAACTCCAGGAGGGGCTCCCTGGATGTTGCCTGTAACATACTGTACTAAAGCTCGATGCACTCGTATCAAAGACGAATGCATATCACGCAATTCAGCGACTGCTACCAACATATATCGCGGATGTGGGGTATACCCGGCCAAAACAGGCCAAGTGGCCCCATCAATAGATAAGGGGCCTAAACGAACCGTGGTAGTCGGTTGGGGGAGGGCGCCATCAAACCAAACACGGTGTTGCCAAGCTGTGAGCGGTACTTCAAGGTTCCTATACGGTCTATAGTGATTAGGAACTACGGTGGCTCCATATTCATGGAACAAATTATCGTTCGCATCCACCGCCGGAAAGGTGACCCAAGAGTAAAACACCTCAAAGTGGTAAGCCGGATCTGCTTGTACCACAAAGATCAAATCGACACCCGCGTCAGGCACTCCATACACTGTCAAGTGAGCCCGGAGCGCTGCACGGCTATGTGCCGCTATTTGAATAGCCATTCTAGGCTAAAAGTTTTCGACAACCTAATGTAAGGCAGCACAATATAGGGTATGATCTAAAAAACCTTTTAACAACTTCAAGCTTGAAAGAACCTATAAAAACGTCAATATAGGAGGTATCACCGTCACACACGCTTCCGGAAGCGTCTGCGAGGGAGTTGTGGACAAGCATAAAATACTACGCAAGCGTCTCGCAGAGAAGCAGCCCACTCGTTGGTTGCGCCATGTTATAGGGATTCTGCACATACACAGAGCTATGCACAGGATAATAGGACCTCGGAATATAGTGGTGAGCCAATCATAAGCCTTAGCACCTAAAACCCCAACCCAACTAGCTGTAGCGTCTCATTAGCAACAATACTACCAATGATTAGACAACCCAGAACACGGTATCTCTCTCTCAGGACTCGCAGGAGCAAGAACACCCTTTCATCACTCACTCATACCTGTCCACAACGCGCGTAATAAGAGACACAGTATAGTTTAAATATTTATTTCAACTATCGTGCTCTAAGATACAGTACACGAGCCAGTACTATCAGCATAATGCATAATGATAATATAATCAGCATAGTTACAATTCCATAGAATACAAACGGGCAAAGCATTTCATAAAGCAGTGGATATAGAGCTAAATGACTATACCACCCTCCCGTGCTATTAGCTAGTTTATTATATAAACAGAAAACCTCTGGGCATTGTTAGGCGGACCCTCATACCTCAATCTCTAGATGCAGGTTTTACATCAGTAGACAAAAACAGCTCTTCACTCTGGAAAGGTTTTTAAAAGTCACACAAGTGCAAAAATTTCATCGGCAGGCAACTCTGCGTCTGAGATCTTTCGCATTGCGAAGACTCTCCTCAGAGTTCCCCCTCCTCCAGTGACCCTTGACACCTCAGGTTCACCTTGTGACAAACTTGCAGAATTTTTCTGCAATAAAATCCAAACTATATTGTGTGACTTTTAAACCTACTTTTAATTTGGGTCTTGTTGGTCAGGGCAACTGAATTGCTCCTACCTGCACTGCATTTGCACGCGCACTTTCGTAGCCGGTCCGCCACGGCCTCACAGCCGATTGTTGCGGAGGGACGTGGCTCCACCCCTCAGCCTCCTCACTTTCGGGCTGGAAACCTACTTATTTGCATGCCAGAACGGACGCGCAGCGGTAAGCTGAAGCGCGCTGATTAAGACAGCCAGCATCTTTTTATTTTAATATTTTTAACTTGTGTGACTTTTAAACCTACTTTTAATTTGGGTCTTGTTGGTCAGGGCAACTGAATTGTGCTCCTACCTGCACTGCATTTGCACGCGCACTTTCGTAGCCGGTCCCCGGTCCGCCACGGACTCACAGCCGATTGTTGCGGAGGGTCGTGGCTCCACCCCTCAGCCTCCTCACTTCCGGGCTGGAAACCTACTTATTTGCATGCCAGAACGGACGCGCAGCGGGCGCGCCGAAGGCAAACCCGTCTGTCCGCGTCCGTTCGGGGCCAGGGGCCAGTACCCCTACATCTTCTAATCCAAAGAGATTGCACTATGAGGCAGAGGAGCTGCTTCGACTAAATGGACTTAACATGGGGGAATTGTCAACACTCCATTCACCCAGACAGTAGTCCAATCAAATGTCCACACGGCTCTTTCAAATTGTCAACGGCTCCACAGTCGAATCTACCCACACCTAACTTATATAAAATGTTCCTGCTAAACTGCAGGTCACTACCTAAGCATGTGGTGGAAATCTCCATCCTTTTGGAGGAAGAAAGGCCAGAGGTCCTGTTCTTGAATGAAACCTGGCTAAACCCTGGGTCTGAGCCTGATTTCGTATAGGCTCTCCCCTCGGACTATAGCATCCAGAGGCTTGATCGCACCTCAGGGAAAGGTGGCGGGATTGCCATAATATATAAAAACCACCTAACCTGCCGCATTTCTGGAAGCCCAATACCAGATTGCTAGAATCTTGCCTTTGCTATAGGGTTTACACCCTCACTTACTTTCTCTGGTATTCTAATATACCTGCCCCCAGGGCCTCTGGGACAATTTGGTTATTCCCTGCCTGACATAGCAGCCAACTCGGCCAATATCTCGGCTAATTTTACTCTATTAGGAGATTTCAACCTGCACTTCGATGACTTCTCACAGATGGCCGCAGTAGAGATTATAAGGGATCTAGCTGTCTATCAGTTTCACCAAAAAGTTGTCAATCCTACTCACACGAAAGGGCACTTACTAGACCCTATCTTCTCCAACGTGGAGGAATTAGTAGGGGGGAATCCGATCCCAGTACCATGGTCTGATCATTTTCTTATACCTTTTCTCAGGACCCCTAATTCTACCATACCCCACGCCAAACCGACCTGCACAAGGTTACGTCCCTGGTCCAAGCTATCAATGGAACAATGGACTTTAGAGTTAGAAAAAACAAAACCAGCGCCAAATTCTGATGTTGTCATCGCTAACGAAAATTTTAACAAATGGATACAAGATTCTCTAGATCTACTTCTTCCTATAAAATCAATCCAGGTGAAAAAAGGTAGCAACAGAATGGCATGGTACTCTGCAAAACTTCGGGAATTAAAACAAACTTGTAAGAAGTTAGAAAGAACTTGGAGGAAGGATTTCTCTCCAGGCAACAAATTGAAATATAGGAAGGCTATTAAATCATATAAAGCCGAAATCAAATCAGCCCAGGCGGCTTTTTACGAAGAAAAAATTTCATCGGCAGGCAACTCTGCGTCTGAGATCTTTCGCATTGCGAAGACTCTCCTCAGAGTTCCCCCTCCTCCAGTGACCCTTGACACCTCAGGTTCACCTTGTGACAAACTTGCAGAATTTTTCTGCAATAAAATCCAAACTATATACACCTCATTCCCCCAGACGAAGAGCCAAATTTGGGATTCTAGTCTTTACAGCATAGATACCTATTTGGAAATAATTCCTCTGATGGATAATGAGACACTTGATCGCATCATGTCTCAAGTAAAGAGGGGATCACCTAAAGATCCAGCACCTCTAAAAATACTGAAACAAGTGGCTGGAACAATTTCCCCTTTTATCCTGGAGTTGATCAACGCCTCTTTTGTATCTGGAGTGGTCCCCCCACCCTGGAAGGATGCAATGGTGAGGGCACTCCTCAAAAAACCCAGCCTGGACCCTGACTCCCTGGGACACTATCGTCCCATCTCACTTCTCCCATGGATCAGCAAAATAGCTGAAAAACATGTAAATTCAGTGGTGTCTACCTTCTTGGAAACCAATAAACTTCTTCACCCATCTCAAACAGGCTTCCGCCCATTACAAGGCACAGAAACAGCCCTACTCTCAGTTGTAGAAGAGTCCAAAAAAATTGTGGATTCCGGAGGCATCGCCGTGGTCATACTCCTAGACCTCAGCGCAGCCTTCGACACGGTAAACCATCAACTCTTGGTCCATAGACTTAGGAGATTAGGGGTGAACGGGGTCGCGCTGGCCTGGCTGCAATCCTTCCTGAGTGATAGACTCTTTCAGGTCTTTGACGCTGATGTGGCCTCAAAACAGGTGCCTCTTCGCTGTGGGGTTCCCCAGGGATCATCCCTGAGTCCCACATTATTCAACGAAGTTGGTGGTGCCTTTTGGGGTACACATAGTGACTTATGCAGATGACACCCAACTGGTGGTAGGACTCAATCATGTTGACATCGCATCCCCCAACATTCGACAGTGCTTGGAAGAGACTGCGAAATGGATGGATGATTCCTTTCTGAAATTAAATGGGGAAAAAACCGAGCTGATGATCCTGGGAAACCGGTCACCCATTGACTTTAACACTATATGGCCAAATACATTGGGTCCCGTCCCTACTCCCAAGCCCCAGATAAAGAGCCTAGGTATCTGGCTAGACCAGGACTTGACCTTTAAGGCTCAGGCACGTAAGGTGGCGGCCTCTTGCTATGGTATCCTGAGGATGCTTCGGAAGGTCCTCCCTTTTCATGCCAGGAAACTGATGGTTCAGGCGCTCATTCTGTCGCGCCTTGACTATGGTAATGCCCTTTATTTAGGTGCTCCTTGTGCAACATTGTCCAAACTTCAGATGGTACAGAATTGGGCAGCCAGAATTCTTTTGAACATTCCAAAATTCCAATCAGCAAAACCAGCCCTAAAATCCCTTCATTGGCTTCCGATCAAGGAGAGAATCGAATTCAAGGCGATGTGCATAGTACACAAGTCACTGGCCGAGAAAAGTCCTGCCATTAATCACTCCATTATTCGTCCCTATCGTGCCAACAGACGCCTTTGATCGGACCACTTACACCTAGCCACTGTTCCAAAGATTAGGAAAGCCAGAAGTGGAGCTTGTATGTTCTCCTACAACGCATCAAAACTGTGGAACTCTCTTCCTCTTGACTTACGGAAAGAACCCAACCATCTTGCCTTCCGTAAACTGTTAAAGACCTCGCTATTCCCTTAGTCTGGTTGCCACGCTGATCCTTCCGCTGTCAGCGCTGGGATGCCTCCGGGTAGCCATGCGCTATATAAAAGTATCTTTCAATTTCAATTCAATAAAGGTGACTGACCCAACTACCGCCCTTGCCTAATACCCTAGCTGTTAAAGATTGCTTTAAGTCCCGGTTTTTCCTCTCCACAACCGAATTTTCCTCAGGCTGGTACGGAGAGGAGTACTGCAGTGCAACGCCCATACTTTTCATGGGATTCTTTGTAAGCCCGAGAGCTAAACGCCGGACCACGGTCAGAATGTAACGTGCTAACTGCGTATGTCCCGATAAAGACTCGCAAATCTCTTATAACAGTTCGAGCGTCAGCCGAGCGCTGAGGCCAAACCCATAGGAATCTTGAGCAGGAATCCACTGCAACCATGATGTACTTGTAAGCCCCATCAGATTGTAAGGGGCCGCAGTGGTCCAGATACACGCATGCGAGAGGTTTGTCAGATATAAGTAATGGTGTCTGCGCCGGGCGTGTTCTGGTGGAGCCTTTCATCTGCTGGCAGATGTCGCATTTCAAGACATAGTCTTTAGTTTGCTTGGTTAGACCGGGCCACCAATAGCGCTGTTTCAACAATGAAATAGTCGCTGTAACGCCTGTATGTGCAGAGCCCAAACCCTCGTGTGCTGCTAGTATTAAAGCTTGCCTATGATCCATATTTGGTATTACTATATCCCCCACTCCAGGAATCTGAGCAAATGGAATATTGTTTGCATCTAACTTGTAGGAGTACATGAGTGGAAATTTCTTTGGTACTGCTCCGCTGTTCTTGCCTGAGGCAATCACAGCCACCATAATCTCACGGTCTATCCTCGTTTTTGAACGAGTGATTGCAGCTACGGAAGCTGTGCGTACATCCCCCTTTGCGGCTTTGTTAGCCAATGATTTCCCTTCAACGTGAACGCCATCACGCTGATGACTCAGTGTGTGTATCACGTGAGCCCTTGGTAGGTCATTTTTCAACTCCACTACCTGTTCCCATACCATTTTATGCTTAATTGTGCCACCTTTCGCGTCCTTAAACCCGTTTAGTTCCCACTGATGTAGATACTCATTGTATGACTGCACACAGTAAAAGGAATCACACACAATTAGTGTGGGGAATTCGTGATCCGTATTTACAAGTGCCAGTATCAGTGCTTTTAACTCTGCCAACTGAGCCGTGCAGTCTCCTAGAGATTGCGTTTTGGTGCAACCTGGATGGAACTTCCCATCCCGCATGCGACCTTTAACGATTGCATACGCTGCGCTATATTGTTGCTTACTCCTTACGGCCGGTTGAGCAGATCCGTCAGTGTAAATAATATATTCATACTGATTGAGAGGCAATATTTCATTAGGTAGAGGATATTCTTGTTCGTATTGCAGAAATGCTTGTGTTTTTAGACTTGGGTCAAATCTGTATTCAACGTCTGTTGCAGTAAAAGAATTAGCCCATTGTATCCATCTTGGATGTAAAGCTTTTGCATTTGGAATGCTTGCCTTTGTAACAGCTTCTAAAGCTGGTACTGGGGTTACGACAATTATGCGTTTCCCCCGAGCCAGTGCTCTTTCTCTTGCTACAGCGGTCTGAACTGCTGTCAGGATTTTTTCTGTTGAAGTGAAACGCATTTCTGCGTTTGTGTACAGGTGCGATTTGTATGCGATTGGTACGGTTTCTCCTTCATTGAAGGTTAAGTAAGTGTACCCGCATTGACCCGCTATTACACGGATCACCAAGTTGCGTATGTTTACGCGTGTCTGTAAGTGTTTGGAAGCAATCATGTCTTCTTGTAATGAACGTAGGATATTTGAATGTTCCTGTGTCCAATGTTTGACTGAAAAGTCAGGTTTTATTAAGTCGTAGAAAGGTTTTACTTTTTCTGCGTAATCTAAAATGTATGTTCTGCCGAAATTTAGGAATCCCAGTATTGATTGTACATTTTTTAATGATTTTGGAGGCTGGAGCAGCGCACACTTTTCTAAAATGGTAGCTGCCAGGCTTTTCCCTTCACTTGAAAGCTCGTATCCTAAAAACAAGACATTGAGGTGGGCTATTTTTGATTTTTTTAAATTACATTTGTAGCCCTCAGAGGCGAATCCCATTATAATGGTGCTCACCATGGTCAAGTGCTTTTTTAAGTCATCGTCCGTCAGATAAATATCATCCACATAGGACAATGCTTCCTCATCAAAATTTTGGAGTAACTCTGTTACTCTTGCTGAGAATACCCCTGGGCTGTTTTTATACCCCTGGAGGAGACGACAAAATTGCCGCTGGGACCCCAACGCTGAGAATGCAGTCAAATACCTGCTTTCAGGTGCTATATTTTGGCAGAAAAATCCATTTGAGATATCTAATGTAGTTTTGTATTTTTTCCGCACAATGTTATTCATTAATGCAGCACTGTGTGCATTTTGGACAGCGAATGTCTTTGTGCATGAGTTTAAATGTCTGTAATCTAAAACTAGACGATATGTGTTGTCCGGTTTCGATACAGGAAACAAAGGATTGTTCATTGGTTAGGTGCATGTTTCAATCACCCCTTGATATTCAAGTTGATCTAAGATCTCCCTGACTTGTTTTTTAGCTTCTTGCCTCTGAGCATTTGGTGAAACTTTTAACGGGATCACGTGGTGGGTTGAATCCTCATCCCAACCGACATGATTTTTGTATAGTGCTGGAGCTAGGGCAACCGCCCACTACAGTGCATAAGCATGTTTAAGATGTATGGGAACGAGGTCAGAGAATGATGGAAAAATTACATTTTCTCCCCTGGGGCACGCCATGACAAATGTTGGCGGCCAATCTTGTTCTGCTAATAGGATGTCATAACCGGATGACAGATTTTCCCAAAAGAGACCCTTAACTTTCCTGGGCTTGTCCCCCTCCATTTGGAGTGTTATTTCGTGTAACTTATGTGGGACGCTCACCCTGGTGTCTGGTGTTTCCACCGTGATGTAATCATTCAAGTCCGCTGTCACCAGATATTCCAACAGGTTCTGGCGAGCTATTGTTACTTCTGCCGCACTGTCTAGCATCGTCAGAGCCCATTCCCCGTTCAGAAGCTGCGTCTTCAGAATTCTGGGCATGTCTGATCTTTATGCCTGCAACTTTCTTTTTCTTAAACTGTGGTTTTGATTTTGATTTGTCTTCTTTTTTGGAAGTATAGTCTTGAGCGCGCTGCTTGTCTCTGGACTTTGTACGCTCCTCTTTGTGTTCTGACCGTCCTTTTTTCTCGGTGTTTTTCGTCGAGCCCTGAAAGGAACGAGAGGAACGTATATCAGTATCCTGATACCTGTCAGGTTTCCTAATATTATCCCTATTCCTGAGGTTATACCTCCTTTCAGAGGGCTCCTGTTGAGGAGACCTACCTCTGGACTGAGATCTGGTGTCTTTAGACTTTTGTTGTTTTTTATTTTCCCACTTCTTTTTAGAAGAAGTAGGTGTCTGCTTTGTAGTGTCCTTTTCAGGACTGCCCATCAGTTGTGGTTTTAATGCTTTCCCACCCAAACTGTCTCTGCCTAATTCTGCATATGCAGTTTCAATTATTTTGGGCAGTTCGTGTTGTTGATCCAACGGACTGAACTCCCTTAGGCGTTGGCGGATTGCCACTGAGGCTGCTTCCCCTTTTATATTAGCTTGTATTATGGCTGATACCTGGTCATAGTTATTTAATAACTTCATCCCTAAGTTTAGGGCAGGTTCTGCTCCGTACTCATTTTGTATTTGTCTTAATAAATCAGGTACTACTGCTAATGAAGGAATACCATGTGTTCTGGTATATATGGCAGCAAAGACTGTACCCCAAGAGGTGCAGTCCTCTACTTGTGGTGTTATCCCCATGGGCAAGCAGACATACTGTGTTTTTCAAATGGGGTAGTATTCGGAAATACTGCCTCTAGCTGAGTTATTTTCTGAGCTACCCAGAATGGCATTTGTTCACGTTTCGTGGGCATTTTGCCCGTTACTGCGTGTAATGTTTGTGGTGTAATTTTAGTTGCTGTACCCTGAAACTGAGTTCCATTTGTTGCAGCTGATGTTGGTTGGACTGTGAAAGTCCTCATGACATACTGTGTCAGGTTTCTGTAGATTTTAATTAAATCCTTGTGGTGTTGTAAGAGTAAATACAACATCTGATAGAGACTACTAGCCGCAGATTCCATAACGTAGAATTATCCCCAGGCGTGAGACTGGACCCGGAAAACTTTCTTTGCCCCAGCATCTCGGCGCGCCGGGGGGCGGTGCCACGCGACTCCGCCCTGGCGTTGTCCGCGGGCGTGACGTCAGCGAGGTCACATAAGACCCACCCCGGCGCGCTGACATGCGGCGGCGACCTCCACCACCACCCGCGCCGCGGGAGAACGGGGCGGGGACGGAGTCGGGGCGGCCAAAGAACCGTGCCGAAAAGGCGCCGACT
This sequence comes from Calotriton arnoldi, assembly GCA_963921515.1. NCBI lineage: Eukaryota > Metazoa > Chordata > Amphibia > Caudata > Salamandridae > Calotriton > Calotriton arnoldi. The sequence continues at coordinate 2,432,892 of CAWUFW010000809.1, forward strand.
CGACCTCCGACGAGGCAGCCGCCTGCGTGGAGAGACGAGGAGGGCCCGGGGACACGCCCCGGCCCTTAGCCAGCCCCTGCGGCGCCGCTAGGGCCAACAGCCGCCGGCGTCTGAGCGGCGTCAGCTCGGCCTCGGACAAGGCCGCAGCCTGCCCAGAGGACCGAGTAGGACTCGGGGACAAGCCACGAGTCCCGGCAACCTCCCGCGACACCACAGGGACCCCCAAAGGGGGGTTTGCGGCGAGGCAGAGGCGCCGTGGGCCGACGGAGGGAACCCCATAGGGCCGCACCCCGACGACGCCACACCCCCAAGACCTGAAGCTGAACCTGTCGGCGCCGGAGCCACCGGCGACTCCGCAGAAGGCCCCGCACGTGGCAGGGAATCAGCGGACGTCCCAGGAAAAGGAGCCAAGGAGGCCTGCAGGGCTGCAGCAAAGGCCTCCATTTGGACTCTAGACGCCTCCGCGCCGGGAAACGGCGGTTAAGGCGGCGACGTGCGAGGCCGCACGAGCTTCGGAGAACCCGCGCCCCCCACAGGGCGGGGACCGGGCCTCGGGGACAAGCTGAGACACTTACCAACGGGCGAGCGACGCCCCTGCGGCCTCGGGGAGGGACGATGTCGGAGGCGGAAGCGGCGGTTCTGGGCCCCTTCCGCGGGGGACGGACGCGATGAGGACGCTGACCGGGACATGCGGGCCGAAAGGAGTTTCATCCGGCGCTCCCGCCGGGACTTCGGTTTCATCTGCTGACAAGCCTCGCAGTCCGTGGAGTCATGGTGCTCCCCCAAACACCACATACAAATGGGGTGAGGGTCCGTCGCCGACATCTGGCGCGCGTAAGACGAGCACGTCTTGAAGCCCGAAGGCATTCGCACACTGTTCTCAAGGGAAACGCAAAGCGTTGAAGAATAAGGAGGCCTGAAAACAGGCCAGGGACACGATCCGGATCCGCGTGGCACGCGGAAAAGAAGGAAACTGATGTCAGCGCGCCGGGGTGGAGCTTATGTGACCTCGCTGACGTCACGCCCGCGGACAATGTCAGGGCGGAGTCGCGTGGCACCGCCCCCCGGCACGCAGAGATGCTGGGGCAAAGAAAGTTTTCCGGGTCCAGTCTCACGCCTGGGGATAATTCTACGTTAAGGAATCTGCGGCTAGAATCGTCTCTACCAGATACACCGTTACCGAAGGTAAGTAACTTGTACATTACAACATTCCTGAAAGATAAGAAGGTAGTTTACTCATGGGGCCACCCGTTCCGGCTGGTGTTCCGATGGCAGGGTCAACTTCAACAGCTACGTTCCCTGTCTGAAGCATGTGAACTACTACAAATACAACAGAAAGAGGAAAAACGTCCATATGCTTGAGTTAGCAGGCAAAAGCAAGAGGAGGGGGAAAGGTGGCGGAGGGTCTCTACGGGGCACAAGGGCTCGGGCCCGGACCAGGAGGCCATAGCAGCAGAGAGAAAGGCCCTACTGGACAAGCTATCTGAAGATACCACAACAGGCGCCATAGCTTTTAGGCCACAGTCAACGACAGAAGAGCCGGCAGCGGGGGGACACGAGACCAAGAGATGGCCCAGCTTTACAGGGATATGCCACGAAACCCACTTAGGAACTCTACCACTTGCAACAAGATGACGGATCGTTCTGCATCTCCACATCAGGGACGTTGTTTTTCTTGTTGCTTGGCTTTGGGGATTGTTCACGGGTGGCAGCTAACATATTGTTACACTTTACTACCTTTAGCCCGCGCCTTGCTGCATGGGGGCCCGGGGGGGGCGGTCTGATCGATCTATCAAAGAATTTCCCTGGTCCTCGTTAGGGCCGCATTCACTAAGAACCTGAGGGTACTAACCCTCAATGTTAAGGGGCTGAATAATCCGGTTAAGACGAAAGCAGTATTGTCCTACCTCGAACACACACCGGCGGACATATGTCTCTCACAGGAAACACACCTACTACGCAGGGATTGGAACAGACTTAAGTCTGAGCCTTTCCACAACAGTTCTTTTCCTCTATGACACACAAGGCAGCGGGAGTAGCAGTACTGTGCTCACGCTCCTTTCAGGGAAAGGTGGGAATGAAGGTGGTAGAGATCAAGGGATGCCTTTTGGGGTATCATATACATTTCGGATCGCTTTCCATACTCGTGGGTTCCATATATGCCCCAAACGAGAAACAGGAGCAGTTCATCTGGGAAGCTATAGGGGACTTTATGGCAACACAAGATAGATGGGTGGTCCTAGGAGGCGACTTAAACCTGGTCTTTCACAATGATTTAGATCACTCTGCCCATCGGCAGGGATTGACGGGAGGTCTTGGCGCTCTTAGCGCAGGGGCTCTCGGCTGATGCGGGATCTGGGATTGAGGGATCTGTGGAGGGACCATCACCCAACCTCAAGAGATTATGCCTTTTACTCCCATGCCCGCCGGTCTTACGCTCGGCTAGATTACTTCTTAGGGTCTAGGGAGGTGCAGGAGGCGTTAACCTCAGTTGAGATTGACTTGCGAACCCTCTCTGACCACTCGGAAGTCGTACTAGACCTTGCACTCCCGCCTCAGAGCCGAACACCCAAAATCTGGAGACAGAGAGGCATTATTGCGCTGCCCAGAAACTGACCATCAAGTGGGGGCAGCCATAAAGGACTATCTGGCGATAAATGACATCCCTGAATCCCCCCCCCCTGCGATGATATGGGACGCTGACTAGGCGGTGATTAGGGGAGTTTTGATCGCAATATCGGCGGCAGACAACAGGGCAACGAGATATGAGGGCAAACCTCCAGACCTGAGTTCGGGAACTGGAACGCATCCACCACCGTACAGGGGCCCCTAGGGTGTGGAGACAATTGGAGGCAGCCCGGAAACAACTGGCCGGCCTAGACCTCGATCAAGCAGAATATTCACTTTTGCACCTCAAACATGCTTTTTACATGGGGAAAACAGATGCAGGAGGATACTAGCAAATAAATTGAAGGGGCAACGCCAGGCTAATACGATAGAGACTTTGGTAACCGAATCGGGGCAGGAGATAGTGGGAGATGAGGCAATAGCTACTCGGTTTGGGGAATTTTATAAGGACCTCTATACGGCGCAGGACCTCCCCTCCAAGCCTATCTTGGACTATCTAGGAAGAGCACAGGTCTCCAAGGTGACAACAGACCAGGCGGCGGAACTGGATGCACCTATTAGAATTGAGGAGGTCATATCGGCAATAGCCAGGTTAAAATCTAACAAGTCCCTGGGCCCGGATGGCGTCTCGGCCATCTTTTATAAAAACATAATGTGGTTTACTGGCCCCTCATCTCACAAAGGTGTTCAACGCAATCACAGACCCGTCGACACTTCCCCCATCAATGTTAGAGGCCTCCATTACGGTAAGCACGAAACCGGGCAAGGATAACAAACTATGCGGATCTTATAGACCAATTTTGCTCCTAAATGTTGACGCAAAGTTGTTTACAGGGATATTAGCAGTGAGGCTGGTCCCCGGATGGCAGGGCTGATCGGACCCGACCAGCACGGCTTTATACCCCATAGACAATGCCCCGATAATACCAAACGGCTGCTCCACCTTATTGATAAAGCGTCCCGTTCCCAGCGAGAAAACCTGCTTTTCTCCATAGACGCAGAGAAAGCCTTTGTTAGGGTGCATTGGCCCTATCTAGCAGAGGTCCTGAATCACTTTGGACTGGGAGATAGATTTTGCCCCTGGGTACTTAGTGGGTTTGAGAGACCCCGAGCATCAGTTAGGGTGAACGGCAGGAATTCTGAGAGTTTTCCAATACGCCGCGGTACACGACAGGGCTGCCCCTTCTCCCCTTTCTTATTTGTGCTCTATATGGAGCAGTTTGCGCAGAGAGTTCAGGATACATCAGAGATGGGGGGGGGTATATTTTGGAGGCGAGGAACACCTGATCACCCTTTATGCCGACGACGTTATACTCTCCTTGAACGACCCCCGGTCTTCTCTCACGAGTTTCTTACAGGAGGTTGAGGGATTTGGAGCGGTGTCGGGCCTTCAGATTAATATTTCAAAATCACAAGCACTAAGCCTGTCGGTGTCTTGGCCTACGCAGGAACACCTCTCACTGTTGTTCTTGATCCACTGGAGGTAAAGCATCCTTTACTTGGGCATTCAACTCTCACCGACTATCCAAGAGACTGTGGTACTTAATTACAAAGAATTCGTTTATAGAGTGAAGTCAGACCTGCTTCGTTGGCAGCCTTATTCACTATCTTGTCTGGGACGGGTGGCAGCCCTAAAAATGACAGTTCTCCCTAGAATTCTATATATATTCCTGCCCCTTTGGCCTCCACCTGGGGCAATTCAATCCCTACAGAAGACCTTCCTGGCCTTCGTATGGGCGAATCGACGTCTCTGGATGAAACGGAACCTGAGTTGGCGCAGCCCGAGGGAGGGTGGTTTGGGTATCCCATCTTTACAACATTACTTTCAGGCGTCTCAGCTTCGATGCATGGTAGAGTCGTCCCGTCCCGAATCTGAGAAATGATGGCTGTTTATGGACAAGGCATTGGCGGGGACCTTCCTGTGGAAGATCCCCTTCCTGAGGAAGGTGGGCGTCCCCCTAACTTATACCTCTCGGCAATTACAGCGCCCCTGCTAAGGGTCTGGGACACAGTCAGGATTAAATTTACATTGTTTCCCTCACCGTTAACCCCAATAGTAGAAAACCCGGATTTCACCCCAGGACTACACTGTAAGGCATTCGAAGCTTGGCAGAGACCCGGGTGTAGATCCGTGGGACATCTCTTTGACGAAGAAGGCCCCATCCCATTCAACACGCTAAAAGCAGATTTTGCACTCCCTGAAGAGGAGAGATTTCACTACACACAAATTAGGCACTGGGTTATGGATCCGGCAACGAGGGAAGCGGCACAATGCAATTTGGCTAACTTCGAGCAGTGGCTCCTCGGCAGGGATTCGGACAAACGAATAGTCACAGACCTATATAAATTCTTGTTGGGCCCGGAGCTACTGACAAAATCTACGGCACAGATGAGGTGGGAGCAGGAGCTTGGGCGCCCCTTAACGCAGAAAGAGTGGCAGGACATATACTATAGAGTGCGATACATGACACCAAACATTTCAAGCACAGAAACGGCAGTGAAGATTGCTTCATATTGGTATTGGACTCCAGCTAGGCTATATAAAATTAATCCGGACAAAGGAGATAAATGTTGGAGATGTAAAAACTCTTCAGGGACATTGGTCCATATTTTCTGAGAATGCCCCAGATTGGCATCTTTTTGGGAAGATTCTAATAGAAATAGACACTTACTTCGACACTCAACTCCCCAGAATCCCTTCCTTCATCATACTGGGCCTCCCCAATCCACTTACCTATCCGCTCCGAACGGGGAAGACATATCACGCTAGCCCTCCGAGTGGCGCACCAGACAATACTGGCCCTCTGGGGCACAGAAAAGATCCCATTGAGACTAGCCTGGTTACACCGCATTTGGGACCTCCTAGGAATGGAAAGGTTGGCAACATCTCTTGATCCGGATGGGGACACTTTTAGAGACACATGGCACCCATTCATAACACTTCTTTCGTAAGAATTTACCGAGCATACATGCCCCAGATACTTTAAGCTATTGCTACTGACGGGGTCCCCATCCCACTAACAACTCTCAGACTCTATGATGCGGGACGGTGGATATACTTTGGATATTACTGGCACCCGAGGGGGAAGGGGAGGGAGGGTGAGGTTTTTGATTGTTTTAGGTTTAAGATAAAAGCTGCTTTTGCGCTGAGTGAGGCCGAAAGTTGACGCCACCTCAGCATTGTGACGCTTATATTATGCTTTGGCAGTAACAATAAACAAATTTAGACATACAGTTAATGATCAACACTGGTGGGATCAGTGAGAGGATGAGCCAGTTTTAGTTCATCAGTGTAATGAATTTCTGCCATTCTTCTATGGAGTTAAGTCAATTTTTTATGGATCCACTTACACTCCAAACATTGGAGGGTGTATCGAATGTCACCTCCTCTGGATGATTTGCCACTTTAAGCCATCTGCAGAGTGTTGTTGTGTAAGGTAAAGTTGAACCAGTGGGGCAGTCTTATTGCCACAACAGATGCAGCTTCGATGTTGTCCATTCTGCGCTTTCACTTGGGTTGTCTGTCCGATGTAGATCAGATTGCACAGGCACCAGACACAATAAATAACATTACTCGATGCACAGTTAGTGTGGTGTTATGAAGTCATCTTAATGGTGCCATGTGCAAAGAATTTGGTATTGTGCGTAAATTGGCAAGCAACACAATTGACACTTTTAAAGTGGCCCTTGATAGGGTCAAGACCCCACAAGGACAAAATCGTGTCTGGTATTTTAGGGAGATTAGAGTCAGCATGAGCAAGATGATCCCTAATATTTTTACCTTTCTTGTATGAAAATAGTGGTTGTTCTTTAAAGATATCTATGCTTTTCAAGATGGACACGTGTTTTTAATGGTTTTAATAATTTTGTTGGCGTCTGGGCAATAGGTGGTTACACAGGCAATTTTGTCAGACGGAAGCTTGGCTCTTGTTTGTAATATTGTAATTGCATTTATACAGGACTTACTACCCCTGATGAGGCATTGAAGCACTTTTCAGCGAGTAGCACACTACTCCGAAACCCAAGAAGGATTAGTGGTGAATTAGTATAGGAAAATATAATTTGAGCGGTGGACATGTGAGTCTGTTAGTTGAATTGAAAAGGATAGTGGAGGGATAGATGAGGGAAGTTTCTAGAAATTGTTTATTTGGAGATCATAGCAGTAGGAGGAGGTTTGGGATGAGTAAAGGAGAGATGGAGGGGGGAGAGTCTCTAGAAGTGGATTAGGGAGAAAGATGAGGTATTGAATGAGTCTAAGAGGGATACATGAGGGAAGGGTTTAGAATTGCTTGTTTGGGAGATCTGAATAGTAAAAGAGGTTTGAGTTGATGCAAGGCGCAGTAGAGGAGGGAAGAGTATAGAAAGTCATAGTAGAATGGGGTTTGGGATGAGTCAGAGAGTTGAGAGAGATATAGGGTGAGAAATTGCGTAGTGCCTTGGAGAGAGTAGTAGAATCAGGTTTGGGGTGAGTCAGAGTAGAGGTACAGGCTATATTGAGAGAGGTATCAGGTGAGATATAGGGTAGTGCATTGGAGATGCTGAATTAGGAGTAAAGTAATAAATATAAAGATACATAAATACATGGAAGGTATATATATGTAGAGGATATATTTAGAGCGGTATAGGGTGAGATATAGGGTAGTGCATTGCAGATGCTGAATTAGGAGTAAAGTAATAAATATAAAGATACATAAGTACATGGAAGGTATATATGTATAAGGAAGGTAATCTATCTAGATTTAGGTTGTATTTCATAAACTCAGACTTTCAAGTGTCGCTGTACTTTAAGCTAATTTATTTGTTTTCATGTTTTTTTCCTTTGAATAATTTAATAGTGAAGCAATTATAAATAGTTATGATAAAAATGTACTTGTATATAGGTCATTGCACAAATAAGTTAAACATAGAATAATATAAACATAGGTAATATGTATGTTTGTTAAGCAGACCTAACGAATATCTATATATTTATACACATTTTTATACACATTTATACAAAGGAATACACATATTTAGATGCATACATATAATCCAAATAAATGCTTTTATATACAGGGATATGCTGTACATTTATGTTTGAGTATGGTGGTTATGTGGGGAAGAGCCAACTTTTGAGTAGTCTTCTGAAGATAAGATAGTTATCTGTAGATCTTATGTTTGGGGGTAAAGAGTTCCATAGTTTGGCTGCTTTAACAGAGAAGGATTGACACCTATGGGTTTTTTCTTGTATGGTGGGATTTTGAGGTGAGATACCAATGTAGAGTGGAGGTTCCTTTGAATGTATTTGGTGATTTTATTCCTGATGAAGAGCTGCCCTGTTTCATGTATCGATTTGTGGGTGATACAAAGCAGCTTGAATGTTAATCTTCTGGCAACTAGTAACCAATGTAGGGCCTCCAAGGCAGGGGAGATGTGGGCTTGTGGCTTTACATGTAGGAGTAGTCTGGCAGCAGAAGTCAGAATCCGTTGTCTTTTTATAGCTGTTATAGATGATCCGTGGTAGAGGCTATTGGCGTAATCGAGTTTAGACAGTACAAGAGAGACAGTAGCCTGGACCTTGTGTGGAAATCCCAGGTGGGGGAAAATGCGTCGCAGAGTTGTTATAGTAATGAAGCTTGATCTTGCTAGTTTGTCCACTTGCTTATTCAATAATAGCTTGGAGTCAATGGTAAATTTGAGGTTTCTTACTTCCTTAGATACTTAAGGCGGTATTACCAGATCGATAGGCCAGGCGGCGAGTGGGTCATAATTTTTCCAATCACTACATGTGAGTATTTCCGTTTTGGGAGCATTCATTTTGAGATGACTCCATGTCATCCACTGATCAATGGCTCTGAGGCAACTGAGAATTTGTGAGTTTCCATTGTCTTTGGCGCTTCCTAGTTTAAGGAGTATTTGTGTGTCATCTACATAGTTATAGTATGTAAGGTGAAATTGATTGATCAGTTCCGGTAATGACTTCATGTAGATCAGCATGGGTGAGATGATAGAGGCTTGAGGGACCCTTGCTTTTGTGAAGTACGGTTTGGATGAGAAAGGGGGTGTATGGATGACATTTGTTCTGTTTTGAAGGTAGGATGTGATCCAGTCGAGAGCAGTCCCCTCTATGCCGGCTTCGTAGAGTCTGTGTATTAGAGTGCCATGGTCAACTGTGCCAAAGGCAGCTGAGAGGTCCAAGAGAAGTAGTGCAGCAACCCCGTTTCGGTCAACTGTGTTCTTAAGGTCATCCCAGATGGCAATAAGGGCATATTCTGTGCCTCTTCCTGGACGGAATCCTGTTTGGAAGTCTGAAAGTATGGAATTATCTTCAATGAATTGTGACATCTGTCGAATGCTGCTCTTTCTATCAGTTTGCCCAGGAAAGGTGCATTTGTTATTGGTCTGTAGTTGTCAGGGTTAAGTGGGTCCAGATTTGTTTTCTTTAATATTGGGCGTATGTATGACTTTTTTAGGTCTTCTGGAATTAGTCCCATAGTTAAGGAATTGTTGATGATTCTTCTTACTGGTGTGGCAGCAGAGGTAGTTAGAAGAATTTTCTTGAAGGTTTGTGGTGGAGATGGGACTGAAGGGCTGCCGGAAGGCCTGTTTGCTTTGACCAGATCCATAAATTCATTGTGTGATATTTGTTGGAAGGAATGCAGAGGCTGGGTTAGCCTACTTTTGGAGGTTTTTTTTGGAAAAGGTTTGGTGCTGGTGCTTTTCCTTTATTTTAAATAGGAATCCAATGTGTCTGCTTTGGTTTTGTAATGATTTGTCAGTTTGTCTGTGAATTATTGATTAATGGGATGAGTTCCTTCTAGGCAATTTGGTTTCCGAAATTCTGTGAGAATTTGATAGAATTCTTTATTTGCAAATTTAGCATTTTTAATTCTGTCTGAATAGTATCTTTTTTTGTGCTTTTTTGATTGGTGACTTGTATAATCTGTTAAGTTTCTGTAGGTGAAGTTTGTCTTGATTTGTTTTTGATTTGAGCCAGGTGCGTTGCAGCTTTCTAATTTGCTGTTTTATCTCTTTTATCGCTGTATTTTTCCAAGGCGCCTGTTTTCTTTAGTCTTGTTTTGTTATTCTTAGTGGTATTAGGATATCAAAAGCTTCCTGTAGCCACTCATATAGTTTTTGAATGGAATTCATTGTGCCTAGATCTGTAGTGGATGTTGGATGTGTTTCTAAGTGTTCAAAATTGAGTTTGTTCCATGGTCGTTTGGTGGATGCATGTAAGGTGGTTTTAGGTGTGTTGCTTTGTGTTGTTTTATGTTGGAAAGCAAGCAAATGGTGTTCTGCCCATGTGACTGGAGTAAACGTTTGTAAGGTAACTAGTTCTGTATTTGCAAACATGACATCTAGGATGTGTCCAGCGATGTGTGTGGCTTGGTGGATGATCCGATGTAGGCCAGTGATGATAATTTTCAGATGGGACGTATTGGGTTTGTCAAACCAAATGTTTCGGTCACCAAGAAGGCATAGGTTGGAGTATGGTGTTCTCAGGTTTGAAACTGTGTCTAGAAGTGTATCGGGGAATGTTGCATTGCTAGGTGGAGGTCTGTCAAGGAGTAGGAAGTTACAGGAGAAGAATGGTGTAGGGTTGCATCTGGTGATATTGGCCTCACAACCTTGTATGGAGACGTTGTCAGCTTAGTGATCTGTCCTTCCTTGGGCTAAACCAGGCCATTTTAATTGAGTTCTTGATGAAACGTTTGGGGTACCCCTATCCAGAAGTGTTTTTACTCAGAATGGCCCTGTCTTTAAAAAAACATCTGTTTTGAGTGTCTGTGGGTAGAAGCTACTGTACTGCAATAAAGTATTGCGCTCAGTTGGTTTGCTGTATAGGGCAACTAATGAGGTGATTATCATTGTTCTTGATTTCCAAATCCAGAAATGGTGAACTTTGGTGATCAATGTTAGCATAAATTTGAGGAATGGTCGGCAGCTGTTGAGGTAGTTTAGAAACTGTGTCAAACAGTTAGAAGGGCCTTCCCAGATCATGCAAATGTCATTAATGTAACGTTTTCAGCCATGGATATTGCTGCAGAAGGGGTTCTGACCAGTAGTCACAAACCCTGGCTCGCGTGACCCGCAGTGTGGTTGAACGAGGGCAGCACGAGCAGCCAGTATCCAAGCAGAGGTGGGGGGAGAGGGTGATTCTACCTGGCCCCGCACTTGGGACCCTTGCCGTCCAGGGGCATCAACAGGTTCCCTCTCTCCTCTGGGCTGCCCCAACCGAAGAAGAGACCTGATTAGGCTGATCCCCCAACCGAGTGCGAGCTCGCGGTCCTGGGAACAGTGCCACCGTAACCAACGCGCGAACCGTCGTCTCCTCTCGGGTGGCAGGCCAGTTAGGGAAGTAATATCTTGGGGTATTGACATGCGGTCTTGCCCAGCAAATGTTGGCCTCAACGTGCTCCCACGGGAACGGGAGCTCCAGCAAGGGTGACAGAGTCGATGGAGGTCCACACCAGCACCAAGAACGCCGAAGGACCCGGATCGGCGGTCAGGGGCTCAGAGAAGCGCTTTACCATCTTGCCCTGTCAGGACACGCCCCTCCGCTGCAGTACATTCTCAGTATTATGACCAGTACATCCATACCTGTGGTTCTTGGAACTGGTGCAAACGAGATGTAAGATTCAAAATGGTCAGATCCATCTACTGGCACACACAGAGCAACTCGAATTGTGAAGGAGGGCAGGACTTTCAATTCACATGTATGTACTTTATCACCAGACAACCTGACTGGACAATCCATCTTTGGTGCTTCACTGTAAGAAACAGAGGTGTACTGGAATAATTGAAGGTCATTAGGTCTTTTCTGAAACAGCGCATGCGCTGTCGCTTATGAGACATTTTGTGTTAGCTTAAATGGGGCTTGGAGTCTGCCCATTGCTTACCATTAGTTTGCCTCATTGTCATTCTTATTTGCTGGCTCCTGATTGGTCAGTTCGTGCCAGTTTCACTTTCTCTTCATTTATTTCTGCCTTCTGTGGAGCATGGAATAAGTACTGATTACTTTTTTTAAAAGAAATTGCCCTTATACTGCTCGAGCTAGCATTGCAGTGCTTTTTTCTTCTCCTCTAGTTGTCATTGTTTCTTGTTCTCCACCCCTCCCACTTCGTTTCTTGCCATTCATTGCTTGCCAGTTGTTGCTTGCTCCGTCTTAGTTGCTCCCCGCCTCATTGCTTGTCCATTGTTTTACGCTTGCCCTGTGCCCCCTCCCACGTTTTTGCCTGCCTGTCGTTGCTTCCACCTTTCTTGTTGCTTTCCGATCGCCCTGCACCGGGTTTGCTTGCCCTGTGACACTCACCACCACCCTCCTCCCATCCTCCCTCCTTCCTGTTGTTGCTTACCCCATCCCCCAACCTCTTCCACCCTCCCACCCTTTGTTGCGTGCCCCGTCCTGGCCGCCTTCTCACCCGTTGTTGCTCACCACAAAAATAAATTGATAAAAAGTCAAGTAGCTCTTGTGTATTTGAGAGCTATTTGGATTTGTCAGTGTGTACCATACTGAAACATCATGGATGAAATGTTAAAAAAAAAAAAAAAAAAGCTATGATGTGGCCAGCGTTAAGCACTTCATAGCGATATCGCTTTTTTTTAAATTTCAGCTGTGATGCACAGCAGCTGTGTTGCTGTAAACCATGACAAAAATAAAGAAACCAGAACAAAGCTAATAGATCTTGCATATGCTTTGCCAGTGCTGGTTTTTCCTATGCTACTAACCTTAAGCATTTCTGTTTATGTGCAACAGCATCCTAGTCGGTCAGTGTTTAATAGATGTCCAAACGGTGTCCAATTGTGGCACCACCGTTGGACCTCCTCAAAGTAGTTCATAACTGATCACCACGTCCTATCCACTTACACCATCAGGCCAAGCTTGGTCCTTGTTTGTTGAAAACTCTCCAAGTATAGAACTTCACATATGGCACGTCCGAGCAGTAGTGTAATTCCACATCCCTGTCATCAGCTCTTGCCTCATGTCTCCTCACTCTAGGGACTCCTATATGGCACTTCAGAGATTTTGTGGCGGTTCACTTCCCTGTTTTGTGCTGATTCCTTATCCCCCTTCACTCTAAACCCCCCCCTGTATGGCACTTGTGAGCATTAGCGTCATTTCACCTTCTTGTCTTGTGCTACCGCCCATCTCCTCACTCTAGACCCTTGGGTACGGCTTCTCCGGCCATTAACTCCGGTTCATATTGCGGTAATAGTGCTACTGGCTGATCTTTTCTCACTCTAGAGTCAGACCGTCAGATATGTCACTTCTCTGCATTAGTGTCGGTCCAGATTCTTGCCTTGTGCTACTGCCTGAACTCTCCTCACTCTAGACCCTCGGGTGGCACTTCTGAGCATAAGTACCAATCACATTCCGCCAGTCTAGATACTATGGAATAGATATTGTATGTATCATGGTGGTTCGTTCCACCCTTTTATGATTTTTAAGAAAATCAAATAAAAGTATATATTCTTCTTCTATGGAATAGCACCGCTGGGCGTTAGTGCCAGTTCCCCTTTCCGCCATGTGCTACTGCCTTTCTCCCCTCTCAGACACTCTAGGATGGCACCTCTGAGCATTAGCTTCGGTTCACCTTCCTGTAATGTGGAACTAGCTGATCCTACCTCAGTCTGCACCCTCGGGTGTGACACTTCTCAACATTAGTGCCAGTTCATATTGTTGTCATGGACTACTGCTTTATCCCCCCTCACTTTAGACCCTCTGCATCATTTCATGATCCCCTCAGGTGCTGCTGCTCACCCCCTCTCAACTGGATCCTCAAGTGTGCCACTTCTAGGCTTTAACTTTAGTCCAAATTCTTGTCACCGGCCTTTGCCTGATCTCCCCTCACCCAAACCCTCAAGTGTGGTTGTCACCGGCCTCTGTCTGATCTCCCCTCAACCAGACCCTCAAGTGTGGCTCTTCTCAATTTTGGCACAATGTCACCTGGCTGTCATTTGCTGCTGCTATCTCCCTTCATTCTGGACCCGCGTTTGTGGCACTTTAGGTTCTGTAACCTCTTAGTGCTTGTCCTCGCATCACCCTCGACTCTCAAGTGCGGCCCTTGTGAGTGCTGGCATGCTTTCACTTTTCTGTCATCACCACCCACTGATGTCCTGTCACCATACTCGCTCTTGTGACGCTGGGAGTTTTAGTGCGTCAGTGGTCAATTATGACATGCGCAGTGAGTTCATTTATGACGTGAACTATTACGTGCCTACTTCTGACTCCATCGCTGAGGTGAATTCTGCAGCTGGTACTTAAATGCTGTGACTTATTTTGCAAGTTGAGCACGAGATTTCAAACCAACTGTGAGCCATTCCACTCGGGTAAGAAACGTCGCCGATGTTGATCGAGAGACACTCTAAGAAACGTAAGGATGGTTCTGGGTAATTATAAATACATACAACGTAATTTTTTTAATTTCATTTTTGTTTTCCTCTTGTCTGTCTTTTTTCCCCTAAGAGGGAGAGGCTTGTCTTACGACTGCCCTTTCCCATCACTCATGTTTCTTGCCTCATGCGAGCAGCTTTGAAATCAACAAAGCGTTTGTGATCGAACGGCCCCAAAACGACACTTTGTTTTTGTACAGCTCCAGCACGTACCTTCTTATGCATGACGAAGGCCATCTTGTATTGCCCGCCCCCCCCCGATACACCAAAGGTAATCTTGATTAATACCATGATTGGTTTTTGAAAAAGTTATATCTGATCTATTGAACATATACGGCATCTATTGAAAGTATATTTCCAAACTGGAAACATACCATGGTACAGACTTTTAGGTCTGGCGTAGAGTCCACTTTGGATCTCTTACCATCCTTATGTTTTCGAATGCAAAGGCTTTCGGTCAGCATTCATCATCAATTTGTTTGTTTAAGTGTCATTAACATTTTGCTTCCGCCCACCACAGCATATAGCAGTGGGTCAGCCCAATTCAGCCAGTGGCTCTCTTCACTGTAACAACATTTTGCTTGTGCAGTTAGACACATCTGCCTATCAGTGGCGTAACGAAACTTGAGGGGCCCCCCTGCAGATTACATGGAGGGCCCCCTCCTGACCCAGTGAGGAGCTCCCACACCAACCATGTGCCAACCGCCTATGCACAGTGCCAGAGGGGGCCCCCTGGAACAGGGGCGTGGGAGACACTAAATTTCTGGGGGTGACAAGGACAAACTTTTGGACTTTCCGGTGACCCAGTACAAATCGCCCATTGTCTGAGAGCCGTACCCTTTGTTAAACGAATACAATCGCATAGTTTTGGAGTGAAACATTCATAAAGGCAGGCATGTAGTCACAGTTTGCAAGTGTGCTTTAATTGTTGTTTACATTCACAAGTAATTAGACCAAATGTGAAAAAACATGTTTCTGAATCTTACATCTTCATTTACCAAGCAAACAAAGGTGGGACGAAAAAAGGAAGAATAAACTGAATGCTCTTTGTGACATCCCTAAACCTCAAAATGCAATTGGACTAATATTGCAGTGTATTGTAGACAGGCTGCAGGCACACAGAGCTGTAAGAGCAGAGAAATGTCCACTAAGTGGCATATCTAAAATAGTAATGTGAAATCCAACCTTACCAGTAAAGAGGATTTATCATTGCCATTCCAAAAATATAAAGCATGACACAGTTACTCCTTTCTAACCAGGAATTACAGCTTAAAAGAGTGTATTAAGGAATTCCCAATGTTAATCTATGAGAGGAGTAGGTCTCACAGTAGTGAAACACGAATGTAGGTGTTTTTCACCACAAGGACATGCAAAACTTAAAAGTACATGGCCTACCTTTTAGTAACATAGCACCCTGCCATATGGGCTACCTACGGCCTAGCTTAGGAGTGCCTAATGTGTAATAAAAGTAAAGTTTATGGCTTAGCAAGGGGTTTTTAATACCAAGTCGACATGGTAGTAAAACTGCACACACAGGCTCTGCAGTGGCTGGCCTGAGACATGTTTAAAGGGCTACTTCTGTGGGTGGCACAATCAGTGCTGCAGACCCACTAATAGCATTTAATTTACAGGCCCAGGGTATATGGTATACCACTGTACAAGGTACTTACAAGTAAATTAAATATGCCAGTTGTGTATACACCAATGTTACCATGTTTAGGGGAGAAGCACATGCACTTTAGCACTGGTCAGCAGTGGTAAAGTGCTCAGAGTCCTAAGGCCAACAAAAACAATCAGCAAAAAGAGGAGGTAATCAGGCAACACATTTCGGGGAAGACCACCCTAAGGCTGGCAGGTCGAATAGTATGGTATAGTATTCTGTGTGTCTGTTTGAGTATTGAAGTCATTCGATCCCTTTTGGACACCCCTGTTTTAGCAGGGCACAAGAAGAACAGCAAGAATAGTCTCTCAAACACTGGAAGTTTATTGCCTGCATTCCTGTGGCTGGAGGGTGTAGAAACCCTTAATGCATCACAAAGTACACAACACAATACAGAAACTTTTGTTGTCTAATCTATAAGAAGTGTTATTGCAGATGGATGATATGAGTGTAGAATGCACTAAAACCGCATTATCTTTCACAAAAATATAAGAAGCCCTAAGAGATAAAATTGCAATAAGAATTAGCCGTGTGTGGGATGCTCACAAAAATGAGATGTACAGTGTTTGTGTGAAAGAGGGATGCTTACCAATTTAAAAAAGCCTCCTGTGAGAGACACATATGAGATGTTCACAGAAGATAGGTAAAGTGAGATATGCAGAATGAGCTGTGTGGCAAAGCTCAGATATGAGGTGTTGGTAATGAACACCAGAAACATAGAGGCATATTTACAAGCCCCTATCGCTACCACAACATTACTTTTTCTGACGTTGTGGTGGTGCTAGGGGCTTCGCCTTATTTACAAGGAACCGTTAAGCCACTTAACGTGGTTTAACGCTGCCTTGTAAATAAGGCACCCTTTCACGCTATACTTAGCGTGAAAGGGGCGGGCAATGGGCGTTGTGGTGGGCGTTCCACCGCAACACCCATTGATTTTGACGCTGCCCCATATTTATAAGGATGGCGTAAATATGGGGCAGCACCAAAATTAAGACCAGGGAAAACCTGGTCTTACCCTGGCACAATGAGGAGAAATGTTTAATTTCTCCTCGTTTTTTATGTTTCCATGTGTGCTGCGTTGTGCAGCACACATAGAAACAGTAAAAGGCCATTGATTGTTTATGTGCAGAAGAAAGGTGTCCCTTCCTGCACATAAACAATCATAAAAAAAATTACGTTTTGCAACTTCTATGTGTGCTGCATTAAGCAGCACACACAGAAGTGACAAAACGCCATTTAAAGATTGTTTATGTGCAGGAAGGTCTCCCTTCCTGCACATAAACAATCTTCCCCAGTAACGCAGACACCCTTGCACTGTGGTGCAAGGGTGCCTGCGTTGGTGCTAGGCAGCTAAATTTAGCGCCAACGCAGGGGGAAACGCAGGGCTGCACCATATTGTTGGAAATATGATGTAGCCCTGCGTTTCAGAAGTGGCGGAATGCTGCGTTAAGCCAAGAAGGCTAATGCCGCGCTCCGTCACTTCTATTGTACATATGCCCCATAGTGTTTGTGTGTGAAGCTAACAAATTAATACAGTGGGTGGAACGTCTCAAATGAGTAGTGCGTGGGAAGCAATAAAGCACAAAAACTATAAAATGCTCAAAACTAGCAAATATGCTTGTGCTAGGATTATCCGAGCCAAAATATTGAGCATTTAATTGTAACAATGATTGAAGGCGTGAAGGCCTTGCTCAAGACTATGATGATTTATTTACAAGTGACATTTGGAGAGTTGCGTATTAACAGTGAAGTAATCTTTGTGGAATAGCTATTGCTACCAAGAAAAAAGGTCAGATGTGCAGGATAACTTGGATATAGGTGTTGATGCCCCAGAAGATGTGCCAGGGGTGTCCAACACACATGACTCTGCTTCGGAGCATGTCCAGGAGGAGTCTGAAGTCCCCTTACTGGAGAACTCTAGTCCCCCAGGGAATAGTTCGAGTGACACAGAGGGAGGCCCTAGAGGTCTCCTGGGAAGGTACAAAGGGTTCAGTGGAGGTCCAGGACCTCAGTTAATTCAACCTCCTCTGCCACTTCAATAGGGACCTCCATCTCTAGCAAGAGGGAGGATTCTTTAGAAAGGGAATACCACCTGTTCAAACTTAATAGAGCCAAGCTCAGAATCAAGAAGTAACAGCTGGCCCTAGATAAGGAAACCCTAGGAGGCCAGAGGGCTAGGAAGAATTTTGGATTAGAATCCCATGGTGGCAGCACTAGTGAACCTAGAGTTAGGAACACTCCTTTGACACTTGAAACTTCAGCCTGGTTTGAAGTGGCGTTCGGGACTCATGCAGAAATGATGGGCATTTCAGCCCGTGTCTTTGCTGTCGCTCAGGCCAAGAAGTTAGGCACTGAGGGAGCCCTGGATCCTGAAAAGATGGACCAGCCAGCTCCCAAGAGAAGGAGCAGGTAGGGTAAAGATTTATCCTCCTCTCAGACTCCCAGTAAGAATCAGCCTCCTGAGGGAGAGGATCTCAGTACCTGTGAAGGAACGTTCCTAGAGGAGCTTGGGCCTGACAAGGCAGAGCTACTAGGGGCAGCGGACCTTCTAGGGTAGACTTGAGTCTGGAGCAGAAGGCCTGCCCCTCTCTTGAACAACTCAGACAGCAAGCTGCTGCTAAAGAAGTAGGGAATGTCAGTGGGTCCCACAGGACGTATTGGGAAGATGGGCTCCTGTTTTCTGAAAGTAGAGACCCTAAGCCTGGTGCCACTAGGAGGTTGGTCATACCTCAGAAGTTCAGGGGTTTCCTATTGATCCTGGCATACATAATTCCCCTTGCAGGATATCTTGGGCAAAGCAAGACTTGGGACAGGCTTGTCCTTCACTTTCACTGGCCCCACATGTCTGAAGACACCAATACATTTTGTCGCTCCCTCCATCATCTCCTTGTGTTTTCTTTGTTCGCCCTAAGTTGGCAGGGTATGCCCAGACGTGGGTCCCTTGCTCACTTTGCCACTGGATTCAAGCTAGCCTGGCTGATGAGGGCTGTTAGCCCGAAACCGGTCCCAGGATGCTTGTTTCCGGTCCAGGGAAGACATGGCTTGGCAGTTCGGGCTGGACTGTTCCCATGAGGCACAGGGTCAAGACTGATTTGCATATAGCTGTGTCTGAACTGGGGTGGCGAAGTGAGCTAAAGAATGATGATGGATTCAACCCAGATCTTTGACTGGGGGTGAGTGTCTGAAAAGTTTCTGCGATCTGTCCATCATCTCCTTGTGGCTCCAGTGTCACCTTCCAAGCCAGTGGTAAGTCAGATGGCACTACAAAGGCCCCCTTGATCCCACTCCAGTGATTGGTGTTCCCTTTGAGGGGGTAGGGATAGACATTTTATGTACCTTAAACCTTCCAACAGCATCTGGACATAGTTTTATCTTAGTGGTGGTGGACCATGCCACTAGATATCCAGTGGCTATTCCCCTTAGAACCACTACAGCTCCTGTAGTCGCCAGGGCCCTCCTGGGAATCTTTTCCAGAGTTGTGTTCCCAAAGGAGGTCTTGTCAGACAGGTACTAACTTCATGTCTAGCTACATCACTGCTATGTGGAAAAAGTGTGGTGTTATCTATAAGATTACCACACCCTACCATCCACAGGGCAATGGGCTTGTTGAAAGGTTCAACAAACTCTCAAAGGTATGATCATGGAACTCCCAGAAAAGCTGAGGTGAAAATGGGATGTCTTACTACCTTGCCTTCTCTTTGCCTACAGAGAGGTTCCTCAGAAGGAGGTGGGCTACAGCCCATTTCAACTTCTGTTTGGACAACCAGTTAGGGCTCCATTTTGTCTAGTCAAAGAAGGATGGGAGCAACCTCTCAAGCCTCTTAAACAGGACATAGTGGACTATGTACTGGGCCTGCGTTCTCACATGGCTGAATACATGAAGAAGGCCAGCAAAAACCTTGATGCCAGCCAGGAACTTCAGAAAGCTTGGCATGACCAAAAGGCCGTACTGACTGTTTACCAGCCAGGACAGAAAGTGTGGGTGTTGGAGCCTGTGGCCCCAGCAGCTCTCCAAGACAAGTGGTGTGGCCCCCACACTATAGTGGAAAGGAAAGGTGAGGTCACCTACTTAGTTGACCTAGGTACTCAAAGAAGTCTCCACAGGGTACTTCATGTGAATCGCCTGAAACCTTTTGTTGATGGGGCTTACATGAGCTTGCTCATGGCCACTGATGAGGGACAGGAGGAAGAGAGTGACCCTTTCCCTGATCTCCTCTCTCAGGACCCTGTTGATGGATAAGTTGAAGGAGTAGTCTTGGCAGATAGCCTCACTGATCAACAGCAAGCTGATTGAAGACAGGTTCGCGATCAGGTTCATGGTTTCATTTCTCTGACACCCAGTCAAACCACCTGGTGTACACATGAAGTGGACACAGGTGATAGCCTGCCTGTGAACAGCTATATTTACAGACAGCTTGACCATGTCAGAGATTGCATCAGGACAGAGGTCCAAAAGATGCTGGAGTTGGGGGTCATTGTGCCTTCAGATAGCCCCCTGGGCTAGTCCTGTAGTCCTTGTATCAAAACCTCACACCCAAGATGGTAAGAGAGAGATGCGGTTTTGTGTTGACTGTAGAGGCCTCAATGCAGCCACTAGGGCTGATGCCCATCCAATTCCAAGGACAGATGAACTGATTAATACTTTGGCCTCTGCCAAATATCATCATATTTGACCTGTCTGGTGGTTATTGGCAAATCAGACTCTATGAGGATGCCAAACCAAAAATATTATTTTCAACCCCTAGTGGGCATTATCAATTTATTGTGATGCCTTTTGGTTTGAAAAATGCACCTGCCACATTTCAGAGGCTGTCGAATAAAGTCTTAACAGGTCTGGAAGCATATAGTGCAGCATATCTAGATGATATAGCTGTCTTTAGCTCCACCTGGGAGGATCGCCTGGTCCACCTCAGAAATGTGCTTGAGGCCCTGCAGAAGGCAGGCCTCACTATCAAGGCCACAAAGTGTCTGATAGGGCAGAGCAAGGTTGTGTACTTGGGCCACCTTGTAGGTGGAGGCCTAGTTCAACCACTGGATGGCAAAATTCAGACTGTCATGGACTGGATTGCTCCCACTACTCAGACTCAGGTCAGAGCTTTCTTGGGCATGACTGGGTACTACAGAAGATTTGGTAAGGGTCATGGATCCATTGTGACACTCCTTAATGATCTCACCTTCAAAAGAATGCCTAAGAAAGTTCAGTGGGCAGTTAGCTCTCAGAAGGCATTTGATAACCTGAAGCAAGCCATGTGCTCTGCTCCAATTCTGCAAAGTCCTGACTACTCCAAACCATTCATTGTCCAGACAGATGCTTCTGAGATAGGGATAGGTGCAGTATTGTCACAGCTTAATGCAGAGGGCCCGGATCAACCAGTAGCTTTTATAAGCAGAAGGTTGACCCCCAGGGAGAAACGTTGGTCAGCTATTGAGAGGGAGGCCTTTACTGTGGTCTGGGCCTTGAAGAAGTTGAGACCATACCCGTTTGACACTCACTCAGTTGTTCAGACAGACCATAAGCCCCTCTTCTGGTTAAACAGATGAAGGGTGAAAACCCCAAACTTTTGAGGTGGTTTGTTTCCCTACAGTGTTTTGTGGATTGTTATCTGCCTTGTTATGTTGGCCTAGGCCTAACTGCCATGCTGCTTTTCTTTGCGCACGTTACACTGAGCCAGGGCTCCCTCGCCCTTTGCTCTTGCCAAGTTCCTTTGCGGCTGTCTGCATTTTCTGTCTTTCACCTTTTCTCTTGTTCGATTTGGGCTCAGACTGCACAACATGTACAAGGTCGCATAACAATGTATTTTGGTTCTTCCTGATATGGTCAGTCTCGCGCACCCAGACATAACATTAGGCGCAAATGCCATGAAACGTTGTGTGCCTTTAATACTGCAGTTTTTACTGGCGCTTGACACTTGGAGAAATCCTTTTCAGTGAGAAGAGCTATGATGTCCTGCTGATGTAATTCTGCATCTAGAGACTGAGGTATGGGGGTTCGCTAGTCAAAGCCCAGAGGTCTTCTATTATTATAATAAACTATCTTACTGCAAGGGGAGGGTGGTAATGTTATTTATACGTTTATCCACTGAGCTCTGAGATGCTTTCCCCGTTTGTATTCTATGGAATTGTAACCATGCTGCTTATATTAGTCATATGCATTATGCTATTAGTACTGACACGTGTACTGTACATTAGAGCACGTAAGTTGGAATAAACATTTTAACCTATCCAGTGTCTCTTCCTACGCACCTTGTGGACAAGTACGAGTGAGTGACGAAAGAGTGTTCTTGCTTCCTGCGAGTCCTGAGATAAAGATACCGTGTTCTGGGTTGTCTAATCATTGGTACTTGGGTGCTAATGGGATGCTAAGCTAGTTGGGTTGGGGTTTTTGGGTGCTACGGTATATGGTGGCAAACCACTGTATTCCGGGGTCCCATTTTCCTGTGCATAGCTCTGTGTATGTGCAGAAACCTTATGACATGGCGCGACCACCGTGGGGCAGCTTATCTGCGAGACGCTTGAGTAGTACTTGTGCTTGTCCACAAACCCTCGCGTACGCTTCCGGAGGCGTATGTGACGGTGATACCTCCTATATTGAACGTTTTATAGGTTCTTTCAAGCTTGAAGTTATTAAAAGGTTACATAAATAACCCATTTTGTGCTCCCTGTTAGGTTGTCGAATACAATTGTTTAGTTATGGCTGGTGTGGCGATAGCTGCACATAGCCGAGGAGCACCCGAGACCACTTACGGGTGTATGGAGTGCCTGATACAGGGATCGATTTGGTCTTTGTGGTTCAAGCCGATCCGGCTTACCACTTTGAGGTGTTTTACACTTGGATCACTTTTGAAGCGGTGGAGGCAGATGATAATCTGTTTCATGAATATAAACCCACCGTTATTCCTGCTGCCTATCGACCCTATACCACTCTTGAAGTACCTCTCACGGCTTGGCAGCACCGTGTTTGGTTTAATGGCGCCTACCACAACCAACTACCGCAGTTCGTTTAGGCCCCTTATCAATTCAGGGGGCCACTTGGCCTGTATTGGCCGGGTATACTCCGCATCCAAATTATCTGGCATTACCGCTTGCGGAACTGCGCACTATGCATACCGAGTTGAGTACGAGTGCATCGAGCCCTAGTGACATACGTTACAGGTAGCCTACATGGAGCTGCTCCTGTAGTCGCAGGCCAACCAGCTATAGCCGCTGGAGTGACCATAAGTCCTGTCATGGTAAATTCTGTGATGGGCAAACGTCCACAAAATAAGGACGACTATCCTTACTGGCTTGCCGAAAAGTTCGATCAGATAGAAGCGGTGTTTCCACATACGTCCCCAGTGGATAAACATCGCATCCTTACGATAAGTTTGCCAAAAGACTTAATCCCCGATTTGACATCATGTGAAAACTGGGGTAAGGTATTCGCAGCAGTTTATTCAAAATGTTTTGGAACTCCTTCCATGACAGTTCTACCCTCTGTAATTAAAAAAGTACAGGATGAACATGGTCCGACGGAAATTATTAATGTACCTAATGTCCTTCGTGTTTCAATGGGTGATGTAGTACAAAATAATATTCATTCTGATGATTGGGATGTGCATGCCGTTGAAGCATTGTTTGCCGATTTAAAATATTATGCATCTTTTAATGCTGAAGATTTATATATGAATTCTGCGAATTATGCCGATTTGTATTGTTACCAACATTGGGGTAATCATTTTCTCCATAAGCCAAGTGCCCTGCGTAGTTCTGTTAACTACACCCAATGGGAACATTGTCCAAACCCCTTGCCAGGTAGCTCACAAACTCTTCGAAATAAGTTTACCTATTTTACTGATTTTAATCGGTCGAACCCTGCATCCTATTATTTTAGACTTAATACCACATCAACTCAGAAAATTATGTTAACACACACCAAATTGCTTTATTCAGGTTCCTTTTAAGTGCCCTAGCTGTGGGTGGTTATGAGTACTGGGAGGATACAGTAGATTTGAAATCTATTTGGGGTTCCAAGCCATGGCAGGTACAAGGAACCGAGGCATTGCATCGTGCTTGCCTCATCCCTACCCAAATTATGTTCCTAAATGCTTCCATCTATCAGACTACATGTTGGGGCTTAGCAACCACTAAACAATTGAATTCGCCCTCAGTACCATCCCTGTCGAGTTTTCCCAATGAAAGCTCACGATTCAATATGTCCCTCGTGTCCCTGCAGGCTCTGTTACAAAATAATTCGTATAATGTTTCTGAGCTAGTTCAGTCACCCTGGTTGGTATGGCCTACATCATCAAATGCATGTCAAATGCGTTTTCACGACTCAGGAGCTAGTTACACACAGGATAGGCCTGATCCGAGATTTACTGATTCCCGTACTGTCACTACATATTCTGTTGGTAAATTATGCAAACAATGGCTTCAACATTCGTCCCTTGATTCTGTTAAACAACATTTGTCCCTCCTTTCAGGCAATATTGATCTATCCGACTTTGTTTTGGGACCTCGTGGTCCCCGACCTAAAAGATTCATTTATGAGACATATAATGAACTCTGGAAGCTATCACAAATGGAAGCTGCTTCCCGTCTTAGGGAAATAGATCAAGCAAATTTGGAAAAGGTGCTTGCTGTTGTTGACAATAGTATTAATACCCTGTCTTCTCGCATTTATACTTTAGAGTATATTGTGTCCTCTGTTGTCGATATTGTACAGGATGATGTCTCTGTGTTATATCATGGTCAGAATCAATTGCGCTCAGTTATGCAGTTTGCATGGACTTTACAAACGCTTAAGTTAGGTAAAGTTCCTTGGCATTTTTTGAACACCTCTGCCTTGTTTCTACCTTTTAATTTAACTGACAAACAGCAATTTATGTCCATGAAAGATGCAACTTACACTCTATTACATATCGAAAAGATGGATCCTTTACCGTTCTCTGTTGCAGAACTCGATTCTGCTGTGTGGCTAGTTCATGGGGTTATCGCTTTACCTTTTTCCTTGTTTGAATTTAACTCGTGCATGAAACATTATCCTGTGGGCCGTTACACGGCCATTGGGCAGTGCTTTCCTGCATGAACTCTGGTCCTTGCCTTTCATGTATAAATGCCTTCGGGACGGCAGGGAAGTCTTTCTCACGGGGAGTACTGCGACTCGACTATGGGTCATTCGCTTATTTGTAAACACATTAAATTGCATGGCTCATGTAGCGTTTCCTCTCCTAATCTTGCTTGTGTGCTGAAAGGTATTCCTGCTCCTGTTATTTCACCTACTTTCACTCTCCTTTCCAATGGTAGTTATTTACTTTTAAATAACGAAAACTGTTGTGGCCTGCAGGCTGGCATTCCTTACATTGTAACAGTTTCGCACAGGGTTGTCTGCTGCAAAAATGTGCTTTTTCCTCCCCCTCATGGCAAGGTTGATATCTCTATTTGGCCTTCCATCCCTACTATGGAAGCAGATTTCAATAGACTGAGCAGAATAAAGGCACTATTATTAAACGAAGAAGTTATGCTCACGTCCGCCCGGGAGACATTCATTCTCCAGGTGGCGAGTACCCACAGTGAAATACAGGCCCTTTTAAACACTAATCTCCCCAACATTTTGGGGAGTTAATACATCGTATTTTTAACGCATCTAACACTGAAGGCCTAGTACACTTTTTTAAGGTTGTGGGGTCGGGCTTGGTGTCCTCCTTCCAAACTATTTTTGGTGTCATCCCGGCTTTCATACATTCTATTTTTTCCAGTGTCTTTGGCGGTTTCCCATTGATCCTCGCTTTAGCGGCTGGTGTCTTGCTCTTAATTTGCTTTCTGCGCAATGGCTGCTCCCCGATGGGACCTGCTCGATCCAGAACGCCTCCTGCTGCTCCGTGAGCGCCTTTTGGCCGGTTTTGGTGTCTTTGCCATTGGCGACACTGAGTGTGTCATATACTCTTTCATTTTGCTTTGCGTATTTCACTTGCGTGCAACCTGTGATGACTTGTGTCCGCTGTCCTTTCACCTGGACTCTGGATTATTGCCTCTCCAATTCGTCATTGTCTGTTCCGGATTTTGTTCAGTTGATGGGTCCCTTAGAGGCCCATGAGCAGGACTGTTCCGTTGCTGGCTGTATGGCGCGTGCGGCTGCACTG
Organism: Calotriton arnoldi; assembly: GCA_963921515.1. NCBI lineage: Eukaryota > Metazoa > Chordata > Amphibia > Caudata > Salamandridae > Calotriton > Calotriton arnoldi. The sequence goes on from CAWUFW010000809.1 coordinate 2,458,677, forward strand.
GGGATTTTGGCGCAATGGGATATCTGGGCGGCTGCCCAGGATCTCCTACAACGAAGCTGTTTCAATTATCACGCAAGCTGTCCCGCATTGCTTCTGGATGCTCCCTTTGCTGAGGAGCATTCCTGCTCTTTTGATCTCATGGAATGGATGGCATCTATGTTTTTTGACGATTCCAATGATGAACTCTTGGAGAGTATGGCTTTTTTCTGCACTTACACTTTCATGGATTGACCTGCCCTTCGCCGTTTGGGCGCTCCCTGTGCTCCACCGGCTGTGTTTTTCCTCTGATGGGCCTCTGTCCTGGCCGCCGGACTGTCCAGGGGAGGGTGTTTTGTGGATTGTTATCTGCCTTGTTATGTTGGCCTAGGCCTAACTGCCATGCTGCTTTTCTTTGCGCACGTTACACTGAGCCAGGGCTCCCTCGCCCTTTGCTCTTGCCAAGTTCCTTTGCGCTGTCTGCATTTTCTGTCTTTCACCTTTTCTCTTGTTCGATTTGGGCTCAGACTGCACAACATGTACAAGGTCGCATAACAATGTATTTTGGTTCTTCCTGATATGGCCAGTCTCGCGCACCCAGACATAACATTAGGCGCAAATGCCATGAAACGTTGTGTGCCTTTAATACTGCAGTTTTTACTGGCGCTTGACACTTGGAGAAATCCTTTTCAGTGAGAAGAGCTATGATGTCCTGCTGATGTAATTCTGCATCTAGAGACTGAGGTATGGGGTTCGCTAGTCAAAGCCCAGAGGTCTTCTATTATTATAATAAACTATCTTACTGCAAGGGAGGGTGGTAATGTTATTTATACGTTTATCCACTGAGCTCTGAGATGCTTTCCCCGTTTGTATTCTATGGAATTGTAACCATGCTGCTTATATTAGTCATATGCATTATGCTATTAGTACTGACACGTGTACTGTACATTAGAGCACGTAAGTTGGAATAAACATTTTAACCTATCCAGTGTCTCTTCCTACGCACCTTGTGGACAAGTACGAGTGAGTGACGAAAGAGTGTTCTTGCTTCTGCGAGTCCTGAGATAAAGATACCGTGTTCTGGGTTGTCTAATCATTGGTACTTGGGTGCTAATGGGATGCTAAGCTAGTTGGGTTGGGGTTTTTGGGTGCTACGGTATATGGTGGCAAACCACTGTATTCCGGGGTCCCATTTTCCTGTGCATAGCTCTGTGTATGTGCAGAAACCTTATGACAACAGGGGATGGACTTTTCAGTGGAACATAGACCTGGGATTAACCATGCCAACGTAGATGGACTTTCCAGATATTTCCACTTAGAAAATTAAAGACTCAACTGGGCAAGGTTAGTCTCATGTCCTTACGTTTGGGGACGGGGGGAGTTGTAGGAAAGTAGGATCTGCTTTCATGGTTACCCCCACTTTTTGCCTGGTGTCAGTGTGTTTTGACTGTAGTCTGCTGGGATCCTGCTAATCAGGACCCCAGCAACTGTGCCCTCTCCCCTAAAGAGGCTCTGGTAAGTACTTTGGTACATCCATAATTGGCTACTGGTGTACCCTTATAAGTCCCTAGTATATGGTACTAAGGTACCCAGGGCATAGGTACACCAAGGGTCTCTCATGGGCTGCAGCTTGTATTGTGCCACCCATGGGAGTCCACGTAAACGCTGACTACAGGCATGCCATTGCAGCCAGTGTGGGATGGCGCTTGCACCCCTCATGACAGATATAAGTTTCCATATATCTGAGGTCACTGCACTTAAAACATATAAGTCACCCCTATGGTAGGCAGGGTGCTTGGTTACAAGTGTGAGGGTGCTCCTGCATGAGCAGGACACCCCTACAAACCCCTGAGTCGATTCTCCAGGCTTTGTAAGTGCTGTCAGGCATTTAAAGGTATATAGTGGACATCGGTCATTACGAGGTGTCTGTCTATATATTGGCTGCACCGAATCTGGTCATGTTTGGTATAAAACATATTGGAATCATACCCCAACACCGATTCCGGTGCAGGAAGTATGATCCCATGTACTGGGGGATCCTTAGGGGACCCCTCTGTACTCCCTGTAGCAGCCTTTCAGGGTCTGCCAGCAAGTTAGTACTGCTGCCGGCCACAGGCATGATTCTTCCCTCCTGCTGCTGAGCTGAGCTCGAGCAGGGGAAGGTAGAACAATAGGTTTCCTGTCAAAGGGAGGTGTGACCACCTCCCAGACAGGACTTAGCGTATTAGGCTGGGGTGGGAGTGCTTTCCAGCGCCACCAGACTGCTTTGAAGGGCACATTTGATGCCCTCCTTTGCTTTGAAGGGCACATTTGATGCCCTCCTTGCATACTCTGGTTTGAGCCAGTATAAGAACCCTTGGTTCCCGCTCTGGCGCAAAACTGGACAACAAACAGGGAAGAGTATCCTCCCCTCTGTCCAGCCCCTCCCCTGGGAGGGACTCCCCCGGGTCATTCTAACACTTTTCCTAGGGTACTTAAGGCATCCCCTGTGGGTGGGTCCTCAGATTAATCATGGAACAAGACTCGCCTCTGAAACCAAGACACTCTTCAACCGTCTGGACACTTGGGCTTCGTTGGACTTTGACTGGAACCGAGACTGCATCAAGGAAGACTCCTGCTGCTCCTGGTCTCACTGTTCTTCAAGTCTTCTGCGTTGTCTGTGCTGTGCTTCATCCAGGTTCTCCTAGAAGGCCTGTGGGCATCAGGAACATCTGAAGTAGTCTCCCTTGGAGTGAAGGAGTCACTCCCCTGCATCTGCAGGCACCGCAGCAAAGCTGACCGGTCTGCTGCTCCTGTCGTCCTACGGACTTCCCGAGGCCCAGCAACACAGGTGGTGATTATGCAGCTCCCTAGAGGCCTGACCTCTCTTCTCTACAATTTTGAGGACAGTGTCACTCTTCGGAGCCGCTGGGACCAAACCCCTGTGCACCCTGTCGACTTGCTGTTGCCAAGGCTTGTTGGCTCTGCACTCCAGAGATCTTTGGGCTATAAGAAGCTCCAGCACCTCATCCCTCGAATATCAGCGTCCTTAATCCATCCTCTGCACTGTGAGCCTCCATCTTTGGTGAGCTGCTTGAGGTTGTCTTGCTACTCCTGGGTTGGGGCCTGCTCTGACTCTCCTGCACTTAGTGAGTCCCTTGGACCTTGCTGGTCCCAACGTTTGCATCTTTTCGCTTTCCACACCAATTGCAGCTACCAAGGCTTGTTGGTGCTCCCCCCAGACACCGACCACCTGGACACTGACACCCGATGTGGTACAGCTCGTGCACGGCTCCTAGTCTTCCTCCGTGTCGCCTCGTACTAACCGCTATATCAACAAGGTCACCATCTTCACTTTTGAACCTCCCGATATCAGTGGGCATTGTGCTTCCGTGCCTCCTGGTCACTTCAGAGTGGCATAGACTCTGTCCCCTCTGCTTGCAGGTACCCCTCTTCAAGAATCCATCCTTGGATTCCACTGGACTCTTTTACCTCCTTCACCAGCGGCATCTTTTCTGAAGTCCTCCATTGTGGTCTACAGCGGTTTCCGACTTCACTTCGCACCTATGCATCCGGCTTCCCTGGTGTAGGAATCCTGGTTCCTGGGGAATCCACGGGTGGGTGACTCTCTCCAACCTTACCATCTTCCACGGGGTTTCTTCAGGGTCACTTTTAAGGGTCCTTCTTCTTAAAAACTGCAACCGCGACTGTTACATTGACTTGCATTGAGTAAGCAACTATGTTTCCTCTCTGTACACAGCCTCCGTGGGATTCCTGGGTACTTACCTCGGGTGGTTTCTTGTGTCCCCAGATCTTCTGAGTTCTCTGGTCCAAGTCCCAACTTCGGTCGCAGTTCACATTCCACATCTTTAGTATATGGTTTGGTCTCCCCCTAGAGACCACTGTGTATTTGTGCTTACTTACCTGTTTTTCTTTGAAATATTGTGTGTATTGTGCTGATATCTCTGGGTAGGCGATATACCAATGTGTTAGTGAGTGTGTATAATAAATATAACTATTTTTAGAACTAAACTGTGTGGTTCTTTTTCATCTAGTCTACACTGTCGATTAAGTGTGGTAAAATAAGCTGCTTTACTTTCCTTCATAAGCCTAAAGGCTGCTCTCCACAGCTACCACTTTGAGAGCTTTCTTTGGTTAAACCACTAAAATCACCTTAAGGGTTGCCTGGATTAGTGCAAGGTGCATCACTCCTGAGAGTGTGCACCATATACTAACTCAGCCTCCTACAACCCCCAACACCAGTTCTCTATTATACTTCTCCCACAAGGGCACAAGTCCTAAAAAAAGAAGAGGGGCGCTAACCAAGTTAGGCAGTATGTAAGTGACATCACAGTGCGTGATATCACAACCCATGACCTCACAGGAAGTGATATCACAAAAAAATGACATCAGATTCTAAGACCGCACATATGTTAAGCAGGTCTATCTTGAGTACATTTGAGCTAATTACAATATTTAACAAATTTGATTTTGCGTCGGAATTGTGCCAAAAAAGTGATGCAACCACGGCGCCAGATCTAGGCCTCCACTTGTGCATTTATTTATTAAAGCTCTGCCAGAAAGAAATTGGCAACCAGGAGAAACATAGCAGTATATCCGTTCTGCTTAATTGGTTGCAAAGTCTGCATTTTAAAATATCGTATGGGGTTAAGGCACCTGCTGCATAGATCTTTATGTACCCAGTAAAACTCAGGAAAAAATAATAATGGTAAGATAACTTGGAGGTTAATGCACTTGCTGGAGAGACAAGTGTTTTGTCCAGTTCCAGTTTTGAATCAAAGTAGCATAGAGGGTTTATATGTCTCCCGCAAAGCACATCATGTGACACACAGATGACTGATTTTTATTTTATGTAAATGGGTAAGTGGGTTACTGCTTTTAACACAGAGATCCTTTAGTTACTTGCAGTTCATAAATTGTAATCCTTCTAATATCGCACAGTGAACTATGAAGGAAAGGGCATGACTCCTACACCTTGCAACCCTCACTTATGTAACACATCCTGTACATTGATTTACACATATATGATTTATTGTCAATGTATAATGTGTATGTGTGATGTAAAGCGCTCCAACACTGGATTGGGTTGAGTAGCGCTATAAAAGAAATGAGACAAAATAGTGGTATTTAAATTGTTATTTATGTAAATATCAGGACAGACCAACACATCTGACACAACGGAATGCAAGATGTATGCTTAGACTATGTCTGAGGCTAATTGTTCTCATGTTCCAGGGTGAGGTTCAACTCCTCAAAATAATAATTTTATCAAAACATTAGGCTTTGAGTGGGTGAATTGTGCAGTGTGAAACAGTCAAATAAGGTAGGGTCTGGCTGAGGAGGGGCAGGATGCAGACAGCAATCAACAAACTACCTCTATTCCTTTGTCCTGGAAGTGCAGACTGCAGGCAGCTGTAGTGGGTGGCGAGGTGAGACAAAATTCACAGAGCTTTGCAGCACAGCAAAAGGGAAGGTCACAGGTCAAGTGAAGAGCCATTGTCTCGTCAAAGCGCTAGTGCTTTGATGTGCCAATGGCCCTGAGACTGACAGAAGAGAGAGGGGAATTTCTTTGGCACCTCGTTCCCCCCACCCTTGTTCCCCCACTACAAAATCTGGGGGGATATATCCCCCTCGTCCCCCACACTTCCTACGCCCAAGCCCTGGAACTCAGGGGCCTCCCGCCCCTCAGGGGTTGCGGGGCTAATTTTACATCACTGCCGCCTATAAAGTAGTGTACTTCAGTGCTGGGGCTGGTTAGGCCAATCGCTGCTTTAAGTTCTGCTTAGGTATCATGATTTCTTATTTATTATTGCAATGGGTTATTTTTAGGTCTCTCTTGCCTGGCAACTGTTGGCTGTCTGCAGGCGAAAGCCTTTTGTTTTATGTTGGTATCAGTGCCTAATTTGAGCCAGTGGTTTCTGGTGCTCGGCACCGGCACTTATGATGGCGGCCACATGGTGGCACCGTTTGTGTAATTTATAAATGAGCAGAACAACAGTTGTTAATTAATTCAATGTACACTATATGCAACTAATACCTGCTGCCCAAGTCATTCTTATAGCTTTGGGGGCCACAAACACGCTGAACTGTCTCATATGTACCATTGTGATAGTTAGTAGTTGTATAGGTACTGTCATTGGCAGTGCTGGCAGTAGCAAAGGGTGGTGCAAGCAGCGGTGGCCTCCTTACGAGGGCCCTGGCACTTATTTTTTACAAGTTAAACACTGGTTGGTATGCTATGTTACGTTATGTTAATTTGTATAGTACACTAATCACCGAGAGGGTATCCAGGCACTTGGGCAAGGTGTGATCCCAAGGTGCTTGTATGAAAAGCCAGGTCTTCAGCTTCTTGTGGAACTCAAGAAGTGAGGAGGAGGTTCTGATGTGTTGAGGGAGGTAGGTCCATTTCTTGGATGCGATGTAGAAGTATGAGCGACCTCCAGTTTTGCTTTTGCGAATGCGTGGAGTGTGTGAGAGTGAGGCAGAGCGTAGGTGTCTGGTGGGTTAGTGAAAATGTGTGCGGCTGTTCAAGCATTTTGGTCCTGTGTTGTGTAGGGCTCTGTAAGTGTCCGTAAGAAGATGAAATTGGCTGCGCTTGTGAATGGAAAGCCAGTGAAGCTTCCTGAGGTGCGGTGGATGTGTGTGCAGCATGGGAGGTCGAGTATTAGTCTTGTGGCTGCATTCTATATAGTCTGGAGTCTTTGTAGGAGTAGTTTGGAGATTTAGGCGTAGAGAGTGTTGCCGTAGTCCAGCCTGCTGGTAATTAGTTTTTGCGTGACCATCTGTCTGGTCTTCTCAGGCAAGCATTTGAAGATCTTTTGCAGAATACTTAGGATGTGGAAGCAGGACGTGCACACTGGGTTGACTGGAGTTGTCATGTTGAGTTTGTCATCCAGGATGATCCCTAGATTTCTTGCGTGGTCTGCGGATGTTGGTCCTAGCTCGGACAGCCACCAGGTGGAATCCCATAGGGAGGTCTTGTTGCTAAAGACCAGTACTTCTGTCTTGTCTGAGTTGAGCTTCAGGCATTTGGTACAGATCCAGTTTGCTACCATGGTCATGCAGTTAGTAAAGTTGGTTCTGGTTGTGTTTGTCTTGTCCGTCAGGGAGAGGATGAGCTGTGTTTCATCTGCGTAGGAGATGACGGTGATGTCTTGTGATCGGATGATGTTGGCAATCGGTGTCATGTATATGTTGAAAAAGGTGGGGCTGAGGGACAATCCCTGTGGGACACCCCATATCAGTTTCTTGGTCTCTGATGTGTAGGGTGGTAGCCTGACCCTTTGGGTTCTGCCCATGAGGAAGGAACAGATCTGTTTGAGAGCAGATCCCTGTATGCCAACCTCAAGTTCTCTGATGAGTGTGTTGTGGGGGACTGTGTTGAAGGCCGTGGAGGGGTAAAGCAGGATGAGGGTCGCAGTTTCTCCTTGGTCCAGGATGTTTCCGATGTTCTTGGTGGTCGCAATCAATGCTGTTTCGGTGCTGTGGTTCTTTCGGAATCCTGATTGTGTGGTGTCTAGCAGATGGTGAAGTTAGAGGTGGGTTGTGAGTTGCTAGTTGATGGCCTTCTCAATCAATACAATTAGTTCAACAACAAAAAAATCCAGATTGTGTCTGCCTTCTTGGATTGGTAAGTAAACCAAAACAAACTTGTGCTCGTGTCGTTCAGTAGGTGCACGCAAGCGGGATGACACATGACGCAGGTGCAGCATTTCCAATCCATTCCATCCCCTTTTTTTGCAGCTTACACATAGCATCGGCAGAGGCATTTTGATTTTTGCTGATGTTGCATAGCATATGCAAAAAGCATGACAAAGTCAATAAGGTGAAACCTACTGGCTTTGCCAATGTTTGTTCTGTTTACTTTTATTTGCAAACACATATACTCCTCCTTTATACATCGTGTTTTACCTTTACATTTTTAATACCTAATGCATATGTTTGTATCAAGTAAAACACATTGCAGGGTTCTCTGAGCTATTCGCTTTTCCAGTGCTTGTTCTGTATTGTTTTCACTGCTTTGAACAAGCAGAATTTCTTTGGACCTTCTAAATGTGGGTTCAGAAGGCCTATTGAGTGTCCATTACTCATGCAGGTCATCAGACGGTACATTGATAATACGATGCCTTAGAATTATATTGGGGACGTTCACAAGAGACTGGGCTTTTGTTAAATCCAACTTCCTTAAAACCACTTGTCATTTTGTTTTCCTCTTTTTTCGTAGAGTGAACTTCGAAGAGTATGAGGAACTAAAGGAGCAGCTTCTTGCGAAGGAGCAGCTCCTGCAGCAGATGCACGTCCAGCTGAGAGATGCCATCCACAGCCATGAATTATCGAGGGTAGAGGTATGTACTGTGAAATGAAGCCACACACACTGCTTGTTGTGAAGGCTTCAATGGGCTACTTATGGTTGACACATGGCAGTGTAGCTCCCAGAGACATCAACGAAGCATATATGGTGAAATGTATTATAAAAAAAAAAATGTCATTAAAGAAGAAAGTTGTAGATGCATTTTGGGTATAAAGCTTAGTCAGCAGGCTTCACATTTCCATACAAGATGTCATTTATCCCATTAATGTGATTAAATAGAAACTTGTAGAGTAATGCACTAATGCATGTTAAGTAACATGGCAGCGAAAGGGTGTCTCACTTGCTAATTTCAGGCCTTCACCGTCCCTGAAATAATTACTGATTGGAGACATTTCATCATTACCATGAAGGATCAAGCCAGATGGCTTATACAGTTCATGGTCGTCTTCAGGTGGTCGATTGATAAGTTCTTTTTTAGTGCTGTTCTTGTCCACATCCACATCCTAATGCATATCAGTCCTACCTCATGGAGGAAACAGGGATGTACCTCTGTGAACTCAAATTCTGTTGCTGCCCCCTATCTGAAAGAAACAGTTAGTTATAGATTCCTTACCTTAGAATTACCCCCAGGCATCATACTGGATCCGGAAAGTTTTTCGTCAGCAGTACCCCTGCGCGTCGGAAGGTGGCGCCGGTTGACTCCGCGTTCGTCGTCGGTGCCGTGATCGCCGGGATGACGTCGCAGTAGCTACATAGACGCTGCCCTCACACGCTGACGTCAGTTCTTTCTTTTTCCGCGCCAGCAAGCGCAGATCCGGAGAGAGCAGTACCCCCAGTCGATTTTTGACTGAACCTTTTTCTTGACTTTTGTTGACGTCGTTGTTGTTTGAGTCCATCGAATCCTGGTGCACGAGGGATGCTCGGCTTTAAGGCTTGCGGTTCCTGTAACCGACTCATGTCGGTGACGGGTCCGCACCGCGTGTGCCTCTACTGCCTGGAGCGCGACCACGACCCCAAGTCGTGCTCCGACTGCCGGACCATGGCCCCGAAGTCTTTGCGGGAGCGGTCCCGAAAGCTACTCGAGGCCCGGCAGTCGGCTCCGCGCCGGTCGCGGAGGAGGTCGAGGGACCGGTCGCGGAGCCAACACCATTCTTCATCGAAGTCTTCGCACTCTGGGTCAGGTAAGTCGAAGCACAAAAAGAAGTCGAAGAAGCATCGTCGCTCTTCGACTTCTACCCGTCCGTCGGCCGATGTGACGAGGGATGCGGGTGGTGGCACTCCCGCGGCTCTGCGTGCGGAGCCTGCTGGGTCGACTTCAGGTTTCCCCCCCTTTCCGGGACCCGGTGCGACCCCTGCCCAGCTTCGGAGTTTCTACGAAGTGATGCATGCCATCTTTGGGCAGCCCGACTCCGCCGGCGCGCCTTCGGGCCCCGCGGACTCGGCTGGGGCCCTGTGCCTTTGGCATCGGCGGCTTCGGCCTCGGTGCCGCAGGGTCCCCTTGGATCCAGGCCTGGATCCGGATCGGTGCCGGTCGACCTCGTTACGCCTCCCCCAGCGCCGATCCCACCGGCATAACGTCCGCCACCGGCGTCGGCTGTGTCCCCATCCGACGTCGACCCCGGCCTCCACCTCGAGGTAGACAAGGAGTCGGACTGGTGTCAACGGGTACTTTTGTGCCCCTGTTCTACCCTGGCTCTTTGAGACCAGATTGGCAGCCAGAGGAGGATGAGGAGGACTGGGAGGGGTCTGGAGACCCTTTAACAGACCAGATGGTGTATGAGCAGGACTGGAGAGAGGAACTGGGGGAAGCCAGTGGTTTGGATACCTCACCAGACCTTGGCATGTTGTCTCCTCCTACCGTGGCTACGGAGGAGGGAGCGTCATACGCAGTGGTGTTGCGTCGGGCGGCCAAGGTTCTCCACCTCGAGCTTCCTACGGTGGCAGTCAGGACTAACCTCCTGACAGAGGTGCTTCAACCGGCAGCGAGCTCTTCGGAGCCCCTGCTGCTGTTTAATGAAGCCCTGACAGACATCCTTTTGGGCATCTGGTCCAGGCCCAACACAGGTGCTCCTGTGGACCGGATGATTGCCCGACGCCACCGCCCGGCCCCGGGCGACCCCACTTTCCTCTCCCAACACCCCACCCCTGAGAGCTTGGTAGTCCAAGCCTCAACGTCAAGGGCGCATTCCCTACCGCTCCCCCGGACAGGGAATCCAAAAAGCTGGATCATCTTGGGAAGAAGATGTTTTCTTCCTCCAGCTTGGGACGGTGGTCGGTAAACACTGCATGTCTATTGGGCCGTTACACCCACTCCGTGTGGGACACGGTTGCGCAAGTGCTGCCTCAGTGCCTGGAGGAGGCCTGGGCCGTGCTCTCTCGAGCGGTTGCTGAAGGGAGAGACGCAGCTAAGTTTACCATCCGCTGTGGACTGGATACCGCCGACGCACTTGGCAGGACGATTGCCACGTCAGTAGCCCTTCGACGCTACGCCTGGTTGCGTTCGACTGGTTTTTCCGGGGATGTCCAATTCACACTTATGGACATGCCCTTTGATGGCCGTCGCCTTTTCGGCGACAAGGCAGACAACGCTCTAGACCGCTTTAAGGACTCTCGGGCTATGGCCAGGTCCTTGGGCCTCTCCACCACCCGCCCTGCGCAGTCTGCCTTTCGCGGCTACGGAAGGGGTGCCCCGCTACGTCCCTCCCAGAGCCACAGGCCGGCGCAAACTGTTCAGCCCCAGCGCGGCCGGGGACGTGGGAACCACCACCGTGGTTCTGGGGGCCAGCGGGCCGGCCAGTCCACCACAGCCCCCTCTGCAGCAGCCTCCAAACCCTCCTAGTCCGACCTTTCAGGGCCACCAAACGCCAGTGGGCGGCAGGATCCGCCATCACCTCCCCCACTGGCGCACCATCACGTCGGGCAGGTGGGCTTTGCAAATAGTCCGAAGGGGCTACTCCCTCCCCTTCGAGACTACCCCTCCATCCATGCCACCTCAGTACCATCGCATGTCGGAGGATCACCTGGCCCTTCTCCAACAGAAAGTTTCGGCACTCTTGGCCAAGGTTGCCATCGAGCACGTTCCTGCCCCAGAAGTAGGTCGTGGTTGTTATTCCCACTACTTTCTGGTGCCCAAGAAGGACAAAGGCTTGCGTCCTATCTTGGATCTCAGGAACGTCAACCGCTTCCTCCGGAAGGAGAAGTTCAAGATGTTGACGCTTGCTCAGGTCTTGTCTGCCCTCGACCCTGGAGACTGGATGGTAGCGTTGGACTTGCAGGACACTTACTTACACATCCCCGTCCTGCCGGCCCACCGGCGTTACCTGCGGTTCACGGTAGGCCACGAGCACCTTCAGTTTACCGTGCTCCCCTTTGGCCTTACCAGCGCCCCTCGGGTGTTCACGAAAGTGATGGCGGTGGTCGCAGCTCATCTGCGCAGATCAGGGGTTCCAGTCTTCCCCTATCTCGACGACTGGCTGTTGAAGGCGGGCTCGCCCCAGGCTGTCATCTCCCACCTCCAGACTACACCCGACCTCCTGCATTCGCTGGGGTTCTCCATCAACGTGCCGAAGTCACACCTGACCCCCTCTCAGAAGCTCCTCTTCATCCGAGCGGTTCTGGACACGACGCAGTTTACGGTTTATCCTCCCGAACAGTGAGTCCGGGATATTCGGGCTATGAGTCCGATCTTTCAGCCTCTATCCCGGGTTTCGGTTCGGATGACCCTGAGGCTGCTGGGCCTCATGGCCTCCTGCATCCTGCTGGTAGATCATGCCAGGTGGCATATGCAGGCTCTGCAGTGGGACCTGAAGTTCCAGTGGGCGCAGCATCAGGGGAATCTGTCTGATTTGCGTCCAGATCTCGGAGGGCACTGAACACCAATTGCAGTGGTGGCTAACGAACCAGGATTGGGTCAATGGCAGATCCCTCTCCCTTTCCCAACCAGACCACACTGTGGTGACGGACGCGTCCCTTCCGGGATGGGGCGGCCACATGGGAGAGGCGGAGATCAGAGGCCTCTGGTCTCCGGCGGAGTCCGGGCTCCACATCAACCTTCTGGAGCTCCGGGCGATTCGTCTTGCACTCAAGGCATTCCTTCCCTCTGTCCGGGGAAGAGTAGTGCAGGTGTTCACGGACAACACCACCGCCATGTGGTACTACAACAAACAAGGCGGGGTGGGGTAGTGGACCCTATGTCAGGAGGCCCTCCACCTCTGGACATGGCTGGAACATCAGGGCATTTCCCTGGTGGTGCAACACCTGGCAGGTTACTTGAACGCCAGTGTGGACGAACTCAGCCGCAGGTGCATGATGGATCACGAATGGCGTCTTCAATCGGAGATGGTGCAAGGTCTCTTTCAGCAGTGGGGAGAGCCTTGGTTAGATCTATTCGCCACCGAAGAGATCGCGCAATGTCTGCAATTCTGCGTGTTGGAATTTCCAAGGCGGCACTCGCTAGGCGACGTCGCGAGTGGAGTTGCGGTCTTCTATACGCCTTTCCGCCTATACCACTTCTGCCAAGAGTGCTGAAGAAGATCAAGCGTGACCAGGCCCAAGTCATTCTTGTGGCTCCAGATTGGGCACGAAGAGTCTGGTATCCCGAGCTGCTCAACATGGCCATCGATCCTCCGATCCGACTGCCTCTTCGGGAGGATCTTCTGTCGCAGCAGCAGGGGACTGTTCTCCACCCGAACCTGTCCAGCCTCCACCTCCTTGCGTGGAGATTGAGCGGCGGCAGTTGACGTCATTTGACCTGCCTCCCGAAGTCTGCGATGTTATCTTGGCAGCCAGGCGTCCCTCCACTAAGATGGTATACGCCTGCCGATGGAACAAATTTGTGGCATGGTGCACAGCAAAGGCTGTGGATCCCCCTTTCCGCCCCTCTTTCTGAGGTCCTCTTGTTCCTCCTTTTTTTGGCCCAGCAGGGCTATGCTCTTGGCACTATCAAGGGCTACCTCTCGGCCATTTCAGCCTTTCTTAGGCTTCCTGATCAGCCTTCTCTTTTCAAGTCCACTGTTGTAAATAGATTCCTTAAGGGCATTACTCATCTTTTTCCTCCTGTTCCCTTCGTAATGCCCCAGTGGGACTTGAACTTGGTTCTTACCTATCTTATGTGCGCTCCCTTTGAGCCACTACATAACTGTCCTCTCAGGCTTCTCACTTTGAAAACTGCCTTTCTGGTGGCCATCACCTCTGCTCGCAGGGTGAGTGAGCTCCAAGCACTTTCTTCCAAGCCACCTTTTCTGGCTGTTCATCCGGACAAGATCGTCCTAAGAACTAGACCTTCCTTTCTTCCCAAGGTGATTACTTCTTTCCACATTGGCCAAACCATCACTTTGCCCACCTTCTTTCCGCCTCCGCATCCTTCAAAAGAGGAAGAGAGGCTCCACCGTCTGGATCCAAAACGTGCGTTTTCCTTCTACTTGGATCGCACAAAACAATTCCGGGTGGACGATCAGCTCTTTGTTGGTTACGTGGGCGCTAAGAAAGGTCGGGCCGTGCACAAACGGACCATCTCCAGGTGGGTCGTTCTGTGCATCAAAGCCTGCTATTCTTTGGCAAAGAAGGAGCCTCCGGTGGGACTGCGCGCCCATTCCACCAGGGTGACGGCAGCTACCACTGCTTTGGGACGAGGAATCCCCCTAAATGACATCTGTCAGGCAGCTACTTGGGCATCGTTGCACACGTTCACCAAACACTACTGCCTGGAAAGCCAAGTCCGGAAAGACGGCTTCTTTGGCCGTTCTGTTCTCCAGGACTTTCTGGTGTGAACTTAGTTCGCAGACCCACCTCCGGGGTTGGTATTGCTGGGGTATCTATTCTAAGGTAAGGAATCTATAACTAACTGTTTCTTTCAGATGAACAAGGTACTTACCTTCGGTAACGATATATCTGTAAGAAACATAGGTTAGTTATAGATTCCTTACCGCCCCACCCATCTTCCCCGTTCTGCGAACTGACTTCTAGGGTTAAGGACATCTTTTTAGGGCCCTAGTTTTGTGCACCAGTGGTCAGTGTCTTGCATGGCTCTGCGCTTCTGGCGTGGAAAGTCGTGTACAGAACTGACGTCAGCGCGCGAGGGCGGCGTCTATGTAGCTATCGCAATGTCATCCCGGCGACCACGGTGCCGATGACGAACGCGGAGTTGACCGACGCCACCTCCCGATGCGCAGGGGTGCTGCTGACGAAAAACTTTCCGGATCCAGTCTGACGCCTGGGAGTAATTCTAAGGTAAGGAATCTATAACTAACCTACGTTTCTTACAGATATATCGTTACCGAAGGTAAGTAACTTGTTCTTCATTTCCCTTAAGACATAATTGTTGGCTCCCCTTCGGCTCCTTTTATGTTGTTGTTAATCCCTCCAAGCTGTTTGTCATAGGGGCCCAAATTCCTCCTTGCTCTCTATCATGTTGTTTCCAGTAATTTTTCACTGTTGTGTCATCTGTGGTCCATCCGTGATCCCTGCCTTGCTGCCCTACCTACTATTGGTCAGTATGTCTCTAAGTTCTGCTGCTTTCCATCTTAGTTCCCCTTCCTGCCTACCTCACCATCATGCTACTGCCTCTCCCTGGACATATCCCACTCAATAAACCAGTCACTTGTACTTTGCTCATTCAGGGCAGTGGAGGATGCACGCATGGACCGCAGACGAGTCATAATCGGCAACATATTTGTTTATATGTCTGCATTGTTTTTACTCTAGCCCAGTAAAGAGGTAACCCTGTATTCTTAGGAACCTGGACATGACATGTAGTCATGTCCAGCAAAAATGGTTCCTTCAGAGTAACCTATACATGTATTTAACAATTCTTACAGGATGACTAAAAGTATGCCCAGAATAAATCATTTACAAGAAGATAAATAATGACAAAACATAGTAAATAAGATTCAACAGTTGGCGTACGTTGTAGATTATATGTATTAAATTCTTTAAACAGTACATAGAAAGTGTTCATTTTAGATGCTTGCTTCTACATCTTACAGAACACATCACAGAATATTTCAGAGGTTCAGTGGAAATTATAGAATTACAAATTCAGAGTCCTCCCTTTAGGACCAGTTCAACTTGGATGTGTTAATCAAGTATATGACAATGCATAACACAGAAGGCACAGAGTTATATGTTTCGCCATCCTTCGCAGGTTGACTCACAAAAACCTCCACAAAATGGAAGGACATTAGCCCTCTTGAGGTGACATGTCGCCATCTCATTCGAACCTTTGGTAAACCAATGCTAGTATTTTTGAGGTTACTCTGTCTCTCTACCCAAGGGGGTGTTCATATTTATATTACGAAGGACTCTCGGCCACTAGGGTTACCAGTGGCATGCTTCTTCGGGTCCTCACCGTGATACAGTCTGTATATGGGTGGCTCAACCTTGATAGTCAACGTAGCACTTCGGATGCTATTGAGGAGGGGTCTATATATAAAAAATTTGCCTAAGGGTGTCTCTTCTGTGTGTCTGCAGTTTATTCTGGGGTCCGTTGAAAAGGTTAAAAACGAAGGGTGATGTTATGGGAGTATACAGTGGACTTCAGCATCTATGGGACTGCGTGTTTGAGCCATATAATTTTGCGTTAGTGGTCAAATGGCTTTCTTCAGAACCAAACCTTGTATTCTGAAGCTGACCCCAATCGATTTGCTATCGCTATGATTATTGCACAATTTCTGAAGAAATTAAGCTATGTGTATGTCTCACTCATTGTAGCAGGCAGTGCATACAAACCATACCGAGAACATTCCACAGTTGTGTATTTAATTAATAGTTTTTATGGCCCCTGTAGAGTATTAGAGGGGGGAGGGCCTTGTAGTCTCTCTTTCGTCAAAGATGCATGCCCGAATGGATACTTATTTGACTCCTCTCACCTCTGTATGAAAAGAGGAACGCTCCTTTGACTAAAGTGTGACTACAAGGGTTTAAAATAAACAGGGACACCCCCTTGGGTAGGCAGAAAGAGTAACCACATAGACTAGACTGAGGTAACTTTTTTGTTGATTATGTGAATTTATCAGCTGGGAAGCGGAGTGAACTCACCTAAACTTGTCACTCCCTATTATCAATCAATCAATCGGGGGCCTTTAAAGCGTGCTACTCACCCGTGAGGGTCTCAAGGCTCTGGGGGGTGGGCAGCTCCGGGTCAGCTGAAAAGCCAGGTCTTGAAGGTGTGCAGAGTGGGGGAGCGTCTGATGTTGACTGGGAGCTCGTTCCAGGCTTTGGCTACGATGTAGGAGAAGGCTCTTCCCCCAGCTTTGGTTCTGCGGATGCGCGGGGTCGTTGCCAGGGCGAGGTCGGCAGAGCGGAGGTTTCTTTTAGGTGCGTGGAAAGAGATTTTTTCGTTGAGGTTTTTGGGTCCGATGTGAAGGGATTTGTAGGCGTGGGTGAGTAGCTTGAAAGTTACTCTCTTCTCGACGGGGAGCCAGTGGAGGTCTCGCAGGTGTTGGGTCATGTGCTCATGTCGTGTGGTGCCGAGGAAGAGTCTTATGATTATGGAACCATTGATAGTGTCAATTACATCCTGTTCACAGCTTAGGTTTTTAGATTTGAGTTTACACACCAAGTTTCATTGAGCTTCCCACACAAGAGTCTGGTTTTCTCCATCAATCAAACATTGCATCAGTTTGTGTCATAGTAGTTAGACATAGAAAGAATAGTCATATATACAAATCCTCTGCACACGTTCAAAAGTAAATACATAAAGTTACATAAAATATCACAATGATGCTTGTCTTTATATTTTCAGATGTCTTTAATTCAAGATCTTTAAGCCTTCTTAGCCAACACGTGTTTCGTCGCTGTTACAGGCGATTACCCCGCGACTTCTAACACGTGTTTCGTCGCTGGTACAGGGGATTACCCTGCGACTTCTTCAGGGCTAAGGGAATATATAAACAGGTACTTGTTTGTGTATGCAATGGTAGTAAGAACACTTTACTTTTCAAATTATTGACAAAGTGACATCGGTGACTTGTGTGAATTTCAAAATAGTGAATAGAACTGTGTGGAAATCCATGTGAAACTGGTGTCGTACATGCTTCTCGTACAACTTCTTTGTGCATCCATATATCAATGGGGGAAAGAAAGAACAGGCAAAGCCCCCAATCGTTTATGTTATCGCTATAAAACATACTGGTGCAGTTGGTGTTTGAGACTCGCTTATAGGAGTAATCCTGTGGTTGGCAAGGTGCGGGCATGCAATCAACCTATTTAGTTTTATAATCTATTTTGTTATATTCGTGGCGAAGAAGTGCTCCCTCATGCTGTCACTAAATAGTAAATACATGCTGACTATATTGTGTAATCAAACATGTATAAAAGAACGTATTTTGTTATAATACGATACCTGAGGTCAGTATCTGAAAGAGACACGTTAGTGACAGATTCCTTACCTTAGAATATCCCCAGGCCTCAGGCTGGATCCGGAAAGTTTTTGCGTAGCAGTACCCTTGCGCGTCGGTAGGCGGCGTCGTGCGGCTCCGCGTCCGTCGTCGGCGTTGTGATCGCCGGGATGACGTCGCGGGCAGTACTTAGGCGCCGCCCCTGCGCGCTGACGTCAGTTCTTCTTTTTCCGCGCCACCAAGCGCAGATCCGGGAAGAGCAGTGCCCTAGTCATTTTTTGACTAACTTTTTTGGTGAATTTTTTCACTGTTTCTTCGAATCGACTTCAAGGTGTCGTAGGGATGCCCGGCTTTAAACGTTGCGGCGCCTGTGCTCGGATGTTGTCCATCACAGACCCGCATCGGGAGTGTCTCTTCTGCCTCGGCCGAGGCCACAACACGGAGTCGTGTTCCGACTGCCGGGCCCTCAATCCGAAAGCTTTGCGAGAGCGGTCTCGAAAGCTCCTCGAGGCCCGGCATTCGGCTCTGCGCCACACCAAGCCCCGGTCGCGTGAGAGGTCGAGGGGTCGGTCGCGGAGTCCTCACCGGTCGTCGGCATCGAAGTCTTCATCGTCCGGTAAGTCCAAGCACAAAAAGTCCAAAAGCATCGTCGCTCTAGGACTTCGCCTCGCCGGTCTCGCGACTCGGCTGAGGCCCCTCCCGGCACCGTCCCGCCCCCGCGGCCCCGGACATGCCTGTGGAGTCGCCCCGCAATCACCCGTCCTTCCCGGGTTCGGGGGCGGATCCAGGCCAAATACAGGAATTCCTGTCGGCCATGGCCCGCCTCTTCGGGCCTCAAGGTCCCTCCGGTGCGCCTTCGGGCCCCGCGGGCCCTGATGGGGTTGCCCCGGCGTCGCCGACGGCTCCGGCCCCGGCGTCGCCCGTGCCTCCAGCCTCGATCCCGGCTCTGGTCCCGGCCTCGATCCCGGCTCCGCAACCCCCATCGACGCCGGTCGACCTAACCACGCCTCCGCCGACGCCGATGTCTCCGGTGCCATTCTCCGACGCCGCCTGGGGCTCCGGGCGGCGTCGGCTCCCCAGTTCCTTCCGGCTCCGGACATGGACCCGGACCGACGTCGCTCGACGCCGGTTCCGGCGCCGATGAGACCTTGGGTCCCAAATGTCCCTCCTCCTCCTTATTTTGAACCAGAGGAGGACCAGGAGGACTGGGAGGGGTCTGATGACCCTCTGGCACAACAGTGTCAGTACGATGAGGACTGGACAGAGGGTCTAGGGGATGCCAGTGGTCTAGATACTTCCCTGACACTGGCATGCTGTCTCCTCCTGTGGCTACGGAGGAAGGAGCCAATTTTGCAACGGTGTGTGCGTAGGGCAGCTGGAGCCTTACATCTCCAACTCCCTACTGTGGCGGTCAAGACTAATCTCTTGACAGAGGTGCTTCAGCCGGCAGCCTCCTCTACGGAGACTGTGCTGCCGTTTAACGATGCCCTCACTGACGTTCTTTCGGGCGCCTGGTCCAAGCCCAACACAGGGGCTCCTGTGGATAGGAACGTGTCCCGACGCCATCGCCCAGCTCCAGGCGACCCCCTATTTCTCTCTGTCCACCCCACTCCTGAGAGCTTGGTTGTCCAAGCCTCCGCTTCCCAAACCGCCTTCCCTACCGCCCCTCCAGATAGGGAATCCAAACGCCTGGATCAATTTGGGAAGAAGGGTTTTTCTTCCTCCAGTGCTGGCTTGCGGTCCATCAACACCGCTTGTCTTTTGGGCCGATATACCCACTCCTTGTGGGATTCGGTGGCGACTGTTTTGCCCCAGTGTTCTGAGGAGGTCCAGACACTGCTTTCCCGCGCCATTGCGGAAGGAAGGGATGCGGCCAAATACACAATACGATGTGGCCTTGATACCGCCGACTCGCTGGGCAGGTCTATTGCAACGACGGTGGCGCTGCGTCGCCACGCCTGGCTGAGAACCACTGGGTTTTCAGGGGATGTCCAGAATACTCTCATGGACATGCCCTTTGATGGAGTCGGTCTTTTTGGGTCCAAAGCAGACCATGCGTTGAGCGCTTTAAGGACTCACGGGCTACTGCCAAGTCCCTGGGCCTTTCTGCTACACGCCCTCCGCTAATCTTCTGCTTTTCGCCCCTATCGTGGCCACGGAAGGGGCGCCCAGTCACGTCAGCAGCCCAGCCACCGGCCCGCGCAGCAGGCGTCTTCGCGTGGCCGAGGACGTGGATACCGCTGTGGCGGTTCGGGCAACCAGCGTGCGGGTCAGGCCACCACCTCCAACCCGTCCGCGGCCTCCAAGCCCTCCTAGTCCCTCCTTTCAGGTGCACAGCACGCCAGTAGGGGGCAGGGTCCGCCATCACCTTCACCACTGGCGTCCCATCACCTCGGACAGGTGTGTCTTGGACATTGTCCGAAGGGGCTACTCCTCCCCTTCGAGACCACCCCCAGCCATGCCACCTCAATTCCACCGCATGTCAGGGGATCACTTGGTACTTCTGCAGAAGGAAGTCACGGCCCTCTTGGCCAAGAGGGCCATCGAGCATGTTCCGACCCCAGAAGTAGGGCGTGGTTGCTACTCCCACTACTTTCTGGTGCCCAAAAGGGACAAGGAGGACATGCGTCCTATCTTGGACCTCCGGAACGTCAATCGCTTCCTCCGGAAGGAGAAGTTCAAGATGCTCACCCTAGCTCAGGTCTTGACTGCCCTTGACCCTGGAGACTGGTTGGTAGCGTTGGACTTGCAGGACGCCTATTTCCACATCCTCGTCCTGCCGGCCCACCGGCGTTACCTTCGGTTCACGGTAGGCCTCGAGCATTTTCAGTTCACCGTGCTCCCTTTGGCCTTACCAGTGCCCCTCGGGTGTTCACGAAAGTGATGGCGGTGGTCGCAGCTCATCTGCGCCGGGCAGGGGTTTCAGTCTTCCCCTACCTCGACGACTGGCTGCTGAAGGCGGGCTCGTCCCAGGCAGTCGTCTCCCACCACCAGACTACGGCCGAACTCCTGCACTCGCTGGGGTTCTCCATCAATGTGCCGAAGTCGCATCTGATTCCTTCTCCACAGCTCCTTTTCATCGGAGCAGTTCTGGACACGACGCAGTTTCGGGCCTATCCTCCCGAACGGCGAGTCCGGGATATTCAGGCTATGATTCCGATCTTTCAGCCTTTATCCTAGTTTCGGTACGGATGACCCTGAGGCTGCTGGGCCTCATGGCCTCCTGCATCCTGCTGGTCAATCATGCCAGATGGCATATGCGGGCTCTGCAGTGGGACCTGAAGTTCCAGTGGGCGCAGCACCAGGGCAACCTGTCCGATCACGTCCAGATCTCGGAGGGGACTGCAAAACAGTTGCAGTGGTGGCTCTCGAACCGGCAATGGGTCATGGGCAGATCCCTCTCCTTCCCCAGCCAGAGCACACAGTTGTGACGGACGCGTCCCTTCTGGGATGGGGCGGTCACATGGGGAGAGGCGGAGATCAGAGGCCTCTGGTCTCCGGCGGAGTCCCGGCTCCATATCAACCTTCTGGAGCTCCGGCGATCCGACTTGCACTCAAGGCATTCCTTCCCTCTGTCAAAGGGAAGGTAGTGCAGGTGTTCACAGACAACACCACCGCCATGTGGTACTGCAACAAACAAGGCGGGGTGGGGTCTTGGACCCTTTGTCAGGAGGCTCTGCGCCTCTGGACATGGCTGGAACATCAGGGCATGTTCCTGATGGTTCAACACCTGGCAGGTTCCCTGAACGCCAGGGCGGACGAACCTCAACCGCAGGTGCATGATGGATCACGAATGGCGTCTTCACTCGGAAGTGGCGCAAGGACTCTTTCTACAGTGGGGAGAGCCTTGGTTAGATCTATTCGCCACCGAAGAGAACGCGCAATGTCATCAGTTCTGCGCGTTGGAATTTCCAAGGCGGCACTCGCTCGGCGACGCTTTTCGTCACGAGTGGAGTTGCGGTCTATTGTACGCCTTTCCGCCTATACCACTTCTACCCAGAGTGTTGAAGAAGATTCGGCACGACCGGGCCCAAGTCATTCTTGTGGCTCCGGACTGGGCTCGAAGAGTTTGGTATCCCGAGCTACTCAATATGAGCGTAGATCCCCCGATCCGTCTGCCTCTTCGGGAGGATCTTCTGTCGCAGCAGCAGGGGACGGTCCTCCACCCGAACCTGTCCAGTCTACACCTGCTTTCGTGGAGATTGAGCGGCGGCAGTTGATTCCTTTCGACTTGCCTCCCGAAGTTTGTGATGTGATTCTGGCAGCCAGGAGTCCCTCCACTAAGGTGGTATACGCCTGCAGGTGGAACAAATTTGTGGCATGGTGCACAGCAAAGGCTGTGAATCCCCTTTCTGCCCCTCTTTCTGAGGTCCGTCTGTTCCTTCTCTCTCTGGCCCAACAGGGTTCTGCCCTGGGTACCATCAAGGGTTATCTTTGTGCTATCTCGGCCTTCCTCAGGCTCCCTGATCAGCCCTCCTTTTTCAAGTCCCCTGTTGTTAACAGGTTCTTAAAAGGCATTACTCACCTCTTCCCTCCTGTTCCGTTTGTGATGCCTCAGTGGGACTTGAACTTGGTTCTTACCTTTTTAATGTGCGCTCCTTTGAGCCTCTACATAACTGTCCTCTTCGTCTTCTGACTCTGAAGACAGCCTTTCTGGTGGCCATCACCTCCGCTCGGCGGGTGAGTGAGCTCCAGGCTCTATCTTGCAAACCTCCCTTTCTGTCTGTTCATCCAGACAAGGTTGTTCTTCGGACGCGTCCGTCCTTCTTGCCAAAGGTGGTTACTGCTTTCCACATTGGGCAGACCATCACTTTGCCCACCTTCTTTCCGCCTCCGCATCCTTCCAGAGAGGAAGAGAGGCTCCACCGTCTGGACCCAAAACGTGCGCTCTCCTTCTATATCGACCGCACAAAACACTTCCGGGTGGATGACCAGCTCTTTGTTGGCTACGTGGGCGCCAAAAAAGGTCGGGCGGTGCACAAGAGGACCATCTTCCACTGGGTTACCTTGTGCATCAAGACCTGCTATTCTTTGGCTAAGAAGGAGCCTCCTGTTGTGCTGCGTGCCCATTCCACCAGGGCAACGGCTGCTACCACGGCCTTGGGCCGCGGTGTTCCGCTGCCGGTTATCTGTCAGGCAGCTACGTGGGCCTCGCTGCACACGTTTACAAAGCATTACTGCCTTGACAGTCAGGTCCGGAGGGACGGCTTCTTTGGCCGTTCTGTCCTCCAGGACTTCCTTGTCTGATCTTTGTTCGCAGACCCACCACCGGGGTTGGTATTGCTGGGGTATCTATTCTAAGGTAGGAATCTGTCACTAACGTGTCTCTTTCAGATGCACAAGTTACTAACTTGTGTAACGATCTATCCGTAAGAGACAGTAGTTAGTGACAGATGCCTCACCGCCCACCCATCCTCCCCGTTCTGCGAACTGATTTCTAGGGTTAAGGACATCCCTTTCAGGGCCCTAGTATTTTTCAGACACCTATGTCAGCTTCTTGCATGGCTCTGCGTTCCTGGCGCGGAAAGTCGTGTAGAGAACTGACGTCAGCGCGCAGGGGCGGCGCCTGAGCACTGCCCGCGACGTCATCCCGGCGATCACGACGCCGACGACGGACGCGGAGCCGCACGACGCCGCCTACCGACGCGCAAGGGTACTGCTACGCAAAACTTTCCGGATCCAGCCTGACGCCTGGGGATATTCTAAGGTAAGGAATCTGTCACTAACTACTGTCTCTTACAGATATATCGTTACACAAGTTAGTAACTTGTGCTTCAAGTAGTCTCTAAGTAACAGAAAAGGGCACATCAGCTAAAGAGTGGCAGTCGGTACATTCTAATAAGGCGTACTAGGTACCATGGAGGATCCCCCTACCTTAGTTCCGGTGATAATTCCAACCCGGAAGGGGTTCCTATAAGTTCTGCTCCTGGAGAGGTAGACTAATTAGTCTTGTGTCCGGAAAGCTAAATACGCTTCCAAATGTAAGGGAGTTTTTTTTTATTTTTTAGAAGAGCTGCCCCCATCCTAAGGTAAAATTAACATTGTATTAACATTTTTATCCCTTACTCCTCTGTCCCGTATTATGACTCTAGTAAGTCAGTTTTATCATTCCTTACCGGCACTATTAGGTAGAACCCTTCAGCTCTCCAGGCCTTGGCGTGTTTGCCGTGGGAAATCAGCAGTCTGCAGCCGGCCACCCCGGCGTTGTCTTAAATAATGAAGCATGAGGGCGGACTAAACCGGTACTGAACCCATTTTGGGCGCCATTTTGGAGTGGTGTATCGGGACTCCCGGGGCACTGGAATCAATATTATTGTGAACTAGCGGAATGTCGGTGGCAACGGGCTGGTGGAAAGCCCATCAGATTAAACGCTATCTGCTAGTAATCTGTATCTACAGGCGCACATGACAGGATTGCGGTGCACTACCATACAAGTGTGACATTTGTGGCAACGTGCATGCGGTGTTTATACATAAGTACATCCTTGTAAGAAATTTCTCTTGATATCCAAGAGCTTTGTCGTTCTGACCCGAACTAATCAACATGATAGTGTGTTTTGTGACATGTGACGTGTGACAATGTGATTGTGAATTTCGTGACATAACTGGGTGAACCTCATATTTAACTATAAATTCTTAGACTTTTTACGGACAGTGGCAGTCGGTCTCAATTCTCGCTAGTATCTAATCCAAAGCATTTTAGGAAGTGTAATGCAATGTGAAAGTGAATTCTGTGACATAGCTAGGTGGGGACAGTAGCATTTAGTCTCAGTTCCTTATTGTACATAGTCTACAACATGTTCAGTCTCGAGGTCTCAATTCCTCACTGTACATAGTCTACAACATGTTAAGTATCGAGTGCGAGTAAATCCCTTCATTAATACGGAAACAGTCATATATTCCAGCAGTATGTAGTCTACCAAAATAAGTAGGGATGATGATGGGAGTACTCTATAAACTGTGATGGTGTACATAGTCTACAACATGTTAAGTCTCGAGGTCTCAATTCCTCACAGTATATAGTCTATAGCAAGTTAAGTATCTAGTGTGAGTAAATCGCTTCATTAGTACAGAAACAGTCATGTATTGCAACAGTACGTAGTCTACCAAGAAAAGTAGGGATGATAATGGGAGTACTCTATAAACTGTGATGATGGCATGGCGTAAGCCAGCAAGTGTTTCAGTTCATTTGGACGTGGGTACGGGCTAATCCCCAAGGAAGTATTGAAGCTCAAGGTCCGTGTTCAAGCCCTGTTCGACACTTTTAAGTCTCATAATCCATAGCGCCTCTTTCCTCCTGAGTGTTAATTCCCTATTACCTCCCCTTGGGTCTTTGGGTGTGACATCAAAACCATAAAAGGAGAACATTCTATGTGTGCTCTGAGAGTTACATTCAGCTATGTGTGTGGCTATCGGATATCTGCTGTCCCCTTGCTTTACAGCCCACATGTGTTCCCCAATGCGCTCTTTGAGGCTCCTGATGGTACTTCCAATGTATCTTAGACCACACTTACACTCAATAGCATACACTACATATTTTGTGTAACAGGTGATGTTGTTGTCAATTTTGTACACCCTATTGTTAGGTCCCTTAAATTCTTTCTTTCTGTCAGTGGCCCATCTGCACATGGAGCAGTGGCCGCATTTGAAAAAGCCCAAAGTGTGTTGGGTAAGCCAGTTTGGTGTTTGTTCCACTTTTTGGTAGCTAGGGCTGAGAATATTTCTTAGGCATACACCCCTGCGAAAGGTAATCTCAGGCCTTGATGTTGTAAATCTCTGCAGTGTCTTGTCTGCCGTGAGTAAGTGCCAATGTCTGCGCATACTGCGTGTTAGTGTGTTTGCGTGCTTGTTAAAATCTGTAATTAAATGTACTGTTTTGTTCTCTCTCTTTTCTGGTTTGTTTTTAAGGGTGTCTTGTCGACTGATCTTAAAGATTCTCTCTTTGGCCCTATGTATAGTTCTCTTAGCATACCCTCTGCGTGAGAATCTAGTGGCCATGCTCTCTATACAATCCTTAAAGTCCAATTCTGTACTACAATTGCGCCTGGCACGTGTGAATTCGCCATATGGGATAGCATTAATCTGGTGACCTGGATGTGCACTTGAGGCATGAAGGGTTGCATTACAAGCTGTTGGTTTCCTAAATAGTCTGCTTTGGATCTTATTATCTAGAATGAAGAGTTCAACATCTAAGAATGTGATGTTCCTCTGACTGTACTGGAACGTAAATCTGATGTTTTTGTCATTGCTGTTAAGAAAGAATAGTCCTCCGGTTTCTGGTCTTGATACAGTCATACATATAACAAATTTAATTTGCAAGGCTTCATGTATATCATGTTTAGGCGTTTGTGGAAAGCAGATATGTAAAGCACAATGGGTGTACAGTTGAGGTGATACTTAGCTAACTGCATGTAGACGTTTTGCTAATTAAGATTAATTGGATGGAAAAATGTGAGATGCAACAAAAGCCTCATTGTCACGCTGATCAAACAGCAGTCCGTAAATGTGTCACAAGGCATTCTTGGAAGGCATGAGTATTTAATATATTAATATCCTAATAATTGATTGCCTTCCTGTTGGGAATTTCCATGTCACTTGCTATAGTCGTTTACTGGAGCCAGCTTTTAAATTCACAGCACATATTATCTAGACTTTGTATTTTACATCATTGATGTCCAGCCGACGGAGAATTGTGGGCAAATCACAGAGCAGTTGGTTCACCAATATCTCAACCGACTCTGTTCTAGTAGTAAATAGTAAAACTGATAAATGTCAATTAAGGATAGAGAGGTGGTGGATTGTAATGCTCCCCGAAGGCATTTAAAAGACAGAAACATGGCAATGAAAAACATGATGGGGGTCATAATCCAGCCTCTTTGTTTTAGCATGGTTGACAGGGAGGCACAAATAAAAATTGATTTCCTACCCTTGCGCAACTTTAAATGGTGCTGTGGTAATCCAGGAGTATTGAAGACATGCACTAAGTTTGGGAGTTTAGGGAAACCTTTTTCAGGCAACATCTCTGCAAGCGGAACACTAATAAGGTAATTGGGGATTTATGTAAACCTGAGTCGCCCCCATAATGCTCCTTTTCCCAAACTATGGATGCTGGCAGCTGGCTGTAGGCAGTAGTAAACCCCATGATAAAGCATTCTACGAGATGTGACTAAGGAGTCAATGTCCTTTTGAAGGCCCCACAAGGATCAGTTTTTGCTTCATAGGTTTTTTAGCATTACACATAGATCCTTAACCTTCCACAACAGGGGATCCTATATCTTGTGATATGTGCAATGAATATGAATCTCAATAGGCTTTTACTGGCTTGCATGTTTACTTCTGATAAGTCTGTCGTTTTCCCACTGATACTCCCATCTAGAGGTTAAAGACTTTGATTCTTAGCAGCCATGCCAACTCCATTCAAAATAAATCAGAGAAGTGGGGTTTTATTGTTGAATCTTTCCCTGAGATGCATTTTCGCAAAGAGTATTCACATTGGATCTTTCATAGATTCACATGCTTGAATACTTCCCCGTCATCAGACTTTGAATCCCAGTCTGAAGATGGCAAAGTATTCATGCAGGTGAATCTATGAAAGACACCAAGTCTGGAAAACTAGAGTTAATGTTAAGTAATTTATTTCTTCTGTTTCCTTTCCATTCTTTTATTCCAGGAGTCCATATGACCACAGATATTTTTAGGTCTCGCCTGAGCCAGCGCATGCGCTGCTCTGCGAGACATTTAGTAAACAGGCTTTAAAAAGTCCGACCACAGCTTTTTGGGTGGCATAGACCGTGCGGTTACGCGCACAATGACGACCGGAGGCGCCATCTGGCTTTCCTCTCTCGTCATGGTGCGCGCACATCGCACACCACTCGCCCGCGTGCTTTCACTTTTCCCGTCGCGCGCGCACCACTCGCGTCCTTTTTTTTTCTTTTAGCGCGCGCGCACACAACTCCCGGGCTTGTTTTTTTAACTTTCACTCTTTGATGACGCCATATTAATTTCTGGTTCCTGTAGAGAGGTGTTGTACAGCACTTAAGTCTTGGTCCTAAAATGTGTTCTTTCCTTTTTTTTTTTAGGTAGGTCAGGCTACAATATTTTCCTTTGCTCTTGTGCACCGCCTGTGTTTTCATGTAATTGGACGTTACTTATTCCTTAGCACCATCACATGCCAGCAAGCCATCGCTTATGAGGTGAAGAAGTTCTGTCTGTAGGGAAGAGGTTGTTTCTGGTAGGGGAATTGGTGTGCCCCTCCTCCAATTTTCCAGATGTTCCACTCGTAATTATGTGGCACAAAGCACCCTTCATGCTGTCACCTGATTACTGTCATTGATCTGTGCTTTGTGTATAATTGAGGGGGCTGCCTCTTAAATACTGCTCCGAGCACGCCCCTTTTATCAGCCTTTGTGTGCCTCCTATATATGCGCAGTGACGGCCCCTCGCAACTCGCTTTCCTCTCGTGCTCCACTAAAATGGCAGCTAATTGCAGGCGCCTCCTCTATTCTTCTTTCCGCAGCAGCGTCCTCGAGTCTGAAGAGCTCTAGTACAATTAGCCACGTGCCTGTCTCTGTGTGACAGCATAATGTGTCCCCTGCCATCTACGCCACTTCCCATGCTTCTCTATAAATATCTGTCTCACCCCCTCGTTCTCTGCGTGTCTCGCCCTGAAAATGGCGACACATTAAGCATGTACTACAATGACTACCGCAGTAGCCACATTGTTTTCTTTTTTTTCTCATACCTGAAGGGGTTTGCGACAGCGACTACTCGATGTACTTGCCAGCTGATTTATTGTTTTGTTGTTTTTTTCCCGGGGAAATTCACTATCGGGCACATTTGCTCTAAATAATTTGTAATCAACCATTTTTCAGAATTTTGCTTCCCCATTTCTTCTGTAACCTCTACTGTGTTCTTTTCTACTCTAACCTAACGTTGTTTTGGGTGACAATCGAAACCGCTTCAAGGCGCCTATGGACAATTGAAGTTGGCTGTGCAGGTGTCTACATATTCACTGCTATAATCCCACTCAGCTTGATGATCTAGCTGCTGTGTTGTGACGTTCAGACTTTGCAATGTCTATTGTTGCCATGGCTGCAGCCTCTCCATTGAATTTGATGGGTGCCACCAGAGCTGGGCCACAAGGCAGGAACCTGGCGGGCCTTTGTCCTCCATTTGAAACCTCAAAAGGCTGCGTGGGTTGGAGATAGGGTGGGGTCAAAATAATTTAATAGATTAAGAGGGGGGCGGGGGTTGTAATTTATTGCTGGGTAGATCAAGCAGCGGGCAGGAAGCACAGTGTGCGAGCATTGTATCAATCCTCAGCACAGCTTAAATCCAGATGGTTTTTCAGATCAGATTTTTTTCAAGGAATTGTGATCACCACAGGCAAGACTGGCTTGCGTGAAACCTTGAAAAATAAACCTTCACCTATGGATCCCTCCTTCACAATATTAATGAGTTTCCCGAGTAAAAGCATGTCGAGTGTCGTTCTCAATGAGCGATACTGATGGCAGGAAACTATAAGCACAACAAAAGCACAGTTTTAGAGAATCAAGCTGGAAAACGTTTCAGAGCAGAATTCTTAAAATTGAAGTTATAAAGAAAAATCCTAGTTTATAGCGTCTTTGTAAAAAAGAAGATTGGCTTGGATTTTGCTGAGGGTTCTCTGATCTGCACTCTCTGTTTTGATCTTGGTGTTAGCTCTTCTTGTTGTTTGCCGCTGGATTGCTTCATTGATCTTGCTGCGGTTTTCTCCTTTGACCTTGTATTAGTCTCTCTCTCCACTAGTCCACATTCTGTCTCTTTGTGACCTTCTGCCGGTTTGCCCTGTTGGTCTTATTGTTGGCTCTTTTCCTTGGCCTTGCTGCTGGCTCTCAACTTTGAGCTTATTCTGGCTCACTTCTTTCACCTTGCAGCTGGCTCAGTCAAGGCTTTGCTAGCTGTTCTCTCCCTTGGCATTGCTGCTGGTTCTGTCCGCTGAACTTCATACTGGCTGTCTTTTTCCACGCTGTTGGCTTGCTCTGTCATCCTTGTTGCTGGCTCTCTGTGTTGTCGACACTCTCCCTTGGCCTTGCTGATGGCTTTGTCTCTTGTCCTGCAGCTTTCACTCTCCCTTGACCTCAATTCTGTCTCTCTCCCTTGACCTTGAAGCCAGCTGTCTCTCTTGATCTCGGCACAGTCTTTCTCCCTTGGTTTTTTGCCAGCTGTTTCTTTAGCCTTTCTGCTGTCTCTTCAGATTGATTTTGTCACAAACTGCCCACTGACCTAGCTGTAGACATGTTTCTTGACATTGCTGTGGACTGTCTCCAGGGTGTTGCTGCTTC
Source organism: Calotriton arnoldi (assembly GCA_963921515.1). Classification (NCBI taxonomy): domain Eukaryota; kingdom Metazoa; phylum Chordata; class Amphibia; order Caudata; family Salamandridae; genus Calotriton; species Calotriton arnoldi. Next base: position 2,488,622 of record CAWUFW010000809.1, read on the forward strand.
TGCCTTGGAGTCCAGCTCTTGTTCAAGGTTTTTCTGCACATCTTCAAGCAGAATGTAGCACGTGAGCTTGGCTACGACTGGCCAAATGTCTAAAGAATCTTAGACTGCTTCACTTGAGAACGCAGTGAAACTGATGTTTAATATATAGCAATGAATATTTCTGATAAAATTGCCTTACCATATAGTTGTAGATCAGTCTTCTCAGTCTGAGGTTCTGCTTTGAGTGCACAAATGTGATATACGATCGCACTCTCTTTGTAAATATTGTAGTTCTTTTATAATTTCTTTCCTTGGTTTTTTGGGTGCCAGAGGGCATCACCTCCTGATCGGATTCTGCATTGTCAAATCTAGCCCAAGTAGTACTCACCGTATTACGTTTTAGTGATGTTGCAAGTGTGTGCTGGGAACCAATGCAAGCAAGCAAAATAACCTACTAATTCCCTGTCTGGGTAGTAAAATGAAACCATAATTGGTTTTCATTGTGCCTCTTAGACCCCCTAACCCCGGGATCACTGCACCAATGGTAGCTACTCTCCTGCCAAGTTCACATCTTGAGCATAAGTGATTCGTAAATGCACTCCATGCGTTCTTAGTTGATATGTTTTGCGTACATATCATTTTGGGGTCAGGAACTGCATTATGAGCCCAGTAGTAGTGAGTCAGTGTGGCTATCTGATCTGTCTGTTGCTGTGGTGATGATAAATCTGGTCCCAGGATATACTGGTTTGTGCTACAGTACAGGATTCATGGTTTTAGTGTTTTAACAGAGCTGGGTGGGAGTCACCGGCGCTTAGAATTGAGATAGGAAATTGTGCGTTGGTGTGCAGTGGCACTGGACAGAGGTGCCAAGTCCAACCTAAAGAGGCCTGGGTAAGTTGGCACTGCATTTCATTATCCGTGTGGCACATTGGCCGACCGCAGGCCTCATGCTCATATTTTTTTGGGGCGGTGCTCTCCTGCTGGCGGTGCTCAGTCATTGGCAGTGCTCACCTGTTGGCCGTACATGCTCTCTCATTGGCCTTGCGTGCTCTCCCATTGCACTGCTCTCCTGCTGGCCTGCCTCTCATTTCTTGCTTGCAGTTCTCCCTTTGGCGTGACTACTCCTGTTGGTAGTATGTTCTGTTGATAAAACATGCCCATTTGCATCATTCCGCCACTGCTGCAGTGCCCTCTTTGGCAGTTCTTCAGACTGGCTCGATTCTCTCTTGGCATCTGCCTCGGGATACCAGTGGCCCTTGTTAGCATAACACCTCCTGAGGAAGGGCAGTGGTTTGTGGTGCCCCCTAGGGATTGGCAAGCAATGTTACCATTGACGGCTAATGTACAGCTGAGAAAAGCAGAGTGCAAACAGCGTACACATGATAACCTGACCTCCGTCTCAGTAGTTTATGAAATAACACATCAAGCACCCCATGATTACAAGAAACTGGAACCCGTGACTGTGCCTTGTGTTGCAGATACTGAAGGCACTCGTGTTGTATTCCGTAGGGTGGTTAGAAGCCCCTCATTCAAGTCCTCCAAATTGTGTTCCTTTGCACATACATGCCATAACAGGCATCCATCTTGTGTATTTGGGTTTGTTCTGCCTTGGTGGTTTTTGTGGTTGCTTTCAGTGCCTTTTTATACCTTGGTTGTCACTCTTGCAGGCACTAGGTGGACCTGGAAGTCCACCATGTATGAACACCCTGACATGCTTGTTTTATTACCCGTCATTTTGTATTGACTGGCTTATAGTTGCAAGCCTTGCTCTGTAATTGTGGGACTACAAGTCCCAGACTGCAAAGCTGTGTTTGGTGAAAGTCAGGCCTGGTTGGTGTTGTTACACATATTATGGGTCACTTACCACCTTTGCATCTCATCTCTTCCACCTGACATTTTCCTTCTCCCACAAACTCACTCTCTCTTCCTGTCTGTTTTCCTCTACCTTTCTCTCTTCCTCCGTCTTCCCCTCCCCATTACCCAGTGTGTAGCAATTGTATAGTTCTTCAATCCCTAGTGGCACAGCACCCAGGATAATGTGCTGCATGGCTAAACACTTATAAGGTCCCAAAGGCGAGACCTATTGGCTATGCCAATGCTTGTTTTTACTGCCTTTAACCAGATTTGTTGGCCCCCAAAGGAACACCTGACACCAAAAGCCTTGGGAACAGATGAGAGTTACTGGCTCATATACCCATTTTGTATCAGCAAGATGCTTCAAATTCAGCTAATGTCTCTAGCTGCTGTCCAAGACAACTGAAAGTGTTAAAAGCTACACTTTACTTGATCTGAATGGTCTGGGTACCAGCTCTGTCCTACTACTTATCCATGTCCCATACTAGCTAGGACATTTTGAGCACAGACCCTTTATAGGCCCCAGATGCTACACATTCTGGTACATGGCTATACTTTACCTTGTATGTGAGCCCTTGGGGAGATTGCTTATAGGCAGTATTCGACTTAATCACAGATTCCTAATTTGGAAATCTTGCTCATTCGTGGGATCTTTATCTTATACCTGCTTGTCTGCTTCTTATCGTCCAAAAGCGTTGTTAGATCTTTGCAAGACCCATGCTACTGAAGCAAGAATAAAATCCTAAAACACTGAAATTGTGTCGACAGGGCTGCCCTAGTCAGGGCGTTCCTCCAATACCATTGCTGCCACCCTTCCTGGCCATGACTGCCAATTCAACCAAGTTAGTTCAGAACAGAAAAATCGACTAATGTTCACCAAGAGCTGTGAGAAAAATCCAAGGGCACCAGGAGGGTGTGGGCAATAGGTTTTTTGATTCAAAAGCGAGACCCTTGCTTTTGCGACCATCACTGGTTATTTCGTTCCCCAAAGCCGGTCCCACCTGGGAGGCAGTGCCTCCACTGCCTGAGCTGTATGAGGTCTGCCCCCCAAACTACGAATGACCCCTTAGCAGGGCTTTAAGTGGGCCGGGTCTGTCCGGGTCTGAGCACCGGCAGTTATTTTCAGGGGGCCTCGAAACGGGTCTCTATCGGGCTCTATTTTCGGGCCTCGCAGAGGTAGTCTGTTTTCTTTTTTTTTTTCTTGCACCAAACTTATTTTGCTCTAGCTGGAATTGCCAGGCTAGATCCTGAGGCCGCTGACCTTTGTGCTCGCTGTAGATCCTTTAATGCAGATTTTTATCATATGATGCGGGACTGTGGGGAAGTATCACAGTTTAGGACAGAAAGTCCTCTCTTTAATTAATGACTTTTCAGGCACCTATCTCCGAGTCATTCTGAGTAAAGCTTTGTTTGTTGGGTAAGTTACCTAGAACTAAGGATAATAAAAAAAACTTGTAATTTCATAGATTTAGCGCCTTATTTTTGGTATGCGTAAGATTGCGATCCTGCAACCAGCCTCCAAACACACACAGCCGTACCCGAGTACTTCACAGGTCTTTAAAAGACCATTTGCTTGTTAATGAGGCTTTGTTGTTTTTCACCCCTTTGTAGAGCCCCTGCAGCTCCACTCTGCCTATTGCTTGAAGAATTAGGCCCCCCGAAATGTTTTCTTAGCCCCCCCTCGAAATTCTCGCTCTACTTGCGCCTCTGGGGAGGGTGTATGGCGTTATCCATACATATCTTTATTTAGACCACGCCCCTACTTGGATAGGCCACACCCCTTTAAGAGCACCCCCAGTTTTTTCCCCCACTTAAAGCCCTGCCCCTTAGTCAGCTAACAAACTATTCATGGCCTCTTAGGCCACCCCGGCTGTCCTTCTACAATTCCTGACTGCGCCTGTGCTTGTGACGATACTCACTAGTTTGTTGGCTTTGACTAGTTCCCGCACAGGCAGTGTGTGCGCGCATGAGGCCTGCTCTTTCATCGCGAAAAGCTCTGTAAAAATGACACATGAACAGTTTGCAAGGAAGCTTCTTGCTGGTGTTAGCTGATTGCTCATTTGAAGTGCCCTCTCCTGACACCGAAGGACAGCATGTGATAGATTTCAGTTAAACTGCGAGTTTCAGGACCTCCTGCAATGGTTAATGCTAATAGAATGCCCAGAGCCTCCCGCCGGCTATTAATCTATGGGTAATAAAGTTACCGTTTCTTAAGTACACAGAGGTAGAAGGAGAAGAAATACGGTCTCCAGTGCCAGATGAATTGTGGGGCTCCCCTCGCCGGTGCCCTTGTAACCTAGGGCATGTAGTGAGGGCTGGCAGCCGACGCTCGCGCACTCTGGGCCGGAGTCCATCAGCTGTGGCGCAGGGCGGCTGATGAATTGGTGAGTAATGTACTACTGAAGTGCATTAGTGGGCTTCAGACAAATGGCGGCCTTCTGCCCAGGCCTTGTAAAGCGCATCACTCACTGGGCACTCGCCTTCCATCAGCTTCCTGCCAATGGGAACGCGCTGGCGTGAGCGGCTGATTCTGCAGGCTCTGCACAGCCACCCTGCCTGCTTCTTCAGATCGGTGTCTGCAGACAGTTGCCCTCCGTAAGGCATGTGCCTGTGTGCTGGCTCTTTCGATAGGCAGAACTCTCCTCATGCACCCTATATATGCCATATTATACTGGGTAGCATTCTGCCAACAACTCCCACACCTCTACCAGCACCTCTTGTGTCACACACAACATCCAGCAGGACACATTAGCGAGAAGATTGCACTGACAGGCAACACCGCATAGCTATGCCACATATGTGGATATCAACGTGCTAAGAAAGAGCAAGCAAGCGTTCACAACCAAACGCCTACTAACATAAGCTGCCGCAACAATTGCTAAATAGAACACTAAATACACACGCAGCGCAGACACATCACATAATTGTGAAGCACCATCCACACCTCATTATGCACTAATATTCGCCACACAGTGTACGACAGAATGCACAAAGCCAGAGTTCCGATCACATATCCAAGATTCATTGTTAATCTGATATCATGGTTATTTGTGTGGCATAGCAGCACCTTCAGGTATGTCTTTCCAAATGCTTCCATCGCACACTAACGTCTCATTTAATTTTTTTGTGGGTAGTGTCGTTATAGGGTGAGTATTTCAGTTTTAATGATTTATGAGGTTTTTGTTGGATGAGACCAGAGAGAGGCCTGTACCAAATTGCTCATGTTTCCTCAGTTAGTCAGGGTGCTCATTGCCCTTCAAACACTTCCAGAATATATCGCTAACTGCCTTTTAGGGCTAGTTAGTTGCAGATACTTCCACTAGCTACTAACACACATATATCGGGGAATTGGGTACATGTACTGAGTGAGAAAATGTTCTGCCCTCCGGTAAAAAAAAGACACAGAAATAGTGGGTGGTGTATTAATGCATCTGTGTTTTTTGGTCATTACGAGATTAACATTCAGAATGGGGAAATGTTTCTTTGATGATTCTTGCTTGTTATTCCTCATTTTGGCCAGAGTTTCACCGGAGTGTCTGAGTAAACTATCCAAACTCGCGGTCCGTGGCCGCCGCAGCCACAAAAGGAGAGGGGGGGCGGGGGGGGGGGGGATTTTGGGGGATAATAGTAATTTAAAAAATGTACATGTTGCCGACGGACGCCTCTGTGGTTCTCTGTCCCTGCCGGTCACTGCGAAAGCACAGGCTCCCCGACCAATCAAGACGCTGCTCTCATGCTATACCTAGCATGAGAGCAGCACCAGGATTGGTCTGCGCGGCCTGGTCTGCCACTCAGACAGTGCATGGGAGTCTGCGCTGTTTCTCAAACCCGGCTGTGCAACACAGCTGGGTTGGAGAAATAGAAGTGCGCATCTCGGTTTGGCCAGTCTAAGAAGGCCGGCCAAACTGACGTGCACACTTTACAGTGCCGATCACTCCTGCCCCTGCCATGGCCTGGCCACGCCCCGCCCTACACTGACGTCTACTCAGTCTGTCACAAAAAATAAAATGATATTATTGTTTTTTTTATCATTTTATTTTTCTGTGACTGACTTTGACCAGTGGGGCGACGCTCCTCTGCCATTATGGAGAAGCCGCCGCCCCTGCTCGCAGTTTTCTTGCTGGATTTGTAATCCCGTTGGGGGTCAGTAACTACACTTTGCAGCCCAGCTGGGATTAACGTGCCACTTGCATTCATGATTCAGTCGCATAACAAAATCACATTCGCTTCTGACAGCACATCTTCAGAAAATCAGAAAATGGCATTTAGATCTCTGTCTTCAATGGTAACCTCGGGACCATTTGTAAAGTTCTTCCCAGACTAACCAAATGCTCTACAATGCTACACTAATGGTGGATTGTACACTTGAGAAATGGCAAATATCAATAGCTATGAACAGACAAGAATGGTGGGAGAGAGACAATCCCACTAAAGGGTAAGCTTGGAGATCTACAAAGAACCCCCCCACCCCTCCAAGTAGGTAGAAGTCTGTGACCTCTGTAGGAAACTTCTCATTGGTAATTATGAAGAGTCTTGTAAACGAGGCCTGGATACAGAACCAGTAACCCATCTACGTAAGATCCATCTTGGACCCTTTCACATTGAGACAAGCTTTTAAGACCTATCTCCTCTTTACGTGAGCATTTAATATGGGTAGAATCCCACGTTTGCATTTATGCTCGGTAATCTGGTCCTATGCTTACTAGGAGGCTGCTGTATGTCATTGCTTTTATGGAGGTATTTTATAATTGAAAATGAATTATGAATGAAAAAGGATATCATCCATCTTTCTGTGGATTCCGTGCTATAAGATTAACCTCCCATCAATAAAAATATCCAAACCATTATTTGTGAGCTGTTGTGTAGCTGTGTAATCGATATTGGGGTCTAACTAATAATTGTGATGGAAATTTCACTTAATAACCACCTTGTTCATGTTTACCACTATATAGACATTGTATTCCTATTCAGTGGGGTTGTCATATTTTACCCGTTTTTCGAGTAGAATGGAACCACTGGTAGTTGTATGGACTGGTATTGATGTGCTGTAAGGGTGAATACTATGGACTTCATATACAAAAAAAACACTCTGCTTCTCTAATCCCTTTCGCACTCCTTCTGACTTGTGTGCAGTGGCAATTTTGCAATTCTTTGTGAAAGTTTTATTGAATGTTGAATTGTAATACTTTAAATCTACCTGCTTAATCCCCGGGACCCGATGGGTTCACAGCCCAGTTTTATAAAACCTTTAGCTCCGAGCTGGTGCCCCACCTCACAGCCCTGTTCAATCACATAGCTGAGACTCGCGCTGTCACTCTTTCGATGAGCGAAGTCTTAATAACGGTTATTCCTAAGCCTGGCAAGGATCCCAACTCCTGCGCCTCTTATAGGCCCATAGCGCTGCTTAACCTGGACGCTAAACTATACTCTAAGATATTAACTACCAGACTGGATGGCCTCATGCCTGACCTGATCTACCCGGATCAGTCGGGTTTCATTAAAGGAAGGCAGACCCCTGACAATCTACAGAGGGTGGTCCACCTTGTCGAGAAGGTTGAAAAAAACATTATTCCAGCTGTTCTACTGGCGCTCAATGCCGAAAAGGCTTTTGACCAGGTGGATTGTTCCTTCCTCTTCCACACTCTCCGATGATTTGGCTTCTGCAAGCAATTTATAGCCATAGTACAGGTGAACTATGCCAGGCCACCATCCCGAGTATTAGTTAATGGTGTGGGATCAGACCTGTTCAGACTGGAGAGGGGGATGAGACACGGGTGCCCTCTGTCCTCGCCGCTGTTTGCTCTTAGTATTGAACCCCTAGCTGCCAAGATATGCACCACGCATCCCATCCAAGGCCTCACATTTGGATCTGTAGAACACAAAATCTCACTTTTTGCAGATGCGTTATCACTCATCTCGTTCCAGTCATCTCTATTGGCTATATAATTGGAATTGGCAACCTATGAGAGAGTAGCTGGCTTTCGCATCAACTTACATAAATCCTTCCTGTTGAACCTGACTGGCAGTCTGTGTCATAGAGGCCCTGGTGGGATCCCCCCTATTTCTGTGGATTAAGAAAGAAATCACTTACGTAGGCATTAAAATTACTCCTAGAGTGGCAGACTTATATAAGGCAAACTACCCCCCTGCTTTTACAACAACTGAAGTCAGACTTAAGAAGATGGGCGCCCATGTATATTTCCTGGCTTTGCCGCATTCATGCAATTAAAATGACTGTCCTCCCGAAACTGTTATATCTTTTTCAAGGGCTTCCCGTTGAGCTGAAATGTGACTTTTTTCATACACTACGCTTGTTAGTTACCCGCTTCATTTGGCAAGATCGTAGGGGATGCCTGCCATACAAGTTGCTTAGACTACCCAAAGACTCAGGGTGGGGTGGGGGGGGGGAGTTTGGTGACTACCACCTATATTATAAAGCAGCACAGCTATGAGCCACTTATATTATAAAGCAGAACAGCTATGAGTAATCTCAGAATGGTCTTTAAAGTAGTCCAACAAACATTGGCACTACATGGATAGAGCATTGGTGGGTAGGTACATATGGGATATCCTGTGGAAACCTAAGGTTGATCAGCCCCCTAATGCATGCCTCAGCAGTCCCACAAAAACGATGCTTAAAGTGTGGGACGGAGTGACCCGGGCCTCCAATTGAACCTCGTTCCCTTTCCCTCTTACCCCCATCCATTTTAACCCAGCCTAGCCACCAGCGCTACAATCGGGGACCTACGGAGGGAGGGGGGATGTCTCCCCATTTCCGACTTATTCCATGGCTGGGAAATTCTCACATTTGAGAATTGCCAGCAAGACTTTGCCCTTCCGAGTTTAGAGCGCCATCACTATACACAGCTAAAGCACTGGGTTCTTTCCCCGGATGTTCGAATGGCGGCCACTAGGGACTTTACTTCCATCAAGACTTTTTACTAAAAGGGTGGGGGCGTTCCTAGGGGTGCATTTCATTCCTTTACTCCTTATTGATCACCACCATTGATTCCGCGAGGCCCTGTCACAACACTTCTGAGAACAGATACTTGGAAACCTATCTCTGAGGAGAGATGGTGCAAACTTTGGAGGGACATTCCCAGATTTAGTCATTCTGTGGGGATGCAGGAGGTACACTACAAATTACTGTTCAACTGGTACCTATACCCCACCAAACTGAAAAAAAAAAATATCTTTCCTGCTACGTCTGATCTCTCTGGGTTGTAGGCTACTTGGGGATTTTCGCTATATATTGTGGGACTGTCCGGTCATTCAGCCATTTTGGTAAGAGATTCTGGCCCAAATAAAGGAGATTTTAGGATACCCAATGCCTAATATCCCTGGGTTTACCCTGTTGGGATTGAGGGATGACTCACTTAAGCTTCAAACTTCTAGCGACCGGACGGGTCTGTGGCTGTGGGCGTCTAAGACAGCCCTAGTGGCCCTCTGGAAGAGGAGCGAGGCTCCATCAATAATGCAATGGCATGCCCGACTCTGGCAGGCCATCACAATGGAGAGGATGGCCGGTATTCTCTTGGTAATTTTTAAGAATTCCGAGTACACCTGGGGACCCTTAGTGGAGGTCCTTTCCAGGGGCTTCCTATGTGCGCTTGCCCCACATGTATGAGGGCACTCCACCTATTTCAGTTTGTCTGGCACCTACTATTCTCCCCTGGGATGCTCTTCTACCTGTCCTGGCCCTGCCCTTTGCTCTCATTAGTCTAGTGTCCCACGGCGTCATGTGCTATTGTTTTTAATCCACTCATGTGCCATTGTTATTTGTGTGGGGGGTATACTTAGGGCGCAGATTGTTTGTCACTTAGATATACACTTGACAGTTCCGTCTCAGCTACTTGCAATGATCTGTCTAAAGATACCGTCATCCATCAGAAACTGCATGCCTCACTAACAATTTTGATCTGTAATTACGGTGTCTTGTACTGACCTAACTGTCAACACTTTGTTTGATGCCCAGAAAACTTAATAAAGAAGGTTTGGGAAAACTACCTGCTTTCCAGCTCACATTTTCAACCTGCTGCAATCTGGTGGAAAGTTTGAGCAGAAAAGGGCCTGGAATTCACCAAAACAATGTTGTCCAGAGTCCAGTAATTCCGGGTTTTAGTAAATGAGGTGGTGACACTGACCGGAATCTGCAACAACAATAGTGTTATTGCACCCCCTTTTCTGGGTCATTTCGGTATGAGGGCCTTGGATTGCATGACTCCTGCACAGATGCACCAATACAGAACCAGCTAAACTTAGTCTCGAGCTATCCTTCAAAAATAGCCCTGTGCATTATGCTGAAGTACCCCTTAATGAGTTGAGTCAACAACAACATGGTGAATATATTTCTGTGTCATTTATTCAGGGCAGCCTCACTGGTCTCTTTTCCCGTCTGACTCCAAATAACTGACTAACATATCCACCACTCAAATGACTTTCCTATTTCACTATACTAATTCACCACTAATCCTTTATGGGTTCCGGAGTAGCGTGCTACTCGCCGAAAAAGCGCTTCGACACCTCGTCAGGGGTAGTAAGCGCTATATAAATGCAATTACAATACAATAAATCTTACTTGTGAAGTTCCTCAGGGCCCCCTTCCCCCTTGTTAAACTTTAAAAAAATTTATGATGCCTGTTTTGACTTAATCAGTGGCTCCTTTGAAGTCTCTCTTCACTCATATGTGGGTGGCACCCAGTTTCATACCAGACTAGATGCTTACTGGAATACTATACAAACCCGTTCTAGGTACTGCCTCTTGGCTATTGCTCAGTAGATACATTTAACTCTGATAGACAAAGGTCTTGGTGATTGTGTGTACCCAGATCTTTGGTCTAGCAACTGGTAGTCAATCAATATGGGTCCTCCTGTTTCCTCAGTAAAAATACTGTTTTCCCTTTTAATGATACTTACCTTTGAAGACACAAATCAGGAAGTTGAATTGGTCAGTTTCTTCATGTTGGGAAACAGCATTAAAATGTCTCCCTTTGTTTGTCAGCTTGTGCCAAAAGAAGGCCATTCAAACTACTGTGTGCTCCAGACTGCAACAGGGCAGCTCGCTATGTTTGGGTCTGCCTACTTATGTTATAGCTAAGCTTCACTTAATCTAAAACTCCACAACCTTCTTTATTCTGTGTCTCTATTCTATGTCCCAAAGGGAGTACGCACATATCCACTCTTGAACCCATGCATTATTGCATTTCTAAGGCTTCATGCACAGTACTTCATTTTTGCTGGTGGGATTGGTACTCTTAAATTCCTTCCTGAGTGTTATAGTCTGGTTGAGCAAAAACACATTGGTCTCTCCCGGCCGCTTGTCCCCCTACACCTATGGACCCACCAAGCCCATGCATTCCTGTGTTGCATTCACTTCGTGATGGAGAGCCAAGATGGCTCAGCTTGGTGGGACAGGTATCGGACCTGTTCTTCGGTAGTATGCTGCTAGCTTCGGTCTACAGTCGATGTGCTGGCTTGCCTTATCGATGCAATACTGACAATTCTCTACTGACTGTGGCCCCCAGTCTGCTGCCTGACTAATAATTTGGCCCCATACCTTCATGACATTTGGCGGTAATTTGGGGATGGAAAAAGATCATCTGCTTGGTTCTAGAAAACATGCACCGCTACCCCGAATTCACCATAGCAAGCAGTACACAAAACAGTTGTGCATTAGGTATTTTTGTGACGTTTATTGAGATCCAAAGCGGAGCTCTACGATTGGAAAGGCTAAGCAAACACAAGGAGATGATGGACGGAGTGCTGAAACTTTTCAGACACTCATTCCCAGTGACAGATCTGGGTTGAATCCATCATCAGTTTCAGCGCTCCGTCCATCAGCAAAGATATGGTGTTCATATACTCAAAGTGGTACCCTCAGGGGATCTACCTTGCTGTGTCATGTCGGACTTAGGATGACGGAAGGAATGACCCTTATACATAGTTATTATGCAGGAGATGGTAGTCCTGCTGAGTTTCCGCGAATCCCCATGCATAATGAATGAGGCTAGTTTTCAGGGAAAACCCCACATCCTGTAAGCAGTACCGTAACTAGGTAAAAGGTCAGTCCCAAGAACCGTTATGTAGTGTAATGGCAGGGGACATATAGATGAAAGGTTTGGTTGCTACCTGAGCCTATATTGGGGAACGTATATGAAACATAACACCCACTCCTCATCCGACTGGACGACATACTACATTTTTAATGTACTTCTAGGCATTGTACGCAAACAACTATTTAGTCCCAAAAATAGTACGTAAAAAATGTAAAAATGAAAAAAAATGTACTAAAATTGTATTTTAAGCGGTAGAAGTCTTACTAAATTATGTTCGTATATATAGTTCGAACAACTATGAGTGCCTGAAAGCCATGCAGTTCAGCAAGAAAAAGTGTCTATTGTTTAAAATTCCAAATTTGGTTGTTTTGAAAAAGGCCAAATTTTTCCCAGCACACGATGAGCCAAATGTATGTGTCCTGGCTGGGAGACGCAACATCACTGTTGCTTGCCCTCGCAGACGACTGTCCCTGCAACACCTCACAGATCAGGTCAGTTGAGCACAGATGATCTTCTGTATTGCCCACAGCCGATGCTGGGGAAGCCTGTATGACATCCAAGGCCTGAGTGTTTGTAGAGGAGCCGGTAACTGTCCCAACAGGAGCTGAAGCATCCTGTGATGGCTCTAAGAATGCAGACATCAGCATGGGAACACGCTGAGGACACAGCAGTACATGGGCAGTTATCGGGTCCAGTAAAGCATCCACGTGCTGTGGCGCAACCGATGGAAGTGTTAGACAGAGATCCAACACGCATTCTTGTCCGCAGAAGAGGCATCGGAGGACAGGCAGAACACAGTCGATCCAGACTGGTCTAAATGACAGGAACCAAGACTCGCTCAGTTCGCGAAGGCGAGGTGTGCCCAGATGGAGTACCATGCAATCACGGTATCGGCCCTCCGGGAGTGTTTTTTCCATCTCCTTGGTGACTAGGACGTCCATTGCGTAGCAGAAAAATTACAATTAGGATTCCTGCTATTAAGAACCGGATCAGCGGAAGTCCCCCAAAAATGCTTCCGAATACGGAGTGTATAAAGTTTGGATTCACTCCGAATACTGTCTGAAAGGTGATTAACAGTCCAGAACCTATGGTCTTAAATAGGTGTACTATACCCGTCGTATCAGACATGTTAAAGATGCGTTGTATCATTTCTGTGAAATGGAAAAGGCAGTTTGTTCATACTAGGGCCTGTAACTCAGCTGAGGACTTTGCGACCTGGAGATCAAAAGTCTCTCGGGCGGAGTTTAAGAGCATGGTTTTCTGTAAAAGCATGGCTTTCATTCGGCTCAGAGTATCAAACGGTATCAAGGAAACATTTAACGAAGGCCATAACGGCGCCTCCCTGACTATGTGGGTCGGTGGAAACAATACTTGCATACAACAAGTAACCTTGGAGTTAACAGTGACAAGATATGTAATGCCCGGAAGCATCCCACAACAACCTTGATCATTCAGCATCAAGTAACTCCCATTTGAGAGCAACTTAAACACCTGATTAATCACGGCAGCTGGGGACCGTTCCAAATGACATAAGTTTGCAACTGAACCTTTACAGGCCCCGTGAAGCATGATATCCTGGCATATGGGAGATCCACTTAAAGAGTTCTTGCAGTTTGTACCGCTTAGAAACACTTCCATGTCCCCACTCCTGCATCAAAATCTGTAAGGCAATTCCCAAGATTCCTTGATGAATTCCCTACCCATCGCTTCATATCTGCCTGCCTGTTGTTTTTCTAGGCAGTACTGAAATTGGAAAGTTGTGACCGGTAATGTTATATGGCCATGGATTAACCATTCTGTGGATGGTGACTCTGCCACAGTAAAAGGTAATTGGTCCAGTTTTTCAATACGCAGCATTATATATTTTGCTCCCCTTTGTGCCATTGTTATCTCTTTTTTAGTTAGATTGTATGCAGAGAACAAGGACGTACTGTTAATAAATCGCCATGGCACATAACCGGAACGCAATGATTGTAGCGTCCAGCTTAACAACATAATAGAACGTAGCTGGAACTGTCCGTGATGTAGTATGGACAAATCCTGTTCTAATATATCAATTGCAGAAGATACAATGTTGCCCAATGAATAAATCCTGAATGTTTATGTAGTCATACCATTATCAACCACCGCTAAGGCTTTTTCTAGGTTAATTCTATCAATTTCACGAAGTCTCTCCGCAGCTTCCTGTTGAGACATTTTTCCAAATTTCATTATAAACTGTGTATAAAAACGTTTCCGACGTGGCTTTCGGGGGCCTAATAAAAAGTCCCTTAGATCCATGTCTTCTGATAGTAGGGATAAGTGTTGTTTCACCTGGGACAGTATCAAGGGTTTTAGCCAATCGAGGCATAACTTCCCAACACTATATGATGCCACTACCCCCCCGGATGTTCTCTTTGTACATCGCGTTGGCCTGGCCTATGGATACTAAACCCTTTGGTGGTACCTCTGAATCTTGTCTGACATCTATTTGTGTCTGTAAGCCAAACTAACCATCCCTTCCAATTGGGGTCTGATGAATTATAATGTATGTTGTCATCTACTGTATCCCCACCGTGTGTTGTAAAGTTTTGCCACCCCTCAAAGTGTACTGGTGAGGTAATCAGAGGTGTGTTCAAATCTTTGTTCTTGGCTAGTCCAGTACAAGAAGTCTGTTGCACAGTGTCATTCAGAAATATTATCTGCTGTGGAATGATGCACGCTCGAAATAGTGCTTCTGTTCCCTGAACTTGCCATTCCTTTGAACCCCAGACTAATTTTATGTTTATAGTGTCCTTCCATAAGTCGAAACCCTGTTCAGACAGTTGGGAAATAAAGGATGCTGAATAAATCTGTTTGGTGTTAGTTAGCATATTTTTCTGTGCAGTTGTAGGTGCAACCTTATAGTAATATGAGGTCGGGTCAGAAGTGTTGAACCCTGAAAAATAAGAATATTTCTGTGCAAACGTTCGTGAGCTACTTTTCAGTGGTGTTGGGCAATGTTCCCATTGGTGGTATGTAAAAACATTTCGTGGGATACTGGATTATGATGACCATAATGTTGATAACAATACATCGTACATTGTGTCGTAATCAGTTGTGTCCTCTAACATTTCAATGCTTGAAAATGCAGCGGATTGTTCTAAATCAGACAACATATTATTTACAGTTTCAAAATCGCATTCGTCAGAAAATGTACTGGAATAATGATATCTGAAAGAGACACGTTAGTGATAGATTCCTTACCTTAGAATATCCCCAGGCGTCAGGCTGGATCCGGAAAGTTTTGCGTAGCAGTACCCTTGCGCGTCGGTAGGCGGCGTCGTGCGGCTCCGCGTCCGTCGTCGGCGTCGTGATCGCCGGGATGACGTCGCGGGCAGTACTTAGACGCCGCCCCTGCGCGCTGACGTCAGTTCTTCTTTTTCCGCGCCAGCAAGCGCAGATCCGGGAAGAGCAGTGCCCTGGTCAATTTTTGACCATACTTTTTGGTGATTTTTTCACTGTTTTTTCCATCTTTAAGGTGTCGTAGGGATGCCCGGCTTCAAGCGATGCGGCGCCTGTGCGCGGATGATGTCCGTCACCGACCCGCATTGGGAGTGTCTCTTCTGCCTCGGCCGAGGCCACGACACCGAGTCTTGTCCCGAATGCCAGGCCCTCAACCCGAAAGCTTTGCGAGAGCGGTCTCGAAAGCTCCTCGAGGCCCGGCATTCGGCTCCACGGAGGCCCCGGTCGCGTGAGAGGTCCAGGGGTCGCTCGCGGAGTGCACACCGGTCGTCGGCGTCGAAGTCTTCTTCGTCCGGTAAGTCTAAGCACAAGAAGTCCAAGAAGCATCGTCGCTCTCGGACTTCGCCCGCCGGTCTCGCGACTCGGCTGAGGCCCCTCCCGGCACCGTCCCCCGCGGCCCCGGACTTGCCTGTGGAGTCGCCCCCGTCCTACCCGCCCTTCCCGGGTTCGGGGGCGGATCCGGCCAAGGTACAGGAGTTCCTGTCGGCCATGGCCCGCCTCTTCGGGCCTTCAGGCCCCTCCGGTGCGCCTTCGGGCCCCGCGGGCCCTGATGGGGTTGCTCCGGCGCCGCCGGCGGCTCCGGCCCCGGCGTCGCCCGGGACTCCAGCCTCGATCCCGGCTCCGGCTTCGGCCCCGGCCTCGATCCCGGCTCCACAACCCCCATCGACGCCGGTCGACCTCACGACACCTCCGCCGGCGCCGATGTCTCCGGTGCCGTTCTCGACGCCGCCCTGGGCTCCGGGCGGCGTCGTCCCCCAGTTCCTTCCGGCTCCGGACATGGACCCGGAGCGACGCCGCTCGACGCCGGCTCCGGCGCCGATGGGCCCTTGGGTCCCAAATGTCCCTCCTCCTCCTTATTTTGAACCAGAGGAGGACCAGGAGGACTGGGAGGGGTCTGATGACCCTCTGACTCGCAACTGTCAGTATGATGAGGACTGGACAGAGAGTCTAGGGGAGGCCAGTGGTCTGGATACTTCTCCTGACACTGGCATGCTGTCTCCTCCCGTGGCTACGGAGGAGGGGGCCAATTTTGGTACGGTGTTGCGTAGGGCTGCTGGGGCCTTACGTCTCCAGCTCCCTACTTTGACGGTCAAGCCTAACATCTTGACAGAGGTGCTTCAGCCGGCAGCCTCCTCTACGGAGACTGTGCTGCCGCTTAACGACGCCCTCACAGACGTTCTTTGGGCGCCTGGTCCAAGCCCAACACAGGGGCTCCTGTGGATCGGAACGTGTCACGACGCCATCGCCCAGCTCCGGGCGACCCCCTGTTTCTTTCTGTCCACCCCACTCCTGAGAGCTTGGTTGTCCAAGCCTCCGCTTCCCAAACCGCCTTCCCTACCGCTCCTCCGGATAGGGAATCCAAACGCCTGGATCAGTTTGGGAAGAAAGGTTTTTCTTCCTCCAGTGCTGGCTTGCGGTCCGTTAACACCGCTTGTCTTTTGGGCCGCTATACCCACTCTCTGTGGGATTCGGTGGCGGATGTTTTGCCCCAGTGCCCTGAGGAGGTCCAGGCACTGCTTTCCCGCGCCATTGCGGAAGGAAGGATGCGGCCAAATACACTATCCGTTGTGGCCTTGACACCGCCGACTCGCTGGGCAGGTCGATTGCAACGACGGTGGCGCTCCGCCGCCACGCCTGGCTGAGAACCACTGGTTTTTCAGGGGATGTCCAGAATACTCTCATGGACATGCCCTTTGATGGAGTCGGTCTTTTGGGTCCAAAGCAGACCATGCGTTGGAGCGCTTTAAGGACTCACGGGCTACTGCCAAGTCCCTGGGCCTTTCTGCTACACGCCCTCCGCTGCCTTCTGCTTTTCGCCCCTATCGTGGCCACGGTAGGGGCGCCCTTCACGTCAGCAGCCCAGCCACCGGCCCGCGCAGCAGGCGTCTTCGCGTGGCCGAGGACGTGGATTCCGCCGTGGCGGTTCGGGCAACCAGCGTGCGGGTCAGGCCACCACCTCCAACCCGTCCGCGGCCTCCAAGCCCTCCTAGTCCCTCCTTTCAGGTGCACGGCACGCCAGTAGGGGGCAGGGTCCGCCATCACCTTCCCCACTGGCGCACCATCACCTCGGACAGGTGGGTCTTGGACATTGTCCGAAGGGGCTACTCCCTCCCCTTCGAGACCACCCCCCAGCCATGCCACCTCAACTCCACCGCATGTCAGGGGATCACTTGGTGCTTCTACAGAAGGAAGTCACGGCCCTCTTGACCAAGAGGGCCATCGAGCATGTTCCGACCCCAGAAGTAGGGCGTGGTTGCTACTCCCACTACTTTCTGGTGCCCAAAAGGGACAAGGAGGACATGCGTCCTATCTTGGACCTCCGGAACGTCAATCGCTTCCTCCGGAAGGAGAAGTTCAAGATGCTCACCCTAGCTCAGGTCTTGACTGCCCTCGACCCTGGAGACTGGTTGGTAGCGTTGGACTTGCAGGACGCATATTTCCACATCCCCGTCCTGCCGGCCCACCGGCGTTACCTTCGGTTCACGGTAGGCCACGAGCATTTTCAGTTCACCGTGCTCCCCTTTGGCCTTACAAGTGCCCCTCGGGTGTTCACGAAAGTGATGGCGGTGGTCGCGGCTCATCTGCGCCGGGCAGGGGTTTCAGTCTTCCCCTACCTCGACGACTGGCTGCTGAAGGCGGGCTCGTCCCAGGCAGTCGTCTCCCACCTCCAGACTACGGCCGAACTCCTGCACTCGCTGGGGTTCTCCATCAATGTGCCGAAGTCGCATCTGATTCCTTCTCCACAGCTCCTTTTCATCGGAGCAGTTCTGGACACCACGCAGTTTCGGGCCTATCCTCCCGAACGGCGAGTCCGGGATATTCAGGCTATGATTCCGATCTTTCGGCCTTTATCCTGGGTTTCGGTAAGGATGACCCTGAGGCTGCTGGGCCTCATGGCCTCCTGCATCCTGCTGGTCAATCATGCCAGATGGCATATGCGGGCTCTGCAGTGGGACCTGAAGTTCCAGTGGGCGCAGCACCAGGGCAACCTGTCCGATCACGTCCAGATCTCGGAGGGGACTGCAAAACAGTTGCAGTGGTGGCTCTCGAACCGGCAATGGGTCATGGGCAGATCCTCTCCCTTCCCCAGCCAGAGCATACAGTTGTGACGGACGCGTCCCTTCTGGGATGGGGCGGTCACTTGGGAGAGGCGGAGATCAGAGGCCTCTGGTCTCCGGCGGAGTCCCGGCTCCATATCAACCTTCTGGAGCTCCGGGCGATCCGGCTTGCACTCAAGGCATTCCTTCCTCTGTCAAAGGGAAGGTAGTGCAGGTGTTCACAGACAACACCACCGCCATGTGGTACTGCAACAAACAGGGCGGGGTGGGGTCTTGGACCCTTTGTCAGGAGGCTCTGCGCCTCTGGACATGGCTGGAACATCAGGGCATGTTCCTGATGGTTCAACACCTGGCAGGTTCTCTGAACGCCAGGGCGGACGAACTCTAGCCGCAGGTGCATGATGGATCACGAATGGCGTCTTCACTCGGAAGTGGCGCAAGGACTCTTTCTACAGTGGGGAGAGCCTTGGTTAGATCTATTCGCCACCGAAGAGAACGCGCAATGTCATCAGTTCTGCGCGTTGGAATTTCCAAGGCGGCACTCGCTCGGCGACGCTTTTCGTCGCGAGTGGAGTTGCGGTCTGTTGTACGCCTTTCCGCCTATACCACTTCTACCCAGAGTGTTGAAGAAGATTCGGCACGACCGGGCCCAAGTCATTCTTGTGGCTCCGGACTGGGCTCGAAGAGTTTGGTATCCCGAGCTACTCAATATGAGCATAGATCCCCCGATCCGTCTGCCTCTTCGGGAGGATCTTCTGTCGCAGCAGCAGGGGACGGTCCTCCACCCGAACCTGTCCAGTCTACACCTGCTTGCGTGGAGATTGAGCGGCGGCAGTTGATTCCTTTCGACTTGCCTCCCGAAGTTTGTGATGTGATTCTGGCAGCCAGGCGTCCCTCCACTAAGGTGGTATACGCCTGCAGGTGGAACAAATTTGTGGCATGGTGCACAGCAAAGGCTGTGGATCCCCTTTCTGCCCCTCTTTCTGAGGTCCTTCTGTTCCTTTCTCTCTGGCCCAACAGGGTTCTGCCCTGGGTACCATCAAGGGTTATCTTTGTGCTATCTCGGCCTTCCTCAGGCTCCCTGATCAGCCCTCCCTTTTCAAGTCCCCTGTTGTTAACAGGTTCTTAAAAGGCATTACTCACCTCTTCCCTCCTGTTCCGTTTGTAATGCCTCAGTGGGACTTGAACTTGGTTCTTACCTTTTAATGTGCGCTCCCTTTGAGCCTCTGCATAACTGTCCTCTTCGTCTTCTGACTCTAAAGGCAGCCTTTCTGGTGGCCATCACCTCCGCTCGGCGGGTGAGTGAGCTCCAGGCTCTTTCTTGCAAACCTCCCTTTCTGTCTGTTCATCCAGACAAGGTTGTTCTTCGGACGCGTCCGTCCTTCTTGCCAAAGGTGGTTACTGCTTTCCACATTGGGCAGACCATCACTTTGCCCACCTTCTTTCCGCCTCCGCATCCTTCCAGAGAGGAAGAGAGGCTCCACCGTCTGGACCCAAAACGTGCGCTCTCCTTCTATATCGACCGCACAAAACACTTCCGGGTGGATGACCAGCTCTTTGTTGGCTACGTGGGCGCCAAAAAGGTCGGGCGGTGCACAAGAGGACCATCTCCCGCTGGGTTACCTTGTGCATCAAGACCTGCTATTCTTTGGCTAAGAAGGAGCCTCCTGTTGGGCTGCGTGCCCATTCCACCAGGGCAACGGCTGCTACCACGGCCTTGGGCCGCGGTGTTCCGCTGCCGGTTATCTGTCAGGCAGCTACGTGGGCCTCGCTGCACACGTTTACTAAGCATTACTGCCTTGACAGTCAGGTCCGGAGGGACGGCTTCTTTGGCCGTTCTGTCCTCCAGGACTTTCTTGTCTGATCTTTGTTCGCAGACCCACCACCGGGGTTGGTATTGCTGGGGTATCTATTCTAAGGTAAGGAATCTATCACTAACGTGTCTCTTTCAGATGCACAAGTTACTAACTTGTGTAACGATATATCTGTAAGAGACAGTAGTTAGTGATAGATTCCTTACCGCCCCACCCATCCTCCCCGTTCTGCGAACTGATTTCTAGGGTTAAGGACATCCCTTTCAGGGCCCTAGTATTTTTCAGACACCTGTGTCAGCTTCTTGCATGGCTCTGCGTTCCTGGCGCGGAAAGTCGTGTACAGAACTGACGTCAGCGCGCAGGGGCGGCGTCTAAGTACTGCCCGCGACGTCATCCCGGCGATCACGACGCCGACGACGGACGCGGAGCCGCACGACGCCGCCTACCGACGCGCAAGGGTACTGCTACGCAAAACTTTCCGGATCCAGCCTGACGCCTGGGGATATTCTAAGGTAAGGAATCTATCACTAACTACTGTCTCTTACAGATATATCGTTACACAAGTTAGTAACTTGTGCATCATTTAAATACATGAGGTATTTTCAAAAGTTCAGTAGGACCAAATACATCATATGAAACTCTGTCCCAAACTATACCATCAGGAATTGGAACAGGTCTCTTTGTTCACGATGAGATGACGTATGAGGTTTCAGGACCAAGTTCACATTTGATACTGCAGAGAATTCTGGGAGATAGTTTCCATTCATGAGTAAGCAAAGACAGTCACTAGGCCAATCCAAAATAGAAAAAACAGTATTCCAGTTATTATCCAGAGCTGTAGCCATGGTGAAACTAGGTAAGTCTTTTTCAGAAAAATTTAGAAGTCATTGTTTACGGGAAACTTGAGCTGGCGTTGTTTCAGGTTCACTGGGATCCAGAGAGAAGGTATCAAAATCAATGAAGTAGCCAGATGCAGTTCGATCTATTTTTGGTAGCTCAGCAGGTTTTGTTGAACTGGCAGACGTCTCTTGTAGAGGCATTTGGATGTAGATATCGGTGGTAGGCCGAATTGATATTTGTCTTTCATTTGTGTTTTGATGTTCCATGTTGTTAGATTTGGGGGTCTCTAGTTGGCAGAGGTAGGTACCTTTGTCCAAATAGGGACCCTTGCGTCTAGTCAGGGAAAGTAGGTACACTCCTGAAATAACCCCTGCTCACCCTCTTGGTAGCTTGGCACGAGCAGACAGGCTTAGTTCAGAGGCAGTGTGTAAAGCATTTGTGAACACATACAGTAATCAAGTGACAACACTACAAATGGACACCACACAGGTTATATATTTAAAAAATAGGTATACTTTATATAGATTTATCACAAGACCATAAACGACAAAAATAATCCACAATACTGTCAAGAATGCTTAGTTCTGATCAAAAAAGGCTTAATTCAAGGTTCTGTGCGAGTCGGTAGCCTCCTCCGGCTACGGCGATGTCAAGAACAAACAGAGTCTACCAAATCCAGCTGACCGCGTCGAGACGGGCCAACACAGCGTAGACAGACTCGGTCACAGTACCTTTTACTTGAAGCGGCAGGCACGGGCGTGCGTGCCGGATGGCTGTACGTCGCGGTCGCGATGCAAAACGGAAGCGTTGCAGGACGCGTTGTCCTTCGATGCGGCGCTGGCAGGTTGCGGTGCGGCGACGGAGCCGGATTCGGGGGCTGGCGTCGATCAGTCCGGACAGCGGTGCGAGTCTGGCGGTGCGTCGCGAAGCGTGCAAGCGGTGCCCAACTCCGGTGCGGTCACAGGACTCGAACTCCGCAGCAGTGACCGTGTCGGTCGGACCAGTTCGTTTCGGCGTAGCGAAGCGTTGCAGGACGCGTTGTCCCTCGATGCGGTGCAGGCAGCGGCTCATTGACGGAGTCAGTGAGACCAGGGCCGTGCGTTGCAGGGCGAGACGGTGCTTCGATGCGGTGCTTACAGGACACCGAGCCGGTCGTCAGAGTCGGTCACAGCTCCCTAACCCTGTAGCCACTGAAACAGCGTTTCCAGCAGCAATTCACAAGGCTGGTGAAGTCCACTGGTCCTGGGACTTCGGTCAGGGGGCAAGCTCTCTCTCAAGCCCTTGGAGATCCTTCACAAGTTGATGAAAGTCACAGCAAAGTAAAAGTTCCTTTCTCCTTTCTTTGGCAGTCAGGCAAACCACTGCAGGCCAATCCCCCCAAGCAGCACTTCAGGCTTAGGGATAGTCTCTCCTCAGTTTCCTCTTGGTTCCGCTCCTCAGCAAAGGTTTCTTCTTGTTCCCAAAAAGTGATCTAATCTTCCTGGGGTCTGGGTGCCCCTCTTATACTCTGATTCTCTTTGTTCTCTGGAGGCAGAGAGGCCTGTGCCTAGTTCAAACCAGTTCTGTGCAGCTTTGGAGCACTCTGTGTACATGACTCCTTCTTTCCTTTCAGAATGTGGGGCAGGGTACTCAGACGCCCGGCAGGAGGTGGAGCCAGCATTGTGGAAGGCAGGCACAGCCCTATTCAGACCCAGATGCAACTCCTCCCTCCACTCTGGATGCAGATCTCTCTATTCAGCCCTGGGCTGCCTCATCCTGTCTCCTGTGGCCACCCCCAGCCCCTGTCACACACAACCTAGACACACAATACACAAGCTAGCAGAGGCAGGCTGGATAGTTAGGCAAGAAAATACCCACTTTCTAAAAGTGGTATTTTCAAACACAGAATGTTAAAATCAACTTCACTAAAATATGCATTTTATCATTCTGAGTTCAGGCATACTAAACTCGAATTTCTACCTAGTTCCCTGAGTCAGTTAGGATTATAAGATGTTATAATCAAACTGCTCATTCTGGCCTATGGGGAACAGGTAGCCTTGCAATAGTGAAAAACGAAAATGGCTGTAATTCACTATTAGGACATGCCACACACACCAGGCATGTCCTACCTTATCATTACAATGCACCCTGCCCGTAGACCTACCATAGGGGTGTCTGATATGAAGAAAAGGGAAGGTTTAGGGACTGGTAAGTGGGTGCACTTACCAAGTCAAATACAACAAAAATCCTTGGGTCTAAGTTATCTGAACAAACCAGACAAACATACACAAAGGCACTAACACAAGACCTAACTGAGGGAAAGATCCCTTTAGGAAGAAATCCCTCACCCACCTATGGTGGCATGCTTCATCATTTGGGACTCTCCTCCCAGAGGAAAAACCTAGTTCCTCTGAGGGCTACAACCCCCTCTCTGAGAGGGAGGAGCTCAGGGATGTTTTTCAACTGCTCTAGCTGGATCTGCTAGATCCTCCAAATGAGACTGCTAGTGTGAGTGAGAAAGCAGCGCAAAAGAGTGAGTGAAGTGATATTAAAACTGGCTAGAGAGAACCAAACATGAGATGAGCTTTATTCAGGAGTTCTCGCTGTCAGGATTAAAAAACAGTGCACCTGCGGTATGTATTTAAACCGCACGTGTCAAGTGATAGGTTATGATCGACATGTTTCAGCCATGTGGCCCCCAACTCGGACCAGGCTTTCTTCAGGACCACTAAGATGCTGCTGCTAAGTGAATTGTGTGAAAAAAAGGAATATTAAAAACTTTTAGTTGAACACCCGGAACCAGAAATACTTGCGGTTCCTGTTCTACGGAAGGTACCCGTACCTAATGAAAATAAATAAAAGACAATATAGGCCTTAAACAAAACAAGGCAAAAACATCAGATAACAAGGCAGTGAGGAAGGATCAGAGTGCCTCCTCCTGCATATTACACCGCAAAAGTGTCTGCACAAAAAGAGTGTCATGCTTACCCGTAACGACTGGGTACGTTGCAGACCTCAACCTGGCAACAGCTCAGAGGGGAGGCACCGCTCTATGGAGGAACAGTATGTACAGTGTGCTAATGTCAACTAAGAACACACAAAAATATCAAACACACTGACACGGTTAAAGCATATAAGTACCAAATCTAGTCGTAAGAGCACCAGACTCAATAAAAAACAACATGTATGCAATGATACCACATGTCCCCTAGTGTGATTCATACGGGGTACACTAATATGTGTCACAATCTATGGTATGTTAAAAACAGGGACAACCTCTATACAGTGTTTGTCATAGAAGAGGACTGAACTATCAGAATTAAAAAACTTATTCTACGGGGAAGGAAAACAACCCCAGTCATGTCTCACATATTAAATGAACATCCCTATCATATTACACAAGTGTAAAATTGTTTGGCTGCTAGGTTATTAAGAAAAGACCAGGCTGCAACTTGGCCTCTAGCACAGCTTACGCGTATTGCATGAATACCGAGATAAAGGGGTTTGCAACAAATGGCTATCTTGGACACACTAGAAAAAACTGTGATGTCAATGGAAGGCTGCATAGTTGTAAAACAGCGAGAAGACAGTTCATAGAGCCTCTGTGCCACTAGTGCCTATCGCATGGAGTCTGAATGAAGTGAAGGGGCACTAACTCCAAAGGCAGGGAAAGGCGCGAGCACATACAGATGATATACGCATCAGTCAGCACCTCATCAAATAATGGGAGGGAAAACAGCAAGTCACTTACCTCTCCGTCGGTACCCCGGTCGGGTGGAGACTGTCGCTGGAGGTAAGTGTGCTGGTGACTAAGTGCTACTTAAATACTGAAATTTGCGCGCGCTACCGACAGCCAGCACTAATCGGCAAACCTTCGCGCATGCGCGATGTCATCAGACGCTATTCCTACGCGCATGTGTGTTATTAGTCAAAATACCTGGGGAATGTAGTTTCAAGCAGTACGGGTTTGCTATGCATGCACGAGCCTCTCTGGAGCGTCCTTGTTGTTACGACGCGCTGGATAGCCATACTCAAAACTTATTTGTTTAAATATTTTATAAATATTTTATTAATATTTATTATATTTATTTTTATTAATATTTTACACAGCTCCAGAATCGTGCCATCTTCATCAAAAAGCAGCGCTATGGGGAAAAGCCCCCTAGAGCATGCGTTTTGATTTAATCATAAGGTTGTCCTTGAGGCATAGTTAACATGAATACCATGAACCACCAGTTATATACCTAGTGTTTTACCATATTGTTGTGAATGACTCTACCCTATGCTTTGTTCACAATGCATTTAGAGAGCGACCCATGGAATATCATCATTCAATCCCACCTCAGCTGTGTTGAGTCTGTGTACCCAACGTTGTTCACGCCTAAAGAGATATGTAGAGACGTCAGTTAAATATGCAGGAATGGCAGGTTTCTCCAAGACTATCCACTTCAGGTCTTCAGGGGAATGATTCTTTTCTAAAAAGTGGCTTGTGAGTTTTGTGGCAGTTTTCTTGCAGCGGATGGTGCTTCTGTGTTCTAAAATGCGGATTTTCACCTTCCGAGTAGTCATGCCCACGTACCGTAAGGCACATGGACAAGTGATCAAGTATATGAGCCTGTCACTATTACAGTTCGTGTGTTTAGAAAGAGTCCAAGGTTGTGCAGTTCCAATGTCAACAGACGTGTGTTCTGTAAGTGCACTTGTCTGGCACTTACCTGAGGTCAGGGGGCATTTTCTTTGTGGTATGTGTGCGGCCTGTCCACTTACAGAACACACAATGTCTGTTGACATTGGAACTGCACAACCTTGGACTCTTTCTAAACACACGAACTGTAATAGTGACAGGCTCATATACTTGATCACTTGTCCATGTGCCTTACGGTACGTGGGCATGACTACTCGGAAGGTGAAAATCCGCATTTTAGAACACAGAAGCACCATCCGCTGCAAGAAAACTGCCACAAAACTCACAAGCCACTTTTTAGAAAAGAATCATTCCCCTGAAGACCTGAAGTGGATAGTTTTGGAGAAACCTGCCATTCCTGCACATTTAACTGACGTCTCTACATATCTCTTTAGGCGTGAACAACGTTGGGTACACAGGCTCAACACAGCTGAGGTGGGATTGAATGATGATATTCCATGGGTCGCTCTCTAAATGCATTGTGAACAAAGCATAGGGTAGAGTCATTCACAACAATATGGTAAAACACTAGGTATATAACTGGTGGTTCATGGTATTCATGTTAACTATGCCTCAAGGACAACCTTATGATTAAATCAAAACGCATGCTCTAGGGGGCTTTTCCCCATAGCGCTGCTTTTTGATGAAGATGGCACGATTCTGGAGCTGTGTAAAATATTAATAAAAATAAATATAATAAATATTAATAAAATATTTATAAAATATTTAAACAAATAAGTTTTGAGTATGGCTATCCAGCGCGTCGTAACAACAAGGACGCTCCAGAGAGGCTTGTGCATGCATAGCAAACCCGTACTGCTTGAAACTACATTCCCCAGGTATTTTGACTAATAACACACATGCGCGTAGGAATAGCGTCTGATGACATCGCGCATGCGCGAAGGTTTGCCGATTAGTGCTGGCTGTCGGTAGCGCGCGCAAATTTCAGTATTTAAGTAGCACTCAGTCACCAGCGCACTTACCTCCGGCGACAGTCTCCACCCGACCGGGGTACCGACGGAGAGGTAAGTGACTTAATGTTTTCCCTCCCATTATTTGATGAGGTGCTGACTGATGCGTATATCATCTGTATGTGCTCGCGCCTTTCCCTGCCTTTGGAGTTAGTGCCCCTTCACTTCATTCAGACTCCATGCGATAGGCACTAGTGGCACAGAGGCTCTATGAACTGTCTTCTCGCTGTTTTACAACTATGCAGCCTTCCATTGACATCACAGTTTTTTCTAGTGTGTCCAAGATAGCCATTTGTTGCAAACCCCTTTATCTCGGTAATCATGCAATACTCGTAAGCTGTGCTAGAGGCCAAGTTGCAGCCTGGTCTTTTCTTAATAACCTAGCAGCCAAACAATTTTACACTTGTGTAATATGATAGGGATGTTCATTTAATATGTGAGACATGACTGGGGTTGTTTTCCTTCCCGTAGAATAAGATTTTCAATTCTGATAGTTCAGTCCTCTTCTATGACAAACACTGTATAGAGGTTGTCCCTGTTTTTAACATACCATAGATTGTGACACATATTAGTGTACCCGTATGAATCACACAAGGGGACATGTGGTATCATTGCATACATGTTGTTTTTTATTGAGTCTGGTGCTCTTACGACTAGATTTGGTACTTATATGCTTTAACCGTGTCAGTGTGTTTGATATTTTTGTGTGTTCTTAGTTGACATTAGCACACTGTACATACTGTTCCTCCATAGAGCGGTGCCTCCCCTCTGAGCTGTTGCCAGGTTGAGGTCTGCAACGTACCCAGTCGTTATAGGTAAGCATGACACTCTTTTTGTGCAGACACTTTTGCGGTGTAATATGCAGGAGGAGGCACTCTGATCCTTCCTCACTGCCTTGTTATCTGATGTTTTTGCCTTGTTTTGTTTAAGGCCTATATTGTCTTTTATTTATTTTCATTAGGTACGGGTACCTTCCGTAGAACAGGAACCGCAAGTATTTCTGGTTCCGGGTGTTCAACTAAAAGTTTTTAATATTCCTTTTTTTCATACAATTCACTTAGCAGCAGCATCTTAGTGGTCCTGAAGAAAGCCTGGTCTGAGTTGGGGGCCACATGGCTGAAACATGTCGATCATAACCTATCACTTGACACGTGCGGCTTAAATCCATACCGCAGGTACACTGTTTTTTAATCCTGACAGCGAGAACTCCTGAATAAAGCTCATGTTTGGTTCTCTCTAGCCAGTTTTAATATCACTTCACTCACTTTAATTCTTTTGCGCTGCTTTCTCACTCACACTAGCAGTCTCATTTGGAGGATCTAACAGATCCAGCTAGAGCAGTTGAAAAACATCCCTGAGCTCCTCCCTCTCAGAGAGGGGGTTGTAGCCCTCAGAGGAACTAGGTTTTTCCTCTGGGAGGAGAGTCCCAAATGATTAAGCATGCCACCATAGGTGGGTGAGGGATTTCTTCCTAAAGGGATCTTTCCCTCAGTTAGGTCTTGTGTTAGTGCCTTTGTGTATGTTTGTCTGGTTTGTTCAGATAACTTAGACCCAAGGATTTTTGTTGTATTTGATTGATAGTTTGGGGATGTAATCCTTTGCAGGTCTCTAAAATGTTTCCCAAGGACCCTCCGTCCATTGTATTTGTTTATTACTTTTGAGCAGCCTAGGCTGCGGGTCCATATTCATTCAGTTTCCAAAACAGGATTCTATGTATTTTCACCAATTCATGTTAAGGCAGTAGCACCATTTTTCTATTCATAATCCCAGCTCTAAAACACAGCTACCCACGACAATGGCAGAAAGACTAGGTTTAGCCTTTGATGACACTGCAGCACAATCCATTTTATCCACGCCTAGTATAATAGACACATTCCAGGGTGGCCCCTCAACAGCAGGAGATGACTGGTCTAAACTGTTACTCCTTAAGAAATCACACTCTCGTATCTACATCCATGGAGCTATTATGACGGAGTATCTGAGGGGGAATTGTGCCCCCACTGGCTTAATAGTCACCAACGCTCCTCGACTCTTCCTTGATGACAAAATCTTTCTGAAGGATTGGTCTCTTGTAGCCTGGCGCTGTACTCGCGACTGGCTTATCTTGATTATTAATACTGCCAAGCGGATTGCGGATACTATTCTTATTGAAATCCAGACCTTGGAGTCTCCGATCAAGGTGGTGATATCAACGACTCTGTATAAAAAACAAGCAGAAGAAACCAACAAGACTAACAGAGAGTTCAAAGACTCGATCTTGGCTACTAAAATCACTAAATTCAAGAAGGACTTGGCACGCTTCTCAATGGAGAAGGTATATCCTTATACCAGTGAGACCTATGTTCCAGCACAATTCAATCGCCAAGGGAGGCAATACGGTTCAAACTATTCCACCTCAGGAAGTGAAGGATGGTCCAGCGATTCAGATAATTCCACCTCTGGAGATCTTACAAGTAGAGGTATGCACCGTAGGAACAGAGGTAATTGGAGGGGTTTTCGAGGTGGTCCTCCCCCTCCTCCGCCACAGTGGTGGCCTCCTGTACCTTTTGGATATCCAAATCTTCAACCTCAAGGGCAAACTTTTCCTTACCAATCACAACCTCAATTTTCCCCAAACCAGCCTTTTTTAGGATATGGCCGAGGAAGATCCAGAGGAAAACGTCGGAACCAACAGGCCCAAGTACATTGGGGCCCTCCGTCATCGACGAGGACAACACGGAGCATGACGGAAGCTCAGGCAGGGACCAGCAACGAGACTCTATAGTCATGAATCTAAGCAGCCGGGAACTGAGCACGGACGAACAGACGTTGCTGAACAAAGGACTGGGTTTTGTACCCTCAAATAGAGGTGATACGTTTTTATTGTAGCAAGAATTGTTCCAATTCTTTCGCAAAATCCGCCTGAACTTTTTCTTTAGAGATCGAGTTCAGGATCCCATTGAAGAAACTGGTACCAACACTGGGTTGAAAAATAAATCTACCTTCAACCCTCCGATTTATCAGATACCTCCCCAGGTTTTGACTTTTGATAAAGCTGTTTTGACACAGATTGATACTATCTGCAGAGGCAACGAAAGACAATACCAGAATCTAACCCAACGAGAAAAATGTGCCATGAGGACACTGGCAAATGACACTACGATTACCATCAAACCGGCGGATAAGGGCGATGCCATCGTCCTGTTGGATACTTCAACTTATCGCGAGGAGTGTCTCAAACAACTTAACAACACCCGCTTTTACCAACCGTTGAAAACAGATCCCACCAAGAGACTTCAGATTGAAATTAAGACTCTTGTTGATGAGGCAAGGTTGAACAATTGGATCACTACGCAAGAAGCATCCTTCTTGGTCAAGATCCATCCAGTGATTCCTTATTTTTACGTCCTGGCCAAAGTACACAAGGAGCAGAGACCACCACTTGGTCGTCCCATTATCTCTGGATTAGGATCCCTGCTGGAACCACTATCTACGTTCGTGGATCATTTCCTTCGGCCTCTTGTGATGGAGATGCCCACTTCCTTAAGGATACGAAGGACATTCTCCGCCTGGTGGGAGATACACCTTTTGATGCTACTAGAGATTATTTGGTGTCCTTTGATGTGGAGTCTTTGTACACCTGCATTCCCCAAGACGAGACACTTGCGGCCATACAGACACTGTTGGAGAATTGGGACATGGATACCATCACCCCTGTCCAGTTTATCATGAATTGTGCCCGACTGGCCATGAAAGAAAATTTCTTTCAATTTGAAGACCAGTTATTTCTACAAATATCGGGCACTTCAATGGGCAGTGTTTTTGCCCCTAGTCTGGCGAATCTGTATGTGCACCTCTTTGAACAGGACCATATTTTCAATGAGGGCAATCCATACAAAGACCACATACTGTTGTGGAAACGCTACATTGACGACGTCTTTGTTATCTGGAGAGGCCCTCCACTTACCATCATGGAATTCAAGGGGTGGCTCAACACCCGCAATTATTTTTTGAGGTTTACCTGTGAATACAGTAACAGCAAGTTACCATTTCTAGAGGTTTTGATTTCCCCAACTGATGGGGGTTTATGCACTGAACTGTACAGGAAGCCCATTTCCAGGAACTCGCTCTTATCATACAAGAGCTACCATCCTAAAGCCCTGAGGGATAATCTCCCTTTTGGGCAGTTCTTACGAATCAAAAGGAATTGCTCGACCACCTCCAAATATCAGGTACATGCCCATGATCTGGCCCGCCAGCTTGGAGCCAGGAATTACCCGAAGCAACTGATCAAGAGGTCGATGAAACGTGCAGCCAATAACAACCGGGAAGCTCTTATTGATCAAAGCGAACCCAAGGAAGCCAATTCAAGACTCACATGTGTTAACACCTTTTGCAGTTTCTCTAATAAAATCAAGAAGAGCATCCTCTCCAATTGGAAGATTCTGAATATTGGCGACACTGCCCTACCTCGACCACTGTTCGCTTTCAAACGCAGCACAAATATCAAAGACCAATTGGTGCATACGCGACCACACACCATGAAACCAAGCAAGCAGAATACTCTCTGGCACTTACCTGAGGTCAGGGGGCATTTTCCTTGTGGTATGTGTGTGACCTGTCCACTTACAGAACACACAATGTCTGTTGACATTGGAACTGCACAACCTTGGACTCTTTCTAAACACACGAACTGTAATAGTGACAGGCTCATATACTTGATCACTTGTCCATGTGCCTTACGGTACGTGGGCATGACTACTCGGAAGGTGAAAATCCGCATTTTAGAACACAGAAGCACCATCCGCTGCAAGAAAACTGCCACAAAACTCACAAGCCACTTTTTAGAAAAGAATCATTCCCCTGAAGACCTGAAGTGGATAGTCTTGGAGAAACCTGCCATTCCTGCACATTTAACTGACGTCTCTACATATCTCTTTAGGCGTGAACAACGTTGGATACACAGGCTCAACACAGCTGAGGTGGGATTGAATGATGATATTCCATGGGTCGCTCTTCTAAATGCATTGTGAACAAAGCATAGGGTAGAGTCATTCACAACAATATGGTAAAACACTAGGTATATAACTGGTGGTTCATGGTATTCATGTTAACTATGCCTCAAGGACAACCTTATGATTAAATCAAAACGCATGCTCTAGGGGGCTTTTACCATAGCGCTGCTTTTTGATGAAGATGGCACGATTCTGGAGCTGTGTAAAATATTAATAAAAATAAATATAATAAATATTAATAAAATATTAATAAAATATTTAAACAAATAAGTTTTGAGTATGGCTATCCAGCGCGTCGTAACAACAAGGACGCTCCAGAGAGGCTCGTGCATGCATAGCAAACCCGTACTGCTTGAAACTACATTCCCCAGGTATTTTGACTAATAACACACATGCGCGTAGGAATAGCGTCTGATGACATCGCGCATGCGCGAAGGTTTGCCGATTAGTGCTGGTTGTCGGTAGCGCGCGCAAATTTCAGTATTTAAGTAGCACTCAGTCACCAGCGCACTTACCTCCCGCGACAGTCTCCACCCGACCCTCCCATTATTTGATGAGGTGCTGACTGATGCGAATATCATCTGTATGTGCTCGCGCCTTTCCCTGCCTTTGGAGTTAGTGCCCCTTCACTTCATTTAGACTCCATGCGATAGGCACTAGTGGCACAGAGGCTCTATGAACTGTCTTCTCCCTGTTTTACAACTATGCAGCCTTCCATTGACATCACAGTTTTTTCTAGTGTGTCCAAGATAGCCATTTGTTGCAAACCCCTTTATCTCGGTATTCATGCAATACGCGTAAGCTGTGCTAGAGGCCAAGTTGCAGCCTGGTCTTTTCTTAATAACCTAGCAGCCAAACAATTTTACACTTGTGTAATATGATCGGGATGTTCATTTAATATGTGAGACATGACTGGGGTTGTTTTCCTTCCCCGTAGAATAAGATTTTTTAATTCTGATAGTTCAGTCCTCTTCTATGACAAACACTGTATAGAGGTTGTCCCTGTTTTTAACATACCATAGATTGTGACACATATTAGGGTACCCCGTATGAATCACAGAAGGGGACATGTGGTATCATTGCATACATGTTGTTTTTTATTGAGTCTGGTGCTCTTACGACTAGATTTGGTACTTATATGCTTTAACCGTGTCAGTGTGTTTGATATTTTTGTGTGTTCTTAGTTGACATTAGCACACTGTACATACTGTTCCTCCATAGAGCGGTGCCTCCCCTCTGAGCTGTTGCCAGGTTGAGGTCTGCAACGTACCCAGTCGTTACGGGTAAGCATGACACTGTTTTTGTGCAGACACTTTTGCGGTGTAATATGCAGGAGGAGGCACTCTGATCCTTCCTCACTGCCTTGTTATCTGATTTTTTTGCGTTGTTTTGTTTAAGGCCTATATTGTCTTTTATTTATTTTCATTAGGTACGGGTACCTTCCGTAGAACAGGAACCGCAAGTATTTCTGGTTCCGGGTGTTAGACTAAAAGTTTTTAATATTCCTTTTTTTCACACAATTCACTTAGCAGCAGCATCTTAGTGGTCCTGAAGAAAGCCTGGTCCGAGTTGGGGGCCACATGGCTGAAACATGTCGATCATAACCTATCACTTGACACGTGCGGTTTAAATCCATAACGCAGGTGCACTGTTTTTTAATCCTGACAGCGAGAACTCCTGAATAAAGCTCATGTTTGGTTCTCTCTAGCCAGTTTTAATATCACTTCACTCACTTTAATTCTTTTGCGCTGCTTTCTCACTCACACTAGCAGTCTCATTTGGAGGATCTAGCAGATCCAGCTAGAGCAGTTGAAAAACATCCCTGAGCTCCTCCCTCTCAGAGAGGGGTTGTAGCCCTCAGAGGAACTAGGTTTTTCCTTTGGGAGGAGAGTCCCAAATGATGAAGTATGCCACCATAGGTGGGTGAGGGATTTCTTCCTAAAGGGATCTTTCCCTCAGTTAGGTCTTGTGTTAGTGCCTTTGTGTATGTTTGTCTGGTTTGTTCAGATAACTTAGACCCAAGGATTTTTGTTGTATTTGATTGATAGTTTGGGAATGTAATCCTTTGCAGGTCTCTAAAATGTTTCCCTAGGACCCTCCGTCCATTGTATTTGTTTATTAGCACTTACCAAGTCGACATGGCAGTCACAGACTGCACACAGGCTCGGCAATGGCAGGCCTGAGACACACTTTACAAGCTGCTTCCGTGGGTGGCACAACCAGTGCTGAAAGCCCACCAGCAGCATTTGATTTACAAGCCCTGGGCACACTTAGTGCACTATACTAGGGTCTGACAGTAATTCAAATTAGCCAAACATGGAGTCACTAATTCATCACACAATTTACAATAGGGAGCACTTGCACTTTGGCACTGATTAGCAGTGGCAAAGTGCCCATGAGCATCTAGTCCAGCAAAAACATATCGACAACAGTGGAGGCATTATGAAACAAGCATTGGCATAGCCAATAGGTCTCGCCTTTGGGGCCTTATAAGTGTTTAGCCAGAGCTATTGACTTTGCCAATGTCTTCAAGCTGTGCTGTAGAAGTGTGGCTGCTGTGCAGCATGCTGAAAAGTTATAATAAAAAGTGTCAGAAGCATTTTTGTTACTTTATATATGACCAAGAAGGCATTATGTAAAACTGAACGACCATATTAAAAAAGTATTTACAATAAAAAATGTCCTCAGTTTTCTTTTGTTCTTGCAATGCTGGCAACTTGTTTCTGCCTATTGCAATGGTTGTTTGTTAAAGCTTTTTTTTGAGGGGGCATAAACAATCGGAGGGTGAAGGTTGGGAACTAGTACCTGTATTATAACACTAGCAGCGGCCAGACGCTAGGGGAGAATCAACAGATGCCAGATTCCGAGAGCAGGCTGAGGTGGTGCTGAGTGATGCTGAGGTGGTAGTGGTGGTGGTGGTGACTGTTGCGGAGACGATGCTGAGGTGATGCTGAATGATACTCAGGTCTTGCTGAGTGATACTGCTGTGGTGCTGAGTGATGCTGTGGTGGTGCTGAGTGATATTGTGTTGGCGCTGAGTGATGCTGTGGTGGTGCTGAGTGATATTGTCTTGGTGCTGAGTGATGCTGTGGTGGTGCTGAGTGATGCTGTGGTGGTGCTGAGTGATGCTGTGGTGGCCCTGAGTGATGCTGTGGTTGCCCTGAGTGATGCTGTGGTTGCCCTGAGTGATGCTGTGGTGGCCCTGAGTGATGCTGTGGTGGCCCTGAGTGATGCTGTGGTGGCCCTGAGTGATGCTGTGGTGGCCCTGAGTGATGCTGTGGTGGTGCTGAAGGTGCTGAGCGATGCTGTGGTGGTGCTGAGCGATGCTGTGGCGACGCTGAGTGATGCTGTGGCGGCGCTGATTGATGCTGTGGTGGCGCTGAGTGATGCTGTGGCGGCGCTGAGTGATGCTGTGGCGGCGCTGAGTGATGCTGTGGCGGCGCTGAGTGATGCTGTGGCGGCGCTGAGTGATGCTGTGGCGGCGCTGAGTGATGCTGTGGCGGCGCTGAGTGATGCTGTGGCGGCGCTGAGTGATGCTGTGGTGGCACTGAGTGATGCTGTGGTGGCCCTGAGTGATGGTGTGGTGGCCCTGAGTGATGCTGTAGTGGCCCTGAGTGATGCTGTGGCGATGCTGAGCGATGCAGTGGCAGTGCTGAGCGATGCTGTGGCGGCGCTGAGCGATGCTGTGGCGGCGCTGAGCGATGCTGTGGCGGCGCTGAGCGATGCTGTGGCGGCGCTGAGCGATGCTCTGGCGGCGCTGAGCGATGCTGTGACGGCGCTGAGCGATGCTGTGGCGGCGCTGAGCGATGCTGTGGCGGCCCTGAGCGATGCTTTGGTGGCCCTGAGCGATGCTTTGGTGGCCCTGAGCGATGCTTTGGTGGCCCTGAGCGATGCTGTGGTGGCCCTGAGTGATGCTGTGGTGGCCCTGAGTGATGCTGTGGTGGCCCTGAGTGATGCTGTGGTGGCCCTGAGTGATGCTGTGGTGGCGCTGAGTGATGCTGTGGTGGCGCTGAGTGATGCTGTGGTGGCGCTGAGTGATGCTGTGGTGGCACTGAGCGATGCTGTGGTGGCGCTGAGCGATGCTGTGGTGGCGCTGAGCGATGCTGTGGTGGCGCTGAGCGATGCTGTGGTGGTGCTGAGCGATGCTGTGGTGGTGCTGAGTCATCCTGTGGTGGTGCTGAGTCATCCT
The DNA here is from genome assembly GCA_963921515.1 of Calotriton arnoldi. Taxonomy (NCBI): domain Eukaryota; kingdom Metazoa; phylum Chordata; class Amphibia; order Caudata; family Salamandridae; genus Calotriton; species Calotriton arnoldi. The sequence goes on from CAWUFW010000809.1 coordinate 2,524,523, forward strand.
GTGGTGGTGCTGAGTCATCCTGTGGTGGTGCTGAGTGATGCAGTGTTGGCCCCGAGTGATGATGTGGTGTCGCTGAGTGAAGCTATGGTGGTGCTGAGTGATGCTGTGGTGGCGCGGAGTGATGTTGTGGTGCTGCTGAGTAATGCTGTTGTGGCGCTGAGTGATGCTGTGGTTGCACTGAGTGATGCTGTGATGGCGTTGAGTGATGCTGTGATGGCGTTGAGTGATGCTGTGATGGCGTTGAGAGATGTTGTGTTGGTGCTGAGTGATGCTGTGCTGGCTCTGATTGATGCTGTGCTGGCTCTGATTGATGCTGTGGTTGCGCTGAGTGATGCTGTGGTGATGCTGAGTGAGAGATAGAGTGAAGATATAATGCCCAATTAGAGAGGGTGGTGAGAGAGAAAGAGAGAGAAAGGGTGTACATAGAATAAAGAGTGGAGCGGGATAGAGAGAGAGAAAGAAGGGGAGAGAGAGTGAATGAAGGAGTTTGAAAGAGAAACAGATAAAGGGGTGAGAGAGAATGAAAGGCTAAAAAGATAGAGAGGGAGAGTTAATTAAGTAGAGAGAGAATTAGAGAGGGAGAGAAGGAGAGAGACAATAAGAGTGGGGGTGTGGAGTTTAAATAGAGTGAAGAAGTGACGCGGAAAAAGTAACCTTAAATATAGCTTTGTGCTTTGCGCGAATAAATATTTTTAAAAAAAACAGAGTGAGACAAAAATACTGATAATTAGGCTGTGCCTCCCAATATAAAACAAATAGCGATATAAGGTGAAATCAACCCACCGAAGCAATATTTCTAACTAGACAAAAAAAAGCTTGCATTTCAATGCTAATCGCTGTTGTTTTTCATGTGACAGTAGTCCAGGGCCGTCAGTTAGTAATGTGAGCTGCTGCTGCGATTGAAACATCAGAGTCCAGAGAGTTAATGAGCCATGACGAGGAAATGAGGAAGAGATAGGAAACCCAGATGGCAGCTGCGCGCGTGCACGCTATCGTGAACGCAAGCTGGTCGCCAGCCGAAAGCCAGTAGGTTTGCACTTCCAAAACCCGCTTACTAAAACTCTCGGCCAGACCAGCGCAAGCGCTGGTGCAGGCCGAGACCTAAAAATGGAAGGGAGACCCACGCCAAGGATGCCAGGTCTAACACGTGTCCCCTCCAGCTGAAATGTGGGGAGAACTATCCTACCCCTAGGGAGTTCTCATCACTAAGGCGGAAAAATCTGGACAGACCATCAGCATTGGCGTGTTCTGTACCAGGGCGGTGTTCCACCGTAAAGTCCATCCCCTGTAGGGAAATGGACCACCTCAACAGCTTTGGATTCTCACCTCTCATCTGCATCAACCATCTGAGGGGCCTGTGGTCTGTCTGAACCCGGAAGTGAGTCCCAAACAGGTATGGTCTCAGCTTCTTCAGTGCCCAGACCACAGCAAATGCCTCGCGCTCAATAGCACTCCACCTCTGTTCCTGTGGAAGTAACCTCCTACTGATGAAGGCTACAGGTTGGTCTAGGCCCTCCTCATTGATCTGCGATAGAACAGCCCCTACACCATGCTCTGAAGCGTCTGTCTGAACAATGAACTCATTGGAGAAGTTGGGTGCCTGGAGCACAGGCGCCGTGCACATGGCAGTCTTCAAGGTGTCAAAAGCTTTTTGGCAGGCGTCAGTCCAAATCACTCTCCTGGGCTGCTTCCTGGAAGTCAGCTCTGTCAAGGGGGCAACAATGCTGCCATACCCCTTGACGAATCTCCTGTAATACCCGGTGAGTCCTAGGAAGGCTCTCACCTCTGTCTGGGTCTTGGGGGCTCCCAAGCCAGAATGGTATCAATTTTCGGTTGGAGGGGCGCCACCTGGCCGCTCCCAACCTGGTGTCCCAAGTACACCACGGAACCCTGCCCGATCTGGCACTTACTCGCCTTGATCGTGAGGCCTGCCCTCCGCAGCGCCGTCAACACTTCCCAGAGGTGGCGCAGATGTTCTTCCCAACTGGCACTGAACACTGCGATGTCATCCAGGTAGGCGGCACTGAAATCCTCCAGTCCAACCAATACCTGGTTGACCAACCTCTGAAAGGTGGCAGGGGCATTCTTCATCCCAAAGGGCATCACCCGGAACTGGTAGTGCCCATCTGGTGTGGAGAATGCTGACCTCTCTTTGCCCCATCAGTCAAGGCGATCTGCCAGTACCCAGACGTTAAGTCAAACGTGCTGAGGTACCGCGCAGCCCCTAACCGTTCTATGAGCTCATCAGCTCTGGGGATGGGGTGTGCGTCAGTCCTGGTGACGGAATTGAGTCCCCTGTAGTCCACACAGAACCGGAGTTCGGGAGTGGCACCAGGCGCGGCAGCCTTTGAGTCCTCTAACAGCCCTTGGGCCAGCCTAGTGGTCTTGGTTCCAATCACCCCTAGCGCAAACATCTTGGAGACCTCCTCCTTGATGCAGGCTCTGACCCTGTCAGTCACCCTGTAAGCCTTGTGCTTCACAGGAAGACTGTCCCCAGAGTCCACATCATGGACGCACCAATGAGTGACACTGGGAACCAGGGAGAACAGGTCAGGGAACTGTCCCAACAGCTGGCGACAGTCACCCTGCTGCTCAGGTGTGAGGGAAGTAGAGAGGTTTACTCCCTCCACTGATCCATCTTGCTCTCGGGCTGACAGGAGGTCAGGAAGAGGCTCGGTCTCCTCCTCCTCTCCATCATCTGTAGCTAAGAGCATGCCCACTTGGGACCTCTCCAAGTGGGGCTTCAGGCGGTTCACATGCAGGACCCGCAAGGGGTTCCTGGGAGACTGCAAGTACACCAAATAGGTAACTGGACTCTTGCGCTCCACCACCGTAAAAGGGCCGGTCCACCTACCCTGGAGCGCACAAGGCTCCACTGGGGCCATGACCCACACTTTCTGACCAGGCTGAAGCTCTACCAGAGTGGCATTCTGGTCATACCACCGCTTCATCTCCTCCTGGCTGGCTTCCAGATTTGCCTCAGCAAGTTCTCTGAAACGCCTAGTCTGGTTCCTGAAGGCCAGTATGTAACTGTATACATCCTGGGGAGGTTTCCTGGGAGATTGCTCCCAGCCTTCCTTGACCAAACTCAGAGGTCCTCGCACCAGGTGTCCATAGAGGAGCTCAAAGGGACTGAACCCTAGAGACTTCTGTGGCACCTCCCGGAATGCAAACAACAGGCATGGTAAGAGGACGTCCCATTTACGCCTCATGGGTTCTTCCAGACCCATAATCATGCCTTTGAGGGTCCGGTTGAATCTCTCAACCAGCCTATTTCCTTGAGGGTGGTAAGGAGTGGTGAACTTGTAAGTTACACCGCACTCCTGCCACAGGGACTTCATGTACTTGGACACGAAGTTGGTACCTCTGTCAGACACCACCTCTTGAGGGAATCCCACACGTGAGAAAATTCCCATCAGTGCCCGTCCCACCACGGGGGCCGTCACTGTCCTCAGAGGGATGGCTTCAGGGTACCGGGTGGCATGGTCCACCAAGACCAGGATAAACCTGTTGCCCATGGCTGTCTTGGGGTCCAGTGGCCCCACAATGTCAATACCCACCCGTTCAAAGGGGGTGCTGACCACAGGGAATGGCTGGAGAGGAGGCTTGTGCTTCCTCCCACTCTTTCCACTTGCCTGGCAAGTCTGACAGGTCCTGCAGTGAGTGGCGACACTCCTGCGCATCTGGGGCCAAAAGAAATGGGTGACAAGCCTCTCAAAGGTCTTGTCCTGCCCCAGATGTCCTGCTAACGGTACATCATGAGCCAACCCCAGTAGGAAGGTTCTGAAGCGCTGGGGTACCACCAGCACACGGGCTGACCCAGGCTCAGCAACCTTAGGCTCTGAATACAGGAGACCATTCTCCCAGTAAATCCAATGTGATCCAGACTGATCACCTGCTGCCTGGTCTGTGGCCTGTTGCCCCAGACCCACGAGAGAAGGGCATGAGTTCTGCTCCTCGCAGAACTCCTCCCTGGAGGGTCCTCCTTCTTGCTGCCAATGGGTCAGCTCAGGTAGGTCCCCCCAGTTCAGCTACCTGTTCCCCTGTAGGCTCCAGGGCATCCCCCTCAGGGTCTGCCTCCTCCTGGATTGTGGGAACTTCGGGGGCCGGTTTCCCGCGCCTCCTGCCTCCTCTCTCTCCGGCAGGCACCTGGGCCTCCCTCTCAGGCTCCAGGTCCTCTTGAACACCTTTAGCTGCCATTGACCGGGTGGTCACACATGCCCAATCAGGCAAGCCCAACATTTCTAAATGCGCACTTCGCTCCACCTTAGCCCAAGGTGAGCTCTCCAAATCGATCCCTAACAAACAGTCAACAGGCATGGCTGGCCTCACAGCTACTTGAAGAGTACCAGAGACCACCCCCCCCCCCACTCAAAGGGAACCTGAGCCTCCTTGCAGTGACTCTCTGTGTTGTCAGCGGCAACAACTGGATAGAACGCATTGGGGACAACCTGCTCTTTAGACACCAGGTGACACTTGACAGCTGTCACACTGGCTCCTGTGTCTCTCAGAGCCTCCACCCTATGGCCATTGATGGTCACCCACTGCCTGTATTTTTTAGTGTTCTCAGGCAGCTGGGTCCTAGGGACCATCTCAGAGTCTCCTAATGAGACAAGGGAAAACACTGTGGGATCCCCCCCACCTTGGGCACCCAACTCCTCCCCCAGGGCTACACTAGCCAACTGCCGGGGGGCTGCACCAGAGGGTGCTGGTTTTCCAAACAAAGGGCAACGAGGATCATTTGCCTTGTGGCCAGGGGCACCACACTTGTAACACACCAGTGGTCCCTGGTGAACAGGGGGGCCTGTCAGGGCCACTGGCTTCTTCTGAGGGGGAGGCTGGGAACCTTTCCCTTGGTGTCTACTTTGGGGCCCTTTATGGAACTCCCTCTGTTTACCCTTGTCCCCCCCACTCTTCTGCTGGGGACCCTGCCCACCCTTGGCGGAGTCTCCCACGTGACCCTTGTGGACCCGGGTACTCACCCAGCGGTCCGCCTCCTCAGCAAGCTGCCTAGGGTTAGTCAGCTTACTATCAATCAGGTGCTGGCGTAGCACAGGAAAACAATTACTGGACAAGTGCTCCCATGCAATCAAATCAAAGAGCGCCTGAAAATCAGTCGCTTTGCTACCCTTTACCCAACCATCCAAGGCTCTGCAAAAAAAGGTCACATATTCAACCCAGGTACTGCCTTCAATCTTCTTACAGTTCCTGAACAGAGCTCTGCCTATAAAGGTCAGGGGTCAAACCATACCTAGTCATTAAAGCATCCTTCATGTGGCTGTATGAATTATAGACTTCAGAGGGCAAATCCAACAAGGTATCCCGCCCTTCACTCAGGAACCGCCCCCACAACCCCGCTCCCCAATCCTTCTCAGGGACCCGGTGGGAAGACATGGCTACCTCATAGGCTTTGAACCACTGCCCAATGTCATCATTTTTTAAAAATTCCTTCACCACATCTTTGGGAATATACACCCTAGCTTCAACAGGCACAGGCGGTACACTGCCACCAGAGGGAGTAATTTCTAAGCTCCTGGCTTTCAAATCTAGCTCCCTCAAACTTCTTTCATGCTCAAACTGCATTTTCTTCTCTTCTAGGGCTAATTTCCTATTCTCCATTTCCATCTGCCCATTCAATTTAAGTTTCGCCATTTCCATCTCATGCATCCTGCTCTTGGCTCTGTCCTCCAGCTCCTCTGGGGACAGACCTCTGGCAGAAACACTGCTACCCCCGGGGGAAGGTGGCCTCCTTTCCCCAAGCTCCAATTGCCCTCCTGCATTCTCAGCCTCCTCCATAGGTATAGGTGTGCTCCTTGCTTCAACCCAGGCCCTCAGCGCCTTTTGGTGCTCATCCTTCTTGGTGAGCCCGGTCATGGAGACTTTAAACTTCCTGCAGAATTGCTTGAGCTGTTTGAGGGTGTAGCACTCCAGTTTCTCCTCCTGCCAATCACAATCAACAGATGCTGCGTTATCCATGGTGATTTAAACTTGGCAGTTGCAAAAATAGGAAATCCCAGAAAAAATGCTATCAAAGAGTATGTGGTTTCGTCTTGGTCTGCACTCACTAAGTAGTATTCACCAATTACTGTACATGAGTCACAAATGGAAGTCCAGAATCCTCACCGCTGACCACCAATGTTAGATTTGGGGGTCTCTAGTTGGCAGAGGTAGGTACCTTTGTCCAAATAGGGACCCTTGCGTCTAGTCAGGGAAAGTAGGTACACTCCTGAAATAACCCCTGCTCACCCTCTTGGTAGCTTGGCACGAGCAGACAGGCTTAGTTCAGAGGCAGTTTGTAAAGCATTTGTGAACACATACAGTAATCAAGTGACAATACTACAAATGTACACCACACAGGTTATATATTTAAAAAATAGGTATACTTTATATAGATTTATCACAAGACCATAAACGACAAAAATAATCCACAATACTGTCAAGAATGCTTAGTTCTGATCAAAAAAAGGCTTAATTCAAGGTTCTGTGCGAGTCGGTAGCCTCCTCCGGCTACGGCGATGTCAAGAACAAACAGAGTCTACCAAATCCAGCTGACCGCGTCGAGACGGGCCAACACAGCGTAGACAGACTCGGTCACAGTACCTTTTACTTGAAGCAGCAGGCACGGGCGTGCGAGCCGGATGGCTGTACGTCGCGGTCGCGATGCAAAATGGAAGCGTTGCAGGACGCGTTGTCCTTCGATGCGGTGCTGGCAGGTTGCGGTGCAGCGACGGAGCCGGATTCGGGGGCTGGCGTCGATCAGTCCGGACAGCGGTGCGAGTCGGGCGGTGCATCGCGAAGCGTGCGAGCGGTGCCCAACTCCGGTGCGGTCACAGGACTCGAACTCCGCAGCAGTGACCGTGTCGGTCGGACCAGTTCGTTTCGGCGTAGCGAAGCGTTGCAGGACTTGTTGTCCCTCGATGCGGTGCAGGCAGCGGCTCGTTGACGGAGTCGGTGAGACCAGGGCCGTGCGTTGCAGGGCGAGACGGTGCTTCGATGCGGTGCTTACAGGACACCGAGCCGGTCATCAGAGTCGGTCACAGCTCCCTAACCCTGTAGCCACTGAAACAGCGTTTCCAGCAGCAATTCACAAGGCTGGTGAAGTCCACTGGTCCTGGGACTTCGGTCAGGGGGCAAGCTCTCTCTCAAGCCCTTGGAGATCCTTCACAAGTTGATGAAAGTCACAGCAAAGCAAAAGTTCCTTTCTCCTTTCTTTGGCAGTCAGGCAAACCACTGCAGGCCAATCCCCCAAGCAGCACTTCAGGCTTAGGGATAGTCTCTCCTCAGTTTCCTCTTGGTTCTGCTCCTCAGCAAAGGTTTCTTCTTGTTCCCAAAAAGTGATCTAATCTTCCTGGGGTCTGGGTGCCCCTCTTATACTCTGATTCTCTTTGTTCTCTGGAGGCAGAGAGGCCTGTGCCTAGTTCAAACCAGTTCTGTGCAGCTTTGGAGCACTCTATGTACATGACTCCTTCTTTCCTTTCAGAATGTGGGGCAGGGTACTCAGACGCCCGGCAGGAGGTGGAGCCAGCATTGTGGAAGGCAGGCACAGCCCTATTCAGACCCAGATGCAACGCCTCCCTCCACTCTGGATGCAGATCTCTCTATTCATCCCTGGGCTGCCTCATCCTGTCTCCTGTGGCCACCCCCAGCCCCTGTCACGCACAACCCAGACACACAATACACAAGCTAGCAGAGGCAGGCTGGATAGTTAGGCAAGAAAATACCCACTTTCTAAAAGTGGTATTTTCAAACACAGAATGTTAAAGTCAACTTCACTAAAAGATGCATTTTATCATTCTGAGTTCAGGCATACTAAACTCGAATTTCTACCTAGTTCCCTGAGTCAGTTAGGATTATAAGATGTTATAATCAAACTGCTCATTCTGGCCTATGGGGAACAGGTAGCCTTGCAATAGTGAAAAACGAAAATGGCTGTAATTCACTATTAGGACATGCCACACACACCAGGCATATCCTACCTTATCATTACAATGCACCCTGCCCGTAGACCTACCATAGGGGTGTCTGATATGAAGAAAAGGGAAGGTTTAGGGACTGGTAAGTGGGTGCACTTACCAAGTCGACATGGCAGTCACAGACTGCACACAGGCTCTGCAATGGCAGGCCTGAGACACACTTTACAAGCTGCTTCCGTGGGTGGCACAACCAGTGCTGCAAGCCCACCAGCAGCATTTGATTTACAAGCCCTGGGCACACTCAGTGCACTGTACTAGGGTCTGACAGTAATTCAAATAAGCCAAACATGGAGTCACTAATTCATCACACAATTTACAATAGGGAGCACTTGCACTTTGGCACTGATTAGTAGTGGCAAAGTGCCCATGAGCATCTAGTCCAGCAAAAACATATCGACAACAGTGGAGGCATTATGAAAAAATGGAAGGGAGACCCACGCCAAGGATGCCAGGTCTAACACATGTCAACAGGAACGAGTTCCATTTCATTGTTGGAATGTCCATTATTTTGTATTGGTGACTCTTCAAATGTGATGAGTCGTTCTGTCTGAACTTCCTGTATGGTAGCGAGAGGAGAGCGTCGGCTACCCAGGAGCCCAATAGGCCTACTATTCAGTATCGGCCACATAGTGTGGTTTGATCAGATCGATGGAGGCAAATCTCTTTTCTTTTTTGCCGGCAAGAGGCGGAATAAGTACTGTTCTTGTTCCTTCGACAGCCAGGACAGGTACAGACTTTCTGTATGATGGCCCAAATTCTTTCTTGTCCACAATCTTTTCTCTGACCAGATCCCCGACTTTTGGGATCCAGGCAGGTCTTGCCGTGACTGATTTGACTTCCCCAGTGGTGGTGCGTTTTACTTGCACGTTGCTTTGTAGTGCCCGGAATGCATCGAGATCCTGTAAAACAGCCAAACGTTTATTGATGTCAAATGGTTTTCATCCGCCACTGTGCTTTCATAGTCGAGATCAGGTACCCACATTCTCGTTCCAAATAGGACTTCGAAAGGAGTGACACCTCCTAGGGAACTTCTTGGCATATTGTTAAGAGCCGTCTGGACCCCATATAAGTGATTGACCAAACTACCACCCGAACCGAATACCCTTGCTGTTAAAGATTGCTTTAAGTCTCGAGTTTCCTCTCCGCGACCGAATTTCCCTCTGGATGGTACGGAGAGGAGTACCGCAATGCAAACCTAAACTTCCCATGGCTTCCTTGTAAGCCCTATAGCTAAACGCGGGCTGCGGTCAGAATGTAATGTGCCAACTGCGTATGTCCCTATAAAGACAAGCAAATCTTTTATAACAGTTCAAGCGTCAGCCGAGTGCTGAGGCCATACCCATAGGAATCTAGAGCATGAATCCACTGCCACCAAGATATACTTGTAAGCCCAGTCTGATTGAAGGGGGCCGCAGTGGTCCAAATTGACACAAGCGAGTGGTCTGTCCGATATCAATAATGGTGTCTGTGCTGGACGTGCTACGGTGGAGCCCTTCATCTGCTGACAGATGTCGCAATTTAGGACAAAATTATTTGTCTGTTTAGTTAATCCTGGCCACCAATAGCGTTGTTTCAGTAAAGAAACTGTGGCCGTAACTCCTGCGTGTGCACAACCTAGACCCTTGTGTGCTTCTAGAATTAAACCTAATCTGCGATCCATGTTTGGTATTAATCTATCCCCCACTCCTGGAATTTGAGCATAAGGAATGTTATTTGCATCTAACTTGTAGGAGTACTTGAGTGGAAAGCCTTTCGGTAAGGCTGTGCTGTTTTTGCATGAAGCAATGACAGCTACCATTATCTGTCCGTCTATTCTCATTTTGGAACGAGTGATTGCAGCTACGGCAGCAGTTCGTTCTGTCCCCTTTGTGGCTTCATCAGCCAATGAATTCCCTTCAACGTGAACGCCATCCCGTTGATGACTCAGCGTTTGTATCACGTGAGCTCTCAGTAGTTCGTTTTTCAACTCAGCTACCTGTTCCCATAGCATTTTATGCTTAATTGTGCCACCTTTTGAGTCTTTAAACCCATTTTGACCCCAGTAGTGTAGATATTCATTGTATGACTGGACACAGTGAAAAGAATCGCACACAATCAGTGTGGGGAATTCTCGATCCGTATTTATTAGTGCCAGTAACAGGGCTTTTAATTCTGCCAGCTGCGCAGTCTCCTAGAGACTGTCTTCGTACTGCTAGGATGGAACTTGCCTTCCTGCATACGATCCTAAACAATCACACATGTGGCGCTGTATTGTTGTTTACTACCTATGGCCGGCTGAGCAGAACCGTCAGTGTAAATAATGTATTCATACTGATCTAGAGGCATTATTTAATTCGGGAGAGGATATTCTTGTTCGTAGTGCAGGAATGCTTGTGTTTTAAGTGTAAAGTCAAATTTGTAATCTACATCTGTTGCAGTGAGAGAATTAGCCCATTGTATCCATCTTGGATGTAAAGCTTTAGCATTCGGAACGCTTGCTTTTGTGACAGCCTCTAGGGCTGGTATCGGAGTTACGACAATTATTCGTCTCCCCTGAGCCAGTGATCTTTCTCTCACTACAGCAGTCTGTACTACTGTCAGAATTTGTTCTGTAGAAGCAAAACGCATTTCTGCGTTTGTGTACAGGTGTGATTTATATTCTATGGGTACTGTTTCGCCTTCATTGAAGGTTAGGTAAGTATACCCTGATTGACCCGCTATAACACAGATCACCAAATTTGTGGTGTTTACACGTGTGTGTAAGTGTTTGGAAGCTATCATGTCAGCTTGTAAGGAACAATGGATATCTGTGTGTTCCTATGTCCAATGCCTAACTGAAAAATCAGGTCTTATTAGGTCGTAGAAAGGTTTAGCTTTTTCTGCGTAATCTAAAATGTAAGTTCTGCCAAAATTCAAGAATCCCAATGTGGATTGTATGTTTTTCAACGATTTAGGAGGTTGGAGCAGCGCACACTTCTCTAAAAAGTTAGCTGCCAGGCTTTTCCCTTCACTTGAAAGCTCATATCCCAAGAATAGGACATTTAGGTGGGCTATATTTGATTTTTTAAAGTTGAATTTGTAGCCCTCAGAGGCGAACCCCAAAATAATGTTGCTCACCTGGGTCAAGTGATCCATTAAATTATCATCTGTCAGATAAATACCATCTACATAGGACAATGCCTTTTCATCCAAATTCTGAATTAACTCTTTTACCCTAGCGGAGAACAATCCAGGGCTATTCTTATACCCTTGGGGGAGTCGACAAAATTGACGCTGAGAAATGAGCGCTGAGAATGCTGTCAAATACCTGCTCTCAGGTGCTATATTTTGGCAGAAAAATCAATTTGAGATATCTAATGTTGTTTTGTATTTTTTCCACACAATGTTATTCATTAATGTGGCACAATGTGCATTCTGTACTGCATATGTTTTAGTGCATGTGTTCAGATGTCTGTAGTCTAAAACTAGACGATATGAATTATCAGGTTTCATTACAGGAAACAAAGGATTATTCATTGAAGAGGTGCAAGCTTCAATTACACCCTGGTATTCAAGTTGATCTAAGATCTCCCTGACTTGTTTTTTCGCTTCTTATTTTATTGGGTACTGTCTCTGTGGAGTTGGAGTAGTTTTTACTGGGATTTCATGGTGTGGTGACTCAGCATCCCACCCAACATGGTTGCAATATAATGCTGGAGCAAGTGCTACCGCCCACTCCTGCGCGTATAAATGTTTTAAGTATACTGGGACGAGGTCGGAAAAGGCCTGTAAAATTACGGTTTCTCCCTTTGGGCACTCCATAACAATTTTTGGCAGCCAATCTTTTTCAGCTAAAAAGATGTCATATCCACGAGTCAGGTTCTCCCAAAAGAGACCTTTAATTTTTCTGGGTTTGTCCCCCTCCATTTGGAGTGTTATTTCATGTAACTTATGTGGGACACTTTCCCTTGTATCAGGTGTCTCCACTGTGATATGTTCATTCAACTCCGCTGTCACCAGAAATTCCATCATGTTCTGGCTAGCTATTGTTACTTCTGCTTGGCTGTCTAGCATCGTCAGAGCCCATTCCCCTTTCAGAAGTTGAGTCCTCAGAATTCTGGGCTTGTCTAACTTTAAGACCTGCTACTTTCTTCTTTTTAAATTGAAGTTTTGATTTTGGTTTCTGTTCTTTTTTGGAAGTATAATCTGAAGCGGGTTGCGTGTCTCTGGAATTTGTACGCTCTTCTTGTCTGTGTTCTGACCGTCCTTCCCTCTCTGAGTTTTTTGATGAACCCTGAAAGGAACGAGAGGAACGTGTATCAGTATCCTGATACCGGTCAGGTTTTTTAATGTTATCACGATTCCTAAGGTTGTACCTCCTTTCGGAGGGCCCCTGTTGAGACCCACCCCAGGATTGTAATCTATCCTCTATATTTTGTTGTTGTTATTGTTATCCCATTTCTTCTTGGACGAATCAGGTGCTTGCTTGGTGTTCTCTTTTTCAGGACCACCCATGAGTTGAGGTTTTGTTGCTCTAGCTCCCAAACTATCTCTACCTAGTTCAGCATAGGTGTCTTTGATAATTTTAGGTAATTCACGTTCCCGTTGTAAAGGAGTGAAGTCCCTCAGGCGTTGGCGTATTGCCACACCTGCTGCCTCCCCTTTTATGTTTGCTAATATAATAGCTGATACCTGGGCAAAATTTCCTAACAATTTCATCCTTAAGTTCAGAGCAGGTTCTGCTCCATACTCATTCTGTATTTGTCTTAATACATCTGGTATTACTGCTAATGAAGGGATACCATGAGTTCTGGTATATATGGCAGTGAAAACTGTACCCCAAGAGGTACAATCCTCTATCTGGGGAGCTATCCCCATTGGCAAGCAGATTGTTAGCATTCTTGAGGGCTTGTGTGTGGAAATACTGCCTCTAGCTGTGTTATTTTTTGAGCTATCCAGAATGGAATTTGCTCACGTCTAGTGAGCATTTTACCCATAACTGCGTATAGCTTTTGTGGAGTTATTTTAGTTGTAGATCCATGAATTTGTTCTGTAGGTGTAGCCCTTGCTGGCTGAAGTGTGAGTGTTCTCATCACAAACTGTGTCAGGTTTCTGTAAAGTTTTATTATTTCTTTATGAAGTGGACGTAAGTCTGCTATTGGCATTGTTTGGATGTGGTGTGTAAGCCGCTAAGACTGGCCAAGTTGCTCCATCTCTTCCGGGCGCACCGAGTCTCACTTTTTCTTTTGTGTGTGGGAGGGCGCCTTTACCCCAGTTTATGTGCTCCTGGTAGGTGAGCGGAATTTCAGTGTCCTCATACGGACAGTATTCATCTGGTGTTTCATCTCTAGTATAAGAATGAAATGTATGTGTTTGTGCATCTGCTTGTGGGAATTTAACCCATGAATACCTCTGTTCTACATGATCCGTGTGTCTCAATCACGAATGTTACTGTCCCACCCCTAGCTGTGACTCCATAGTCCGCAAGTTTTAAAGTAAGGGCAGTTCTGACATTTTCTGAAATGTTTAGTTCATCTTCTTCCTCCCTTGCTGCAGCCGCATGTTGTGCTGGCGCAACGGCGTCTTCGTCAGCCATTATTTTGAAGAAGGAAAAAGTTTAAAGGAAACTGAGATAAGGTTTTATGTACAATAGGAACTATGTGTCCTTCAAGCTTGATAAATCTACAGCCAATACATAGGATATGCCTACTCAGCTGTGGCGGATTGTTCCCTTTCCACTCCAGACGTCTCTGGGAAAATGTGAGTAGGGGTCTGTGGTCACCCAGGTATACAAAGCGCGGAGTCAGGAGTTAGGTTTAGGGGGTATTTTATTGGCCCGTCTATATGTGCAGGGGAACAGAGCAAGGATATAGGAAGAACAACAAAACAGGAGGGTTCCTTGGACGTCAGTTCAGCCACTGTATGGTGTGGGTCTTCTCTCTTTCCACTTCTCCACGAGAGGGGGGGGGGTTGAAGTCTTGGGTTATCTTCTTATTATTATTAGGACGCCAGAAGAGGGGGAGTGTGGCCCGGACCCTCGGAGAAAACTAAACATTGGTCAGGTATAGTGGGTTTGGGTCAGTCTGCTTACTGCCACCTTCACCCACTACCAGGATTGTGCAGCTAAGGGAGATAAGTGGTGGGAATAGGGGGTTTTAGTGAATACTGGCAGTATGTGCTTCTCACCGCCCCATCCTCCACCAGCCCGCAGTGAAGTAGTTAAAAATGGGTACTTGCCGGTGGCCACGGCCCTCCTGGGTCGTGGCAGGGAGAGTCTCACCGCCCTCCTCCTCTCCGGGTCGGCTGGACTCTCGAGCGTTGCCTCTGGGCGGTTCCTCTGTCGGTGGCTCTCTTCTCTCCTCGCCGTTTTCCTCTGCCTGTAGCGGGGGTTCTTGCCAGCCTTGGAAGTCCGGATCCTCGGGTGACACGAAGACGCCAACTCCGTCCTCTTCCGCGTTCTTCTGCTCTCCCGCTTGTCCCACCTCTCGTTGGGCCGGCCCCCTCTCTTGCGAGGAGGCTAGACTGTTTACTTTTCGATCTGGGCGACCGACCGCGGGCGCCATCTTGGAATTCCCACCCGCGAACAGTGCGGGATTACACTGCCTTCCTTCTAGGCATGGACGATTGGCCATGTCTCTGATGGATATCGTGATAGGAAGTCCACGTTCCCTTGAGTTCGACCGGGTGCATGGAGGGCCTGGAAAGAAAAAGGTTGTAAGGACAAGAACCACCGGAGTATCTTGGGATTTGTATCTTTGTGAGTTGCAAGCCAGGTGAGGGGGGCATGGTCAGTAACCAAAAATAAAGTGCGTCCCAATAAATAATACTGTAGGGCCTCCATGGCCCATTTTATGGCAAGGGACTCTTTTTCCATTGTTGAGTAGTGGGTTTCTCGTGGGAACAATTTACGGCTGAGATAGAGAATCGGTCGAAGATCGCCCTGTTGATCAGGTTGTGACAGGACAGCCCCTAAGCTCCGGTCCGAAGCATCCGTTTGTAGGACAAACGGTTTCTCAAAATCGGGACACATCAGTACGGGGGCCTGGCATAGTACAGTTTTCAAGGTGTGAAAGCTTTGTTCCTGGTGGGTGGTCCATTCTAACCGGTTGTTGGGGTGTCGGTGTGACAGCAAGTCAGTGAGAGGGCAGGCTATGGTAGAAAAGCCAGGGATGAAACGCCTGTAATACCCCACCAGGCCAAGGAATACTCGTACGTCCTTTTTAGTAGTTGGCTTAGATATGTTTTGTATGGCTTCTAACTTAGTGCGCTGGGGTTGCAGTATCCCTGCTTGAATCGAATAACCCAAATATTCTACACGGTCGGTGCCCAGAGTGGTCTTTTTGGGGTTGAGTGTTGGACCTGACTGGTGGAGAGAGGAGAAGAGACACCGCAGGTGTTGTAAGTGGGTCTCCCAGTCAGCGCTGTATACCACAATATCATCCAGATAGGCCACTGCGTATCGTTGATGAGGTCGTAGAATGATGTCCATTAGTCTTTGGAAGGTAGCGGGGGCTCCGTATAGTCCAAAGGGCATGACCGTAAAATGATACAGGCCGGATGGGGTGGAAAAGGCCGTTTTCTCTCTGGCGGCTGGATGGAGAGAAATTTGCCAGTATCCCTTTGTCAGGTCGATGGTGGACATTACACGAGCCCCTCCCAGTCTCTCTATGACCTCATCAACTCTCGGCATGGGATAACTGTCGAATTTGGAGTGGGCATTCAGCTGGCGGAAGTCGATGCAAACCCGGAGGCTCCCATCTGGTTTGGGTACCAACACCACCGGGGAACACCAGTTGCTCTGTGAGGGTTCTATGATATCTGCCCTCAACATCGCGTCTACTTCTTGTTCCACAGCCTGGCGTCTGGCAGCTGGGATGCGATAAGGCCTGAGTTTTATGACTGTCCCTGCCTCTGTTTTTATATCGTGATTTACTAAGGTGGTCCTCCCCGGGTTACTGGAACAGAGCCCTGGGAAACGGTCTAGCAGGCTATACAGCTGATGTTTTTGGCGATCATTAAGGGTTTCTCCTGTTTTGGGCCGTTCTATGGACGTTGAGCAGGAGGGTTGGATGGGTATCTCTATAAACTTCGTACAGGTGATGTGATTTACAGAAACCACAGGGACCCTGTTCTGAGGGGGGGGGTTCCTCCCATTTCTTCAACAGATTAATGTGGTAAACCTGTCCCTGGGGTCCTGTTCTAGGAACAGCTACTCTATAGGTAACGGGGGTTACTTGTCCTATAACAGTATATGGTCCTTGCCAGGTCACTAATAGCTTTTTGTCCGAGGAAGGTAAAAGTATGAGTACCTTGTCCCCTACTGTCAGTTGTCTGATTTGGGTGCCTTTGTCATAATAAGTTTTCTGTTTTTGCTGTGCTTTCTTGAGGTTTTGGTTGACCTCTTCCCACAGAGTCGCTAGGGGTTTCTTTAGAGCAGCTGAGTAGCCTAACAATGGTTTCCCCTCATCCTCCTCTTCTGTCCACTGTTCAGCTGTCATGTCTAGAAGGGTGCGAGGTCTACGTCCGAATATTAGTTCGAACTGACTGAACCCTGTAGATGCTTGCTCATGGGTTCTAATTGCGAATAATACCAAAGGAAGTTTGCGATCCCAGTCCTTCCCTGTATCTGTGATGCATTTTCTCAGTATGGTCTTTATAGTCCGATTATAGCGTTCCACCAAACCATCCGTCTGGGGTGGTAAACGGCCGTTCGGAGTTGGGGAACACCCAGTAGGGAACACACTTCTTTCATTAACCGGGACATGAAGGGCGTCCCCTGGTCGGTTAAGATCTCTGATGGAAAACCGATCCTTGAAAAGAAAGAGACCATGGCTTGAGCAACCGATATAGTGGTCATGCTCGTCAGGGGTATCGCTTCAGGGTATCGGGTGGCATAGTCCACCAGAACCAGTATATATTGGTGGCCTCTAGCTGAGGGCAAAAGGGGGCCTATCAAGTCCATCCCCACCCGCTTGAAAGGGACATCGATAATAGGCAAGGGACGTAAAGGGGTTCTTTTATCTGTCGAGGGGTTGACCATTTGGCACCTAGGACAGGAGGCACAAAACCTGGCAACTTCCCTATACACCCCGGGCCAATAGAATTTCTCTAGCAAATACCGATGGGTGTGTTCCTGGCCGTAGTGTCCACCCCCAGCCTGGCTGTGGGCTATATGCAAAGCCTGATCCCTGAATGCCAGGGGAACGAGCAGCTGCTCTTTCTTACACTCAGGACCCCCAGTGATCCTATAGAGGAGGCCTTTCTTAATACAAAAGTACGGTCCTACCTTACGGGGATCCTCTTCGTGGGCTTGGTTCCACGCATGTGTCAGGGTGCTGTCGTCCCGTTGAGCCGTTCTGAAGCTTCGGACAGGCCACTCGCTCTCTTCTGGGGAGGAAAGAAGACAAGTGACAGTGGGAAGCAAGGCCCTTGCGTAAGCCACCCGCTCCTTCCTTTTCTCCGACCTGGTCTTTGGGGTTTTGATCTCACTCCGTGGTAGCTCAGAGGCAGAGAAGGGTGCCTCCTGTAGCCATTCAGTCTCAGGGGCTTTCTTGGACACACTCGCTAGATATTCATCAAATCGGGGTAGATCCGTTCCGAGGAGGACTTTCTCCGGGAGCGCTGGCACTACTCCCACCTGACGTACTTGGGGCTCCTCTTCTATCTCCATCAACACATTGGCCACTGGATATAGGCGTACATCCCCATGGACACAGGATACCTGTATCCGGGCCTCGTCTTGGATGTGGGTAATAGGAACCAGCTCCCTGGATACTACCATGTGGTGACACCCGGTGTCCAACAGGGCGTCTATAGACCTGCCGTTAAGACGGATGGTCTTCCTGTATCTTGGCTAGGTACCCCCTGTAGCAAGTACCCTACCCTGGGTTAATCCGACGTCCATGGGTTCTACACTTTTACCCTTTGCTGGGCAATTTTTGGCAATATGACCCCATTCCATACACTTAAAACACTGAGGACACAGAGGCGCGGGGAAGGGTTGTATAGGCAGTCTTCTCATCCCTTTTCCCTGTCCGGCATTTTTACCCTCGCTCTGTCTGGGAAATATTTTATGGGGCGTTGGAGGAGCTCTTACATGCTGGGCCCTAAAGTCTGGAGACCTATGGTAGGCACAGGCCAATTCTACAGCTGTTTGCACAGTCAAATGGGGATGTTGTTTTAGCCAGGCCCTGGTGTTGGTATGGAGAGCCTCCAGGTTTTGTTCAAGATATACTTTCTCTGTAACCTCTTCCATAGGGGAGAGACTGGGTTGTAACCATCTTTCTCCCAGGTCCCTGATGCGGTAATATAGAGCCCTGGGATTGTCTCCCACCACCCACCTTTCTTTACGGAATTTGGCCCTATAGTACTCTGTGTCATATCCTAGCCTTTCGAGAATGGTCTTCTTTATCTCAGGGTAGGGTGCGAGTCCGGCGGGGTTAGCGGCCTGATAAGCGGCCTGCACTTCACTGGATAGGAGGGGAGCTATGTACTGGCCCCATCGCTCCGGTGGCCAACTGGCTGTTGTGGCTACCCTCTCAAAATTAACAAAAAAATAATCGGGGTCTTCCCCCTCTTGGTATTTCTGAAGCACCGAGCTGGGAATGTTAGGGTGAACCCGGGCCGTGGATATAGCATCCGTGAGGCGTAAGATGGTCGTATCCTGGATTTGCTGGTTAGTTGTCAATAGGGTTGCTTGCTCTTTCAGGGCGGTTTGGAATGCTTCCCTCTCTTTCTGGGCCGCCTGGTTTTAGCGCTCGATGACCAGCTGTAGGTACCTCTGTCCTTCGGCTAACTGGGTGATCATGGCCTCCATGGTGATGGGTTGGGTCATAGTGGTCTTATATGACGCATCCCACTTCTGACACCACTGTGGTCACCCAGGTATACAAAACGCGGAGTTAGGTTTAGCGGGTATTTTATTGGCCCGTCTATATGTGCAGGGGAACAGAGCAAGGATATAGGAAGAACAACAAAACAGGAGGGTTCCTTGGACGTCAGTTCAGCCACTGTATGGTGTGGGTCTTCTCTCTTTCCACTTCTCCACGAGAGGGGGGGGGGGTTGAGGTCTTGGGTTATCTTCTTCTTCTTATTAGGACGCCAGAAGAGGGGGAGTGTGGCTCGGACCCTCGGAGAAAAGTAAACATTGGTCAGGTATAGTGGGTTTGGGTCAGTCTGCCTACCGCCACCTTCACCCACTACCAGGATTGTGCAGCTAAGGGGGATAAGTGGTGGGAATAGGGGGTTTTAGTGAATACTGGCTGTACGTGCTTCTCACCGCCCCATCCTCCACCAGCCCGCAGTGAAGTAGTTAAAAATGGGTTCTTGCCATTGGCCACGGCCCTTCTGGGCCGTGGCAGGGGGAGTCTCATCGCCCTCCTCCGCTCCGGGTCGGCTGGACTCTCGAGCGTTGCCTCTGAGCGGTTCCTCTGTTGGTGGCTCTCTTCTCTCCTCGCCATTTTCCTCTGCCTGTAGCGGGGGTTCTTGCCAGCCTTGGAAGTCCGGATCCTCGGGTGACACGAAGACGCCAACTCTGTCCTCTTCCGCGTTCTTCTGCTCTCCCGCTTGTCCCACCTCTCGTTGGGCCGGCCCCCTTTCTTGCGAGGAGGCTAGACTGCTTACTTCTCGATCTGGGTGTCCGACCGCGGGCGCCATCTTGGAATTCCCACCCGCGAACAGTGCGGGATTACAGGGTCTCTGAGAACAGCACGACTGAACAACTCAGATTTGACCGTTAAATTAGTACCAAACCAACGTTGGTGCCACCATGTCATGTAGTTCCTATAAACCTATATAGGATCTGCGCGTTTAGACAACATAGACTGTGGGATTGGTGTCCAGACTCATTCCAGATACCCCCACCGGGTATGTTCGCCTGTATACCAGCTAGCTCACAGTGCCACTAGAAACCCCTCTTACCAAGGAGAGAATAGTTATTGGCAACTATCGAACATGACAACTCTGTCCCATCAGGGATCGTGGAACCAGTGCAGTACTTTTCGCCCAGTCACTCGTGCTCACTTTGTCTCGGAGAGATACACAGAATAAACGGTGGGGACGTTTTCAATAAGCATTTATTGAACCAGCGTCATTCTAGTGTAAAATAGGTGTGCTGAAACAACCATAAGACAGAAACCGATATAAAGCACCAAAAGAGTAAAAGGATGGTAGATTTCTACCATAGTGCTAAAACAATGAATACAGGCAGGTATAAAAATACATGACAGTAAAAATGCGTACTCCTACAATGCGACCCTAACTAGATGTACCGAAGTGTACCTAGCATGTATGTAGGTGTGGAGCCAAGAATCCCTCTAGGATAAAGTCAGCCCCGTTACCTGAAGTGAGAGACTGTGGGACCCAGTCTTGGTCTCGAGATGGACACCCCACGAGGGATGTCAGACCACTGCGAGCTGGAGTGTCTGCATGCAGGAACCTCAGCGTCTTGCGTCAGTGTGTCAGCATGGAAGTCCTTTTTCTCCTCTCCCTGCCTCAATAAAGATATGGTGTTTATATACCCAAAGTGGTACCCTCAGGGGATCTACCTTGCTGTGTCATGTTGGACTTAGGATGATGGAAGGAATGACCCTTATACATAGTTATTATGCAGGAGATGGTAGTCCTGCTGAGTTTCCAAGAATCCTCATGCATGATGAATGAGGCTAGTTTTCAGGGAAAACCCCATGTCCTGTAAGCAGTACCGTAACTAAGTAAAAGGTCAGTCCCAAGAACCGTTATGTTGTGTAATGGCAGGGGAAATATAAATGAAAGGTTTGGGTGCTACCTGAGCCTATATTGGGGTACCTATATGAAACATAACACTGTGACTGGGGGTGAGTTTATGAAAAGTTTCAGCACTCCGTACATCATCTCCTTGTGTTTGCTTTGTTTGCCCTAAGTTGGCAGGGTATGCCCAGACGTGGGTCCCTTGCTCACTTTGCCACTGGATTCAAGCTAGCCTGGCTGATGAGGGGTGTTACCCCGAAACCGGTCCCAGGATGCTTGTTTCCGGTCCAGGGAAGACATGGCTTGGCAGTTTGGGCTGGACTGTTCCAGTGAGGCACAGGGTCAAGACTGATTTGCATATAGTTGTGTCTGAACTGGGTGGCAAAGTGAGCTAAAGAACGAAGATGGATTCAACCCAGATTTGTGACGGGGGTGAGTGTCTGAAAAGTTTCAGCGCTCCGTCCATCTCCTTGAGTTTGCATTCGAAAGGCTAACCATGTGCATCCTGCTTCGGATGAATGTGACCACTGTCCACTCACTGGGCTTTAGATGACTGACCATGGTGGCAACAATATGTTTCTAGTAGCAAGGCAGGCCTTTTTTTACCTGTCGTTTGCTACGGAGAGTGGCCTACTGGCCTGTGCTGTTTTTTAAATTGTCCTGCCAGTCCTCTACAACTGGGTCCTTTGGCTATCCATGTGGGACATGGACCTTGCATGTGTGTGCCGCTTAGTATGTATAGAGGATGCCTGGATGGATCTTGTGTGACTCAAGTGACCAGAGCCATATTGTGATCCATTTTGATTTGCTACATTCTGGTGGTACTTGTGATGGATGAGTGGAGGGAGACCCCAGAAAGCCGTGTTTTTGCAGCCCCTGCTACTAGGACATTCCTGGGACCCTTTGCAGTGGGTTAGACTAAGGAGTGTTAGGAGTCAGAGAGCCTCTTTGGAGGTAGGGAGTTTCCTACTGCCACTTTCTGGCTCTTTATTCTCTGGAGGGGCTACCCCCACAGTTTAACAGGTAATTAAGTGGGGCTGATTGCTTGCCTTTGATTCCTTTTTGTGGGTTTCTCCTGAAAGGAGATCCCCAGCTCCACCCTGCTCACACCAGGTGAGAAATACTTTGGCTAGACTATTTGCAGTACTTTTTCCAGCTTCCAGAGGAGAGCCTCAGATCTCTGATTTTTCTTAATATTGAAAAGTTATTTTTTGGGGGCAAGTACAGTTATGCTACACTGAAATTGTGAACTGCTTCAGCATATGTACTACATCACTTTCCTCTTTCCATAGGAATGTTCTTCCACTTATCTCTGTGGAAGTGGAAACTTGTATATATATTTACCTTGGTGGTCATCTGAGCATCCCTTTTTAAGCATGGATGTTAAATTTTGGACGTTTGCAGTTCATGTTGATGTTTGACTCGCCATATTATTCTGACAGTACCTTGGATTGATGCTTCAACAACAGCTTTATATCAAAACATACCATTGAAATTCTTTGCAAAGTGTCTGTGAAATCAGTAGGATATATTTAATTGTGCCTAAAACGTACTCGCTCATTTCCCCAAACTATTGTGAGTTGTGCATTTCTTTTTTTTTTTAATCCAAAAATTCTAGGTTTTAAATACATTACGAGAGGTTCATTCAGAAAACTGGCGTCATTGTTAGATGTGACTGGTTTGTGGTTGGATCTCCCTCTGGACTGACTTCTTCCTTCCTCACAAAGCATCACACTGTATGATACTTCACTCCTTCAAAAGTGCTTACGTCAGCTATCAAACTCATTAGTCATAATCCTGAACGTTCAGTGCCCTGCTGGTTTCTGAGGACTTGTAATCTGGTCATATTCTGTTGTGTTAATACTTTTTTCACTTTATATGATGCAATGTCAACAATAATACATGGACCCTTAAGCATCACATAAACGGGCGCATTCCATCCGCATGTGATTGCATATTGTCTTATTCAGTTATATTTCCATCTCTCAATTTCTACACCTAATATTCAAAGGCATGGATATGGGACTGTGATTATGGGCTGCCCAGCTGCGTTTCCATGCTGAGATTTGGAGTAGTATTGTGTTGTGTTGTAGTTGCGTTGATCTTGCTCTTGTTAGCCCAGATGAGGCACATAAGCTCATTTCTGGATTGCCATCATGCTACTGTGGTAGTATTATGGTGGGAAGGGTGTGTGCTGCTCATGTTGTCTACATGTGTATTATTTTGATGTTGCGCTCTTATTGTGATTTGTCAAAGAGGTCTGGGTCGGTTTTTCTTGTGAAGATATTCAAAAGGGAATATGGTGATGTTCCCCCACAATATGCAAAGTGTACTTGCCCTTTATGTAGCATGTCCGGAATCTGCCCTTTATTTATCATCTATGCAATCTGACAGTTCAGTCCAAAGGTCAGGGTTTTGGCGAGATTTTTGGTCAGTGATGTACTATAGACTTGAAATGTCCACACCCAGTAGGGACTTCCCTGATTTTTCTAGACTGTGGCCAAATCTTTTGTGAAAGAACCAAATAAAACTGTGCTAGTCATTTCTCCAAGGCTTGTACTGTTGGTTATGGTACCACCCTAACTGTTGAATTTGTTTAGAATTTGGATGTGAAATAATTTGCCTCGTTGCACATCTAAAGGTACTGGACATGCATACCTCAAGTTTTGTGATTTGTGAATCTGAGGGACATGCTATTATGTGTCAAGGACTCTGAACAGGAGTTGGTCAGAAAGGACATTAAAAAGACTTGTCTTTTGAACTGGGATGGAAATGGAATGCAATAAAATATTCTGAACCTTTCTTATAATCTCTGCCTTGCCTAAGCACAACATTACGTATAACTCATTTGTTTAGGCACATATTTGTTTAGCTCTTAAATATTTTGCTCGGAATTTACCAATATTGCCATTTAATTGCATTACATATTGCATTGCAGGCATGAATGCTTGCTCACCTGGATAAGCCTTTGTTAGGCAATTATTTAACTGACTGACAGCATTAATAAAGTGCCCACTACCCTGATGCGTCTCTTGGTGCTGGTCTTACATACCTAGCCTAGTCACACAGACTAGCCTTCTGCTCATTCCTGACCGAAGAGCGTGAGAGCGAGAGCCAAGCCTCAGAACGGAGTGCATTCCAAACTAGAGGGCCCTGAATGAAGGAGATGTGTCTGCCGCATGAATTAAAGCGGGATTTGGGTACCAGTGGTAGTGTTTCGTTTTTGCATCAAATGCCATGTGTTGGCGCATATGGCTGAAACCTTTAAGGAAGGTAAGATGGGGCAAGGTGTTTAAATTATTTGTAGGAGAGGTAGACTACTTTAAAATGGATGTGATCTGCCACTCGAGACTAGTGTACAGATTTATAGGCTTGTGGACACAATCTCCTTTTCTAAGGCCAGTGATTGCTCTGGCAGCGACATTTTGAGCTATGTGAAGCTGTCATAGAAAGGTTTTGGATTATGGGAAGATGATTCTACTGTATATGGCTTCTCTGTTTCCTTAACCTTTTCAGGTCTTTTCTATCACAACATCTTATTTCTCCTGGTGCATGACCCTTGTGTATGTAGTGAACCTTTTCAGTGACCTGTTCTTCTAATGTGTGTATGAAACAGGATATTGTACACTGAGCCCACTTGAGCAGGCGATCTGCATTGGAGTGATCCTCGTCTGTAGTATCGGTTGTTAGGCAGCTTTTCTTTTTGTGTTGCATGAATGAATGGTTGGTGAGTTTGCTCCCCCAATTTTGTGCATTGTAGTTATGGTTGCTTGAGCTCTCTCCTTCTTGCTTTCTGCATTCGAAGTTGCATCATCTGTCTTTTGCCTATGTCCTGCCTAAATCAATGGTTGGTTAGTCTCTCACAACACAACACATTTAAGATATCTTTAGTAATAATCGGTAGTCTTACTCCCTTCGTAGTAACGATCAGTCACCCTTACTCGATTTCCTTTGTGCAGTCTGCAGTAATGATCAGTCACTCCGCTTCCTTCCTTGTTCAGTTTGCAATAATGATTGGCCAATCTTCCTCGCCTCCTTTGTGCACTTTACAGTATCGATTTGTCACTCTTGCTGGGTCTCATTTGTGCTCTCTGCGGTAATGATTGGTCACTCTTGCTCTGACTACTATGTGTAGGTTGCACTAATGTTTGATCGATCTTGCTCTGCCTCCTCTGTGCAGTCTGCGGTAGTGATCAGCCGCTCGTGCTTGGTCTCCTTATTTAGGTTTGACATGTGTGGTGTTTTCCCATTCATGGCAAACATATTATATATTATACGTTATGGGGTCAGCCTTGTGCTCCAGCAAAGTTAGTCACTGCCTTCAGACATTATCAAACGCATCTTGGATCAACTAGCATGAGTATTTTAGTCTCAATGTTTATCTATTGGATTTTTGGGTGTGTCCTTCCTCCACTGAAGGGCATGAAGGACTATTTTACATTTTAAGTCCGTTAGCAAGCGGCTCTGTAGCACTGGGGAGTGAGCATGGGCTAAAGCAATTCAAAATGAATGGAAACAGAATAAAGGATTGCATTGTTTTCTGTGCCATCCATTTTTCAAATGCTTTTGTTCCCACTTTGCTACCGTGGGTTTGGTGTTTGTACAGTGTGCGCTTCCCTGAGCCGTTCAAATGACTTTGCCAGTTCTTACTGAATCTTGGTAATGATCGGTCACTTTCCCCATCTGTGTTTTTCGCAGTCTGGTGCTCAGTCTGTTTTTTGTGCACTCTGGAGTAATGATCAGTCACTCTCGCTGCTTGTGCCGCGTGCATGAATGATGTGACACTCTCTTACTCCTCCTTCATGCAATCTGCAGTGCTCACCAGTCACTTGTGCTCAGTTTCCTTTGTTCAGTCTGCAGTAATGACCGGTCAGTCTCACTCCCTCCCATTCGCGGTCAATCTTACTCCGTCCTTGATCAGTCCGCAGTAATGACCATCCAGTGTTTGCCTGTGCTTCATCTAGGCTGCGGCCATGATAGGTCAGTCGCGCTCTCTGTCCATGCTCGGTAATGATGCTGTAGCCTCTCCTATCCTTGCCTGCAATACCACTCAGTTTATGTCACTCCTTTCCATTCCGCATAACATCTCGAGTCTTGATCCTCTGAAGTCACCTTTCCTCCCCTTTCGCTCTCCTTGTCACTCATATTTTCTCCTTCTTAACAAGCCCAACGGTTTCCTGCTGGATCTTCAAAGCGGAAGTGAAGACTGCCGCGAGAGGGTGCGGCGGGGCGGAAGGGCGGGGCTCTGCGGCCTGTGTGTCTGGGTACAGTGCAGGACGCGCTAATCAGGCCTTGAGAGGAGAAGAGAAGACCGACTCCTGGGAGGCACATGAAAGGGGTTCCACGTTTCGAAAAGAGAAGGTCCGCAAAAAAGGGAAGAGTTTTAATGATGTGTGTGTGGGGGCACAAGTGAAGCCCTCTGCTTCCACCCGTGCTACTGCCGTGAGAGGAGCCAAGGCCCTCACCCCCATATGCAGCACGCCGCTGCCTTGTCCATTCGTCGGGAATTTTCACTGAGGCGCGCCTCATACGGGGGCTAATTGGGAAAAGCAAAAGGTAATTGGAGTGGTTGGCGGTGACTGAAGGGACGCAGTGAGGAGAGGGAGTTGCAGAGAAGCGTGAAGCCTTTAAATTATTCTGTCGTTGGGACTGGAAGTCAGGCATGACCTGTCCCTAAATGTCAGGTAACTCTACGAGGAAAGGCTAGGTCTACTGGGGTTATACACATCTCTCCATTAAGCACATACAAAAAATCTATAAATAAATAATGTACAGTGGCAGTTTCTTGCGCCGTGCATCTCTCTCGGATTCATTTCTGTAGAATAAGGTGGAGGTCACTGTCCATGCCATAGTGCGTTCTCACTTTGCTGACAATAGTACCAAGCACCACAAACAGAAGTCTTCATTCTGTAGCTCGAAATATTGTGTGAAGCGCAAAGTCACCTACTCCCTCCCACTCTGTGTGGCTTTCCATGCAAGCATGCATACTTTCCAAAGAGTGAGCTGTGATTTACAAACCATTAGGAACCAAAAACAGCTCTGGCAAAACTGTTTAAACCAGCTGTGTCTGCCTGCCTTTCTTTCTTTCTTTCCTTCCTTTTCTCTCTCTCTTTTCCTCTTCTTTTCCCCATATGGCCCCACTGTTATGTTGCAATAAGCCCTGGAAAGCTGAACAGACTTCATCAAGGCCCAACCGCGGTCTGGACCTTCAAAAAACATACTCCAGTGACTCCTCCCAACCCTGGAGAAATGCCTGATGGGTTAAATAGCCAATCCGATCCTGCTGGCAATCAGGATGGCCAGGTACCTCACCAATGAGCTCTCCATCTCTGACGCATCCTGCAACAGGAGTAGTGAAGGCATCTCAGCAAAATAAATCCAGATCTACGAAAAAGAGGTAGCTCTCAAGCAAGCCTTCTGGTCCTGTGCCTTGGCTGTGGAATAATACTCCTCTACTAATCAGACACTGCCACTCCCACCTCCAGTTCAGTAAGAACGTGTAAACTTCCGTTTTAGCCAATTGTTACTCCCAGGTGGCTAGGATCAAGCACTGGTCCTCCATATGTCTCTTTTTGCATCCATGTACTCAAGCTTACAACTCCCGTTCCTTCCCTATGTCTCCTCTTCTGTACTCCATTGTCAGGCAAATCATTAGCCTCCCGCTTGGTACAGATAAAGTTAAAGGTATCTAAGCCTATTCCACACCTGCCATTTGTCATTTTGTCTCCTTTCCATGCAATGTACTGTGCTGTCTTGATTCCCATGCTAGGTTTTGACACAGAGCTTGCTGTAATAAAGTAAAGTAAGAAAGATGCTTTGGGTTGCATTGGGTTCCTTGTTTACAGTGGTGAACAGAATAGTATCTTGTGGCTAATTGTGCAGTGGGCAACTGAAAAATTCTACTTTCAGGTTCACCCCTAGCTGTTAAGATTCCATATTAGGATGTTAAAGAGTATTGCTCAAGAACAAATTAAAATGTGAGTGGTGGTGTTCTGACAGGGTTTATATCCTAGTCCTCTATATTACCTTTGCAAGATCTTGGGTGGGCCTTGAGTAGAGCAGTGCCTGCAGTGGATGACAGTAGTGTGACCTTTGGCGGTGTCCATGGTTTTCACTCAAGCAGCTTGTGGGCGCTGAGGGCTCTGATATTTCTTCCCTTTGCATTACATTTCTTTGTGAACATTTAAAAGGTATTGCCTCTTGTCCACCACTGACTGCTTTCCTCCACGCTCCTACCATCCTCTGCTGTGAACACAATTGCTGCTCGTTCAGTCCATGCGGACCCATTCATGCTGCCTCCCTTCATCTCCCAGCCTGCCTTATTCCTAATTGCTTGACCTGCTTTTCAGCCGCCTCACAGAGGTCTTAAGGATGGCTGGGTGCTGCGACATTAGTGACCTGTCAACGAGAGTGATTTTCTTCTAGGAAACTGTCTACATTCAGTGGGCATCATTGGTCTTGCTCGCTCAGCTGCTATTCCAGTTCTTATTCATTTTTAAGTCGAGCCTAGCGTTGCTCCACATGCGCTGCTCGCTTTGCTAGGCATGCTGTTTTAGGGTATGTTTTAGAAGTGGTGTGGAAGCCCCGCCCATATTTTTCATTGGCTGGTGTCATCCTCCATGGTAAATGCTGGCTTCCGATTGATAATAAGGCTTCTTAGTCCCTCCTTGTTACGGCCCTGTCTCCTTTTGGGACCGACCATCAGGGCTGGATCTTTTACTTGCGGCGTTATACTGTCTCCTTCAATTAGTCGGTAAGCACTTTTTTTTCCATTCACGCAGTGGCGACAGCTTGTTCTAAACGCTCTCAGATTTCACTAACTGCGCCACAATAAGATCACCATTTTCCTTGGATCACACATATTGGTCTACAGCGGAGCCAGGATTTGAACCTGCGTCCCCTTGTTCTTTAATGGCATCTCGCACTTAGACGTCACCATTCTTGTAGAAGGGGAACAAAAACACCTCAATTTACAGACTCTGCGTGTTTCTAACCTCAGTTTTGTTTTCGTGCATAGAACTGGATCCGAGTTTGTGAATTGCGATTGATGTTAAACTGGCGCTTTTAAGAACACCCAGAGTTGGTAGACAAGGGGCATGCCATGGGATCACACAACGCCGGTCCCTGGGGAAGCTGGGATTGGAAGTTATGTCAACATTTTAACGATTAGGATTAGGGGAAGGACTGGCAGCAATTACTCCCCAGAGCAGGAAGTGTTTGTGTACAGTTAGCAGTAAATATTGTGTTACAAGCCGAGGCTCACTGCCTCACAACACGCGGGAGCTGCGGAGACGGCAGATTTTGTGCCTCGACCCAGGCCAGGCAGCGCAGTCCCGCCGGGGACTACCTCTGTCTTTCTAAACGTACTGTAGACATGCTGAGAAGTGCTGGTACCTTCCACTGAGAGCGCCGTAGAGCTGCTGTGAAGTGCTGGGACTGTCCTAACAAAAGTGATGTAGAGCTGCAGAGAAGTGCTGGGACTGTCCCAATAAAGGTGCAGTAGAGCTGCAGAGAAGTGTCCATTGAAAGCTCCGTAGAGCTGCTGAGAAGTGCTGGTCATGCCCCAAAAAAAGTGCAGTAGAGCAGAACAGTGCTTTATTCCCCATTGAAATCTCCGTTCAGTTGATGAGAAGTGCCGGGACTTTCTCATTTTAAGAGGTATAGACTGGTAAGAAGAGCTGGGCTGTCCTAACGAAAGTGCCGGAGACCTGCGGAGAAGTGCTGAAATTGTTCCACTGATGCTGCTGTAGAGCTGATCAGAAGTTTTGGTATTGTCCCATTGAATGCACTGTAGAGCTGCAGAGAAGTGCTAGTACATAGACATTGAAAGTGGTGTTGAGGTGCTGAGAAGTGCTGGGACTGTCCCTCTGAAAGTGCTCTACAGTTTATGACAAGTGCTGGTACTGTCCCTTCAAGAGATTTATAGAGCTTATGACAAGAGCTGGTATTGCATCTTTGAAAATGATGTGCAGCTGGTGAGAAGTGCTGGTAATGTCCCATTGAAAGTGCTGTACAGCTGATCAGAAGGTTTGGTACTGTCTCATTAAATGCACTGTAAATCTGCAGAGAAGTGCGGGTACTGTCCCATTGAAAGTGGTATTGAGGTAAAGAGAAGTGCTGGTACTGCCCCACTAAAAGTGTTGGCTGCTGTAGAGCCAGAGAACCAGGTCAGCAGAGCCGTTGTAGAGCCTGAGACCCAGGTCAGCAGAGCTGCTGTAAAGCCATAGACCCAGGTCAGCAGAGCTGCTCTAGAGCCATAGAACTGGGTCAGCAGAGCTGCTCTAGAGCCAGAGAACCAGGTCAGCAGAGCTGCTCTAGAGCCAGAGAACCAGGTCAGCAGAGCTGCTCTAGAGCCAGAGAACCAGGTCAGCAGAGCTGCTCTAGAGAGCCAGAGAACCAGGCCAGCAGAGCCACTCTAGAGCCAGAGAACCAGGTCAGCAAGCTGCTGTAGAGCCTGAGAACCAGGTCAGCAGAGCCGTTGTACAGCCAGAGAACCAGGTCAGCAAGCTGCTGTAGAGCCAGAGAACCAGGTCAGCAAGCTGCTGTAGAGCCTGAGAACCAGGTCAGCAGAGCCGTTGTACAGCCAGAGAACCAGGTCAGCAAGCTGCTGTAGAGCCAGAGAACCAGGTCAGCAGAGCTGCTGTAGAGCCAGAGAACCAGGTCAGCAGAGCTGCTGTAGAGCCAGAGAACCAGGTCAGCAGAGCCGCTGTAGAAGTGCTAGTACATAGACATTGAAAGTGGTGTTGAGGTGCTGAGAAGTGCTGGTACTGTCCCTCTGAAAGTGCTCTACAGTTTATGACAAGTGCTGGTACTGTCCGTTCGAGAGATTTATAGAGCTTATGACAAGAGCTGGTATTGCATCTTTGAAAATGTGTAGCTGGTGAGAAGTGCTGGTAATGTCCCATTGAAAGTGCTGTACAGCTGATCAGAAGGGTTGGTACTGTCTCATTGAATGCGCTGTAAATCTGCAGAGAAGTGCGGGTACTGTCCCATTGAAAGTGGTATTGAGGTAAAGAGAAGGGCTGGTACTGCCTCACTAAAAGTGTTGGCTGCTGTGGAGCCAGAGAACCAGGTCAGCAGAGCTGCTGTAGAGCCAGAGAACTGAGTCAGCAGAGCCGTTGTAGAGCCAGAGAACCAGGTCAACAGAGCTGCTCTAGAGCCAGAGAACCAGGTCAGCAGAGCTGCTAAAGAGCCAGAGAACCAGGTCAGCAGTGGCGCTCTAGACCCAGAGAACAAGGTCAGCAGAGCTGCTGTAGAGCCAGAGAACCAGGTCAGCAGAGCTGCTGTAGAGGCAGAGAACCAGGTCCGCAGAGCTGCTGTAGAGCCAGAGAACCAGGTCAGCAGAGCCGCTGTAGAGCCAGAGAACAAGGTCAGCAGAGCTGCTAAAGAGCCAGAGAACCAGGTCAGCAGTGGCGCTCTAGACCCAGAGAACCAGGTCAGCAGAGCTGCTGTAGAGCCAGAGAACCAGGTCAGCAGAACCGTTGTAGAGCCAGAGAACCAGGTCAGCAGAGCTGCTCTAGAGCCAGAGATTCAGGTCAGCAGAGCTGCTAAAGAGCCAGAGAACCAGGTCAGCAGTGGCGCTCTAGACCCAGAGAACCAGGTCAGCAGAGCTGCTGTAGAGCCAGAGAACCAGGTCAGCAGAGCTGCTAAAGAGCCAGAGAACCAGGTCAGCAGTGGTGCTCTAGACCCAGAGAACCAGGTCAGCAGAGCTGCTGTAGAGCCAGAGAACCAGGTCAGCAGAACCGTTGTAGAGCCAGAGAACCAGGTCAGCAGAGCTGCTCTAGAGCCAGAGATTCAGGTCAGCAGAGCTGCTAAAGAGCCAGAGAACCAGGTCAGCAGTGGCGCTCTAGACCCAGAGAACCAGGTCAGCAGAGCTGCTCTAGAGCCAGAGAACCAGGTCAGCAGAGCTGCTAAAGAGCCAGAGAACCAGGTCAGCAGAGCTGCTGTAGAGCCAGAGAACCAGGTCAGCAGAGCCGCTGTAGAGCCAGAGAACAAGGTCAGCAGAGTCGCGCTAGAGCCTGAGAACCAGGTCAGCAGAGCTGCTGTAGAGTCAGAGAACGAGGTCAGCAGAGCTGCTCTATGGCCAGAGAACCAGGTCAGCGAACCAGGTCAGCAGAGGTGTTGTAGAGCCAGAAAACCAGGTCAGCAAGCTGCTGTAGAGCCTGAGAACCAGGTCAGCAGAGCTGCTTTAGAGCCTTAGAACCAGGTCAGCAGAGCTGCTGTAGAGCCCGAGAACCAGGTCAGCTGAGCTGCTGTAGAGCCAGAGAACCAGGTCAGCAGAGCTGCTGTAGAGGCAGAGAACCAGGTCCGCAGAGCTGCTGTAGAGCCAGAGAACCAGGTCAGCAGAGCCGCTGTAGAGCCAGAGAACAAGGTCAGCAGAGCTGCTAAAGAGCCAGAGAACCAGGTCAGCAGTGGCGCTCTAGACCCAGAGAACCAGGTCAGCAGAGCTGCTGTAGAGCCAGAGAACCAGGTCAGCAGAACCGTTGTAGAGCCAGAGAACCAGGTCAGCAGAGCTGCTCTAGAGCCAGAGATTCAGGTCAGCAGAGCTGCTAAAGAGCCAGAGAACCAGGTCAGCAGTGGCGCTCTAGACCCAGAGAACCAGGTCAGCAGAGCTGCTGTAGAGCCAGAGAACCAGGTCAGCAGAGCTGCTAAAGAGCCAGAGAACCAGGTCAGCAGTGGCGCTCTAGACCCAGAGAACCAGGTCAACAGAGCTGCTGTAGAGCCAGAGAACCAGGTCAGCAGAACCGTTGTAGAGCCAGAGAACCAGGTCAGCAGAGCTGCTCTAGAGCCAGAGATTCAGGTCAGCAGAGCTGCTAAAGAGCCAGAGAACCAGGTCAGCAGTGGCGCTCTAGACCCAGAGAACCAGGTCAACAGAGCTGCTGTAGAGCCAGAGAACCAGGTCAGCAGAACCGTTGTAGAGCCAGAGAACCAGGTCAGCAGAGCTGCTCTAGAGCCAGAGAACCAGGTCAGCAGAGCTGCTAAAGAGCCAGAGAACCAGGTCAGCAGAGCTGCTGTAGAGCCAGAGAACCAGGTCAGCAGAGCCGCTGTAGAGCCAGAGAACAAGGTCAGCAGAGTCGCGCTAGAGCCTGAGAACCAGGTCAGCAGAGCTGCTGTAGAGTCAGAGAACGAGGTCAGCAGAGCTGCTCTATGGCCAGAGAACCAGGTCAGCGAACCAGGTCAGCAGAGGTGTTGTAGAGCCAGAAAACCAGGTCAGCAAGCTGCTGTAGAGCCTGAGAACCAGGTCAGCAGAGCTGCTTTAGAGCCTTAGAACCAGGTCAGCAGAGCTGCTGTAGAGCCCGAGAACCAGGTCAGCTGAGCTGCTGTTGAGCCAGAGAAGCAGGTCATCAAGCTGCTGTAGAGCCAGAGAAGCAGGTCACCAAGCTGCTGTAGAGCCATAGAACCAGGTCAGCAGAGCTGCTGTAGAGCCAGAGAACCAGGTCACCAGAGCTGCTCTAGAGCCAGAGAACCAGGTCAGCAGAGCTGCTGTAGAGCCTTAGAACCATGTCAGCAGAGCCGTTGTAGAGCCATAGAACCAGGTCAGCAGAGCTGCTGTAGAGCCATAGAACCAGGTCAGCAGACACGCTCTAGAGCCAGAGAACCAGGTCAGCAAGCTGCTGTAGAGCCTGAGAACCAGGTCAGCAGAGCTGTTGTAGAGCCAGAGAACCAGGTCAGCAGAGCTGCTCCAGAGCCAGAGAACCAGGTCAGCAGAGCTGCTCTAGAGCCAGAGAACCAGGTCAGCAGAGCTGCCATAGAGCCAGATAACCAGGTCAGCAGAGCTGCTGTAGAGCTAGAGAACCGGGACAGCAGTGCTGTTGTAAAGCCTGAGAACCAGGTCAGCAGAGCCGCTCTAAAGCCTGAGAACCGGGTCAGTAGAGCCGCTCTAGAGCCAGAGAACCAGGTCAGCAGAGCCGCTCTAGAGCCAGAGAACCAGGCCAGCAGAGCCGCTCTAGAGCCAGAGAACCAGGCCAGCAGAGCCGCTCTAGAACCAGAGAACCAGGCCAGCAAGCTGCTGTAGAGCCTGAGAACCAGGTCTTCAGAGCTGTTGTAGAGCCAGAGAACCAGGTCAGCAGAGCTGCTCTAGAGCCAGAGAACCAGGTCAGCAGAGCTGCTCTAGAGCTAGAGAACCAGGTCAGCAGAGCTGCCGTAGAGCCAGATAACCAGGTCAGCAGAGCTGCTGTAGAGCTAGAGAACCGGGACAGCAGTGCTGTTGTAGAGCCTGAGAACCAGGTCAGTAGAGCTGCTCTAGAGCCAGAGAACCAGGTCAGCAGAGCTGCTCTAGAGCCCGAGATGACCATGTCAGCAGAGCTGCTGTAGAGCCATAGAACGAGGTCAGCAGAGCCATTGTGGAGCCTGAGACCCAGGTCAGCAGAGCTGCTGTAAAGCCATAGAACCAGGTCAGCAGAGCTGCTCTAGAGCCATAGAACCGGGTCAGCAGAGCCGCTCTAGAGCCAGAGAACCAGGTCAGCAGAGCCGCTCTAGAGCCAGAGAACCAGGTCAGCAGAGCCGCTCTAGAGCCAGAGAACCAGGTCAGCAGAGCCGCTCTAGAGCCAAAGAACCAGGTCAGCAGAGCCGCTCTAGAGCCTGAGACCCAGGTCAGCAGAGCTGCTGTAGAGCCATAGAACCAGGTCAGCAGAGCTGCTGTAGAGCCAGAGACCCAGGTCAGCAGAGCCGTTGTAGAGCCAGAGACCCAGGTCAGCAGAGCCGTTGTAGAGCCTGAGACCCAGGTCAGCAGAGCCGTTGTAGAGCCTGAGACCCAGGTCAGCAGAGCCGTTGTAGAGCCTGAGACCCAGGTCAGCAGAGCTGCTGTAGAGCCAGAGAACCAGGTCAGCAGAGCCGCTCTAGAGCCAGAGAACCAGGTCAGCAGAGCTGCTGTAGAGCCATAGAACAGCAGAGCCGCTGTAGAGCCAGAGAACCAGGTCAGCAGAGCCCCTGTAGAAGTGCTAGTACATAGACATTGAAAGTGGTGTTGAGGTGCTTAGAAGTGCTGGTACTGTCCCTCTGAAAGTGCTCTACAGTTTATGACAAGTGCAGGTACTGTCCCTTCGAGAGATTTATAGAGCTTATGACAAGAGCTGGTATTGCATCTTTGAAAATGATGTGCAGCTGTGAGAAGTGCTAGTAATGTCCCATTGAAAGTGCTGTACAGTTGATCAGAAGGTTTGGTACTGTCTCATTGAATGCACTGTAAATCTGCAGAGAAGTGCGGGTACTGTCCCATTGAAAGTGGTATTGAGGTAAAGAGAAGTGCTGGTACTGCCTCACTAAAAGTGTTGGCTGTTGTAGAGCCAGAGAACCAGGTCAGCAGAGCTGTTGTAGAGCCTGAGACCCAGGTCAGCAGAGCTGCTCTAGAGCCATAGAACCGGGTCAGCAGAGCCGCTCTAGAGCCAGAGAACCAGGTCAGCAGAGCCGCTCTAGAGCCAGAGAACCAGGTCAGCAGAGCCGCTCTAGAGCCAGAGAACCAGGCCAGCAGAGCCACTCTAGAGCCAGAGAACCAGGTCAGCAAGCTGCTGTAAAGCCTGAGAACCAGGTCAGCAGAGCCGTTGTACAGCCAGAGAACCAGGTCAGCAAGCTGCTGTAGAGCCAGAGAACCAGGTCAGCAGAGCTGCTGTAGAGCCAGAGAACCAGGTCAGCAGAGCTGCTGTAGAACCAGAGAACCAGGTCAACCGTGCTGCTCTAGAGCCAGAGAACCAGGTCAGCAGAGCTGCTGTTGAAGTGCTAGTACATAGACATTGAAAGTGGTGTTCAGGTGCTGAGAAGTGGTGGTAATGTCCCTCTGAAGTGCTCTACAGTTTATGACAAGTACTGGTACTGTCCGTTCGAGAGATTTATAGAGCTTATGACAAGAGCTGGTATTGCATCTTTGAAAATGATGTGCAGCTGGTGAGAAGTGCTGGTAATGTTCCATTGAAAGTGCTGTACAGCTGATCAGAAGGGTTGGTACTGTCTCATTGAATGCGCTGTAAATCTGCAGAGAAGTGCGGGTACTGTCCCATTGAAAGTGGTATTGAGGTAAAGAGAAGTGCTGGTACTCCCTCACTAAAAGTGTTGGCTGCTGTGGAGCCAGAGAACCAGGTCAGCAGAGCTGCTGTAGAGCCAGAGAACCAGGTCAGCAGAGCTGCTCAAGAGCCAGAGAACCAGGTCAGCAGAGCTGCTCTAGAGCCAGAGAACCAGGTCAGCAGAGCTGCTCTGGAGCCAGAGAACCAGGTCAGCAGAGCTGCTGTAGAGCCAGAAAACCAAGTCAGCAGAGCTGCTGTAGAGGCAGAGAACCAGGTCCGCAGAGCTGCTGTAGAGCCAGAGAACCAGGTCAGCAGAGCCGCTGTAGAGCCAGAGAACAAGGTCAGCAGAGACGCTCTAGAGCCTGAGAACCATTTCAGCAGAGCTGCTGTAGAGTCAGAGAATGAGGTCAGCAGAGATGCTCTATGGCCAGAGAACCAGGTCAGCGAACCAGGTCAGCAGAGGTGTTGTAGAGCCAGAAAACCAGGTCAGCAAGCTGCTGTAGAGCCAGAGGACGAGGTCAGCAGAGCTGCTTTAGAGCCTTAGAACCAGGTCAGCAGAGCTGCAGTAGAGCCAGAGAACCAGGTCAGCAGAGCTGCTGTAGGGCAAGAGAAGCAGGTCATCAAGCTGCTGTAGAGCCAGAGAAGCAGGTCACCAAGCTGCTCTAGAGCCATAGAACTACGTCAGCAGAGCTGCTCTAGAGCCAGAGAACCAGGTCAGCAGAGCTGCTCTAGAGCCAGAGAACTGAATCAGCAGAGCCGTTGTAGAGCCAGAGAACCAGGTCAGCAGAGCTGCTCTAGAGCCAGAGAACCAGGTCAGCAGAGCTGCTAAAGAGCCAGAGAACCAGGTCAGCAGTGGCGCTCTAGACCCAGAGAACCAGGTCAGCAGAGCTGCTGTAGAGTCAGAGAACCAGGTCAGCAGAGCTGCTGTAGAGGCAGAGAACCAGGTCCGCAGAGCTGCTGTAGAGCCAGAGAACCAGGTCAGCAGAGCCGCTGTAGAGCCAGAGAACAAGGTCAGCAGAGCTGCTAAAGAGCCAGAGAACCAGGTCAGCAGTGGCGCTCTAGACCCAGAGAACCAGGTCAGCAGAGCTGCTGTAGAGCCAGAGAACCAGGTCAGCAGAGCTGCTGTAGAGCCAGAGAACCAGGTCAGCAGAACCGTTGTAGAGCCAGAGAACCAGGTCAGCAGAGCTGCTCTAGAGCCAGAGAACCAGGTCAGCAGAGCTGCTCTAGAGCCAGAGATTCAGGTCAGCAGAGCTGCTAAAGAGCCAGAGAACCAGGGCAGCAGAGCTGCTCTAGAGCCAGAGAACCAGGTCAGCAGAGCTGCTAAAGAGCCAGAGAACCAGGTCAGCAGAGCTGCTGTAGAGCCAGAGAACCAGGTCAGCAGAACCGTTGTAGAGCCAGAGAACCAGGTCAGCAGAGCTGCTCTAGAGCCAGAGATTCAGGTCAGCAGAGCTGCTAAAGAGCCAGAGAACCAGGTCAGCAGTGGCGCTCTAGACCCAGAGAACCAGGTCAGCAGAGCTGCTGTAGAGGCAGAGAACCAGGTCCGCAGAGCTGCTGTAGAGGCAGAGAACCAGGTCCGCAGAGCTGCTGTAGAGCCAGAGAACCAGGTCAGCAGAGCCGCTGTAGAGCCAGAGAACAAGGTCAGCAGAGTCGCTCTAGAGCCTGAGAACCAGGTCAGCAGAGCTGCTTTAGAGCCTTAGAACCAGGTCAGCAGAGCTGCTGTAGAGCCCGAGAACCAGGTCAGCTGAGCTGCTGTTGAGCCAGAGAAGCAGGTCATCAAGCTGCTGTAGAGCCAGAGAAGCAGGTCACCAAGCTGCTGTAGAGCCATAGAACCAGGTCAGCAGAGCTGCTGTAGAGCCAGAGAACCTGGTCACCAGAGCTGCTCTAGAGCCAGAGAACCAGGTCAGCAGAGCTGCTGTAGAGCCTTAGAACCATGTCAGCAGAGCCGTTGTAGAGCCATAGAACCAGGTCAGCAGAGCTGCTGTAGAGCCATAGAACCAGGTCAGCAGACACGCTCTAGAGCCAGAGAACCAGGTCAGCAAGCTGCTGTAGAGCCTGAGAACCAGGTCAGCAGAGCTGTTGTAGAGCCAGAGAACCAGGTCAGCAGAGCTGCTCCAGAGCCAGAGAACCAGGTCAGCAGAGCTGCTCTAGAGCCAGATAACCAGGTCAGCAGAGCTGCTGTAGAGCTAGAGAACCGGGACAGCAGTGCTGTTGTAAAGCCTGAGAACCAGGTCAGCAGAGCTGCTCTAGAGCCAGAGAACCAGGTCAGCAGAGCTGCTCTAGAGCCCGAGATGACCATGTCAGCAGAGCTGCTGTAGAGCCATAGAACCAGGTCAGCAGAGCCATTGTGGAGCCTGAGACCCAGGTCAGCAGAGCTGCTGTAAAGCCATAGAACCAGGTCAGCAGAGCTGCTCTGGAGCCATAGAACCGGGTCAGCAGAGCCGCTCTAGAGCCAGAGAACCAGGTCAGCAGAGCCGCTCTAGAGCCAGAGAACCAGGTCAGCAGAGCCGCTCTAGAGCCAGAGAACTAGGTCAGCAGAGCCGCTCTAGAGCCAAAGAACCAGGTCAGCAGAGCCGCTCTAGAGCCTGAGACCCAGGTCAGCAGAGCTGCTGTAGAGCCATAGAACCAGGTCAGCAGAGCTGCTGTAGAGCCAGAGACCCAGGTCAGCAGAGCCGTTGTAGAGCCTGAGACCCAGGTCAGCAGAGCCGTTGTAGAGCCTGAGACCCAGGTCAGCAGAGCTGCTGTAGAGCCAGAGAACCAGGTCAGCAGAGCCGCTCTAGAGCCAGAGAACCAGGTCAGCAGAGCTGCTGTAGAGCCATAGAACAGCAGAGCCGCTGTAGAGCCAGAGAACCAGGTCAGCAGAGCCCCTGTAGAAGTGCTAGTACATAGACATTGAAAGTGGTGTTGAGGT
Organism: Calotriton arnoldi; assembly: GCA_963921515.1. Lineage (NCBI taxonomy): Eukaryota > Metazoa > Chordata > Amphibia > Caudata > Salamandridae > Calotriton > Calotriton arnoldi. Next base: position 2,563,084 of record CAWUFW010000809.1, read on the forward strand.
GCTTAGAAGTGCTGGTACTGTCCCTCTGAAAGTGCTCTACAGTTTATGACAAGTGCAGGTACTGTCCCTTCAAGAGATTTATAGAGCTTATGACAAGAGCTGGTATTGCATCTTTGAAAATGATGTGCAGCTGGTGAGAAGTGCTAGTAATGTCCCATTGAAAGTGCTGTACAGTTGATCAGAAGGTTTGGTACTGTCTCATTGAATGCACTGTAAATCTGCAGAGAAGTGCGGGTACTGTCCCATTGAAAGTGGTATTGAGGTAAAGAGAAGTGCTGGTACTCTCACTAAAAGTGTTGGCTGCTGTAGAGCCAGAGAACCAGGTCAGCAGAGCTGTTGTAGAGCCTGAGACCCAGGTCAGCAGAGCTGCTCTAGAGCCATAGAACCGGGTCAGCAGAGCCGCTCTAGAGCCAGAGAACCAGGTCAGCAGAGCCGCTCTAGAGCCAGAGAACCAGGTCAGCAGAGCCGCTCTAGAGCCAGAGAACCAGGCCAGCAGAGCCACTCTAGAGCCAGAGAACCAGGTCAGCAAGCTGCTGTAAAGCCTGAGAACCAGGTCAGCAGAGCCGTTGTACAGCCAGAGAACCAGGTCAGCAAGCTGCTGTAGAGCCAGAGAACCAGGTCAGCAGAGCTGCTGTAGAGCCAGAGAAGCAGGTCAGCAGAGCTGCTGTAGAACCAGAGAACCAGGTCAACCGTGCTGCTCTAGAGCCAGAGAACCAGGTCAGCAGAGCTGCTGTTGAAGTGCTAGTACATAGACATTGAAAGTGGTGTTCAGGTGCTGAGAAGTGGTGGTAATGTCCCTCTGAAGTGCTCTACAGTTTATGACAAGTACTGGTACTGTCCGTTTGAGAGATTTATAGAGCTTATGACAAGAGCTGGTATTGCATCTTTGAAAATGATGTGCAGCTGGTGAGAAGTGCTGGTAATGTTCCATTGAAAGTGCTGTACAGCTGATCAGAAGGGTTGGTACGGTCTCACTGAATGCGCTGTAAATCTGCAGAGAAGTGCGGGTACTGTCCCATTGAAAGTGGTATTGAGGTAAAGAGAAGTGCTGGTACTGCCTCACTAAAAGTGTTGGCTGCTGTGGAGCCAGAGAACCAGGTCAGCAGAGCTGCTGTAGAGCCAGAGAACCAGGTCAGCAGAGCTGCTGGAGAGCCAGAGAACCAGGTCAGCAGAGCTGCTCTAGAGCCAGAGAACCAGGTCAGCAGAGCTGCTCTGGAGCCAGAGAACCAGGTCAGCAGAGCTGCTGTAGAGCCAGAAAACCAAGTCAGCAGAGCTGCTGTAGAGGCAGAGAACCAGGTCCGCAGAGCTGCTGTAGAGCCAGAGAACCAGGTCAGCAGAGCCGCTGTAGAGCCAGAGAACAAGGTCAGCAGAGTCGCTCTAGAGCCTGAGAACCAGGTCAGCAGAGCTGCTGTAGAGTCAGAGAATGAGGTCAGCAGAGCTGCTCTATGGCCAGAGAACCAGGTCAGCGAACCAGGTCAGCAGAGGTGTTGTAGAGCCAGAAAACCAGGTCAGCAAGCTGCTGTAGAGCCAGAGGACGAGGTCAGCAGAGCTGCTTTAGAGCCTTAGAACCAGGTCAGCAGAGCTGCTGTAGAGCCAGAGAACCAGGTCAGCAGAGCTGCTGTAGGGCAAGAGAAGCAGGTCATCAAGCTGCTGTAGAGCCAGAGAAGCAGGTCACCAAGCTGCTCTAGAGCCATAGAACTACGTCAGCAGAGCTGCTCTAGAGCCAGAGAACCAGGTCAGCAGAGCTGCTCTAGAGCCAGAGAACTGAATCAGCAGAGCCGTTGTAGAGCCAGAGAACCAGGTCAGCAGAGCTGCTCTAGAGCCAGAGAACCAGGTCAGCAGAGCTGCTAAAGAGCCAGAGAACCAGGTCAGCAGTGGCGCTCTAGACCCAGAGAACCAGGTCAGCAGAGCTGCTGTAGAGCCAGAGAACCAGGTCAGCAGAGCTGCTGTAGAGGCAGAGAACCAGGTCCGCAGAGCTGCTGTAGAGCCAGAGAACCAGGTCAGCAGAGCCGCTGTAGAGCCAGAGAACAAGGTCAGCAGAGCTGCTAAAGAGCCAGAGAACCAGGTCAGCAGTGGCGCTCTAGACCCAGAGAACCAGGTCAGCAGAGCTGCTGTAGAGCCAGAGAACCAGGTCAGCAGAGCTGCTGTAGAGCCAGAGAACCAGGTCAGCAGAACCGTTGTAGAGCCAGAGAACCAGGTCAGCAGAGCTGCTCTAGAGCCAGAGATTCAGGTCAGCAGAGCTGCTAAAGAGCCAGAGAACCAGGTCAGCAGTGGCGCTCTAGACCCAGAGAACCAGGTCAGCAGAGCTGCTCTAGAGCCAGAGAACCAGGTCAGCAGAGCTGCTAAAGAGCCAGAGAACCAGGTCAGCAGAGCTGCTGTAGAGCCAGAGAACCAGGTCAGCAGAACCGTTGTAGAGCCAGAGAACCAGGTCAGCAGAGCTGCTCTAGAGCCAGAGATTCAGGTCAGCAGAGCTGCTAAAGAGCCAGAGAACGAGGTCAGCAGTGGCGCTCTAGACCCAGAGAACCAGGTCAGCAGAGCTGCTGTAGAGCCAGAGAACCAGGTCCGCAGAGCTGCTGTAGAGGCAGAGAACCAGGTCCGCAGAGCTGCTGTAGAGCCAGAGAACCAGGTCAGCAGAGCCGCTGTAGAGCCAGAGAACAAGGTCAGCAGAGTCGCTCTAGAGCCTGAGAACCAGGTCAGCAGAGCTGCTGTAGAGTCAGAGAACGAGGTCAGCAGAGCTGCTCTATGGCCAGAGAACCAGGTCAGCGAACCAGGTCAGCAGAGGTGTTGTAGAGCCAGAAAACCAGGTCAGCAAGCTGCAGTAGAGCCTGAGAACCAGGTCAGCAGAGCTGCTTTAGAGCCTTAGAACCAGGTCAGCAGAGCTGCTGTAGAGCCCGAGAACCAGGTCAGCTGAGCTGCTGTTGAGCCAGAGAAGCAGGTCATCAAGCTGCTGTAGAGCCAGAGAAGCAGGTCACCAAGCTGCTGTAGAGCCATAGAACCAGGTCAGCAGAGCTGCTGTAGAGCCAGAGAACCAGGTCACCAGAGCTGCTCTAGAGCCAGAGAACCAGGTCAGCAGAGCTGCTGTAGAGCCTTAGAACCATGTCAGCAGAGCCGTTGTAGAGCCATAGAACCAGGTCAGCAGAGCTGCTGTAGAGCCATAGAACCAGGTCAGCAGACACGCTCTAGAGCCAGAGAACCAGGTCAGCAAGCTGCTGTAGAGCCTGAGAACCAGGTCAGCAGAGCTGTTGTAGAGCCAGAGAACCAGGTCAGCAGAGCTGCTCCAGAGCCAGAGAACCAGGTCAGCAGAGCTGCTCTAGAGCCAGAGAACCAAGTCAGCAGAGCTGCCATAGAGCCAGATAACCAGGTCAGCAGAGCTGCTGTAGAGCTAGAGAACCGGGACAGCAGTGCTGTTGTAAAGCCTGAGAACCAGGTCAGCAGAGCCGCTCTAAAGCCTGAGAACCGGGTCAGCAGAGCCGCTCTAGAGCCAGAGAACCAGGTCAGCAGAGCCGCTCTAGAGCCAGAGAACCAGGCCAGCAGAGCCGCTCTAGAACCAGAGAACCAGGTCAGCAAGCTGCTGTAGAGCCTGAGAACCAGGTCTTCAGAGCTGTTGTAGAGCCAGAGAACCAGGTCAGCAGAGCTGCTCTAGAGCTAGAGAACCAGGTCAGCAGAGCTGCCATAGAGCCAGATAACCAGGTCAGCAGAGCTGCTGTAGAGCTAGAGAACCGGGACAGCAGTGCTGTTGTAAAGCCTGAGAACCAGGTCAGCAGAGCTGCTCTAGAGCCAGAGAACCAGGTCAGCAGAGCTGCTCTAGAGCCCGAGATGACCATGTCAGCAGAGCTGCTGTAGAGCCATAGAACGAGGTCAGCAGAGCCATTGTGGAGCCTGAGACCCAGGTCAGCAGAGCTGCTGTAAAGCCATAGAACCAGGTCAGCAGAGCTGCTCTAGAGCCATAGAACCGGGTCAGCAGAGCCGCTCTAGAGCCAGAGAACCAGGTCAGCAGAGCCGCTCTAGAGCCAGAGAACCAGGTCAGCAGAGCCGCTCTAGAGCCAGAGAACCAGGTCAGCAGAGCCGCTCTAGAGCCAAAGAACCAGGTCAGCAGAGCCGCTCTAGAGCCTGAGACCCAGGTCAGCAGAGCTGCTGTAGAGCCATAGAACCAGGTCAGCAGAGCTGCTGTAGAGCCAGAGACCCAGGTCAGCAGAGCCGTTGTAGAGCCTGAGACCCAGGTCAGCAGAGCCGTTGTAGAGCCTGAGACCCAGGTCAGCAGAGCTGCTGTAGAGCCAGAGAACCAGGTCAGCAGAGCCGCTCTAGAGCCAGAGAACCAGGTCAGCAGAGCCCCTGTAGAAGTGCTAGTACATAGACATTGAAAGTGGTGTTGAGGTGCTTAGAAGTGCTGGTACTGTCCCTCTGAAAGTGCTCTACAGTTTGACAAGTGCAGGTACTGTCCCTTCGAGAGATTTATAGAGCTTATGACAAGAGCTGGTATTGCATCTTTGAAAATGATGTGCAGCTGGTGAGAAGTGCTAGTAATGTCCCATTGAAAGTGCTGTACAGTTGATCAGAAGGTTTGGTACTGTCTCATTGAATGCACTGTAAATCTGCAGAGAAGTGCGGGTACTGTCCCATTGAAAGTGGTATTGAGGTAAAGAGAAGTGCTGGTACTGCCTCACTAAAAGTGTTGGCTGCTGTAGAGCCAGAGAACCAGGTCAGCATAGCTGTTGTAGAGCCTGAGACCCAGGTCAGCAGAGCTGCTCTAGAGCCATAGAACCGGGTCAGCAGAGCCGCTCTAGAGCCAGAGAACCAGGTCAGCAGAGCCGCTCTAGAGCCAGAGAACCAGGTCAGCAGAGCCGCTCTAGAGCCAGAGAACCAGGCCAGCAGAGCCACTCTAGAGCCAGAGAACCAGGTCAGCAAGCTGCTGTAAAGCCTGAGAACCAGGTCAGCAGAGCCGTTGTACAGCCAGAGAACCAGGTCAGCAAGCTGCTGTAGAGCCAGAGAACCAGGTCAGCAGAGCTGCTGTAGAGCCAGAGAACCAGGTCAGCAGAGCTGCTGTAGAACCAGAGAACCAGGTCAACCGTGCTGCTCTAGAGCCAGAGAACCAGGTCAGCAGAGCTGCTGTTGAAGTGCTAGTACATAGACATTGAAAGTGGTGTTCAGGTGCTGAGAAGTGGTGGTAATGTCCCTCTGAAGTGCTCTACAGTTTATGACAAGTACTGGTACTGTCCGTTCGAGAGATTTATAGAGCTTATGACAAGAGCTGGTATTGCATCTTTGAAAATGATGTGCAGCTGGTGAGAAGTGCTGGTAATGTTCCATTGAAAGTGCTGTACAGCTGATCAGAAGGGTTGGTACGGTCTCACTGAATGCGCTGTAAATCTGCAGAGAAGTGCGGGTACTGTCCCATTGAAAGTGGTATTGAGGTAAAGAGAAGTGCTGGTACTGCCTCACTAAAAGTGTTGGCTGCTGTGGAGCCAGAGAACCAGGTCAGCAGAGCTGCTGTAGAGCCAGAGAACCAGGTCAGCAGAGCTGCTGGAGAGCCAGAGAACCAGGTCAGCAGAGCTGCTCTAGAGCCAGAGAACCAGGTCAGCAGAGCTGCTCTGGAGCCAGAGAACCAGGTCAGCAGAGCTGCTGTAGAGCCAGAAAACCAAGTCAGCAGAGCTGCTGTAGAGGCAGAGAACCAGGTCCGCAGAGCTGCTGTAGAGCCAGAGAACCAGGTCAGCAGAGCCGCTGTAGAGCCAGAGAACAAGGTCAGCAGAGTCGCTCTAGAGCCTGAGAACCAGGTCAGCAGAGCTGCTGTAGAGTCAGAGAATGAGGTCAGCAGAGCTGCTCTATGGCCAGAGAACCAGGTCAGCGAACCAGGTCAGCAGAGGTGTTGTAGAGCCAGAAAACCAGGTCAGCAAGCTGCTGTAGAGCCAGAGGACGAGGTCAGCAGAGCTGCTTTAGAGCCTTAGAACCAGGTCAGCAGAGCTGCTGTAGAGCCAGAGAACCAGGTCAGCAGAGCTGCTGTAGGGCAAGAGAAGCAGGTCATCAAGCTGCTGTAGAGCCAGAGAAGCAGGTCACCAAGCTGCTCTAGAGCCATAGAACTACGTCAGCAGAGCTGCTCTAGAGCCAGAGAACCAGGTCAGCAGAGCTGCTCTAGAGCCAGAGAACTGAATCAGCAGAGCCGTTGTAGAGCCAGAGAACCAGGTCAGCAGAGCTGCTCTAGAGCCAGAGAACCAGGTCAGCAGAGCTGCTAAAGAGCCAGAGAACCAGGTCAGCAGTGGCGCTCTAGACCCAGAGAACCAGGTCAGCAGAGCTGCTGTAGAGCCAGAGAACCAGGTCAGCAGAGCTGCTGTAGAGGCAGAGAACCAGGTCCGCAGAGCTGCTGTAGAGCCAGAGAACCAGGTCAGCAGAGCCGCTGTAGAGCCAGAGAACAAGGTCAGCAGAGCTGCTAAAGAGCCAGAGAACCAGGTCAGCAGTGGCGCTCTAGACCCAGAGAACCAGGTCAGCAGAGCTGCTGTAGAGCCAGAGAACCAGGTCAGCAGAGCTGCTGTAGAGCCAGAGAACCAGGTCAGCAGAACCGTTGTAGAGCCAGAGAACCAGGTCAGCAGAGCTGCTCTAGAGCCAGAGATTCAGGTCAGCAGAGCTGCTAAAGAGCCAGAGAACCAGGTCAGCAGTGGCGCTCTAGACCCAGAGAACCAGGTCAGCAGAGCTGCTCTAGAGCCAGAGAACCAGGTCAGCAGAGCTGCTAAAGAGCCAGAGAACCAGGTCAGCAGAGCTGCTGTAGAGCCAGAGAACCAGGTCAGCAGAACCGTTGTAGAGCCAGAGAACCAGGTCAGCAGAGCTGCTCTAGAGCCAGAGATTCAGGTCAGCAGAGCTGCTAAAGAGCCAGAGAACGAGGTCAGCAGTGGCGCTCTAGACCCAGAGAACCAGGTCAGCAGAGCTGCTGTAGAGCCAGAGAACCAGGTCCGCAGAGCTGCTGTAGAGGCAGAGAACCAGGTCCGCAGAGCTGCTGTAGAGCCAGAGAACCAGGTCAGCAGAGCCGCTGTAGAGCCAGAGAACAAGGTCAGCAGAGTCGCTCTAGAGCCTGAGAACCAGGTCAGCAGAGCTGCTGTAGAGTCAGAGAACGAGGTCAGCAGAGCTGCTCTATGGCCAGAGAACCAGGTCAGCGAACCAGGTCAGCAGAGGTGTTGTAGAGCCAGAAAACCAGGTCAGCAAGCTGCAGTAGAGCCTGAGAACCAGGTCAGCAGAGCTGCTTTAGAGCCTTAGAACCAGGTCAGCAGAGCTGCTGTAGAGCCCGAGAACCAGGTCAGCTGAGCTGCTGTTGAGCCAGAGAAGCAGGTCATCAAGCTGCTGTAGAGCCAGAGAAGCAGGTCACCAAGCTGCTGTAGAGCCATAGAACCAGGTCAGCAGAGCTGCTGTAGAGCCAGAGAACCAGGTCACCAGAGCTGCTCTAGAGCCAGAGAACCAGGTCAGCAGAGCTGCTGTAGAGCCTTAGAACCATGTCAGCAGAGCCGTTGTAGAGCCATAGAACCAGGTCAGCAGAGCTGCTGTAGAGCCATAGAACCAGGTCAGCAGACACGCTCTAGAGCCAGAGAACCAGGTCAGCAAGCTGCTGTAGAGCCTGAGAACCAGGTCAGCAGAGCTGTTGTAGAGCCAGAGAACCAGGTCAGCAGAGCTGCTCCAGAGCCAGAGAACCAGGTCAGCAGAGCTGCTCTAGAGCCAGAGAACCAAGTCAGCAGAGCTGCCATAGAGCCAGATAACCAGGTCAGCAGAGCTGCTGTAGAGCTAGAGAACCGGGACAGCAGTGCTGTTGTAAAGCCTGAGAACCAGGTCAGCAGAGCCGCTCTAAAGCCTGAGAACCGGGTCAGCAGAGCCGCTCTAGAGCCAGAGAACCAGGTCAGCAGAGCCGCTCTAGAGCCAGAGAACCAGGCCAGCAGAGCCGCTCTAGAACCAGAGAACCAGGTCAGCAAGCTGCTGTAGAGCCTGAGAACCAGGTCTTCAGAGCTGTTGTAGAGCCAGAGAACCAGGTCAGCAGAGCTGCTCTAGAGCTAGAGAACCAGGTCAGCAGAGCTGCCATAGAGCCAGATAACCAGGTCAGCAGAGCTGCTGTAGAGCTAGAGAACCGGGACAGCAGTGCTGTTGTAAAGCCTGAGAACCAGGTCAGCAGAGCTGCTCTAGAGCCAGAGAACCAGGTCAGCAGAGCTGCTCTAGAGCCCGAGATGACCATGTCAGCAGAGCTGCTGTAGAGCCATAGAACGAGGTCAGCAGAGCCATTGTGGAGCCTGAGACCCAGGTCAGCAGAGCTGCTGTAAAGCCATAGAACCAGGTCAGCAGAGCTGCTCTAGAGCCATAGAACCGGGTCAGCAGAGCCGCTCTAGAGCCAGAGAACCAGGTCAGCAGAGCCGCTCTAGAGCCAGAGAACCAGGTCAGCAGAGCCGCTCTAGAGCCAGAGAACCAGGTCAGCAGAGCCGCTCTAGAGCCAAAGAACCAGGTCAGCAGAGCCGCTCTAGAGCCTGAGACCCAGGTCAGCAGAGCTGCTGTAGAGCCATAGAACCAGGTCAGCAGAGCTGCTGTAGAGCCAGAGACCCAGGTCAGCAGAGCCGTTGTAGAGCCTGAGACCCAGGTCAGCAGAGCCGTTGTAGAGCCTGAGACCCAGGTCAGCAGAGCTGCTGTAGAGCCAGAGAACCAGGTCAGCAGAGCCGCTCTAGAGCCAGAGAACCAGGTCAGCAGAGCCCCTGTAGAAGTGCTAGTACATAGACATTGAAAGTGGTGTTGAGGTGCTTAGAAGTGCTGGTACTGTCCCTCTGAAAGTGCTCTACAGTTTGACAAGTGCAGGTACTGTCCCTTCGAGAGATTTATAGAGCTTATGACAAGAGCTGGTATTGCATCTTTGAAAATGATGTGCAGCTGGTGAGAAGTGCTAGTAATGTCCCATTGAAAGTGCTGTACAGTTGATCAGAAGGTTTGGTACTGTCTCATTGAATGCACTGTAAATCTGCAGAGAAGTGCGGGTACTGTCCCATTGAAAGTGGTATTGAGGTAAAGAGAAGTGCTGGTACTGCCTCACTAAAAGTGTTGGCTGCTGTAGAGCCAGAGAACCAGGTCAGCATAGCTGTTGTAGAGCCTGAGACCCAGGTCAGCAGAGCTGCTCTAGAGCCATAGAACCGGGTCAGCAGAGCCGCTCTAGAGCCAGAGAACCAGGTCAGCAGAGCCGCTCTAGAGCCAGAGAACCAGGTCAGCAGAGCCGCTCTAGAGCCAGAGAACCAGGCCAGCAGAGCCACTCTAGAGCCAGAGAACCAGGTCAGCAAGCTGCTGTAAAGCCTGAGAACCAGGTCAGCAGAGCCGTTGTACAGCCAGAGAACCAGGTCAGCAAGCTGCTGTAGAGCCAGAGAACCAGGTCAGCAGAGCTGCTGTAGAGCCAGAGAACCAGGTCAGCAGAGCTGCTGTAGAACCAGAGAACCAGGTCAACCGTGCTGCTCTAGAGCCAGAGAACCAGGTCAGCAGAGCTGCTGTTGAAGTGCTAGTACATAGACATTGAAAGTGGTGTTCAGGTGCTGAGAAGTGGTGGTAATGTCCCTCTGAAGTGCTCTACAGTTTATGACAAGTACTGGTACTGTCCGTTCGAGAGATTTATAGAGCTTATGACAAGAGCTGGTATTGCATCTTTGAAAATGATGTGCAGCTGGTGAGAAGTGCTGGTAATGTTCCATTGAAAGTGCTGTACAGCTGATCAGAAGGGTTGGTACTGTCTCATTGAATGCGCTGTAAATCTGCAGAGAAGTGCGGTTACTGTCCCATTGAAAGTGGTATTAAGGTAAAGAGAAGTGCTGGTACTGCCTCACTAAAAGTGTTGGCTGCTGTGGAGCCAGAGAACCAGGTCAGCAGAGCTGCTCTAGAGCCAGAGAACCAGGTCAGCAGAGCTGCTAAAGAGCCAGAGAACCAGGTCAGCAGTGGCGCTCTAGACCCAGAGAACCAGGTCAGCAGAGCTGCTGTAGAGCCAGAGAACCAGGTCAGCAGAGCTGCTGTAGAGGCAGAGAACCAGGTCCGCAGAGCTGCTGTAGAGCCAGAGAACCAGGTCAGCAGAGCCGCTGTAGAGCCAGAGAACAAGGTCAGCAGAGCTGCTAAAGAGCCAGAGAACCAGGTCAGCAGTGGCGCTCTAGACCCAGAGAACCAGGTCAGCAGAGCTGCTGTAGAGCCAGAGAACCAGGTCAGCAGAGCTGCTGTAGAGCCAGAGAACCAGGTCAGCAGAACCGTTGTAGAGCCAGAGAACCAGGTCAGCAGAGCTGCTCTAGAGCCAGAGATTCAGGTCAGCAGAGCTGCTAAAGAGCCAGAGAACCAGGTCAGCAGTGGCGCTCTAGACCCAGAGAACCAGGTCAGCAGAGCTGCTGTAGAGCCAGAGAACCAGGTCAGCAGAGCTGCTGTAGAGGCAGAGAACCAGGTCCGCAGAGCTGCTGTAGAGCCAGAGAACCAGGTCAGCAGAGCCGCTGTAGAGCCAGAGAACAAGGTCAGCAGAGTCGCTCTAGAGCCTGAGAACTAGGTCAGCAGAGCTGCTGTAGAGTCAGAGAACGAGGTCAGCAGAGCTGCTCTATGGCCAGAGAACCAGGTCAGCGAACCAGGTCAGCAGAGGTGTTGTAGAGCCAGAAAACCAGGTCAGCAAGCTGCTGTAGAGCCTGAGAACCAGGTCAGCAGAGCTGCTTTAGAGCCTTAGAACCAGGTCAGCAGAGCTGCTGTAGAGCCCGAGAACCAGGTCAGCTGAGCTGCTGTTGAGCCAGAGAAGCAGGTCATCAAGCTGCTGTAGAGCCAGAGAAGCAGGTCACCAAGCTGCTGTAGAGCCATAGAACCAGGTCAGCAGAGCTGCTGTAGAGCCAGAGAACCAGGTCACCAGAGCTGCTCTAGAGCCAGAGAACCAGGTCAGCAGAGCTGCTGTAGAGCCTTAGAACCATGTCAGCAGAGCCGCTTTAGAGCCATAGAACCAGGTCAGCAGAGCTGCTGTAGAGCCATAGAACCAGGTCAGCAGACACGCTCTAGAGCCAGAGAACCAGGTCAGCAAGCTGCTGTAGAGCCTGAGAACCAGGTCAGCAGAGCTGTTGTAGAGCCAGAGAACCAGGTCAGCAGAGCTGCTCCAGAGCCAGAGAACCAAGTCAGCAGAGCTGCTCTAGAGCCAGAGAACCAGGTCAGCAGAGCTGCCATAGAGCCAGATAACCAGGTCAGCAGAGCTGCTGTAGAGCTAGAGAACCGGGACAGCAGTGCTGTTGTAAAGCCTGAGAACCAGGTCAGCAGAGCCGCTCTAAAGCCTGAGAACCGGGTCAGTAGAGCCGCTCTAGAGCCAGAGAACCAGATCAGCAGAGCCGCTCTAGAGCCAGAGAACCAGGTCAGCAGAGCCGCTCTAGAGCCAGAGAACCAGGCCAGCAGAGCCGCTCTAGAACCAGAGAACCAGGTCAGCAAGCTGCTGTAGAGCCTGAGAACCAGGTCTTCAGAGCTGTTGTAGAGCCAGAGAACCAGGTCAGCAGAGCTGCTCTAGAGCTAGAGAACCAGGTCAGCAGAGCTGCCATAGAGCCAGATAACCAGGTCAGCAGAGCTGCTGTAGAGCTAGAGAACCGGGACAGCAGTGCTGTTGTAAAGCCTGAGAACCAGGTCAGCAGAGCTGCTCTAGAGCCAGAGAACCAGGTCAGCAGAGCTGCTCTAGAGCCCGAGATGACCATGTCAGCAGAGCTGCTGTAGAGCCATAGAACCAGGTCAGCAGAGCCAATGTGGAGCCTGAGACCCAGGTCAGCAGAGCTGCTGTAAAGCCATAGAACCAGGTCAGCAGAGCTGCTCTAGAGCCATAGAACCGGGTCAGCAGAGCCGCTCTAGAGCCAGAGAACCAGGTCAGCAGAGCCGCTCTAGAGCCAGAGAACCAGGTCAGCAGAGCCGCTCTAGAGCCAGAGAACCAGGTCAGCAGAGTTGCTCTAGAGCCAAAGAACCAGGTCAGCAGAGCCGCTCTAGAGCCTGAGACCCAGGTCAGCAGAGCTGCTGTAGAGCCATAGAACCAGGTCAGCAGAGCTGCTGTAGAGCCAGAGACCCAGGTCAGCAGAGCCGTTGTAGAGCCTGAGACCCAGGTCAGCAGAGCCATTGTAGAGCCTGAGACCCAGGTCAGCAGAGCTGCTGTAGAGCCAGAGAACCAGGTCAGCAGAGCCGCTCTAGAGCCAGAGAACCAGGTCAGCAGAGCTGCTGTAGAACCATAGAACAGCAGAGCCGCTGTAGAGCCAGAGAACCAGGTCAGCAGAGCCCCTGTAGAAGTGCTAGTACATAGACATTGAAAGTGGTGTTGAGGTGCTTAGAAGTGCTGGTACTGTCCCTCTGAAAGTGCTCTACAGTTTATGACAAGTGCAGGTACTGTCCCTTCGAGAGATTTATAGAGCTTATGACAAGAGCTGGTATTGCATCTTTGAAAATGATGTGCAGCTGGTGAGAAGTGCTAGTAATGTCCATTGAAAGTGCTGTACAGTTGATCAGAAGGTTTGGTACTGTTTCATTGAATGCACTGTAAATCTGCAGAGAAGTGCGGGTACTGTCCCATTGAAAGTGGTATTGAGGTAAAGAGAAGTGCTGGTACTGCCTCACTAAAAGTGTTGGCTGCTGTAGAGCCAGAGAACCAGGTCAGCAGAGTCGCTCTAGAGCCTGAGAACTAGGTCAGCAGAGCTGCTGTAGAGTCAGAGAACGAGGTCAGCAGAGCTGCTCTATGGCCAGAGAACCAGGTCAGCGAACCAGGTCAGCAGAGGTGTTGTAGAGCCAGAAAACCAGGTCAGCAAGCTGCTGTAGAGCCTGAGAACCAGGTCAGCAGAGCTGCTTTAGAGCCTTAGAACCAGGTCAGCAGAGCTGCTGTAGAGCCCGAGAACCAGGTCAGCTGAGCTGCTGTTGAGCCAGAGAAGCAGGTCATCAAGCTGCTGTAGAGCCAGAGAAGCAGGTCACCAAGCTGCTGTAGAGCCATAGAACCAGGTCAGCAGAGCTGCTGTAGAGCCAGAGAACCAGGTCACCAGAGCTGCTCTAGAGCCAGAGAACCAGGTCAGCAGAGCTGCTGTAGAGCCTTAGAACCATGTCAGCAGAGCCGTTTTAGAGCCATAGAACCAGGTCAGCAGAGCTGCTGTAGAGCCATAGAACCAGGTCAGCAGACACGCTCTAGAGCCAGAGAACCAGGTCAGCAAGCTGCTGTAGAGCCTGAGAACCAGGTCAGCAGAGCTGTTGTAGAGCCAGAGAACCAGGTCAGCAGAGCTGCTCCAGAGCCAGAGAACCAGGTCAGCAGAGCTGCTCTAGAGCCAGAGAACCAGGTCAGCAGAGCTGCCATAGAGCCAGATAACCAGGTCAGCAGAGCTGCTGTAGAGCTAGAGAACCGGGACAGCAGTGCTGTTGTAAAGTCTGAGAACCAGGTCAGCAGAGCCGCTCTAAAGCCTGAGAACCGGGTCAGTAGAGCCGCTCTAGAGCCAGAGAACCAGATCAGCAGAGCCGCTCTAGAGCCAGAGAACCAGGTCAGCAGAGCCGCTCTAGAGCCAGAGAACCAGTCCAGCAGAGCCGCTCTAGAACCAGAGAACCAGGTCAGCAAGCTGCTGTAGAGCCTGAGAACCAGGTCTTCAGAGCTGTTGTAGAGCCAGAGAACCAGGTCAGCAGAGCTGCTCTAGAGCTAGAGAACCAGGTCAGCAGAGCTGCCATAGAGCCAGATAACCAGGTCAGCAGAGCTGCTGTAGAGCTAGAGAACCGGGACAGCAGTGCTGTTGTAAACCCTGAGAACCAGGTCAGCAGAGCTGCTCTAGAGCCAGAGAACCAGGTCAGCAGAGCTGCTCTAGAGCCCGAGATGACCATGTCAGCAGAGCTGCTGTAGAGCCATAGAACCAGGTCAGCAGAGCCATTGTGGAGCCTGAGACCCAGGTCAGCAGAGCTGCTGTAAAGCCATAGAACCAGGTCAGCAGAGCTGCTCTAGAGCCATAGAACCGGGTCAGCAGAGCCGCTCTAGAGCCAGAGAACCAGGTCAGCAGAGCCGCTCTAGAGCCAGAGAACCAGGTCAGCAGAGCCGCTCTAGAGCCAGAGAACCAGGTCAGCAGAGTTGCTCTAGAGCCAAAGAACCAGGTCAGCAGAGCCGCTCTAGAGCCTGAGACCCAGGTCAGCAGAGCTGCTGTAGAGCCATAGAACCAGGTCAGCAGAGCTGCTGTAGAGCCAGAGACCCAGGTCAGCAGAGCCGTTGTAGAGCCTGGAGACCCAGGTCAGCAGAGCCGTTGTAGAGCCTGAGACCCAGGTCAGCAGAGCTGCTGTAGAGCCAGAGAACCAGGTCAGCAGAGCCGCTCTAGAGCCAGAGAACCAGGTCAGCAGAGCTGCTGTAGAACCATAGAACAGCAGAGCCGCTGTAGAGCCAGAGAACCAGGTCAGCAGAGCCCCTGTAGAAGTGCTAGTACATAGACATTGAAAGTGGTGTTGAGGTGCTTAGAAGTGCTGGTACTGTCCCTCTGAAAGTGCTCTACAGTTTATGACAAGTGCAGGTACTGTCCCTTCGAGAGATTTATAGAGCTTATGACAAGAGCTGGTATTGCATCTTTGAAAATGATGTGCAGCTGGTGAGAAGTGCTAGTAATGTCCATTGAAAGTGCTGTACAGTTGATCAGAAGGTTTGGTACTGTCTCATTGAATGCACTGTAAATCTGCAGAGAAGTGCGGGTACTGTCCCATTGAAAGTGGTATTGAGGTAAAGAGAAGTGCTGGTACTGCCTCACTAAAAGTGTTGGCTGCTGTAGAGCCAGAGAACCAGGTCAGCAGAGCCGCTCTAGAGCCAGAGAACCAGGTCAGCAGAGCCGCTCTAGAGCCAGAGAACCAGGCCAGCAGAGCCACTCTAGAGCCAGAGAACCAGGTCAGCAAGCTGCTGTAAAGCCTGAGAACCAGGTCAGCAGAGCCGTTGTACAGCCAGAGAACCAGGTCAGCAAGCTGCTGTAGAGCCAGAGAACCAGGTCAGCAGAGCTGCTGTAGAGCCAGAGAACCAGGTCAGCAGAGCTGCTGTAGAACCAGAGAACCAGGTCAACCGTGCTGCTCTAGAGCCAGAGAACCAGGTCAGCAGAGCTGCTGTTGAAGTGCTAGTACATAGACATTGAAAGTGGTGTTCAGGTGCTGAGAAGTGGTGGTAATGTCCCTCTGAAGTGCTCTACAGTTTATGACAAGTACTGGTACTGTCCGTTCGAGAGATTTATAGAGCTTATGACAAGAGCTGGTATTGCATCTTTGAAAATGATGTGCAGCTGGTGAGAAGTGCTGGTAATGTTCCATTGAAAGTGCTGTACAGCTGATCAGAAGGGTTGGTACTGTCTCATTGAATGCGCTGTAAATCTGCAGAGAAGTGCGGGTACTGTCCCATTGAAAGTGGTATTGAGGTAAAGAGAAGTGCTGGTACTGCCTCACTAAAAGTGTTGGCTGCTGTGGAGCCAGAGAACCAGGTCAGCAGAGCTGCTGTAGAGCCAGAGAACCAGGTCAGCAGAGCTGCTCGAGAGCCAGAGAACCAGGTCAGCAGAGCTGCTCTAGAGCCAGAGAACCAGGTCAGCAGAGCTGCTCTGGAGCCAGAGAACCAGGTCAGCAGAGCTGCTGTAGAGCCAGAAAACCAAGTCAGCAGAGCTGCTGTAGAGGCAGAGAACCAGGTCCGCAGAGCTGCTGTAGAGCCAGAGAACCAGGTCAGCAGAGCCGCTGTAGAGCCAGAGAACAAGGTCAGCAGAGTCGCTCTAGAGCCTGAGAACCAGGTCAGCAGAGCTGCTGTAGAGTCAGAGAATGAGGTCAGCAGAGCTGCTCTATGGCCAGAGAACCAGGTCAGCGAACCAGGTCAGCAGAGGTGTTGTAGAGCCAGAAAACCAGGTCAGCAAGCTGCTGTAGAGCCAGAGGACGAGGTCAGCAGAGCTGCTTTAGAGCCTTAGAACCAGGTCAGCAGAGCTGCTGTAGAGCCAGAGAACCAGGTCAGCAGAGCTGCTGTAGGGCAAGAGAAGCAGGTCATCAAGCTGCTGTAGAGCCAGAGAAGCAGGTCACCAAGCTGCTCTAGAGCCATAGAACCACGTCAGCAGAGCTGCTCTAGAGCCAGAGAACCAGGTCAGCAGAGCTGCTCTAGAGCCAGAGAACCAGGTCCAGCAGAGCCGCTGTAGAGCCAGAGAACAAGGTCAGCAGAGTCGCTCTAGAGCCTGAGAACCAGGTCAGCAGAGCTGCTGTAGAGTCAGAGAACGAGGTCAGCAGAGCTGCTCTATGGCCAGAGAACCAGGTCAGCCAACCAGGTCAGCAGAGGTGTTGTAGAGCCAGAAACCAGGTCAGCAAGCTGCTGTAGAGCCTGAGAACCAGGTCAGCAGAGCTGCTTTAGAGCCTTAGGAACCAGGTCAGCAGAGCTGCTGTAGAGCCCGAGAACCAGGTCAGCAGAGCTGCTTTAGAGCCTTAGAACCAGGTCAGCTGAGCTGCTGTTCAGCCAGAGAAGCAGGTCATCAAGCTGCTGTAGAGCCAGAGAAGCAGGTCACCAAGCTGCTGTAGAGCCATAGATCCAGGTCAGCAGAGCTGCTGTAGAGCCAGAGAACCAGGTCACCAGAGCTGCTCTAGAGCCAGAGAACCAGGTCAGCAGAGCTGCTGTAGAGCCATAGAACCATGTCAGCAGAGCCGTTGTAGAGCCATAGAACCAGGTCAGCAGAGCTGCTGTAGAGCCATAGAACCAGGTCAGCAGACACGCTCTAGAGCCAGATAACCAGGTCAGCAAGCTGCTGTAGAGCCTGAGAACCAGGTCAGCAGAGCTGTTGTAGAGCCAGAGAACCAGGTCAGCAGAGCTGCTCTAGAGCCAGAGCCAGAGAACCAGGTCAGCAGAGCTGCTCTAGAGCCAGAGAACCAGGTCAGCAGAGCTGCCATAGAGCCAGATAACCAGGTCAGCAGAGCTGCTGTAGAGCTAGAGAACCGGGACAGCAGTGCTGTTGTAAAGCCTGAGAACCAGGTCAGCAGAGCCGCTCTAAAGCCTGAGAACCGGGTCAGTAGAGCCGCTCTAGAGCCAGAGAACCAGGTCAGCAGAGCCGCTCTAGAGCCAGAGAACCAGGTCAGCAGAGCCGCTGTAGAGCCAGAGAACAAGGTCAGCAGAGCTGCTAAAGAGCCAGAGAACCAGGTCAGCAGTGGCGCTCTAGACCCAGAGAACCAGGTCAGCAGAGCTGCTGTAGAGCCAGAGAACCAGGTCAGCAGAGCTGCTGTAGAGCCAGAGAACCAGGTCAGCAGAACTGCTGTAGAGCCAGAGAACCAGGTCAGCAGAGCTGCTCTAGAGCCAGAGAACCAGGTCAGCAGAGCTGCTAAAGAGCCAGAGAACCAGGTCAGCAGTGGCGCTCTAGACCCAGAGAACCAGGTCAGCAGAGCTGCTCTAGAGCCAGAGAACCAGGTCAGCAGAGCTGCTAAAGAGCCAGAGAACCAGGTCAGCAGTGGCGCTCTAGACCCAGAGAACCAGGTCAGCAGAGCTGCTGTAGAGCCAGAGAACCAGGTCAGCAGAGCTGCTGTAGAGGCAGAGAACCAGGTCCGCAGAGCTGCTGTAGAGCCAGAGAACCAGGTCAGCAGAGCCGCTGTAGAGCCAGAGAACAAGGTCAGCAGAGTCGCTCTAGAGCCTGAGAACCAGGTCAGCAGAGCTGCTGTAGAGTCAGAGAACGAGGTCAGCAGAGCTGCTCTTTGGCCAGAGAACCAGGTCAGCGAACCAGGTCAGCAGAGGTGTTGTAGAGCCAGAAAACCAGGTCAGCAAGCTGCTGTAGAGCCTGAGAACCAGGTCAGCAGAGCTGCTTTAGAGCCTTAGAACCAGGTCAGCAGAGCTGCTGTAGAGCCCGAGAACCAGGTCAGCTGAGCTGCTGTTGAGCCAGAGAAGCAGGTCATCAAGCTGCTGTAGAGCCAGAGAAGCAGGTCACCAAAGCTGTTCTAGAGCCAGAGAACCAGGTCAGCAGAGCTGCTGTAGAGCCATAGAACCATGTCAGCAGAGCCGTTGTAGAGCCATAGAACCAGGTCAGCAGAGCTGCTGTAGAGCCATAGAACCAGGTCAGCAGACACGCTCTAGAGCCAGAGAACCAGGTCAGCAAGCTGCTGTAGAGCCTGAGAACCAGGTCAGCAGAGCTGTTGTAGAGCCAGAGAACCAGGTCAGCAGAGCTGCTCTAGAGCCAGAGCCAGAGAACCAGGTCAGCAGAGCTGCTCTAGAGCCAGAGAACCAGGTCAGCAGAGCTGCCATGGAGCCAGATAACCAGGTCAGCAGAGCTGCTGTAGAGCTAGAGAACCGGGACAGCAGTGCTGTTGTAAAGCCTGAGAACCAGGTCAGCAGAGCCGCTCTAAAGCCTGAGAACCGGGTCAGTAGAGCCGCTCTAGAGCCAGAGAACCAGATCAGCAGAGCCGCTCTAGAGCCAGAGAACCAGGTCAGCAGAGCCGCTCTAGAGCCAGAGAACCAGGCCAGCAGAGCCGCTCTAGAACCAGAGAACCAGGTCAGCAAGCTGCTGTAGAGCCTGAGAACCAGGTCTTCAGAGCTGTTGTAGAGCCAGAGAACCAGGTCAGCAGAGCTGCTCTAGAGCTAGAGAACCAGGTCAGCAGAGCTGCCATAGAGCCAGATAACCAGGTCAGCAGAGCTGCTGTAGAGCTAGAGAACCGGGACAGCAGTGCTGTTGTAAACCCTGAGAACCAGGTCAGCAGAGCTGCTCTAGAGCCAGAGAACCAGGTCAGCAGAGCTGCTCTAGAGCCCGAGATGACCATGTCAGCAGAGCTGCTGTAGAGCCATAGAACCAGGTCAGCAGAGCCATTGTGGAGCCTGAGACCCAGGTCAGCAGAGCTGCTGTAAAGCCATAGAACCAGGTCAGCAGAGCTGCTCTAGAGCCATAGAACCGGGTCAGCAGAGCCGCTCTAGAGCCAGAGAACCAGGTCAGCAGAGCCGCTCTAGAGCCAGAGAACCAGGTCAGCAGAGCCGCTCTAGAGCCAGAGAACCAGGTCAGCAGAGTTGCTCTAGAGCCAAAGAACCAGGTCAGCAGAGCCGCTCTAGAGCCTGAGACCCAGGTCAGCAGAGCTGCTGTAGAGCCATAGAACCAGGTCAGCAGAGCTGCTGTAGAGCCAGAGACCCAGGTCAGCAGAGCCGTTGTAGAGCCTGAGACCCAGGTCAGCAGAGCCGTTGTAGAGCCTGAGACCCAGGTCAGCAGAGCTGCTGTAGAGCCAGAGAACCAGGTCAGCAGAGCCGCTCTAGAGCCAGAGAACCAGGTCAGCAGAGCTGCTGTAGAACCATAGAACAGCAGAGCCGCTGTAGAGCCAGAGAACCAGGTCAGCAGAGCCCCTGTAGAAGTGCTAGTACATAGACATTGAAAGTGGTGTTGAGGTGCTTAGAAGTGCTGGTACTGTCCCTCTGAAAGTGCTCTACAGTTTATGACAAGTGCAGGTACTGTCCCTTCGAGAGATTTATAGAGCTTATGACAAGAGCTGGTATTGCATCTTTGAAAATGATGTGCAGCTGGTGAGAAGTGCTAGTAATGTCCCATTGAAAGTGCTGTACAGTTGATCAGAAGGTTTGGTACTGTCTCATTGAATGCACTGTAAATCTGCAGAGAAGTGCGGGTACTGTCCCATTGAAAGTGGTATTGAGGTAAAGAGAAGTGCTGGTACTGCCTCACTAAAAGTGTTGGCTGCTGTAGAGCCAGAGAACCAGGTCAGCAGAGCCGCTCTAGAGCCAGAGAACCAGGTCAGCAGAGCCGCTCTAGAGCCAGAGAACCAGGCCAGCAAGCTGCTGTAAAGCCTGAGAACCAGGTCAGCAGAGCCGTTGTACAGCCAGAGAACCAGGTCAGCAAGCTGCTGTAGAGCCAGAGAACCAGGTCAGCAGAGCTGCTGTAGAGCCAGAGAACCAGGTCAGCAGAGCTGCTGTAGAACCAGAGAACCAGGTCAACCGTGCTGCTCTAGAGCCAGAGAACCAGGTCAGCAGAGCTGCTGTTGAAGTGCTAGTACATAGACATTGAAAGTGGTGTTCAGGTGCTGAGAAGTGGTGGTAATGTCCCTCTGAAGTGCTCTACAGTTTATGACAAGTACTGGTACTGTCCGTTCGAGAGATTTATAGAGCTTATGACAAGAGCTGGTATTGCATCTTTGAAAATGATGTGCAGCTGGTGAGAAGTGCTGGTAATGTTCCATTGAAAGTGCTGTACAGCTGATCAGAAGGGTTGGTACTGTCTCATTGAATGCGCTGTAAATCTGCAGAGAAGTGCGGGTACTGTCCCATTGAAAGTGGTATTGAGGTAAAGAGAAGTGCTGGTACTGCCTCACTAAAAGTGTTGGCTTCTGTGGAGCCAGAGAACCAGGTCAGCAGAGCTGCTGTAGAGCCAGAGAACCAGGTCAGCAGAGCTGCTCGAGAGCCAGAGAACCAGGTCAGCAGAGCTGCTCTAGAGCCAGAGAACCAGGTCAGCAGAGCTGCTCTGGAGCCAGAGAACCAGGTCAGCAGAGCTGCTGTAGAGCCAGAAAACCAAGTCAGCAGAGCTGCTGTAGAGGCAGAGAACCAGGTCCGCAGAGCTGCTGTAGAGCCAGAGAACCAGGTCAGCAGAGCCGCTGTAGAGCCAGAGAACAAGGTCAGCAGAGTCGCTCTAGAGCCTGAGAACCAGGTCAGCAGAGCTGCTGTAGAGTCAGAGAATGAGGTCAGCAGAGCTGCTCTATGGCCAGAGAACCAGGTCAGCGAACCAGGTCAGCAGAGGTGTTGTAGAGCCAGAAAACCAGGTCAGCAAGCTGCTGTAGAGCCAGAGGACGAGGTCAGCAGAGCTGCTTTAGAGCCTTAGAACCAGGTCAGCAGAGCTGCTGTAGAGCCAGAGAACCAGGTCAGCAGAGCTGCTGTAGGGCAAGAGAAGCAGGTCATCAAGCTGCTGTAGAGCCAGAGAAGCAGGTCACCAAGCTGCTCTAGAGCCATAGAACCACGTCAGCAGAGCTGCTCTAGAGCCAGAGAACCAGGTCAGCAGAGCTGCTCTAGAGCCAGAGAACCAGGTCCACAGAGCCGCTGTAGAGCCAGAGAACAAGGTCAGCAGAGTCGCTCTAGAGCCTGAGAACCAGGTCAGCAGAGCTGCTGTAGAGTCAGAGAACGAGGTCAGCAGAGCTGCTCTATGGCCAGAGAACCAGGTCAGCCAACCAGGTCAGCAGAGGTGTTGTAGAGCCAGAAAACCAGGTCAGCAAGCTGCTGTAGAGCCTGAGAACCAGGTCAGCAGAGCTGCTTTAGAGCCTTAGAACCAGGTCAGCAGAGCTGCTGTAGAGCCCGAGAACCAGGTCAGCAGAGCTGCTTTAGAGCCTTAGAACCAGGTCAGCTGAGCTGCTGTTCAGCCAGAGAAGCAGGTCATCAAGCTGCTGTAGAGCCAGAGAAGCAGGTCACCAAGCTGCTGTAGAGCCATAGATCCAGGTCAGCAGAGCTGCTGTAGAGCCAGAGAACCAGGTCACCAGAGCTGCTCTAGAGCCAGAGAACCAGGTCAGCAGAGCTGCTGTAGAGCCATAGAACCATGTCAGCAGAGCCGCTTGTAGAGCCATAGAACCAGGTCAGCAGAGCTGCTGTAGAGCCATAGAACCAGGTCAGCAGACACGCTCTAGAGCCAGATAACCAGGTCAGCAAGCTGCTGTAGAGCCTGAGAACCAGGTCAGCAGAGCTGTTGTAGAGCCAGAGAACCAGGTCAGCAGAGCTGCTCTAGAGCCAGAGCCAGAGAACCAGGTCAGCAGAGCTGCTCTAGAGCCAGAGAACCAGGTCAGCAGAGCTGCCATAGAGCCAGATAACCAGGTCAGCAGAGCTGCTGTAGAGCTAGAGAACCGGGACAGCAGTGCTGTTGTAAAGCCTGAGAACCAGGTCAGCAGAGCCGCTCTAAAGCCTGAGAACCGGGTCAGTAGAGCCGCTCTAGAGCCAGAGAACCAGGTCAGCAGAGCCGCTCTAGAGCCAGAGAACCAGGTCAGCAGAGCCGCTGTAGAGCCAGAGAACAAGGTCAGCAGAGCTGCTAAAGAGCCAGAGAACCAGGTCAGCAGTGGCGCTCTAGACCCAGAGAACCAGGTCAGCAGAGCTGCTGTAGAGCCAGAGAACCAGGTCAGCAGAGCTGCTGTAGAGCCAGAGAACCAGGTCAGCAGAACCGTTGTAGAGCCAGAGAACCAGGTCAGCAGAGCTGCTCTAGAGCCAGAGAACCAGGTCAGCAGAGCTGCTAAAGAGCCAGAGAACCAGGTCAGCAGTGGCGCTCTAGACCCAGAGAACCAGGTCAGCAGAGCTGCTCTAGAGCCAGAGAACCAGGTCAGCAGAGCTGCTAAAGAGCCAGAGAACCAGGTCAGCAGTGGCGCTCTAGACCCAGAGAACCAGGTCAGCAGAGCTGCTGTAGAGCCAGAGAACCAGGTCAGCAGAGCTGCTGTAGAGGCAGAGAACCAGGTCCGCAGAGCTGCTGTAGAGCCAGAGAACCAGGTCAGCAGAGCCGCTGTAGAGCCAGAGAACAAGGTCAGCAGAGTCGCTCTAGAGCCTGAGAACCAGGTCAGCAGAGCTGCTGTAGAGTCAGAGAACGAGGTCAGCAGAGCTGCTCTTTGGCCAGAGAACCAGGTCAGCGAACCAGGTCAGCAGAGGTGTTGTAGAGCCAGAAAACCAGGTCAGCAAGCTGCTGTAGAGCCTGAGAACCAGGTCAGCAGAGCTGCTTTAGAGCCTTAGAACCAGGTCAGCAGAGCTGCTGTAGAGCCCGAGAACCAGGTCAGCTGAGCTGCTGTTGAGCCAGAGAAGCAGGTCATCAAGCTGCTGTAGAGCCAGAGAAGCAGGTCACCAAAGCTGTTCTAGAGCCAGAGAACCAGGTCAGCAGAGCTGCTGTAGAGCCATAGAACCAAGTCAGCAGAGCCGTTGTAGAGCCATAGAACCAGGTCAGCAGAGCTGCTGTAGAGCCATAGAACCAGGTCAGCAGACACGCTCTAGAGCCAGAGAACCAGGTCAGCAAGCTGCTGTAGAGCCTGAGAACCAGGTCAGCAGAGCTGTTGTAGAGCCAGAGAACCAGGTCAGCAGAGCTGCTCTAGAGCCAGAGCCAGAGAACCAGGTCAGCAGAGCTGCTCTAGAGCCAGAGAACCAGGTCAGCAGAGCTGCCATGGAGCCAGATAACCAGGTCAGCAGAGCTGCTGTAGAGCTAGAGAACCGGGACAGCAGTGCTGTTGTAAAGCCTGAGAACCAGGTCAGCAGAGCCGCTCTAAAGCCTGAGAACCGGGTCAGTAGAGCCGCTCTAGAGCCAGAGAACCAGGTCAGCAGAGCCGCTCTAGAGCCAGAGAACCAGGTCAGCAGAGCCGCTCTAGAGCCAGAGAACCAGGCCAGCAGAGCCGCTCTAGAACCAGAGAACCAGGTCAGCAAGCTGCTGTAGAGCCTGAGAACCAGGTCTTCAGAGCTGTTGTAGAGCCAGAGAACCAGGTCAGCAGAGCTGCTCTAGAGCTAGAGAACCAGGTCAGCAGAGCTGCCATAGAGCCAGATAGCCAGGTCAGCAGAGCTGCTGTAGAGCTAGATAACCGGGACAGCAGTGCTGTTGTAAAGCCTGAGAACCAGGTCAGCAGAGCTGCTCTAGAGCCAGAGAACCAGGTCAGCAGAGCTGCTCTAGAGCCCGAGATGACCATGGTCAGCAGAGCTGCTGTAGAGCCATAGAACCAGGTCAGCAGAGCCATTGTGGAGCCTGAGACCCAGGTCAGCAGAGCTGCTGTAAAGCCATAGAACCAGGTCAGCAGAGCTGCTCTAGAGCCATAGAACCGGGTCAGCAGAGCCGCTCTAGAGCCAGAGAACCAGGTCAGCAGAGCCGCTCTAGAGCCAGAGAACCAGGTCAGCAGAGCCGCTCTAGAGCCAGAGAACCAGGTCAGCAGAGCCGCTCTAGAGCCAAAGAACCAGGTCAGCAGAGCCGCTCTAGAGCCTGAGACCCAGGTCAGCAGAGCTGCTGTAGAGCCATAGAACCAGGTCAGCAGAGCTGCTGTAGAGCCAGAGACCCAGGTCAGCAGAGCTGCTGTAGAGCCAGAGACCCAGGTCAGCAGAGCCGTTGTAGAGCCTGAGACCCAGGTCAGCAGAGCCGTTGTAGAGCCTGAGACCCAGGTCCGCAGAGCTGCTGTAGAGCCAGAGAACCAGGTCAGCAGAGCCGCTCTAGAGCCAGAGAACCAGGTCAGCAGAGCTGCTGTAGAGCCATAGAACAGCAGAGCCGCTGTAGAGCCAGAGAACCAGGTCAGCAGAGCCCCTGTAGAAGTGCTAGTACATAGACATTGAAAGTGGTGTTGAGGTGCTTAGAAGTGCTGGTACTGTCCCTCTGAAAGTGCTCTACAGTTTATGACAAGTGCAGGTACTGTCCCTTCGAGAGATTTATAGAGCTTATGACAAGAGCTGGTATTGCATCTTTGAAAATGATGTGCAGCTGGTGAGAAGTGCTGGTAATGTCCCATTGAAAGTGCTGTACAGTTGATCAGAAGGTTTGGTACTGTCTCATTGAATGCACTGTAAATCTGCAGAGAAGTGCGGGTACTGTCCCATTGAAAGTGGTATTGAGGTAAAGAGAAGTGCTGGTACTGCCTCACTAAAAGTGTTGGCTGCTGTAGAGCCAGAGAACCAGGTCAGCAGAGCCGTTGTAGAGCCTGAGACCCAGGTCAGCAGAGCTGCTCTAGAGCCATAGAACCGGGTCAGCAGAGCCGCTCTAGAGCCAGAGAACCAGGTCAGCAGAGCCGCTCTAGAGCCAGAGAACCAGGTCAGCAGAGCCGCTCTAGAGCCAGAGAACCAGGCTAGCAGAGCCACTCTAGAGCCAGAGAACCAGGTCAGCAAGCTGCTTTAAAGCCTGAGAACCAGGTCAGCAGAGCCGTTGTACAGCCAGAGAACCAGGTCAGCAAGCTGCTGTAGAGCCAGAGAACCAGGTCAGCAGAGCTGCTGTAGAGCCCGAGAACCAGGTCAGCAGAGCTGCTGTAGAACCAGAGAACCAGGTCAACCGTGCTGCTCTAGAGCCAGAGAACCAGGTCAGCAGAGCTGCTGTAGAAGTGCTAGTACATAGACATTGAAAGTGGTGTTCAGGTGCTGAGAAGTGCTGGTACTGTCCCTCTGAAGTGCTCTACAGTTTGACAAGTACTGGTACTGTCCGTTCGCGAGATTTATAGAGCTTATGACAAGAGCTGGTATTGCATCTTTGAAAATGATGTGCAGCTGGTGAGAAGTGCTGGTAATGTTCCATTGAAAGTGCTGTACAGCTGATCAGAAGGGTTGGTACTGTCTCATTGAATGTGCTGTAAATCTGCAGAGAAGTGCGGGTACTGTCCCATTGAAAGTGGTATTGAGGTAAAGAGAAGTGCTGGTACTGCCTCACTAAAAGTGTTGGCTGCTGTGGAGCCAGAGAACCAGGTCAGCAGAGCTGCTGTAGAGCCAGAGAACCAGGTCAGCAGAGCTGCTCTGGAGCCAGAGAACCAGGTCAGCAGAGCTGCTGTAGAGCCAGAAAACCAAGTCAGCAGAGCTGCTGTAGAGGCAGAGAACCAGGTCCGCAGAGCTGCTGTAGAGCCAGAGAACCAGGTCCGCAGAGCTGCTGTAGAGCCAGAGAACCAGGTCAGCAGAGCCGCTGTAGAGCCAGAGAACAAGGTCAGCAGAGTCGCTCTAGAGCCTGAGAACCAGGTCAGCAGAGCTGCTGTAGAGTCAGAGAACGAGGTCAGCAGAGCTGCTCTATGGCCAGAGAACCAGGTCAGCGAACCAGGTCAGCAGAGGTGTTGTAGAGCCAGAAAACCAGGTCAGCAAGCTGCTGTAGAGCCTGAGAACCAGGTCAGCAGAGCTGCTTTAGAGCCTTAGAACCAGGTCAGCAGAGCTGCTGTAGAGCCCGAGAACCAGGTCAGCTGAGCTGCTGTTGAGCCAGAGAAGCAGGTCATCAAGCTGCTGTAGAGCCAGAGAAGCAGGTCACCAAGCTGCTGTAGAGCCATAGAACCAGGTCAGCAGAGCTGCTGTAGAGCCAGAGAACCAGGTCACCAGAGCTGCTCTAGAGCCAGAGAACTAGGTCAGCAGAGCTGCTGTAGAGCCATAGAACCATGTCAGCAGAGCCGTTGTAGAGCCATAGAACCAGGTCAGCAGAGCTGCTGTAGAGCCATAGAACCAGGTCAGCAGACACGCTCTAGAGCCAGAGAACCAGGTCAGCAAGCTGCTGTAGAGCCTGAGAACCAGGTCAGCAGAGCTGTTGTAGAGCCAGAGAACCAGGTCAGCAGAGCTGCTCTAGAGCCAGAGCCAGAGAACCAGGTCAGCAGAGCTGCTCTAGAGCCAGAGAACCAGGTCAGCAGAGCTGCCATAGAGCCAGATAACCAGGTCAGCAGAGCTGCTGTAGAGCTAGAGAACCGGGACAGCAGTGCTGTTGTAAAGCCTGAGAACCAGGTCAGCAGAGCCGCTCTAAAGCCTGAGTACCGGGTCAGTAGAGCCGCTCTAGAGCCAGAGAACCAGGTCAGCAGAGCCGCTCTAGAGCCAGAGAACCAGGTCAGCAGAGCCTCTCTAGAGCCAGAGAACCAGGCCAGCAGAGCCGCTCTAGAACCAGAGAACCAGGTCAGCAAGCTGCTGTAGAGCCTGGAGAACCAGGTCTTCAGAGCTGCTGTAGAGCCAGAGAACCAGGTCAGCAGAGCTGCTCTAGAGCTAGAGAACCAGGTCAGCAGAGCTGCCATAGAGCCAGATAACCAGGTCAGCAGAGCTGCTGTAGAGCTAGAGAACCGGGACAGCAGTGCTGTTGTAAAGCCTGAGAACCAGGTCAGCAGAGCTGCTCTAGAGCCAGAGAACCAGGTCAGCAGAGCTGCTCTAGAGCCCGAGATGACCATGTCAGCAGAGCTGCTGTAGAGCCATAGAACCAGGTCAGCAGAGCCATTGTGGAGCCTGAGTCCCAGGTCTTCAGAGCTGCTGTAAAGCCATAGAACCAGGTCAGCAGAGCTGCTCTAGAGCCATAGAACCGGGTCAGCAGAGCCGCTCTAGAGCCAGGGAACCAGGTCAGCAGAGCCGCTCTAGAGCCAGAGAACCAGGTCAGCAGAGCCGCTCTAGAGCCAGAGAACCAGGTCAGCAGAGCCGCTCTAGAGCCAAAGAACCAGGTCAGCAGAGCCGCTCTAGAGCCTGAGACCCAGGTCAGCAGAGCTGCTGTAGAGCCATAGAACCAGGTCAGCAGAGCTGCTGTAGAGCCAGAGACCCAGGTCAGCAGAGCCGCTGTAGAGCCTGAGACCCAGGTCAGCAGAGCCGTTGTAGAGCCTGAGACCCAGGTCAGCAGAGCTGCTGTAGAGCCAGAGAACCAGGTCAGCAGAGCCGCTCTAGAGCCAGAGAACCAGGTCAGCAGAGCTGCTGTAGAGCCATAGAACAGCAGAGCCGCTGTAGAGCCAGAGAACCAGGTCAGCAGAGCCCCTGTAGAAGTGCTAGTACATAGACATTGAAAGTGGTGTTGAGGTGCTTAGAAGTGCTGGTACTGTCCCTCTGAAAGTGCTCTACAGTTTATGACAAGTGCAGGTACTGTCCCTTCGAGAGATTTATAGAGCTTATGACAAGAGCTGGTATTGCATCTTTGAAAATGATGTGCAGCTGTGAGAAGTGCTAGTAATGTCCCATTGAAAGTGCTGTACAGTTGATCAGAAGGTTTGGTACTGTCTCATTGAATGCACTGTAAATCTGCAGAGAAGTGCGGGTACTGTCCCATTGAAAGTGGTATTGAGGTAAAGAGAAGTGCTGATACTGCCTCACTAAAAGTGTTGGCTGCTGTAGAGCCAGAGAACCAGGTCAGCAGAGCCGTTGTAGAGCCTGAGACCCAGGTCAGCAGAGCTGCTCTAGAGCCATAGAACCGGGTCAGCAGAGCCGCTCTAGAGCCAGAGAACCAGGTCAGCAGAGCCGCTCTAGAGCCAGAGAACCAGGTCAGCAGAGCCGCTCTAGAGCCAGAGAACCAGGCCAGCAGAGCCACTCTAGAGCCAGAGAACCAGGTCAGCAAGCTGCTGTAAAGCCTGAGAACCAGGTCAGCAGAGCCGTTGTACAGCCAGAGAACCAGGTCAGCAAGCTGCTGTAGAGCCAGAGAACCAGGTCAGCAGAGCTGCTGTAGAGCCAGAGAACCAGGTCAGCAGAGCTACTGTAGAGCCAGAGAACCAGGTCAACCGTGCTGCTCTAGAGCCAGAGAACCAGGTCAGCAGAGCTGCTGTAGAAGTGCTAGTACATAGACATTGAAAGTGGTGTTCAGGTGCTGAGAAGTGCTGGTACTGTCCCTCTGAAGTGCTCTACAGTTTATGACAAGTACTGGTACTGTCCGTTCGAGAGATTTATAGAGCTTATGACAAGAGCTGGTATTGCATCTTTGAAAATGATGTGCAGCTGGTGAGAAGTGCTGGTAATGTTCCATTGAAAGTGCTGTACAGCTGATCAGAAGGGTTGGTACAGTCTCATTGAATGCGCTGTAAATCTGCAGAGAAGTGCGGGTACTGTCCCATTGAAAGTGGTATTGAGGTAAAGAGAAGTGCTGGTACTGCCTCACTAAAAGTGTTGGCTGCTGTGGAGTCAGAGAACCAGGTCAGCAGAGCTGCTGTAGAGCCAGAGAACCAGGTCAGCAGAGCTGCTGTAGAGCCAGAGAACCAGGTCAGCAGAGCTGTTGTAAAGCCTGAGACCTAGGTCAGAACAGGTGCTGCAGGGACTGGAGAGGTACAAACGTAATCACACAGAAGAGGTGCAATGATGCACCGTAATATGGCACATTTTGTCGCAATATTTTGCTATTTTGTCATTTTACAACACAGTAGTACTGTCTGGGCAAATGTTTCTCCTCATTAGCAGCACTCTAATACCCGAATACAGCTGTCCGCAACGAAATGGTGACAGTTAATCTTTGCAAAGCGTCTGTCCCCCCGGGGGACCACGGCTGATGCTTTTTAAAGCTTCTTTTGATCCATCTGAGCTAGAATCAATGTTTGCAACTGATACAGAAGATCTGAATCATGCGGCAAATATGTAAATACTCCGAGAACGCGGCGGCCACAATATCGCGTTATTCCAGTGGTCCTGCCTATGAGCAAAGACTTGTTGTGTAAAGGCC
Organism: Calotriton arnoldi; assembly: GCA_963921515.1. NCBI lineage: Eukaryota > Metazoa > Chordata > Amphibia > Caudata > Salamandridae > Calotriton > Calotriton arnoldi. The sequence goes on from CAWUFW010000809.1 coordinate 2,592,051, forward strand.
TTGATTTACTGACTGTGTTGTAAATCCATTGAACTGTCCCCCAGAAGAATATTTGGGCAAAAAATAACCTCGAAGTACTGATTCTGTGGTACTGATAAAGTAAGGGTAAAAGTGGAGGCCATGCAAGGTCACTGAAGTCAGGAAGGAATGGGCAGTTCTGCACAGCATTGTCATTCTCCAGGTAGGAATTCCATGCAGGGCAGCGCCAAGTAGCTGGGATGAAACAAGCATTTGCAATGCAATAGGTCTCTCATTTACGTGAGTTGAAGCTATTGGCATTGTAAATTACAATGTCTTTTATTTATGTTTTAAAACCAAAACATAAATAAAGGCATTGTCATTTACAATGCCAATAGCTCAAACTTGCGTAAATGCGAGACCTATTGCATTGCAAATGCTTGTTATAAGAAGTTTGAATGACGCAAAGGTTCTGAGAAAGACACAGAATGTTTTCTGTACACCTGTGAATTTACAGGCATGACAGAACACATTGAATGTGAAATGCTACATTAAATTTAAACATATCACTGTTTCCCAACTATAGGAGTGACTGTAAAGTTGCACACGGAGACTGTTTGTAGCCAGGATTGTTATTTCTCATCTTTGGGGAATGTGGTGTTGATGGAATCTGCAGCCACTCCAAGTGGTTCTGTACTCAGTATTTAGGGAACTAATGCCCACTTTCCAGTGCCACACTCTTGCCCACGGGACAAATACCTTGCATGTTGAATCTCACATTCAGAGTTCAAAAAGCTCTTCTGCTTTTTGGCTGACCCCATAGGAAAGATTGTAATGTTTGATATCCCTAATCTACTCCCTAATTATGATATATTGTGTTAACAGATTTTCTGTTTGTAGTGCAATATTTGGCAATTACTAGGCATCTTGAAGCTTTAAGTGATAGACGTGTGCGATTGTGTATTTCTAAATGGAGAATCTCCACAGAGAATTGTTGTTGAACTGTCCCATAGCCTTAAGTGTGGGTGATGTGGTTTGAAGGGTGGGGGTATCCCCACAGTGTTTCTTAAAGGGGTAAGAAGGTGTGGATATTGTGTTCTTCCAACCCAACCCATGTGAAATTGGTATATAGATTCACTTCTCTCTGCAGGGTGTTTGGTAGTGGACATATAAGAATCATTGCCATCCTTCTTACACACTGATGCGGTTTTAGTTGCTGATGTTTAAGGATCCAGGTAGATCTCGGTTGGAGTCACAAAATGAGTGCCTCTCCATACGATCTAGGTTGGTGAATGTGTGTTTTAGAATATTCGTAGGGCAGTGTTTTTGGAGGTTTCTTATTAGGGGTCGTTTGTTCATGAGGTGTGATCTGATAGGCAGTAACTATCAGTATGGTTTTCGTCAGTTTCCTTCTACATTGGAGGGGTGTTGCATAAAACCTCATCTAGGGTTATGGGCAGGTTCAAATATAAACTGATGGTGTCACTATGAATGGTCATGTTGGTGGTAAGCAGAAAGAATTAAGACTGCGGTTGGGTAGATCCAGGTAGAGTCAGAAGCTGTCCTTTTTATAATCTTCTCTGATACCACCTTGTAATAATGGTTTATTGATGAAGCCTTTGTGGCGTGTGTTTATAAAATATCATGTACTAGCCAAACAAGTTATTCAATTATGCGTATTCATAGCAGGAACTAGTTATTACCTGTTTAACTGGAAGCAAAACAAGCAAGATGTATTGTGTGCTGTTCTTGGCTGATAGGAAGAGATGGGTCTTTTAACTGAAAATCTTTACAAAGATTGCTTCAGTCCTTGGGTTTGAGGCAAATAGCTAGTGGGTGGGATCATGCCAAAATAAAATGCCGATTTCTTCTTCAAGTGACATACGATAACGTAATTATTTGTTATGAAAGAAGATAAACTTGAATTGAAAACACATTTTCGAAAAACACATAGTCTCAATTGTTTCTCCCAGTGCACTAGGAGCAGCATTGAAGACTGCTGTAGTAGTTTGCAGGAGGCATTGAACTTGGGTTTTGGCTTTGCTGCTGTAAGACATTCACAGGCGTTTTCAGGGCCCATGGAGGAAAGATGTTACTGGAATGTAGCTCCAATTGAGTGGTTCAATGTCTCCTAATTTGGGTGGATCTGTAGGTGGTAACCAGGAACCAAAGACTTTTCAGGGCTTTATATTATGCAAGTTACTTAGTCTTCAGTCTGGTGGATGGAGGAAGGCTCCTGCTGAGGGCTTTGTGAGCTGCCTATACTGGGCATGGACAAGACTGGCTTTTTTTTCCTCCATGCATTAGGCCGGTTATTAAATGGGCCTGTGCACTGAGTGTGTCACCTCAGATGAGGTTGGTGCCTAAAAGAGTATACGTCTTCACTTGATCAGCTAACATTTTGCGGGTGAACTAATTCAGTCCAACTCCCCAAGACGTGGTTGGAATTTGGTTCCAGTGGATGATGTAAATAAGGTCTTCCGCTAAGGTTCTGGCATGTAAATAGAAGGGGTAGGATGACCAAGTGTGCTGTGAAGACCATGCGCAGTTAATATTCTCCCTGCTTCATGCCAGTCCTGGTAGTGCAATTTCTCGTTGTATTGTAAGTTTTAGTAGCATATGAGCAAGGATGAGAATTGACACTGGACAAAGTCTGGGATTAATGCACACTAGATACAGATGGAACAGTATCCATAGTACTGAATACCAAATAATGATGTACTTAATGACTGCATGGGGCTGAAATATAGCTCTGAGCAGCCAGCCGCGGCACATGCAGGTAAGGGTGGTGGGGCCAGGTGAGGGGTGTAATGTAGTTCCTATTTCCCTAATAGGCTCTGCGCATTGGAATAATATAACCTATAGGCTTGACATAGGACTACGGTTGGTATGTCCCTATCGAGTATATTAAACTTAATTACTTGTGCCAGCTAGCTCAGAGGCCACTAGAAACTCCTTGAGAACAAGAAGGGAGTAGTTTCTGGCAACCGTAAAACATGACAACTTTGTTTCCCTATAGAATCGTAACACGTCTCAGAATCGTGGAAACAATAGATAACAGTTTCACTCAGTCAATCGTGCATGCTTAGTTTCTACAGAGTTACACAGAAAGGAAAGACGGCGTTTCAATAAAAAGGTTTTATTGAACAGTCTTGTTTCTCGTGTAAGAGATATGTGCTGTTATGATCACAAGACAGTATGCAAGATAAATAATGTACAGCGTAAGCAGTAGAAATAAATAATACTGCGCTAGCATTATCTTTTAGCATATATTCACGTACATAAATAACATGAGCTAAAAATGCGAGTACTCATACGATGCGTCTCTAAGCTAGTTCTACCCCAATGTACCTAACCTGGTCTAGGTGTAGGGAAAGGTAAGAAGTAGGTGGAGTATTCTCTAGTCTGGTATACTAAGAGTATGTTAAGTATAGTACGGCAAATATGTCAAGAGTCCCTCTAGGTTCTAGTCAGCTCCATACCTTGAGAATGAGAGAGGTGGGAATCTCCTGCCGGATCTCAAACTCTAACACCCCGCGAAGGGAGTCAGAACACTGGAAGCTGGATTCGTCTGCGTGCAGGAATGACAGCATCTTCTCAGTGCGTCAGGCCGGGATCCGGGCTCCTCTGAAGTCGAGGTCTCCTCTAACTTGCTTGGGCAAGGGAAGGTATATTTATACCTGGTAGGTGCCTTGGATTGTTAGCATTGACGTGAAGTCGGACAGAGGAAGACGTCAGGAATGAACCCTTAAGGTATAACGGTTCATACATAATAGATGAGTTCTTGGAGAAATCAATAGTCCTGTGCTAGGGGAACTCCCGAAGCTTAAGGGTCTGGTTTCTAAGGACTCGCTAGACGTTTAGGGTGGACGGATGTCGGTGACCATGCCAGTATTTGGAGTGCACGGTTAATGCCTAAATAAGGACAGGGATTCTATGCCTATATAAGGGCAATGTGAATTGTGCCTATATAAGGACATGATTCAGGAAAACCTATATACGGACACCTAAAGCGGAATACAACACCCACTCCACTTTCGAATGAACGATAATACTAAATGCTAAACATTTAAATGCTAAACATAAAATTGAGTACCACATGTTGCTAAAAACATTTCTAAAAGCATATTAAAGGAAGTTTAAAAATAAACTGTTGAATGCAATAGGTACTGTACATTTAAAGCATTGTTTTCATTCTAAGCATATAATGGAAGTAAAATGCAACATGAATGAATAAACAGAAATAAATACATATGATGAAATGGTCGATAAGTTTTCAAAAATAAAGCCATTGCATATCATGGAATTAAATTAAATGTTAGACAAGTAAGGTGACAATGTGTCCCTGGAAGTATTCAAAGAAGTCCGTTTTATAAGACTAGTTCTACTGCAAGCAGATTGTTCATTTGCCATGTCATTTAAAAAAAAAAAATTTTAAAGAAAAAAGTTCAATTTATGGGAAAAGTTCCAAGTTCTGAAAATATGAAGGCCAAATTTCATTGTTGCCCTGGTACACTGTGAGCCGAATCAAAGTCAGTGTATGGGTCTGGCGTAAACATGAGATCATCTATTTCCGTAGCCAAAATATCATCCACCGAAGTTGGTGACATTTGGAACACCTCGTTCAGAAGGTTAATTGTACAGAGATGAGAAACATCGCCTTCAGCAGAAGATGCAATGTTCGTGTCCGTTGTTACCTGTGTGCCTGTTGATCCATCTCGTACCTCAGCAGCTGCCGGAAGCGTCTGTGAGATCTCAATCTGAAAGAGACACGTTAGTGACAGATTCCTTACCTTAGAATATCCCCAGGCGTCAGGCTGGATCCGGAAAGTTTTTGCGTAGCAGTACCCTTGCGCGTCGGTAGGCGTCGTTGTGCGGCTCCGCGTCCGTCATCGGCGTCGGGATCGCCAGGATGACGTCGCGGGCAGTACTTAGACGCCGCCCCTGCGCGCTGACGTCAGTTCTTCTTTTTCCGCGCCAGTAAGCGCAGATCCGGGAAGTGCAGTGCCCTAATCATTTTTTGACTATCTTTTTGGTGATTTTTCACTGTTTTTCTCCACGAGTCTCTCGACTCCGAAGGTGTCGGTAGGGATGCCCGGCTTCAAGCCCTGCGACGTCTGTGGTCGTATGATGTCGATCACAGACCCGCATTTAGAGTGTCTCTACTGTCTCGGCCGCGACCACGACACAAAGTCGTGCCCCGACTGCCGGCCCTTGCACCCGAAGGCTTTGCGAGAGCGGTCTCGAAAGCTCCTCGAGGTCCGGCAGTCGGCTCCGCGCCACACCAAGCCCCGGTCACGTGAGAGGTCGAGGGGCCGGTCGCGGAGTCCTCATCGGTCGTCGGGGTCCAAGTCTTCGCACTACTCCGGTAAGTCGAAGCATAAAAAGTCTAAGAAGCGTCATCGCTCCACGACTTCGCCTCGCCGGTCTCGCGACTCGGCTAAGGCTCCTGTCGGCACCGTCCCCGCCGCTCCGGGAGTGCCCGTGGAGCCGCCCCCGCATTACCCGTCCTTCCCGGGTTTGATGGCGACTCCGGCCGAGATACAGGAATTCCTGTCGGCCATGGCCCGCCTCTTCGGGCCTCAAGGTCCCCCCGGTGCGCCTTCGGGCCCTGATGGGGTTTCCCCGGCGCCGCCGACGACTCCGGTTCCGGCGCCGCCTGTCACACCAGCCTCGGTCCCGGCCTCGATCCCGGCTCGGGTGCTGCCGCAACCCCCATCGACGCCGGTTGACCTAACTACACCTCCGCCGGCGCCGATATCTCCGGTGCCGTTTCCGACGCCGCCCGGGGCTCCGGGCGGCGTCGTTCCCCGGTTCTCTCCGGATCCGGACACGGCACCGGACCAGCGTTGCTCGACGCCGGCTCCGACGCCGTTGAGACCTTGGGTCCCGCGTGTCCCTCCTTCTCCTTATTTTGAACCTGAGGAGGACGAAGAGGACTGGGAGGGGTCGGAGGACCCTCTCACACAGCAGTGTGAGTACGAACAGGACTGGGCTGAGGAACTTGGGGATGCCAGTGGGCTGGACACCTCCCTGACCCTGGCATGCTATCTCCTCCTTCCGTGGCAACGGAGGAGGGAGCAAATTTTGCAACGGAGTTGCGTAGAGCAGCTGGGGCCTTACACCTCCAATTGCCTACAGTGGCCGTCAGGACTAACCTCCTGACGGAAGTGCTTCAGCCGGCGGCTACCTCCTCGGAGCCACTGCTGCCGTTTAATGACGCACTTTCTGACGTTCTTTGGGCACCTGGTCCAAGCCCGCCACAGGGGCTCCTGTGGATAGGAACGTGGCCCGACGCCATCGCCCCGATCCGGGCGACCCCCTGTTCCTCTCCCAACACCCCTCTCCTGAGAGCTTGGTTGTCCAAGCCTCTGCTTCCCAAACCGCCTTCCCTACCGCTCCTCCGGATAGGGAATCCAAACGCCTGGATCAATTTGGGAAGAAGGTCTTTTCTTCCTCCAGTGCTGGCTTGCGGTCTGTCAACTCCGCTTGCCTTTTGGGCCGATATTCCCACTCTCTGTGGGACTCGGTGGCGCAAGCTTTGCCCCAGTGTCCTGAGTAGGTCCAGACACTGCTTTCCCGCGCCATTGCGGAAGGAAGAGATGCGGCTAAATTCACCATTCGATGTGGCCTTGATACCGCCGACTCGCTGGGTAGATCAATTGCAACGACAGTGGCGCTGCGCCGTCACGCCTGGCTGAGAACCACTGGTTTCTCGGGTGATGTCCAGAACACTCTTATGGACATGCCCTTTGATGGGGTCGGTCTTTTTGGGAACAAGGCAGACCATGCGCTGGAGCGTTTTAAGGACTCACGGGCTACGGCCAAGTCTCTGGGCCTTTCTGCTGTACGCCCTCCGCAGCCATCTGCTTTTCGCCCCTTTCGTGGCCACGGAAGGGGCGCCCAGTCACGTCCGCTGCCCAGCCACCGGCACGCGCAGCAAGCGTCTTCGCGTGGCCGAGGACGTGGATCCCGCCGTGGCGGGTCAGGCAACCAGCGTGCGGGTCAGGCCACCAACCCCGCCCCGTCCGCGGCCTCCAAGCCCTCCTAGTCCTTCCTTTCAGGTGCACAGCACGCCAGTAGGGGGCAGGGTCCGCCATCACCTTCACCACTGGCGTGCCATCACCTCGGACAGGTGGGTCTTGGACATTGTCCGAAGGGGCTACTCCCTCCCCTTCGAGACCACCCCCAGCCATGCCACCTCAATTCCACCGCATGTCAGGGGATCACTTGGTGCTTCTTCAGAAGGAAGTTGCGGCCCTCTTGGCCAAGAGGGCCATCGAGCGCGTTCCGACCCCAGAAGTACGACGTGGTTGCTACTCCCACTACTTTCTGGTGCCCAAAAGGACAAGGAGGACATGCGTCCTATCTTGGACCTCCAGAACGTCAATCGCTTCCTCCGGAAGGAGAAGTTCAAGATGCTCACCTTAGCTCAGGTCTTGACTGCCCTCGACCCTGGAGACTGGATGGTAGCGTTGGACTTGCAGGACGCTTATTTCCACATCCCCGTCCTGCCGGCCCACCGGCGTTACCTGCGGTTCATGGTGGGCCTCGAGCATTTTCAATTCACCGTGCTCCCCTTGGGCCTCACAAGTGCCCCTCGGGTGTTCACGAAAGTGATGGCGGTGGTCACAGCTCATCTGCGCCGGGCCGGGGTTCCAGTCTTCCCCTACCTCGACGACTGGCTGCTGAAGGCGGGCTCGTCCCAGGCAGTCGTCTCCCACCTCCAGACTACGGCCGAACTCCTGCACTCGCTGGGGTTCTCCATCAATGTCCCGATGTCGCACCTGATTCCTTCTCCACAGCTCCTTTTCATCGGAGCAGTTCTGGACACGACGCAGTTTCGGTCCTATCCTCCCGAACGGCGAGTCCGGGATATTCAGGCTATGATTCCGATCTTTCAGCCTCTATCCTGGGTTTCGGTACGGATGACCCTGAGGCTGCTGGGCCTCATGGCCTCCTGCATCCTGCTGGTCGATCATGCCAGATGGCATATGCGGGCTCTGCAGTGGGACCTGAAGTTCCAGTGGGCGCAGCACCAGGGCAACCTGTCCGATCACGTCCAGATCTCGGAGGGGACTGCAAAACAGTTGCAGTGGTGGCTCGAACCGGCAATGGGTCATGGGCAGATCCTCTCCCTTCCCCAGCCAGAGCACACAGTCGTGACGGACGCGTCCCTTCTGGGATGGGGCGGTCACATGGGAGAGGTGGAGATCAGAGGCCTCTGGTCTCCGGCGGAGTCCCGGCTCCATATCAACCTTCTGGAGCTCCGGGCGATCCGACTTGCACTCAAGGCATTCCTTCCCTCTGTCAAAGGGAAGGTAGTGCAGGTGTTCACAGACAACACCACCGCCATGTGGTACTGCAACAAACAAGGCGGGGTGGGGTCGTGGACCCTATGTCAGGAGGCTCTGCGCCTCTGGACATGGCTGGAACATCAGGGCATCTTCCTGATGGTTCAACACCTGGCAGGTTCCCTGAACGCCAGGGCGGACGAACCCAGCCGCAGGTGCATGATGGATCACGAATGGCGTCTTCACTCGGAAGTGGCGCAAGGACTCTTTCTACAGTGGGGAGAGCCTTGGTTAGATCTATTCGCCACCGAAGAGAACGCGCAATGTCATCAGTTCTGCGCGTTTGAATTTCCCAGGCGGCACTCGCTTGGCGACGCTTTTCGTCGCGAGTGGAGTTGCGGTCGGTTGTACGCTTTTCCGCCTATACCACTTCTACCCAGAGTGTTGAAGAAGATTCGGCGCGACCGGGCCCAAGTCATCCTTGTGGCTCCGGACTGGGCTCGAAGAGTTTGGTATCCCGAGCTCCTCAGTATGAGCGTCGATCCCCCGATCCGTCTGCCTCTTCGGGAGGATCTTCTTTCGCAGCAGCAGGGGACGGTCCTCCACCCGAACCTGTCCAGTCTCCACCTGCTTGCGTGGAGATTGAGCGGCGGCAGTTGATTCCTTTCCACTTGCCTCCCGAAGTTTGTGATGTGATTATGGCAGCCAGGCGTCCCTCCACTAAGATGGTATACGCCTGCAGGTTGAACAAGTTTGTGGCATGGTGCACAGCAAAGGCTGTGAATCCCCTCTCTGCCCCTCTTTCTGAGGTTCTTCTGTTCCTTCTTTCTCTGGCCCAACAGGGTTCTGCCCTGGGTACCATCAAGGGCTATCTTTGTGCAATCTTGGCCTTCCTCAGGCTCCCTGAGCAGCCCTCTCTTTTTAAGTCCCCTGTTGTTAACAGGTTTCTAAAAGGCATTACACACCTCTTCCCTCCTGTTCCGTTTGTCATGCCTCAGTGGGACTTAAACTTGGTTCTTACCTTTTTAATGTGCGCTCCCTTTGAGCCTCTACATAACTGTCCTCTTCGTCTTCTTACTTTGAAGACAGCCTTTCTGGTGGCCATCACCTCCGCTCGGCGGGTGAGTGAGCTCCAGGCTCTATCATGCAAACCTCCTTTTCTGTCTGTCCATCCAGACAAGGTTGTTCTTAGGACGCGCCCGTCCTTCTTGCCAAAGGTGGTTACTGCCTTCCACATTGGGCAGACCATCACTTTGCCCACCTTCTTTCCGCCTCTGCATCCTTCCAGAGAGGAAGAGAGGCTCCACCGTCTGGACCCAAAACGTGCGCTTTCCTTTTATATCAACCGCAAACAACACTTCCGGGTGGATGACCAGCTCTTTGTTGGCTACGTGGGCGCCAAAAAAGGTCGGGCGGTGCACAAGAGAACCATCTCCCGCTGGGTCACCTTGTGTATCAAAGCCTGCTATTCTTTGGCTAAGATGGAGCCTCCTGTTGGGCTGCGTGCCCATTCCACCAGGGCAACGGCTGCTACCACGGCTTTAGGCCGCGGTGTTCCGCTGCAAGATATATGTCGGGCAGCTACGTGGGCCTCGCTGCACACGTTTACCAAGCATTACTGTCTTGATAGCCAGGTCCGGAGGGACGGCTTCTTTGGCCGTTCTGTCCTCCGGGACTTCCTTGTCTGATCTTTGTTCGCAGACCCACCACTGGGGTTGGTATTGCTGGGGTATCTATTCTAAGGTAAGGAATCTGTCACTAACGTGTCTCTTTCAGATGCACAAGTTACTAACTTGTGTAACGATATATCTGTAAGAGACAGTAGTTAGTGACAGATTCCTACCGCCCACCCATCCTCCCCGTTCTGCGAACTGATTTCTAGGGTTAAGGACATCCCTTTCAGGGCCCTAGTATTTTTCAGACACCTATGTCAGCTTCTTGCATGGCTCTGCGTTCCTGGTGCGGAAAGTCGTGTACAGAACTGACGTCCGCGCGCCGGGGCGGCGTCTAAGTACTGCCCGCGACGTCATCCCGGCGATCCCGACGCCTGACGCCTGGGGATATTCTAAGGTAAGGAATCTGTCACTAACTACTGTCTCTTACAGATATATCGTTACACAAGTTAGTAACTTGTGCATTAATGCCGTCATCAGGATTGGAAGCCTCTGGGGACAACACCCAGCATGGGCCGTTATCGGGTCCAGCAGAGCATCGACATCTGTCGGCATGACTGATGGGAGTGTTAGACAGGGGTCTAGCACGCTTTCTTCACCGCAAAACAGGCAGCGTAGAACAGGTAAGATGCAATCTTGCCAGATTGGTCTGAATGACAGGAACCACGTTGTATTAAGTTCCCGTAGACGAGGCATGCCCAGAAGCTGTACTATTCGCTCACGGTATTTCCGTTCAAGGAGAGCTTTCTCCACATCGCTCGGAGTGATGTTGGCGAATAGGCTTGCCATAGCGTAGTAGGAGGAATAGAAACAGAATTCCTGCAACAAGTGCTATTGTTATCACTTGCAGGTGTTGGTACAGAAGGTGTTTTCATGTTTTTAATCTTGGCTAAACCAAGGCAAGACGTTTGTTGCACAGTGTCATTAAAAAACATTATTTGCTGAGGGATGAGACAGGCTCTAAACAAAGCTTCTATCCCCTGCACTTGCCAATCTTTAGTACCCCAGACAGATTTTGTGTCTATTGACTTTCCATAAGTCGAAACCATGTCTAGACAGTTGGGCAATAAATGCTGCAGAGTAAATCTGTTTTGTATTAGTTAACATAATTTTCAGTCCTGTTTTGTTTACATTTTTATAGTAAAATGTTTCTGGATCAGATGTATTGTATCCTGAAAAATATGGAAACTTTTTAGCAAATGTTTTCGAACTACCTTTCGGTGGTGTAGGACAATGTTCCCATTGGTTAAACATAAACACATTTCTAGGTGTTGCAGATTTATGCAAAAAATGATGACCATAGTGGTTATAGCAATACAGCTGTTCATAGTCTGATGAACCCTCTAAATATTCATTATTAGAAAATGCAGCAGACTCTTCTAGGTCAAACATCATGTCATTTACAGTTTCAAAGTCCCAATCATCAGAATAGGTACTGGATGAAACAAAATCACTTAGTGAAATCTTAAATAAATGTGGAATGTTCAAATGTTCCGTAGGGCCGAAAATATCGAAATCTGTTTTGTCCCACACTATACCATCCTGTATAGGAACGGCTGTGATGTTCACTGCAGACAAGTCTCTTGTTTCACGATGGGATGATTTGTGAGGTTTCAAAAGTAAGTTCACTTCTTTTCTTTCAGTGTTCACATGGATATATCTGCCATTTATAAGCACGCTCATAGTCATAAGCAAAGGTAGCCACAGCAGAAAAAAAAATATTCCAGAAATAATCCATTGTTCAATCCATGGTGAAACCAGATAAGTCTTTTCAGAAAATGAAGAAAGTCTTGTACTTGCTGTTTGAAAGTTAATGATGCTGGCGACGTCTCAGGCTCACTCAGATCCTCAGAAAACGTATCAAAGTTAATGAAATAGCCAGAAGCAGTTCTGTCAATTGTTGGAATTGCATCAGGATTTGTAGAAATCGCTGGAACCAGTTGATCACTTGTTACATTGGTGTAGACAGGTGTATTTGGACGAACTGTTACTTGAGTTTCAAGAGGGATGAGTTCCATAGCATTGTTGCTCAGTCCTTCATCTGTTACTGCTGAATTCTCGATGGTGATCAGTCTTTCAATCTGAACCTCTTTGATAGTAGCGAGAGGAGTGTGTCTGCTACTAGGTCGGAGTCCACGAGGCCTACTATTTAGTATTGGCCACATACTGTGGTTTGATGAGGTCGATGGACACAAATCTTTTCTCCTTTTTTCCAGCAAGGTGCGGCAGAAGTACTGTTCTTGTTCCGTGTACGGCTAGGACAGGTACTGGTTGTCTGTAAGAAGGTCCAAATTCCTTCTTGTCCGCAATCTTCTCTCTGACTAGATCCCCAACTTTTGGAATCCAGACAGGCCTTGCTGGGACCGCCGGTTTTTCCCCAGTGGTGGTTGGCTGCAGGAATACGTTGCTTTGTTTCGATCTTAGTTCATTTAGATCCTGTAAAACAGCCAAACGATCTTTGATATCAAAGGGTTTATTTTCCACCACTGTGCCTCTACATTCTAGATCAGGCACCCACATTCTTGTCCCAAATAGGACCTCATATGGAGTGACCCCCCTTAGAGAACTTCTTGGCAAATTATTTAATGAGCGTTGGACCCCATAAAGATGTTTGACCCACCCATCACCCGAACCTAATACCCTAGCTGTTATAGACTGCTTTATGTCCCGGTTTTTCCTTCCCACAACAGAATTTCCCTCAGGATGAAACGGAGAGGAGTACCGTAATGCAACGCCCAGACTGGCCATGGCTTCTTTGTAAGCCTGAGAGCTAAACGCAGGGCCCTGGTCATAATGTAGCATACCTATTGCGTATGTGCCGATAAAGACTCGCAAATCTTTTATAACAGTTCGAGCGTCAGCCGAGCGCTGAGGCCATATCCATAGGAACCTTGACTTAGTATTTGTGGGATTGCAGTTGTCCACAAGGACGCCTGTGCATAGATAGTCTAATGCTGTCTAACAATGGTGTCTGTCCCTGGCAGGCTACTTCGTAGCATGGTGTCTGGTGGCGTTCTGCATCTCGCTGTACCTTACAGTCTATGCAGTCATTGATGAAGATGTGAATCTGTGTATTCATTCCAGGCCACCAGTACATCTCTTTTAATGTCAATATTGTTTTAGAGATCCCTTGAGGTGACAGACCCTCCCCCAGATGTGTTTCATAAATCAAAGCTGCTCTACGTTCCATGTTTGGAATTACCCTATCCCCACTCCAGGGATTCGAGCAAAAGGAACGTTGTTCGCATCAATTACATAAGAGTACTTGAGTGGAAACTTTTTTGGTAATGCTGCACCACTGCCTTTGCTCGAAGCATTGACAGCCAACATTATCTCACTGTCTATTCTCGTTTGTGAACGAGTGATCGCAGCTACGGAAGCCGTCTGAACAGCCCCCTTTGCGGCTTCGTCAGCCAATGAATTCCCTGCAACGTGAACGCCATCACGTTGATGACTCAGTGTATGGATCACGTGAGCCTTTGGTAGTCCGTTTTTTAACTGAACTACTTGTTCCCAAAGCGTTTTATGCTTTATTGTGCCACCTCTTGCATCTTTGAACCCATTTTCAAGCCAAGTTTGTATATATTCATTATACGACTGCACACAGTAGAAAGAATCGCACACTATTAGTGTGGGGAATCCTCGATCTGTACTTTCAAGTGCCAGTTCGAATGCTTGTAGTTCAGCTCGCTGAGCCGTACAATCTCCTAGAGATTGGGTTTTTGTGACCATAGGTCTGAAGTTGCCATCTCGCATGTGACCTTTAACGATTGCGCACGCTGCACTGTAAGCTTGCTTACTCCCTGTAGCGGGTTGTGCGGATCCGTCAGTGTAAATTATGAATTCGTACTGATCGAGAGGCAGAATCTCAGTGGGCAGAGGACATTCATGTTCATATTGCAGGAACGCTTGTGTTTTTAAATCAGGATCAAAAACATATTCAACATCTATTGCAGCAAGAGAATTAACCCATTGTATCCATCTAGGATGTAATGCTTTAGCATTTGGAATGCTCGCTTTTGTTACCGCCTCTAAGGCCGGAACTGGGGTTACGACAATAATGCGTTTCCCTTGGGCTAGAGCTCTTTCTTTTGCTACAGCGGTTTGAACTGCTGTCAGTATTTTTTCAGTTGAAGTGAAGCGCATTTCTGCTTGTGTATACAAATGAGATTTGTATGCTATTGGTATTTTTTCACCCTCATTAAATGTTAAGTAGGTGAATCCGCATTGACCCGAAATTATTCGGATGACTAAATTGCGTTGACTTACGCGTGTTTGTAAGTGATTTGTTGCTAACATGTTAGCTTGGAGTGAGCGCAAGATTTCTGTGTGTTCCTGTGTCCAATTTTTGATTGAAAAATCAGGTTTGATTAGTGCGTAGAGAGGTTTAACCCTTTCTGCGTAATTTAGAATGTAAGTTCTTCCAAAATCTAGGAAACCCAGGATGAATTGTAAATTTTTCAGCGTTTTTGGAGGTTGAAGCAGCGCACACCTTTCTAAAAAGTTGGCTGCCAAGCTCTTGCCTTCACTTGAAAGCTCATATCCTAGAAAAAGGACATTGAGATGGGCAATTCTGGATTTTTTTAAAGTTGAACTTATAGCCCTCAGAGGCGAAGCCCAGTATAATGGTGCTCACCCTGTTCAAGTGCCTATCCAGGTCATCGTCTGTCAGATAGATGTCATCGACATATGACAATGCCTCATCATCATAAATTTGTAGTAATTCCGTTACCCTCGCTGAGAATAACCCCGGGCTGTTCTTGAACCCTTGTGGGAGTCTACAAAATTGACGCTGGGTCCCCATTATTGAGAAAGCTGTTAAGTACCTGCTTTCAGGTGCTATGTTTTGACAAAAGAAACCATTTGAGATGTCCAATGTGGTTTTATATTTTATACGCACAATATTATTCATTAATGCTGTACTATGTGCATTTTGTACTGCAAATGTTTTTGAACAAGTGTTTAAGTATCTGTAATCCAAGACTAGACGATATGTATTGTCTGGTTTGGAGACAGGAAACAAAGGATTGTTCATTGAAGAGGTGCATGTTTCAATCACCCCTTGGTATTCAAGTTGATCTAAGATCTCCCTGACCTGTTTTGTTTTTTAGCTTCTTGCTTTATTGGGTACTGCCTCTGTGCAGTAGGTTCATTTTTTAGATGTATTTTATGGTGAGGTGAGTCCTCATCCCATCCTGCATGATTTTTATATAATGCTGGGGCCTGGACAACTGCCCATTTCCTGGCATAAGTATATTTTAGATGAATTGGAATATGGTTGGAGAAGGCAGGCATAATAATGTCTTCGCCGTGTGGGCACTCCCTGACAAATTGTGGTGGCCAGTCTTTTTCTGGTAGAAGTATGTCCTAGCCCCTTGAAAGTTTTTCCCAAAAGAGTGCTTTCACCTGTCTAGGTATTGCTCCCTCCATCCGGATTGTTATTTCATATAACTTTTGTGGAGTACTAACCCTGGTGTCCACGGTCTCAACTGTGATTTACTCATTCAAATCCACTATCTCCAGAAGTTCCTTCAGGTTCTGGCGAGCTATTGTGACTTCTGCCGCACTGTCCAGCATTGTCTGAGCCCATACTCCGTTCTTGAGTTGTGCTCTCAGTATCCTCTGCATGTCTGACCTTCAGACCTGCTACCTTCTTTTTTGAGAATTGAGGTTTTGATTTATTTTTCGGAACGTGTTTGTCGTATTTCGATTTCACGCGTTCTTCTCTATGTTCTGACCGTCCTCTTCTTTCCGATGTCTGTGACGATATCTGAAAGGTACGAGAGGAACGTGTATCAGTATCTTGATACCTGTCAGGTTTTTTCAAATTATCCCTATTCCTGAGGTTATACCTCCTTTCAGAGTGCTCCTTTTGAGGAGACCTACCTCGGGATTGAGAACGTTTCTCGTTTGAATTATGTTTATTAGTTTCTCACTTCTTTTAGAAGATGTAGGAGTTTGTTTATTAGAGTCCTTCTCAGCACTTTCAGATAGTTTTGGCTTCAATGGTCTTCCACCCAAACTATCTCTGACCAATTCTGCATAAGATTGTTCTATTATTCTGGGTAGTTCTGTTTGATGCTCTGTAACATCGAATTCCCTTAATCGTTGGCGGATCGCCACTGCTGCTGCCTCCCCTTTAATATTAGATAATATTATTGTTGAGACCTGGTCGAAATTTTTCAGTAATTTCATACCTAAATTCAGAGCAGGCTCTGCCCCGTATTTGTTTTGAATTTGTTTCAGGACATCTGGTATTACTGCAATTGACGGAACACCATGTGTTTTAGTATAGATGGCAGCAAAGACTGAGCCCCAAGTGGTGCAGTCTTCCAGTTGTGGTGCGATCCCCATTGGTAAACAGATTGTTAGGATTCTGTGTTTCTCCTAAGGGCTAGTATTTGGAAATACTGCTTCTATTTGAGTAATTTTTTGAGCTATCCAGAATGGAATTTGCTCACGTTTTGTGGGCATTTTACCCATGACTGCGTATAAAGTCTGTGGAGTAATTTTTAGTGTATTTCCCTGTTGAGGGGTTTGAGTTGGAATAGTCAATGGTGGTTGGACTGTGAAAGTCCGCATGACATATTGGACTAGTTGTCTGTAAATTTTTATTAACTCTGTAAGTTGAGTAAGTAATTCCTCGTCTGACATTATATTGAGGTCAGGATGAGGAGTGTAGCCGGCTTGAATCGGCCATGTTGCTCCTGGTCTACCTAGTGGACCGAGCCTGGTAATGTTTTTGTGATGTTGTAGGGCGCCGTTAAACCAGAGCTGATGCTCCTGGTATGTTAGTGGAATTTCAATATCCTCGAAAGGAATATATTCCTCTGGTGGTTCATCTTCTTTGTAGAAGTGAAACAGTCTTGTTACTGAATTTGATTCAGGAAATATTATCCATGAATAGAATACCTCTGTCTGAAAAGATTCGTGTGCCTCTATCACGAAAACTGCTGTACCGCCTCTTGGCGGTAGGCCATGTTTTATAAGTTTTAGAGTGATGGCTCTTCTTAAGTTTGGAGCGATGTCTATAACACCCTCCTCAGGTTCATTTAAACCTGTAAAGTTAAAAACTGTTACGACTGGGTCAGCCGTAGCTCCACCGGTTTCGGTGGCATTGTCCCGGTTGGACATTTTGTTTTTTGAAAAATGTAGAACAAGTTTCAAGGAAACAAAAAGATAAGGTGCACAATATTTTGGAACACTGTATCCTTCAACGTTGAACAAACCAAACAACGAGTATATAGGGTTTTTTGTCCTAATTAGTTATGGCGGATATTTAACCCTACCCACTCCAGACGTCTTATGGAGTATGTGAGTAAGGGTCTCTGAGAAAAGCACGACTGAGTTACTCAGTATCTAGCGTTAAATTACTGCCTTACCAAACGTTTGGGCGCCATGTAGTGTAGTTCCTATTTCCCTAATAGGCTCTGCGCATTGGAATAATATAACCTATAGGCTTGACATAGGACTAAGGTCGGTATGTCCCTATCGAGTATATTAAACTTAATTACTTGTGCCAGCTAGCTCAGAGGCCACTAGAAACTCCTTGAGAACAAGAAGGGAGTAGTTTCTGGCAACCGAAAAACACGACAACTTTGTTTCCCTTTAGAATCGGAACACGTCTCAGAATCGTGGAAACAATAGATAACAGTTTCACTCAGTCAATCGTGCATGCTTAGTTTCTACAGAGTTACACAGAAAGGAAAGACGGGCGTTTCAATAAAAAGGTTTTATTGAACAGTCTTGTTTCTCGTGTAAGAGATATGTGCTGTTATGATCACAAGACAGTATGCAAGATAAATAATGTACAGTGTAAGCAGTAGAAATAAATAATACTGCGCTAGCATCATCTTTTAGCATATATTCACGTACATAAATAACATGA
Source organism: Calotriton arnoldi (assembly GCA_963921515.1). NCBI lineage: Eukaryota > Metazoa > Chordata > Amphibia > Caudata > Salamandridae > Calotriton > Calotriton arnoldi. The sequence goes on from CAWUFW010000809.1 coordinate 2,609,864, forward strand.
GCTAAAAATGCGAGTACTCATACGATGCGTCTCTAAGCTAGTTCTACCCCAATGTACCTAACCTGGTCTAGGTGTAGGGAAAGGTAAGAAGTAGGTGGAGTATTCTCTAGTCTGGTATACTAAGAGTATGTTAAGTATAGTACGCCAAGTATGCCAAGAGTCCCTCTAGGTTCTAGTCAGCTCCATACCTTGAGAATCAGAGAGGTGGGAATTTCTTGTCGGATCTGGAACTCTAACACCCCGCGAAGGGAGTCAGAACACTGGAAGCTGGATTCGTCTGCGTGCAGGAATGACAGCGTCTTCTCAGTGCGTCAGGCCGGGATCCGGGCTCCTCTGAAGTCGAGGTCTCCTCTAACTTGCTTGGGCAAGGGAAGGTATATTTATACCTGGTAGGTGCCTTGCATTGTTAGCATTGACGTGAAGTCGGACAAAGGAAGACGTCAGGAATGAACCCTTAAGGTATAACGGTTCATACATAATAGACGAGTTCTTGGAGAAATCAATAGTCCTGTGCTAGGGGAACTCCCGAAGCTTAAGGGTCTGGTTTCTAAGAACTCGTTGTGACGTTTAGGGTGGACGGATGTCGGTGACCATGCCTGTATTTGGAGTGCACGGTTAATGCCTAAATAAGGACAGGGATTCTATGCCTATATAAGGGCAATGCGAATTGTGCCTATATAAGGACATGATTCAGGAAAACCTATATACGGACACCTAAAACGGAATACAACGGGGGGGATTTCGACGGACGATGAAGAGGGAATTTTAATTATTTATTTAATTTTCCGTCGTCATCGTCCGTAGAAATCCCCCCTCATCCGGCCCCACCGCTCTTACCTGCACTGGCCGCGGCTGTGTGCAGCTCAGATTATAACTCATATACACGGTGTCCAGTGAGTACCTAAGGAGGTTGATTCAACAACGGAACTGTTCACTGAAGATAATTGTAAAGGAAGGTAGGCACCAACTAGATTGATGGTTTGACGTGCACTGGTCCAGTCTGCAGTGCAGTCATTTGGACAAATTATGAGTTAATGCAGGGATGCAAAGAAAACCAGGATGAGGGCAGGTGAATTTCAAAAGCGGCTACAAAAAAGCAGCAGTTTTACGAACTATTAGAAACGAGGCAAAACCTTCTGGAGAATAGATGTCAGTGTTTATTTGTGTTCACTCTTCAAAATATACAAAATTAAACGATGCACGTTTCATTTTAAGAATGGTCTTGCTTGATGACTTCGATGCACTTTGGACTCGGCAGCCAGAGGAAGAGAGACCAGCCACCACAGAGGAGGAGGTTAGAAGAAAGGCTCCTCCACTGGGTGAGACTGGCTTCGCAGTGCACGATGTTGTGTCATCTTTCAGAACCACACAATACTCCACTAGGTCCCAACTCTAATGATTTATCTGCAGAGTGAGTTCCTGCAACCCATTCATTTTTTAATCTAGTAAAATAGGATTTTCAACTTTCTAACTGCTGTGTGCTAGCACTAATTTGAAAACAATGTTAAAAAAATTTCAAGAACAAATATGGATAAATGACTGTAAAAGAGAGCACTGAGAAGAGGAAATGTAGAGAAACATAAAAGGTAGTAGGATGTGCAAACAGTGAAGTAATGGTCACAGCATTTCACTTGTGACAGGACCTAAACAGTGGACATTCGAAATATGCACTATTAATTGACCCTTGGAGCGGGTAGGGGCAAAAGCCTCCGTCTCTATGTCCAGGCAAGCTAGGATGGGAGAGAGCCAACAAGGATTCTCTTAGAAAGGACGTCAAGGGTATCAATGGGTGTTTTGGTGGACGTGATTCAACGATTCTGAATCTTGTAGTCCCCCCTCCTCACAGTTTCAGGTTTGTACATAGTAAGCTGCCTTCCATGAGATGCACTACTGACAAAAGTCTTGACGGGAGTCAATTTTTTCCATATTTGCCAGTTTATCATGAACAAGGTGTGGCAGTTTTTTCATCCTGCTCAGATACCACATCTTAGTCCGCTATAAGGACAGTGGCATTGTTGAGCTTTCACTTGCCAAGATGATTCATCGTAAGTAGCAAAATATGAAAGTTGCCAGCCTGCTTGTCTTGTATAGCAGCAGATATTCCCCTCCTCCCCCTCCCATTACCAAATAATAGTAACAGTGGGTCCATTGTTGGGGAAAGACGAGTAATATTCCGATACAAAGCCAAAATTCAACACTAGCATGCAAGAACCACCATAAGTGCATAAGTCTTCATTTCAAGCCACATCCCTTCCAGCATCTATCTTGAGTTATACATTGAACTCAGCCAGTGAGGGGGTCATACACCAGCGTGTCAAGATCGACGAAGTATCCTCATAAACGTACATATATGGATGCATTAGCTAACCTCAAACAAATGATTGACAAGGTATCCTCAGAAATGGACATTCAGTTCTTCCCATTTTACCCTGTAACAATGAACCCTAGAAGATATGATGCAGCTGAATCTGTTGTATAGTAATGAGGCCACACTACTTATCACCCCCTGTCAAATACCTGTAGGATGTAGGATAGTTCCCTTGAGGTAGCCCAGAGCCTCAACTGTGACAAGATTAGCCTATCTCTTGCTGCCAATTGAAAAAGGTCAAAGCAAGATTCCTTATCTCACAGCACTCTGACCATATTGATTTCTCAACTAGAAGAGCCTCTCAGCTCCCCATGTTGCAAACCTGTTATTGATTGTCCCCAGTGGAAATCTGGGATACAGGCCTTTGGCAATGTAGTTGGGGGAGGCGGGCGGGGCAGCTTGTTTGAGAACCCTCTACCAGTAATCTCATGGCATACTAGTTACGGATAGGTGGTGCCGCATGTGATGGATGAATTTGAGATGAAGCTAGGGGGAATGCTTAAATGCAATATCTGAATATTCTTTTTTGGTATTGGACCATGGCTCAGTGATGAGTGGATTCATCCATTCTAGAGCTGGATAAATATGAGCCACCAGGATATAATAGGCTAGATGTGGTAAACATAACCCACCACCTTTCAACCCCAGATAAATGATTGATCTCCTTACTTTCCCCCTTTTCCCATCCCACAGAAAAGATTTAACTTTTTGTGTATATGTTTTATGGTGGCACTCAGGCCAACACGGTGAGGGACTGGGTCTAGGGTAGAAGTTCATTTTCAAGCAGGCTATCTTGCCTCACCTGTATAAAGTCTTTGAAAGGAGCATCTAGAGAGCCCAGACATTTTGAGACCTCTTTGATGTTCCGGGATAAGTAGATTCTGAGGTATTTTAAATGGCCTGGTGTTCACTATTCACTATAAGTTCTAGCATCTTAATAACCTATCCCTCACCATGCCACCTAGATTAACCCCTATACGTTCAGATTTCAGATTATAGTTAATCTTAAAACCCGAGACCAGAGAAAACGCTTAAGCGAGCCAAGCAAACCTGGTGGTGAAGCTTCTGGATTGGTTTGCAAGCACAAGATATTGTTGCCAAATGCAATTGCCTTGCGATGTCCTAAAACAATTCTAATTCCACTAATATCCTCCACTGAATTGATTTAAAAACAAAAATGTTTTAAAGAAAGTTGGAAAAGGAGTGGAGCTCTGGACATTCCTGTCAAGTACGATAAGACATCTATTGTAGATGACAAGTGTTCATTCATTTTTAGAGTGGTCTGTGGGTGCACAAAATTAGCCCTAATATTTTTTTTAAGCTCAATGCTAGGGTACTTTTATCAGTTAACTTAAACAGGTAACTGTATTCTGCACTATCAAACAACTTCTCAGCCTCTAAACAGAGAACTATCACAGAGAAGTTGGACTGTTCTCCTACCTTAATTGGGGACTGCACTAGCCTAGTATTATTGCTGGTGGTTCTAACTTTAATGTATCCTGATTGATAAGGTGAAATAAGGCACGGCTATACTGCGTCCAATCAGGACACTAAGATCGAAGTAAAAACGTTTACATCACAATTAAGGAGAGCTTTTGGCCTGTGTGAATCAAACTTACAGGAATCCTTGTCGGGCTTCAGTAAGAGAATCTAAAACTTCAGTCAAGTCAGGCTCTGAGTGATAAAGCTGACCGCTGGTAAAAAGTCTTCTTAGGCAAGCCATCAGATTGCAGTCTATATAGGTATGAGCAGTAGCCTGAAAAGACTCCCAAGGTGATTGTTCATGGAAATCAATCCTTTCAGTACCATCTCTTACTTTCAGTCAAGTGGTTGCATGCCTGTTTCTTGCAGATGTTGTAGGATACATTCCTGCCATGTCCTGCTTTTCGTAATAGCTTTGCTGGGTATAATTGTAATTGTATTTATATAGGTTTACTATCCCTGACGAGGCTTCAAATCACTTTTTTGGCGAGTAGCACGCTACTCCGGAACCCATGAAGGATTAGTGGCGAATTAGTATAGTGAAATATGAAAGTAATTTGAGTGGTGGATATGTTAGTCAGTAATTTGGATTGAGAAGGGTAGTGGACGGATAGAAGAGGCAAAGGTTTCCTTTTATATAGCGTTTGCTACCCCTGATGAGGTGTTGAAGCGCTTTTTGATGAGTAGCACGCTACTCTGAAACCCAAACAGGATTTGTGGTAACTAGTATAGGGAAATATGCAATTAATTTGAGTGGTGCACGTGTTAATCTTTTATTTGGATTGAAAAGGAATAGTGGAGGGATAGAAGAGGGAATGGTCTAGAAATGTTTTTTTTGTTTGTTGGCGTTTATAGCCGTAGGAGGGGGTTTGGGTGAGTAAAAGGGAGGTGGAAGGGAGTTAGTATAGGGATTTTTTTTTTTACTTTTTACATTTTTTATTGATAGTCATACAGAGTACATACATAGCATCAAATATAGAAGACACAATGAAATCTCAATTATAGGGAAATATGAAATTAATTTGAGTGGTGGATATGTTATTCTGTTTTTTGGATTGAAAAGGAATAGTGGAGGGATAGAAGAGGGAAGGAGGGATAGAAGAGGCAAGGGTTTAGAATCTTTTTTTTTGTGTTCATAGCAGTAGGAGGGGGTTTGGTATGAGTAAAAGGGAGGTGGAGGGAAAGAGTCAGAGGTAAGAGTTTATAAAGGCTTGTTTGGGATAGAAGCGGGAAGAGTTTAGAAATGGTCATTTTGGGGGTCATAGTAGTGGTATGGGGTTTGGGATGAATGAGAGAGTAGAGGTAGAGGATATATTGATAGAGGTTTAGGGTGAGAAATAGGGTAGTGCATTAGAAAGAGTAGTAGAATGAGGTTTGAGATGAGTGAGAGAGTTTAGATAGATGATATATTGAGAGCGGTATAGGGTGAGAAATAGGGTAGTGCATTGGATATGCTGAATTAGAAGAAAAGTAATAAATATATAGATCCATAAGTACATGGAAGGTATTTATATGCATAAGGAAGGTAGTATATGTATATTAAAGATGCATTTAATAAACTCCGGCTTTCAAATGTTGTTGTACTTTTATTTTAATTTTTTGTAATTCAATAGTGAAGCAATTGTAGATCAATAGTTATGATAAAAGATTTACTTATTTATGCCGTCACTTATATACATGTTAAAAACATAGAATACTGTAACTATCAGTAATATGTACATTTTGTTAAGCAGAACTAACGAATGTCTATATTTTTAAAAACATAATTATTATACATGTATAAGGAGTTTGTACACCACTTTCCTTACCAAACTCCCCTCTAGTTTGCTCCTTTCTGTGCACGAGTCTTTATAAACTTTCTGTGAGCAAGTTGCTCTGTGTGTCTTACTGTGAAGTCCGGGATTCTGATGTCTGTCCCATTGAAGAAGCAAAAAGTTGGTCGTGTGAGCTAAGAGTTCGCCCCTGCATGACCGCCTTGGCCGCATCCTCCTCTGTGTCCCATGATGCATCATGGTCAGCATTTTCATTACAATAATGATTCAATGCCTCAGCCATACAGTCTCGCAAACGACATTACAAAATGCTGTCTTGGTCATAATCCTCAACCTTGGCTGTGGGGGAGCTTCTCAATGCAGCCCAATTCTAGAGCCACAGGAGCATGATCAGACAATATTTGCATCTAGACATACCTATCACTCTACGTAGGACAGACCTGGAGACTAAAAATGAATCACTTCTAGAATGAGACTCCTACACACTAGAAATAAAGTGTGATCTCACTTTTTCTTAAGTTGGATGCACCATGCATCCAAGAGGTGTAGATCTTACAATCCTGCCCAATAGGTTTCTCAGGAGGCCGCAGCTACCATACCAAGCTATCTCTTAGATGTAAATCACCAGGCACAAAGCCATAAAAACGACTCCTTGTATCCATTGGTACCATACATGGAAAAGAGATGATAGGTTAGTCTAGAGGCCTACCTCGCAACCCCTCCTCACCCCCACCCCCCATCTAACATCTTTCTCATTAGATGTTGCCTCTATGGTAAACAGCATTTAGCCATGTATCAGGATGACTCTGCCCTTAGTTTTATCTAAGGTTGTTGAATGAAACTGGGACTGGAACCGGTAAGACGTCAGGTGCTTTCTGTCATCTTTAATTAAGTGCATCTCATGCAGCAAGGTCACATATTGAGTTCTTCGCCAGTAATTCAGCCCTTGTACATTAAGTAACACCAACTTAAGTATTAGTAAAAGTGTAAAAAGGGCACATGTCCTTTCTCTTTATATTAACTGTATATGAATCATCCCATTTTAGATGTTTTGGGTCCTTTGTGAATAGGCCTCATGGATATTTATCCTCCGATAAATACGCTGCTCCAGAACCCATCGTTTTGCTTTGGTTGATTTTCCATTGCACTGCTGTTTTTTGACCCTGCACTGGAATAACTGAAGTGGTGTTAGTCATTGTTGGGGGCATACCAGAAGTGGAATAGCCGTGGTGCTTTAAGTCATCCTAGAGTGGCATTTGTAGTGCTGTTTGTGTTCTTGTAGTGTCTGTGCACGCCTACGGCATATGATTGGCTAGGTTTACGCCACCCCAGCACAATAACTGTTCTCTTATAGTAATTGCCTTTTTATAGGATCTAATTTACGTTTTTATGCCCTTGTAGCACGTCGGATTGGTTTACCTTTGTTTAGGTGTAAGATGGGCTGAAACCTGATCAATGTGTTGCTGGGTTTCAGTATGCAGGCTTAAATATTGTTACACATTTCCTTGCTCTTTGTGTCTTGCCTATGGGCAATGTGAAGCCTGCATTTTGAAACTTTGTCACATTAATAAAACTGCTGTAGGTACGTCTAAGACGCACTGTTATGTTTGCTGTCCTATAAATTGACGTGTTGCAATCTGTGCCAAGGCATTCGTTGCTGTTTGGTGACGAGTGTTTAGATATCTAAATTTCGTATGGGCTTTAAACTAGCACAAAGCCAGCCGGAGTGGACACTGTGCTGTCAGTTTTCACCAAAATCGCATGAGAGTAGACCCATTAATCCAGATGATGGCATGTGCAGTGGTACTACCCACTGACGTACACGTATGCCAAGGGTGGGGCAAAAAAGAACAGTAATCATAGTTGGTTGGGACTATGCAACCTTTTAAAGGCCTCCCCTGCTCGAGAGATCTATGGAGCCGGCTTTCACGCTGCCAACACCTTGTTCTCCAGAAGGAATGTCTGGCCCGTCCCAGCCTGTCATAAGAAGTCTGTAAAATCTATCATCCCATCATCATTACAGAACCAATATTAAAACGAAAAGGTGCCCAGAAGGACTTCTTGATAGGCATAATGCTGTTGCTTTCCAGTTACATCCAACACAAAAAGCTCGCCATGTTTTTAGCAGGAGTTCGGCAGGCTCTATCTTTTCTCACACTCTATGCTAAACCTTATGCGTATGACGTGCATTACGCATCTTTAAACATGACGTGCCCAATTCAAGGCATCCCATATAGACAAGCTACATCGAACACTCTATCAGACAGGGCACCAGGAACGAGGGCGAGGCAAACCTCAGCGGTTAGCGGCCTCGCCAGCGCTATGAATCTCTATGTAAAATGCTACAGTAGAATAATGTAGATATTGAACTGGTGAAACCTCACACAGAGACCGTCTCTGAGTACTCCTGCTGTGACCTTTCTATTTAATGCTCCTGGGACAAGTTCAAGGCCTTTTCTAATTTCTGCTTCCACCGTCCCTCTTGTCTCTTTTTCAGCTGTCTCTTGTTTTTTTCTGCTCGGTGGCGGGGCGATTCGCTGGCAGGTTTGTCGGATGATGGATGGCGGAGGACGTGCACCGCCTTTATCAGAGGAGGCGATTGGTCAGAGGAGCGGCCCGAGTCTCGGGAGCTAGCCCGCACGCTGCTGCTGCTGCACGGGACGGAATCAGGCAAAAGTCACTTTGAGTCTAAAGGGAGCCCTTGAGCCCAGATGTGATTTATCCTCCTCAGTAGAAATAACATTAAACAAAGATAGTTAGAGCCGCAGCTCCCTGGAGGGGATCTGAGCTAACCAGTGCAAAATGGCGGCCTGCTCTCTCCCCCTCTTTTACAGTCCTAGTCATCGACTGAAACATTTTAGGCAACTATTAAATTTCCTATTTGCCTTTTTTCGTTAGAAACTAATGCTGAAGCAATATCAGGTCTTCTGCAGATCATAGCTTGCAATGCATCTGATCTTAAACATAGCTGAACATCCGGTCAACTGATGAATTACATGTTTACCTCTTAAGCAGACCTGGATTTTAGCATTTCATCTATGTGTGGTTGTGTGTACGTATGTATGTACGTATACATGGGTACTCACACCACACAGTTGTGTGAGACTGACTGTGTAGGGAGAGGAAGATTGGTGCGGAGGAGATCCTGAGGTTGCTAGTCTTAATTGTTTTTTCACTTCCTTCCTCGTTGATGTGGTGTATTTGTCCAGCTGTAGGTAGTATCCTTTACATAAATATGCATGGATACTGCTCATGTCGTCTTTTGCCAATTTATGCCCTTTGGCAGGCTTTTACTCATTCAGCCCCATATCTCCTCTGTATGCCTTATTCTCTCTGAGTGTAGTCTTCCCTAAGATTCATTCCTGTCTACCGTATTCTCTGTTACCAGGGCTTTAAGTGGGATGAAACAATTGTGTTGGGGGAGGTTCTCTCAAAGGGCGTGGTCGATGTGATTAAAGGCGTGGCTTAAAAACACATAAACTGAAAATCTGTGCTTAGCATAGTGTGCCACCTGCATGGTATTTTGCTGCTTCAGTCACTGCATTCAGATATATAATACAACAAGTAACATTATACCTAAAACAAGCCAAGACTATTGGCTTTCTCAATGGTTGTTAGTTGCATAAGATAAATAAGCAACAACTATGGCTTTGTTGTATAGAATATTGAAAATGCTTCAGTTCTGAAATGATGAGACTGAAAGAAATATAGTGAGTCTCTTTGAAGTTACATCAAGGGCAGTGAAGGGTGGTTCTGCTGCAGAATTAAGATTTATTTTTTTGGCAGGACCCGGCCCACTTAAAGCCCTGTCTGTTACTATATCTCAAACACAAGGAGATGATGGACGGAGCGCTGTAACTTTTCAGACTCTCACCTCCAGTCACAGATCTGGGTTGAATCCATCTTTGTTCTTTAGCTCACTTTGCCACCCTATTTCAGACCCAGCCATATGGAAATCAGTCTTGACCCTGTGCCTCATGGGAACAGTCCAGCCTGAACTGCCAAGCTATGTCTTCCTGGACCGGAAACAAGCATCCTGGGACCGGTTTCGGGGTCACACCCCTCAATAGCCAGGCTAGCGTGAATCCAATGGCAAAGTGAGCAAGGGACCCACATCTGGGCATACCCTTCAACATAGGGCGAACAAAGCGAACACAAGGGGGTGATGGACGGAGCACTGAAACCTTTCAGACACTCACTCCCAGTCACAGATCTGGGTTGAATCTATCATTGTTCTTTAGCTCACTTTGCCACCCTATTTCAGACCCAACCATATGGAAATCAGTCTTGACCCTGTGCCTCATGGGAACAGTCCAGCCTGAACTGCCAAGCTATGTCTTCCCTGGACCGGAAACAAACATCCTGGTACCGGTTTCGGGGTCACACCCCTCAATAGCCAGGCTAGCGTGAATCCAATGGCAAAGTGAGCAAGGGACCCACATCTGGGCATACCCTTCAACTTAGGGCGAACAAAGCAAACACAAGGGGGTGATGGACGGAGCACTGAAACCTTTCAGACACTCACTCCCAGTCACAGATCTGGGTTGAATCTTATCATCGTTCTTTAGCTCACTTTGCCACCCCAGTTCAGACCGAGCTATATGCAAATCAGTCTTGACCCTGTGCCTCATAGGAACAGTCCAGCCTGAACCTCCAAGCTAGGTCTTCCCTGAACCAGAAACAAGCATCCTGGGACCGGTTTCGGGATAACACCCTCATCAGCCAGGCTAGCTTGAATCCAGTGGCAAAGTGAGCAAGGGACGCACAAAGCAAACACAAGGAGATGATGGACGGAGTGCTGAAACTTTTCAGACACTCACCCCCAGTCACAGATCTGGGTTGAATCCATCATCTTTCTGTAGCTCACTTCGCCACCCCAATCCAGACCCAGCTGTATGCAAATCAGTCTTGACCCTGTGCCTGTTGCGAACTGCCAAGCCCCGAAACCATGTCCCAGTATGCTTGTTTCCAGTCCAAGGAGGACCTGGCCTAGAAGTTCGGGCTGGACTGTTCCCATTGGGAGCAGGGTCAAGACTGATTTGCATATGGCTGGGTTCAAACTGGAATGGCATGGGGAGCAAAAAAACGATGGATTTAGGCCCAGATCGCTGTACTGGGGCAAATGTATGACATTGTTCTGCATTCTGTCCATCAATTGCTCTTTTTGCTTTTGTCACCCCGAGTGATACAGGTATGCCCAGACGTGGATCCCGTGCTCTTCATACCACTGGAGTCAAGCTAGCCTGGCTGATGAGGGGTGTTACCCCGAAATCGGTCCCAGGATGCTTGTTTCCAGTCCAGGGAGGACCTGGCCTAGAAGTTCGGGCTGGACTGTTCCCATTGGGAGCAGGGTCAAGACTGATTTGCATATGGCTGGGCTCAATCTGGAATGGCATGGGGAGCAAAAAAAACGATGGATTTAGGCCCAGATCTGTGTACTGGGGTGAATGTATGACATTGTTCTGCATTCTGTCCATCAATTGTTCTTTTTGCATTTATCACCCTGAGTGGGACGGGTATGCCCAAACGTGGGTCCCGTGCTGTCCATGCCACTGGAGTCAAGCTAGTCTGGCTGATGAGGAGTGTTAACCCAAAACCTTTCCCAGGATGCTTGTTTCCAGTCCAGGGAGGACCTGGCCGACGTCAGATCCTTTCTTTCTGCTACTTCAAATGCAGATCTGGAGCTTTGCTTCCAATTTCTTTGTTTTTTTACAACTCCCACCACAAAATCCAGTGTGCTAAGGTACGATGCCCCCACCTAGAACTACAGGCTTCAAACCATGACATGAATGCAGAAAACCTATGTCGGTCATGGGCCCATACGAAGTGTCTTCAGTGTTTGGTGTTCTGTGTTTGGTCTCAGGGGTTGAATCCAACTCATGCGATGAGTGCGCACTCATGCACATGAAGGTGATCTGGAACTGCAAAGTGAAGCTATACATCTCCAAACACAAGAAGTCACTGGCCTCTCAAAAGTCCCGCTCTTGCTCCAAGTTAAAGGGTGCAGGCTTGCTCCAGAGCCCGTTTTGTGACAGGGGTCCAAGCAAAAGCATAAGAAAATGAAGCAAGACTCCACTCCATCCTGCCAATTCCTATCAAAAGAGAAGTCGCAAAGGCATAAAGGTGCCAATCAATCTCACTCCTGATCATAAGTTAAACCTAATGCGCCCAGAGTTCCGTGGCAATACACGCAACTGCGTTTACCTCATCACCTGCCCTTGCCAGTTACAATACATAGGTATGACCACCTGCCCTGTTAAAACAAGAATGACAGAACATAGAAGCAATATCAGGTGCAAGAAGACTAATACTAGGTTGTATGCACATTTTGCTGAACGCAGTCACACCACCAATGATCTTACCTGGACCATTCTGGAAGCATTTCCACAGATATCAAAGGAGGCCCTCTTTAGGAAGGAACAGAATTGGGTTTTCAAATTGTCCTCCCATACACGAGGTCTGAATGATGACATCCCTTGGGCAGAACTTAACCGCCCCATATCTAATACCAGGTTGACTGTCACCCTTCCTCTAAAACACACAACGTCTCGTGTACTTTCCCAGCCAACCCCTACAACAGGCTCTACCCTCCAACACAGCCACACGGGAACCACCCCCTATGGTCCTGGACATTGACACTCCTGACACGGCACTACTCGCAATGTACTGGTGCCCCCGATGCTGTTACCATTCCCAGCTAATTACAGGCTATTATCTGATATGGAATTATATGCCCTTTTTCATAGATGCTGATAATTCAAGCCACTTTACCTGACTAGCCCACCACTAGCTTATGACTCAGGGGCTCGCCTACTCCCCTACCAGTTGTGGCTCCCCCATGCCACTCCACCAGTAGTCGTTTTACAGCGATTGTGTATCCCACAAACGCGCGCAACTCCTTTCTCTGGTTCAACCCCTTCGGGCCATCCAAAGTAACCTTATGTGTTATAATGCACTACCACTAGACGCCTTGTCGTGTTTATGACCCCAATCACGAGCTGCACCCCAATTTTTTCATTGCACCACTGTGGGTTATTCAATCACACGTACCCGAGATGTAGCGCATTGTAGCAGACAACTCTTCCTCCAATGCCCCCAACACCTTACCATGCCTAGGCATCTACAGGGGCCTCTAGGTACTAGCCTTACAGGAAGACGTAGGCCCCCACCATCACCCATGTGCAGGTACACTACCAATAAAGTTTACTCCCAATATGGCCGCCATGCTTGTCTGTCTAGTCTGTCACGCAGGCACGTCCTCGCGGTCTCCTCTAATACCGCAACCCCGGAAGTAACCAGTACGGGGCTCAGAGCAAGGGTAGGACGGATGCTAGTTGTATCACCTCCTGGCGTGAGTATGAAAAGTCCATTCTTCGGTCACCTGGGCCGTTTTACGAAGACCACGGTAAGACTGTATGCCTTCTGTCTTGTAAACAGTGATTATATGTCACCTTTTAGCAGCAACAGAGCAACGACGTGCTCTGCTATCCCCGTCGGTCCACGACCTAGTTTTTACAGGTGAGTCCCTCAGCGTATTTGTGTACCTCGCGGCATGTTCAGCCGTGCGCTCACTATATATTTTTTCACCAACACCACCGTAGTGGGTTCCCGTTAATATTCCTTCTCGGGCACACTCCGCCCCGGCGGTTTGCTCGCACCGCGTCTCGGTATTAGTGAGATGCGACACAAACTGGGCTTGCACAATCCATTTTAGTAAGTCCACCTCGCTAATGCTGCCATTTATGCCTAAAACCTGCAACGCGATCTGACCATCTGGCAGCCCTTAGCGTACCTTCATGCCTGCAAGTTGCGTGATCTATTTAGCATGTGTGCTGCTGCTATCATGTTCACAACCACTTGATTTATGACCTCCTTGTTGTACTCGGTGGAACCACCGCAGGTTGTCTGAATGGACAGAGAAACGTGTGGGTGCCAGTGATGTTAAGCACTTTGTGTTCCTTGCGCATTTACAAGCACAATCACATTGCCACGAGACCACGATGCCGGCTCCACTTTTTGTTGATATGTCCGGATATCACTAGCTGCGTTCACGTCCATAGGCACTCAACACCCTGTAATCAGGTGCCGTTCCCGCCGCCCATGTTTATCGGCGTTAAGCACAATTGCTCACTCCCAATGTACCCAGTTGACCCACTATTGTTACCTTAAGTTTTACTGTTATCTACAGACCATGCCTTATGACAAATAAGTGATCTTGTCAGTACCTATTGTTTTTAACTAGACCGTGGTTTCTCCTCCTTTTATTGTTTCCTCCCCATTTCCTTAGGTCTTTCACCCCGGTATGATCCCACCTGGGGTGCCCTACTGCTTCTGGCTATCAGTGACGAATAACTGAACCAGACCTGCGGTAGTGCTCATAAATAGAGCTTTTATTCCACTCTAGGTCCTGATGAAGTGCCACAGACTCGTTAGGGGCTACCTCGGCACGAAACATGTCGACCCATAGCACCACAACAGCCCTATAGGACCATTATATCCAATTGGGGCCCAAACCTTTTAATTAGGCTAGCGCTCCCTGACAATAAACATATTAGTTTGGACTGCCCTAGACTTATTTTAATCCACTTACTCACCGCACTACCCAGTCCACACACCCGCACTCACCCAACGGCTTCATCCCAAAAGAACTCCGCCAAAGAGCCCGTTCGCGGGTGCCCGTCTGGCATTGCAGCGCCGGCCCGACGAGGAGCAGGCCCAATGATGGAGCATGACATCCTTCGGGGTGTGTGAGGGCACTTTTTAGAAAAGACCTTCCTCTCCCTCCCCTTCGGAACTGCACACCCCTTGTTTCACATTAGTTGGTTGGAGCATGTGTGCAGGACCTGCTTAAACATAGCTCCTGGTTCCTCTTGTTTGGGTCAGTATAAGATAACACACTTTTTCTTTTTCTATCCTCACAATCACTCAAGCACCTTCTTATACGATTGCAATGCCAATGTGGCTTTGAAACATGGAATTGGTTGACCTTGAATTGTAGATGTGATATGCGCAACCGCTGATGATTTATTGAATATTCAACTAAAAAATTCAAACCAACAACCGTCTGTTTTTATCCTATGTGTGTGTGTTGTCTTTTCTTTTTATTCTGATTTCTTCAGGACATATTGCATTTATTGTTTATAGGTACCAATGCAAAAAAATGCTCTGGAGAAAGTATTAGTATCACTTTCCTGTTATAATTGTTTTCCTCGAATGGACAATTGTTGTTTTGTATCGTGCATTACCCAGCTCCTTTGAGCTTAAAAATTGCCCCCCATTGTTTGTAATTCCTTTCTATGTTAGGCAGTCCATCAGTCCCAGCATTCTTTGCCCCTCCTCACCCCTCGAAAGAGTTGGAGAAACTCCATCCATTGTACTCCAAAA
The DNA here is from genome assembly GCA_963921515.1 of Calotriton arnoldi. Taxonomy (NCBI): domain Eukaryota; kingdom Metazoa; phylum Chordata; class Amphibia; order Caudata; family Salamandridae; genus Calotriton; species Calotriton arnoldi. Next base: position 2,624,870 of record CAWUFW010000809.1, read on the forward strand.
GGGCTGTAAACTTTTACATTGTTTGTACCAAGGACCTTAGGGGGGACAATCAGCTTTTGTGTGGCTCTCCAGGGTGAAGAAAAGAAAGGCTGTGCAGAAGATGACCCTGTCAATGTGGATAGTCCCCCGCATTAAGCTCTGCTACCTACTGGCTAAAAGCAGCCTCTCGAAGATCTGAGAGCCCATTCCACCAGGGCTTAAACTGCTGCCACTACCTTGGCATGGGGAGTGCCTGTCCATGCTGCAATGTGGGCATGTTCATGAAGAACTACTGACTTGACAACCAGGTCTGACACGAAGGGCATTTCGTTCAGTTCTGTCCTGCAGGATTTTCTGGTCTGAGCCCACTCCACAGACCCTCCACCTACGGGAGGTACTTCTTTGGTATCAACTCGAAAGGTAAGGAATCTGCGGTTAGAATTATGGATCAGAAGAACATGTTACTTACCTTCTGTAACGCTCTTTCCGGTGGCTACGCTATCCAACCACAGATTCCGCACTGCCCTCCCACCTTGCTGTTCTATGGAATGGTTTCTTTTTACGGAATGAAGCCTACATAGAGCCGCACACACCATCTAGAAGTACATTGGCGCACTGCTTTGAAAAGTTTCCAGGTCCAGTCTGGCGCCTTGGGAATTGTCTGAAGGTAAGAATCTGCTGTTTGGAGTATCCACCAGAAAGGACATTTCCAATGCTGAGTAACTATTTCGACAGTGGGAATCTAATATTCACCCTGGGATGGACATATTGACAGAGACACACAGACAGAGTGGTAAACAGGCAGAGACAGACAGTTCATTCACAGAGTTTGGTGAAATCTCCTCTGAGATGATTCACCATTACAACTTCCTACCCTAAGTGGTCAGACATGTTATACGTTTCATCTAGCACAAAGGTGGTGCTGTGAAAGCAAGCCCCTTTGCCCATGTTCAAATGTATTTTAAATATATCAACTCCAACTTCCTGCAGTGTTGGTGCTTTAAAACATATAATATGTCCCTTTAACTCCTTGGTGAGTAAGAGTGTGCTCCCTATGAAAATTAAGTGTATACTAGATTAGGAAGGATGCACGTGAGTTACTGCCTGCTCTGTAACTTGGTGCATCGTCAAGCGATAAGCGATTGCTTCTTAATGTCTCATGGGGTTTCCCTATTCTAGGTTCAAGGACTTGTGACATAAATGTCATTCCCAAACAGAAGCCCGTGGACCATTGTGACCCCCATCTCTTCAAGGGGTGAGAGTAGCAATGCTGTCCAACCAAATCTGACCTTTTAAGTCATTGATGAAAAGTGAATGCTCCATCAATTTATTTTAACATTTATAATACTGTGTGTATAGCATTATCTTGAGTGTTAGGACACACTGCCTATGGCTTTGTTGCTAAGTGTAGCATGTCTGTAGCTTCTGTAGCTCATGCACATGGGGGTGCAAAAAAGGACAGCCACTTGTTTGAGAATCACACAGTAGTTTGTGTGACATGAGTGAAAGACTAATAGCAATTTGATGATCATGAGACAAATCTTAGACACCTAAGCTGTGAAAGTTTCAGGCGAGAGTTATGTTGACACAAGTTGCAAGAAAAAGTTGTTGCTGGTTTTAATGCTTGTTACTCTGGCGGCCCATTTCATATGTTTTAGAGACGCCATATGTATTTGGCAGAAGTAGTGTAGTGTTGTACACCTCAAAGATGCTTCATTTCATTTATTCATGACATTTTTGTTTGTCATTGCTAGGTCCTAGAAAAGGATGAGAAACTTCATGAGCTGCAGGGGACCATCACAGACCTCCACCATGTGATTTCACTGAAGGACTCTGAAGCAGCTAACCAGCTCCAGGAGAAACATCTTCTCGAGAGTCAACTGAAAGCTCTACGACGCCAGGTAAGTCCACCTTTTTTGATTCTGGAACACTTACAGGCCTATTCCACATCAGTGCCAACTGCCCCAACCAGTCGCGGCCGGCATGGCTCACAGGTGGGGCAGGCGCGGGGCGGGGGGTACGGGCGAGTGGTCGCGCGGGGAGGGGGGTTATATAATAATAATAAAAACGTACCATTCCCTGGTCCCGCGTTTTCCAGGCTCCAGCGCCTTCTCCTGCTTTCCTGTCTCCCTGCAGGAACAGGAATAAGGCAGCCTCCTTCCCCTCCCCTAAGCCAATCGCAACGCTGCAATGGCAATGTTGTGATTGGCTGGGACGCCGACCGCACAGACATCTATTGGGAGGCCATTTTCTCCATGTAGGCTGCATGCAGCCTACATGGAGAAAATGCATGTCACTTAATCTCCTGGTGCCTAAAAGGGTTAAATGCAATATGTGTGAAATGTTTTTGTGTAATCCCCACTTAATGTCAGGATCTCATAACCCATGAGATGTAAACTCCTCAGAATCCGGGTGATGCACAAAATGTCCACCTCTTGACATCCCCAAATCTGATAATAATGTCACAGAGGATTAGGGCGATCAAGTGAGGGAAGGGATAGGAAGGGGACAGCAGGGAATAGGATACCTGGAAAACAAAGAACAATACAATGAAGAATTGCATATACAATAGCTACTCTCATATGTTCTCACTAGTATGACGTGTTTCACACCTGGTCTTCCTTCACTTTGAAGGCTACAATTTCTCCTGGTTCATACTCCTAAAACGTACAAACAAGGAATTAGTCATGATCTCACCTTTCATTCAGTACTGAATACAACGATACTTCATACAGCACAAATTCTCCAATATTGGATCTTTCATAGATTCACATGCTTGAATCATCCCCGTCGTCGTAGTGGGAGTCCCACGGTATACATATAAAAGCAGTAGATAAAATTACCATAGGGTACCATGCAATGAAAAGTCATTGCAATAGCCTATCCACATTCTTTTGTAAAAAAAGAACCAAAACTAACCAACAGCCAGTCAGGGAATGGCACCCTCTAGAACAATCCCAAGAGAGGCTAGGTTCCTCAGATTTTCTACCGCACGTCGTGTGAAAGGGCCTGAGCTCTGCTCAGTTTTCTTTGGTTTTCAAGTTTTCTAGCAGAATTTTTTCTTCAAAGATGTCTGAATCTTCAAAGAAGGGTCTCTTCAGGTCGTGTGGATCATGTGGGAAAAAGAGACTACATGCTGAGGATCCACATAAGAGCTGCATCTACTGCCTTTACCCTCAACACAAGGTAAAAGACTGCAAAATCTGTAGAACCTTCTCTACAAAGACCCTCAAGGACAGAGAGGGTAGATTATTGATTTGGCTACAAAAACTTAAGTCAAAATCTGATGTCCTTTCTGAGGATGAGGAGAGCTCTACCTCACTGGCCTCAAAGGAAACACCTAAAAGGAGAGAGAGATCTCTTGAATCTCCTGAGGTTTCTAAGAAGACATCAAAAAAGTCTCGTCATGAGGAGGAAGGTACCTCACAAAAAGGAAAGCTTCCATTTCCTACTGAGGAGAAAAGCCATAAAAAAGACAAATATTCTTCTATTCATGCCATGAAGATATCTGTCTCAAAGAAGCTTGTACCGCCGACTTCGTTATCTTCAGAATCACCGTCGACGAAAAAACCAACCTCTAAACAAGTTTCTCCTTCCTCGTCGTCGAAAAAATCTCCATCGCCGACGACGGACTCGACGACGGTCCCGTCGACAATGCTTCCGGTGACGACGATCGCTGTACCGCCGTCGACCTCATCATCGGCAACACTGACGACGACGACTTCAACCTTTTCGTCGGCATCCTCGTCGACGACGGTGGTTCCGTCGACGACATCATCTACGACAGCGTCGACGACAATCTCGTCGACAATACCGACGACGGCTTCATCTTACTTGATCATGTCCTCGTCGACGATGCAGACGCCGTTACCGTCGACGAAGCTGACGACGATGTACCCCACGCCTGGTCGTAAGCGCCCATCTTCCTTGCAGCTTACGCCAATGTATCCATCGACGACGTTCTCGTCGACGACACCGTCGACGAGGCAATTTTTGCAGAATCCTGCGATTGTGTCTCCTTTACCTCTTTCAACATTCTTGGAGGAATCTGATGATGATGGGATGTTTGGACCGGCTGATAGTCCTTCCCAATTACATGTAAAGTATCAGGAGGATGATGAGGATTATGGAGAATATTATCAACAGGAATATCACCCTCCTCATGCAAAATTGCAATATATGGAGCCAGTTCCGAACCTATGGTCCACCTTCCTGTTGCAATGGTTCAAGACCTTCAGGAATTATTACGAGACTATCGTACACGTTTTCCTTCAGCACCTGCTCCGCCACCTCCGCAGCCACCACCACCTGCTGTTTCACCACCTTGCACCTCTGTGCCTGTGTCTGCATCCTCCCTGGTGGGAGATACTAGTGGTCCACAACAACATCCGGATACCTCGGATGACAGAGAAGTTGAGGATAATCAGCCTCAAAAGGAAGGTCAAACAGGAGATGAATGGGATGACTATGTCATATCTACGCCAGCGTCTCCATCTCCACAGATGATAGAGTCTCCGCCAGAAGACATCGGCGGCTTTCATGCTTTAATTGAGAGAGCAGCATCACGTTTTCAGCTATCCCTAACAGTAAAGCAATCAGACTGCTTTCTTTATGATTTTAAAGACTTATCTAGAAAATCGGATAGGTCTATACCTATTGTTAACCACATATGGGAAGAGGGACTTAAAGTAATGAGGACACCAGCCACGGTTATCCCTGTCTTGCCTAGAATTGATAAGAAATACAAGGCTCCGGACGATGCTCCAGCGTGTCTAATAAGTCATCCTAAGCCTGACTCAGTAATTTCTCAGGCCGCACAGCGAAGATCGAGGAACCCTTGAGCGCCCAATACTGCTCTACCTGACAGGGAAGGGAGGCGCTTGGATAATATTGGGAAAAGGTTCACAACTACATCAGGAGCAACTGTTCGAGCTGCTAACGCTCTTGCGATTTGAGCCAGGTATGATCGACAGATGTGGTCGGACATTGCCCAATTTTTAGATCTCCTTCCGGAAGACAAGAGAATGCAAGCTAGAAAAATCTTGCTTGAAGGAGAAAGGTCAGCATCCGAAATTATTGATGCTTCCATGGATATTGCTTCTTTGGCTTTCCGTCAGCTTGCTGGAGCCGCTGTCCTGAGACACCAGGGTTGGCTGAAGGCAACTATGTTCCGCCCTGAAGTTCAAAGCAAGACCTTGGATATGTCATTTGATGGTGAATCACTCTTTGGCAAGCATATCGATGACGCCTTGCAGACCATCAAAACAGACACGGCTAAGGCTCTAGGAACGCTCCAATACAGAAAGACCCCCTTTCGTGGAGCGCGGGGCAGAGGAAATTATTATTTTCGAGGAGGTTATCAAAGGTACCAGCCTCAAACCTACACCTCTTACCGGCCATCCTACCAGCAGCAACAGCAATATTGTGCACCACCACAGGCTGCCTACTCCAGACAGCCTAGACGAAAGCAACAGGCTCAGCCCAGAGATTTGGGCCGTAAATAGTGACGACGCTTCGCTGCCTGCCGCACCTCAGTCTTCTTTGAAGAAAACCCCTCTCTCACATTTTTTACATCATTGGGAAGAAATAACATCAGACAAATGGGTCCTAGATATAATAAGGTATGAACATACCTTGGAGTTCACCACAACGCCACTTCATCACCCACCTCAAAGATCAACACCACCCCATCTTCAGTTATTAAAGAAGGAGGCATTGATAATGCTTCAAAAGGAGCAATAGAACGTGTTCCACGCTTTCAGAAAGGAAAAGGTTTCTACTCTCGCTTTTTCCTGATAAAAAAGAAGAAGTTGGGGGAATGGCGTCCCATTTTAGACCTCAGAAAACTCAACAAATACCTGCTGAAGAAATCCTTTCGCATGGTTACTCTTCAGGAGATCTTACAACTTCTGAACCATTCTGATTTTTTAGCATGCCTGGATTTGGAAGATGCCTACTTCCATATCCCTATCCACCCCAAACATCGAAAATTTCTACGCTTCTCTGTGGCAGGCGTGCATTATCAGTTTAAGGTCCTTCCCTTCGGCCTTCGCTCAGCTCCACGGGTTTTCACCAAATGCCTTGCTCCCGTGGCAGCATTCCTACGGCTGAAAGGCCTACAGATCTTCCCATACCTCGACGATTGGCTGGTGAAAGCCCCTTCTCTTCGTCAGGCTTCAGAAGACATCTTTCTGCCTGCAACTATTCCGCTCTCTAGGGCTGGCAGTCAATCTTCGAAAATCCATTCTAGCTCCTTCTTATCGGCTCCTAGGAGCTCTAATAGACACTCTACAAAACAAAGTATACTTGTCAACGGAAAGACTGAACGCCATCTATCTCTGGCTCACAACCTTTACAAAAGAAAGTGCGCTTCTGTACGTCTCCTCAAATCGTTTCTCGGGATGATGTCTTCCGCCATTCTCATGGTGCCTCATGCCGGACTAAGGATGAGACCACTTCAAGAGCAGTTGGACGCCCAATGGCTTCAAATATCAGGGTCATTCGACGACAGTTCGGATAACTCCGATCATGAAGGATGCACTCTTTGGTGGCAATCTCTCGCAATCTCTCTCTGGGACTGTCATTCCTTTCTCCTCTTCCAGAGTTTGTTCTGACAACAGATGCATCTTTGGAAGGTTGGGGAGCACATCTGCAAGACCTCCAAATAAGTAGCAAATGGAGTCTCTCTCTCTCCACGATGCATATCAATTTTCTGGAAATACGGGCAATCTTTCTAGCCTTCAGTCATTCCTCCCAAGGATAAGAGCATCCTCAGTCTTCATTCGCACGAACAACACCACCTGCATGCATCATCTGAACAAGCAGGGAGGAACGAGATCTCCGATCCTATCTTGGGAAGCTCAACAGATATGGGAATGGTCTTTAAAACATCATATAACTATCAAAGCGGAGCATCTCCCAGGAATAAAGAACGTCCTGGCAGACACCTTGAGCAGGTTGAATCAATCAAATCACGAGTGGAAACTCAACCAATCGGTTCTCAACCACATCTTCCAAAAATGGGGAACACCCAACTTGGATCTATTTGCGTCTCAGGGGAACCAGAAATGCCGGTTCTTTGCCAGCAGGGAACCTCAGATAGGGTCATGGGGGAATGCGTTTTCGATAAGATGGTCAGGAATCTTTGCGTACGCTTTTCCCCCATATCCCCTAATCTCCAGAGTGCTGATGAAAATGAAACGGGAACCGTGCCAACTCATCCTCATTGCTCCACGTTGGCCACGTCAGCACTGGTTCACGGAGCTGCTCCTGCTGTCGCAATCCAATCCTTATCGCATTCCTTCGTCAGCCACCCTGCTAACGATGAACAAGGAACAGATCCTACATCCACACCCAGCTTCTCTTCCATTGCATGCCTGGAACCTGAGTACAATGAGTACAAGGATTTAGTGATCCCTCAGGATTGTAAAGATATTTTGTCCAGGGCAAGAGCTGAGTCAACTACTAAAACATATAGGCTGAAATGGAAACGTTTTTGCTCTTGGTGCCATTGGAATGATACCCTCTTCACTCGTCCCCCAAAAATCCTGCCTTATCTCTTATCTCTGGCAAGATCAGTTCTGGCGTATACTTCAATAAGGGTACACCTTGCAGCCATCTCTCGATATAGACGGACGTCTGACGCCTCTTCTCTTTGTTCTGCTCGCATCATCAAACAGTTCATGAAAGGCCTGTTCAGAACTTTTCTCCTATTAGGCCTCCTCCACCGGAATGGAGCCTTAATGTGGTCCTTTCGCGGTTAATGAAACCACCTTTTGAGCCGATCCACAAGATAGAGCTCAAATTTCTCTCATGGAAAGTAGCTTTGCTTCTCGCACTTACGTCGGCCAGAAGAGTAAGTGAAATTCAGGCCTTCACCATTAAAGAACCTTACTTGTTTTTCACGGAGGAATATGTAATGTTACGGACAAATCCTAAATTTATTCCAAAAGTGCCATCCCAGTTTCACCTTAATGAACCTGTAATTTTGCGTACTTTTTTTCCGAATCCTTCATCTCCAGCGAGAAATCTCTTCACTCTTTAGATGTAAAAAGATGCCTTAAGTTTTATTTACAAAGGACAAAGCATCTGCGCAGAACGGATCAACTCCTAGTTTCCTATGGACCTGTTAAACTAGGATCTGCTGTTACAAAACGGACTGTCGCACGATGAATTGCTGCCGCTATTCAATTGTGCCTTTCAAAGGCGGGTAAACCGATTACAGCCAAAACCAAAGCGCATTCCACAAGAGCAGTGTCTTCTTCTGCTGCTCTCTTTGCTGGTGTCCCGCTGGACAACATTTGCCGAGCCGCTACCTGGAAGAATGCTCATACTTTCACGCAGCACTGTTGCCTGGACATGGCAAGTTATAGCGAGGCAGCAGTGGGACAGGCAGTCCTGCGTCATCTATTTCAATAAGGTAGGCCTCTAATTATAGAGGTATTCTCTCTTATCTGATATATGCATTTTTATATATATATATGTTTATATGATTGATATGTTGTTCAGTATTATCTCATTAAGGTATTTTATATTGGCATGTATGTTATAACCCACCATCCTCTAAGGTGCAAGAGTTTATATTACAGTGCTATTAAACATGCATGTTTATGAAACTGCTAGCTACTCTGATTCAAGCATGTGAATGTATGAAAGATCCAATACTGGAGAAGAAAATGAGTTACTTACCTGTAACTACGGTTCTCCAGTATTGGTATCTTTCATAGATTCACATGCAACCCACCCTCCTCCCTGGAGAGGCTTCCTTTATTCTCTAAGGTTTATAGTTGCACACTTGTGCTGGAAAATCTGATGAACCTAGCCTCTCTTGGGATTGTTCTAGAGGGTGCCATTGCCTGATTGGCTGTTGGTTAGTTTTGGTTCTTTTTCACAAAAGAATGTGGATAGGCTATTGCACTGACTTTTCATTGCATGGTAGAATCTATGAAAGATACCAATACTGGAGAACCGTAGTTTCAGGTAAGTAACTCATTTTCATACATACCAATTCCATAAAAAATAGAATCGTAAGAGAGCGTCCAAAAAACAATAGTGAAGAAAAAAGAACAGTTCCATAGATGCTCTTTCAATACAAAGCACAGTCTAAATATGAATGGAGTATTGAAGATAACTAGACCATGTTTCCAATCCAGCCAGGTAGAAGAAAATGCTTAATAGTTCAGCAGAGAGGAGAAACAAGGCTTTCCATTGCAGTGAAACGAAAGAGAAAGATCCTTGAATAATAGGAGCCTGAAATGCTTGTAATAGTCACAGAGCAAACTTCCTACCTGGAAGTGAAGATTCCCCACAGGAGGCTCAAGAGTCCAAACGGTAATAACTCCTTACCGCTACTTGACCGGAGACGCAACCAAAAGAAATGAAGGTCGATCAGAGGCAAGACTGAATAAAGATGCCGCCGGCACCGCGGAAGGCAAAGGATTAACAAAACAGCAAACGGCGTCTACGCGGTACAGAACTCCACCGCTAGACGAGAACTGCATGAGGACAGCACCCAGCAGGAACATCAGAAGCCCTCGAATGCGGAATCACCGGAGGGCTTTCGGCACGACTGAACTCGCTCAGCCGAGACGAGTTCTCCGAAAACATCAGAATTACGCACGCCGGTCGGCGTGCGGTCGTAACCTTTATTGGATGCTCCTCCTTTTGCTCCCATAGACTACTGGGAGATGTAGTTCCCGAGGAGTAGCACTTTGTAGGCTAACGGGTACGAATCCCGACACTTAATGTACGCATTCTTTTAGATAGTCTCCCAGCCCCCCTGGTAATGTTGGTTCATTTCTAGGTTTGCGCTATATAAATAGCAATACATACATACAAAAATATACATATAATTTAGAAAATATTTAAATGCATTTTATATCTTAAAAACCTATATTAAAAATTCTATAGTTAAAAAAAAAAAAATTCTAACAAAATATGGAAATAAATATAATTTTTAAATAAACATAGAGTAAAGAATACAAAGAATAACTAAACACAATATGCTAAAATTATAAAACCATAAACATGAACAATAACATTATTAAAATTAAAACATAATTTAACAAAAATGACTCCAAAATATAGAATGAAAAAATAAAATGCAAACTAAATACATTTTAAAATGAAATCACAAAATCCGTGTTAAAAAAACTTAAATAAACAAAAATATTTAAAATTTGGAGAGGTCAGATTGACTATTCCCCCTTCAAACTAAGCAACAGTAGGGACATTTTTGTACTTTGAAGGGATAATATTTACTACTTCCACTCCAACTTGAGCAACAGTAAGGAAAGTCTTGGACTTTGGAGCCAAAGTGGGGCAGGTGTTTGAAACTCGAAGGATTAGATTTACTATTCCCGCTCCTAAATAAAAAAAAATATTGATAATGCATAACCTATATTTCAACTAATGTATTAAAACATGTATAATATTTTTAACAATACATAATGTGTATAAATTTAATGAAGATTGTGTTAAAAAATATGAAGGTTTTTAATAAAATATTAAAAAGTATTTTCTAATTAAAAAGATTGAAATATTTATATTTAAAACACTTTCCACCCTGCTACCCTAAAACCTCAGCACCCATAAGAACACTGAAAAACAAATAATTCATTAAAAAATAGTATAAAATCAACTACTATATACAGATACTAAAACATAATATGATAAATGAATATAAATAGTCTCTAAAACAATTATCATTTACATAATCAATAATTTAAGTAACCAATCAGCAGTTAAAAGAATTAACAATTTTAAATAATCAATTAATCTATAAATACATTTACATGTTTAATCAAATTAACAAATTAAAATGTAAAAAATAGACTATAGAGAATTATAAAATCTAAATTAAAAAACAAATGTTTTCCTAAAATCCAATAACCCTCCAATAAATTAAGCTTTAAGCTATAATGGGGTAACCCTGTATTCCTCAGAACCTGGGTACCGTTTAGTATAAAAAGACAGTTGGTTCTGTTGGAGCCAAGTAAGTGTTGTAACAACAGTTGCTTAGTAATTGCATATATATGGTATAAATCTCTTACACTCTAGAGCATAAAATGACAAAACGCGCATGGGTCTGTTGCTCATCTTTTGGTATATTCAAACAGTTTTAAATTAGAATTTCAACATTTATTTATGAAGGCTACTCCATAAGTGCAAAGCGAAGGTGCTCTTGCAGTGCAGCAAGTGAAAAACTGTGACTGATTATGTACAAACCAGAACAAATTTTGACTTCAAAGAGTCAATTCAGAAAAATGCTATGGTGAGCCTGTCCAGAATAATAAAGTTTGTAAGTCTCAGTTGACAAGAGCAGTATATTACACCTTCTCTGCTGTGTGCCGGACTTTATATTTAGTACAGGCAATCTAATTCGATCATCAGCGTTTCGACCCTCAAGAGTTGTGGTGACTATGAAACATCATTATGGGGCTTCATCAGGACTGGGTGCAAAGCACCCTGGAGCCGTATGGTGCCTTGGAAAACTTATTTTTCAAGTTGGATGCATCCAACAATTTTCCAGTCAGCTGTTAGTAGAAGGCCGTTGCATAGATTTGAAGAAACTGGAAGCATTTGATTCGCTTTTGAATACGCACCCATTTAAACACAAGGAATCGTTCTTCCCAGAGGACTCTGTACAGAAAAGCAACCCAGACGCAGGATGTGACCCTAGAAGTTCCCCGGGCTCTTCATATGCTGTCCATTCCAACTTGAAAAATAAGTTTTCCAAGGCACCATACGACTCAAGGTGGCTTCTCACCCAGTCCTGATGAAGATCCATAATGTTTTAAACATCAAGAAGGAGATTCTGCAAATCCTGGAGTGGATGTCTTCTGATGTTTACTCTTGAAGTTTGGCTCACGGTATTAATTGCCAAGACAAAGTGGGATCTGTTTGAATGCCTTTGGTTTAGCATGATGCAGGATGGGGTTGAGGATAGATTTCCAGACAATGGTAGACTATTACCTGTATTGCTGTAGCTGGAGGGAGGGGACCCAGACACTGAAGTGAGAAGAGGGAGATTAGGCTTCCTGAGCACTGTCATTTGGTGGATGGCAAGGGTGAAGGGTGGTACATAATACATACAAATGTGACGAGAGAAATGATTGCAAAAAGTATAACCGCTGGCAATCGCTCGGGTTAGCATTCCAACCAATTTTTCTTCACCCACTAGATGAAGGAGGTCCTGGCCTGGTAGTTTGGGCTGGACTTTATTTATTGGACAAGGTCAGGACTGATTGGCAGATTGCTGGGTTCAAACTGAGGTGGCATGATGGGCAAAAGGACCATGGGTTGGAATGCCACCCCGAGCGATTGCCAGTGGTTAGACTTATTGCAAGCATTCCTCCCATCCTGTGTGTTTAAACATGAAGGGCGGGACTGCGTGTGTTTTCAAGGTGACACAGTTTCTAGGCCAGGCCTGTCCTTTGTCTGATTGCTACTCCAGAAAGGATGACACAGCCAGGTTCCAAAATCCTATTTCGAGAGCAGCCTGAGAAAGCGACTTGAAAAAGAAACCTCCCCACCCCAATGTGCTCTCTACAAAATGTTCAGCTAGGATATGCCCCCCAACATGTGAGCATGAGACCGAACAATCCGACAGTGCAACACGAAGCTGGCTGATGCCTCTGTGCAGGTGTCTCTCGAACCAAAAGACCAAACACAATTGAAGAAATGAAGGGGCCATTATGCATGCAAATCTGCCGCCTGACAGTCACCTCCTCCACCATCACTACCACTAGAATGAAATCACATAAAGCACCCAAAACAGATGTCTCTACCCTCTTGCTCAAAAGCACACAGTATATCGACTGGCTCAGAAGGCAATGGAGGTGTTACTGCGTGTGAATGTGAGCTCAATTAGTCTACTGGGAAACATTTCACACAGGGTTATTCCGACTATCTGTATAAACACAGAAAACACCTTGTCTCCCGCATCTTACTAAAATTTCTAGAAGGAGGAAGGAGGTAGGCAGGCTGTCTCTGCCAAATGAAAGCCCTCAGACCGGTCATCGATATATGGTTCACTTTATATAAAATTTCAAATAAATAAATAACTCTGATAATCCATCAACACTGGGAAAGAAATGGTTGTGCCCTGTCACATCTCATCCTCAGAAACGTCCTGCATCGGGTGATAAACTTCAAATAGATTTGCTGTATTCGGACCTTAATGTACAAAAGGTTAAAATATATACATATTGTGGGAATATAGTCGGTAAGAAGGACAAAAAAGGTCAAAGGTAAGGGAAAGAAAATGATGGAAGTGAGAAAAACAACAAATACAATAGTCTGGTGTGAATTAACTAAAGTAACTAAATAGAAAATATATGAAGGTAAAACTGAAAATGAGTTTCTAGTTCAATCGCCCTTGGTGTGTCTGATCTGCTGGGTGAGGGGAGTGGAAGGGGGGTCCCGCTAGTTTCCCAGTGTGGATCAGGTAGTGCACTTCTGACACATCCGTAAAACCATGATGGGGGAGAGGGAGTGGAGAAATAGTAGCACGGCAGAGCAGAGTTGGGACGGGTAAAGGGGGAGGTGGACCACCAAGGCAGGGTATGTCTTCAGTCGTGGCTGACTCATAGTAACGCAAAGCTCCTGTGAACAATGTATCGTTGTATCCCTGCAGAATGACATGACATTTTCCTTCCGGATTAGAAAACATGCAGATGCCTCCAGGCTCTCGCTGCCTTGGGTTGGAGTGGAGTTACTACAGACCTGCGGCCTGAGTGGGGTCCTTTAATCAGGCAGTGGGATATGCTTCCTCATCCACTTTCGATTTCTCTACTCCAAATCTAGACCTGCTTTGATCTCTAGTGCCCGTTCCTCTCTGCCCCTGCCGCCTGCCTCTGTTGCTCTTCTTTCAAATGTAAAGTTTCATTGACACCTAAAATGTGACTGTGGCTGGATATTGATTCAGTATTTGAAAGAGGTGTCTTGTAGATGTCCTCTCCAAATGCCAAATCTGTATCAGTGGTTTGTGAGTGTAATTCCTTTTGCAAATCATTGAAAGGTTAAGGACTTCCAAGTTGGAGTAGTAACTGATTCACAAAGTGTAAAGGTGTCCTCCGCGGACCTGTTCCCCTTTATGAATTTATGTATACGTTTTAGGGAGAGTAAGCAATAGCCGTTGGGATCACTGCCAACAGTTAGCAAACCCTTGTCGTTGTTTTTAAAGATGCTTGTTTCTTTTAAGCAAAACAGGCTCATTTAAAAATAAAAATAAAAGAAGTTTATGTAAAATCATTCATAGAAATTGTGGTCTGCTGTCCCTTGCAGGCACCCATCACTGTGATTTTGTCCAATCTAAGTGAGTCACAATTTGCGACCACCTCATGAATATTAATGAGGTAAGTTAAGGTAGGTTTGACTGCAACCCACCACAATTCAGAATTTTACGAACTGACCTAGAAGTACATAAGTTGGTTCACAAAGTTCAATTCTGGTCAAAAATTACTGATCACAAATTGCAACTGCTTCTTGTGACCAGCAAAATCATATATCGGGGCCTTGGATACAAATTCTTAGAGATTAACTTGAACGAAAATCACTTATAGAATGTGCAACTGTAATGACTTCTGCGAGATCAAAACCAGCTGTCCAGAAAAGTACCGAAAAGAAAAGAAGAGCATGCAAGTACTGGTGGAAACAGAAGGCAAAGTAATATAGCAGGAATTGGTAGAAAATGACGAGAGGATATTATAGTAGCTGTTGGTAGTAGAAGCATGTTGGAAAATAGCAAAGAAAGAATTGGAAGAAGCAGTGGAAGCTGAAGGTAAAATTATATAAGAGGAAAGATAATATTGCAGGGATTTGTACAGACAGTAATATAGCAGGAAGTGTTGGAAAACCGAGTGGAAAATAACTAATGAATTGGTGGGCAATGCAGAGGAGCAAAAAAGTGAAAGTCAGCTGCTGAAAAAGGAGGCATAGAGAGGCAAGTGCCACACAATGACAGGTGGTATTTTTTTTCGCACAGGTCCAAGATGCTGATGACACTGTTGCTCGTCTACAAACATCACCAGCATCCCTCACCTGGAAGGAAGGAATGGTGAGTTCTTCAAATGTAAAAGAAACTGAAATTGTCTGATCAATGATGTTTGTTTTGAAAATTCCTTATTTCATGGTAGGTTTATTTAAGGTATGTTGACTATTAACAAGGCGGTTGGTTGAGCTGTGAGACGGGCAGTAAGAGATTCCGATTTTAGAGACTGGTAAGATGGTGGGAGCTGTGGTAAAGAAGAAGGGCATGTTGGAAGAGATGAGAAGGAGAGTGGTGAGACACTGGGATGCAAACGAATATATATGTGAAAGGAGGATGAGAAAAAGGTGGAGAGAGGAGTGTTGAATGAGGTAAAAGGAGCGTTTCAGTAATGGTGAAGCACACATTGCAGTGAGGGTCAGAGGGATAGCAGAGCATCTGTTAGTGGAATGGACTAGGCCTAAAAAGACAGGAGCAAGAAATTATAGATTAGAATGTTGTAAATGAAAGAGGTTTAAATAGCTGTAAAAGAGACGGTTAAAGGTGGTGGAGCTGAAGTGCGAGATAACTCTGACCTTGTAGGATGTCAAAGGCCATATCCATTCACAGATGAATAGGGTGCCCATCTAATCATGAGATGTGAATATACCTGAAAAAAATGCAAAAAAACGTTATCTCTTCTTTCACCTACAGACAAGTGTGTGATCCCATGGAAAATGCAATCCATTGCCATACATAGAAAAATACGAATGTACGCTACCCAAGGTCAAACAGTGGTGCCAACATGCTTCATCTGTTACACGTGCTGTGGTGTGACTGCTGTTTGCAGACACCTTTCAAGTCACTTGTATGGATGTGGCACCCAAACGCTGTAGTCATGGCTTTCCTGAACACTATTGAGTTAACCAACTTATGGAGTTTCAGAGGTGAACAGCTCCTTAGATCTGTTTGATCTTAGTCACAACTAGATGTGAACTGTTGCTGAATCACATCCGATGAGTTAGGAGGCGTATCTGGTGTCTGTTTATCAAATGTAAGGGGCTTTTCCATTAACCACCATTCTTACAAGGAATAGAAGGTTTAAGGTAATTCTGCTTTACACTAATCACCAATGAAGATCGTGAACCACATGCTGTGCACGTTGCAGGTGTCTTAAATCATAACCCAGCTGCTGAATTTGTTTTTTTATCTGTCATTCTCTTATACAGAATGAGGTGTCAGAAAATAGTGAGCTAACGTGATCGAGCTGGGCACGCATAGAGGGGGCCAGATGGTCTTTGAAGAGATATGCACATAAATCTTGTTATTAGTTTAATGTAACATTGAAAGATCTTGATAACGTTATAAACATACTGTGAAGTGGGGTAGAGCAGAATCCAGCATAGTTCTTAGGGTACAAAACCTCGGAAAGGTGTGATTCAAGATTTCTTGGACAGAAATTTGTGGGTAATAGATTGTGTAAATTGGATTGAGCTACACAGAGTTATAGCCTGCCGCGGTCCGTGCAAGTAACAGCGGTGGGGCCGGGTGGGGGGGTATTTCGAGGGACGATGCCTAGGGAAAATTAATTATTTATTTAATTTTCCCTCTGCATCGTCCCTCGAAATATCCCCCCACCCGGCCCCACCGCTATTACCTGCACGGACCGCAGCTGGTTATAGCTGAGATCTCCCTTAGGGAGCTTCACTGATATTAATGAACACTCAATAGCTCTGCAAATGCATGGGGTCTTGCAGCACCTGAAAACTTTCAGCACCTGCCTTTCTAAAAGCATTGTTTCTTCCTTCTTAAAGAAGGCAATCAAACTTTTAAATGACAATCTAGAGACAGCTGCCTCAAACCTTTTAACCCTTCTTTGTTACAATGAAAGGAAACGGACAGATAAACTACATAGCTTTACAGAGAGAATAACTGTACTGTGCCAAGAACACTCCTTTTGTCAGTTAAGAGGGTGTTCATGTTAAATCTACCTCGTGATCTTAAAGGAAACAAGTCACCCAAGTCGGTTCTCAGGTCTCCCTCGAAAGGCGAGTGGGTGGTTCATGAATTAATTGAAGGTTCACATGATGGAGAACTCCGGTTACAGGTAAGTTACTTTTAATGGGATCTTCATTGATATTCTTGAACCTGTAGAAGATCAAGCTCATTGCAAGTAATGAAAGACGAGCAAGTGGAAAAGAGGTGGACACTGAAGATAGGACAGCACAAGGAACCCACTCCCTCAGTCTGGACTGCAGAGAATCTCTTTCATCTTTCTTCCTCAGAAATGTGATATAACTCAGAAGTCTGTTATTCACGATTCTTCAGTTCTTTGGTGATCTGCACCAGTGCCGTCAAATCCATGTGTTCTCTATTTGCACATCCTTCCCTCAGGCCAGAGAACTACATTTTTGCCAAAGTATCTAGTTGCACACAACATTTACTTACATATATGCATTCCGATAAATTTGTGTACCGAACAGCGCATCACATGCTAACATGTATGCAATCACGTACACGTGTATAATAAGGCTCAGACATCAGATTTCTGATGAAACACTCTATTCTCTTCCAGGGGATCCTCATCAATAGTCATAAGCACATGAATATTCCCGCCCATGCGCGGGACCCCGGAAAACATATAAAACATATATGTGGAAACCATATATGTAGCTTTAGATATATCCATATATATATATAACAATAAAAATACAATGCAGCCTTCCATATACTAGAAACGCTGAGCATTGTTGTAAGAATTTCCCTTGCCCATAAATACAATTCCAATAAAGCAGGGAGAAAGAAAACACATTTGAAAACTGCTTTAATGCACAGCAGAAAACATAATCCTGCAAAGAGGAATGAAAGAACATTGCCAGCACATAGGCTGCATTGTAGAAACATCAGTGTAGAAAGCTGAAAAGCTAACCCACAGAAACACACAGAATAAACTGGCACCGTGCCTTTAAGGCAGCCATGACCCCTAGCCTCCCATCATGCCTCAGGGGTGACAGTTAGGTCAGTTGTTCTTTCCGGCTCCTTCTGTCAGGACTCTGGTAACTTCAGCTCTCAGTTTTTTCTGATTTCTGTCAGAAATTGCTACTTATTTTTTGTCAAAACCTTTTACTTCGACTTTTTTTTGCTGTTGAAGTACTTTTCTGCTAATTTTGACAGAATTGGGCATAGTTTTCCAGTCAAATATGCCCTCTCTTTTTGACTCTTGCCCTTCCTGTGGCAAGAAAAAGGCTAAAACAGACTCCCATCCTGTGTGTATTCTTTGCCTTCCTTCTGATCATGCTCCCAAGGCTTGACAGCATTGCCAGTCACTGTCCAAAAGAACACTGAAGGACAGAGAGAGGATTCGCCTCTATGGGCTGGCTGAGAAGGGAAAAACTCCTTCAAGAGGTAGGTCTCCGATGAAAAAGAGGAAAGAGAGAGCCAGATCTTCATCTAGAAGTAAAGTTCCAGTCTGCTCTTCGCGCCAAAAATACCTTCATCGGCAGCGAAGACGTCGACGAAGAGACCATCGGCGGCGGGCTCGCCGTCGAAAGAACACCGGTCGTCGACGAAAACTACAGGTACGTCGGATCCTCCGCCCTCGTCAACCCGGCGACGATCGGCGTCGAGGAGTCGATCTCCGTTGGTGCGGGCTCGCCCAACGTCGAGGGATGGATCTCCGTCGTCACCGTGAATTCGGCGTTCGACGTCGAGACATGCTCCGCCGTCGCCAGTTCATCTGTAGTGTAGCTCCTATTTCCTTAATAGGCTCTGCGCATTGGAATAATATATCCTATCGGTTTGACATAGGACTAAGGTCGGAATGTCCCTATCGAGTATATTAAACTTAATTACTTGTGCCAGCTAGCTCAGAGGCCACTAGAAACTTCTTGACGACAAGAAGGGAGTAGTTTCTGGCAGCCGCAAAACATGACCACTGTGTTTCCCTTACAGAATCAGGACGTGTCCCAGAGTCGTAGAAACAATAGATAACTATTTCACTCAGCTCAGTCGTGCATGGTTCAGTTATTCTCAAAGTTACACAGAAATAACAGACGGGCGTTTCATAAAAAGGTTTATTGAACAGTCTTGTTTCTGTTGTAAGTTAGATGTGCTGTTACGATCACAAGACAATATGCGAGATTAATGTACAGAGTGAGCAGTAGAAATAAATAATACTGCGTTAGCATTATCTTTTTAGCATATATGCATTTACATAAAATGACACAGCCTAAAAATGAGAGTACTCATACGATGCGTTTCTAGCCTAGTTCTACCCCAGTGTTCCTAACCTATCCTAGGTGTAGGGAGAAGTAGAAGTAGGTGATGTATTCCTGACTAGAGTATACTAAGAGTATGTTACGCCTAGTATGCCAAGAGTCTAATATGCCAAGAGTCCCTCTAGGTTCTAGTCTGCTCCATACCTGAAGATTGAGAGAGGTAGGAATCTCTTTCCGGACTCGAACTCCAACACCCCGCAAGGGAAGTTAGATCACTGGAAGCTGGACTCTCTGCGTGCAGGAATGACAGCGTCTTCTCAGTGCGTCCGACCGGGAATCGGGCTCCTCTGAAGTCGAGGTCTCCTCTGATTTACAGGGGTTTGGGAAGGTATATTTATACCTGAAAATGTTAGCATTGACGTGAGTTGGGCAGCGAAAGACGTCATGAATGAACCCCTAAGGAATAATGGTTCATGCATAATATATGAGTCCTTGAAGAAATCAATAGTCCTGGCAAGGGAAACTCCCGCAGCCTAAGGGTTTGTTTTTTTCATGGACTCGTTGAGACGCTAGGGTGGACGGATGCCGGAATCCATGCCTGTATTTGGAGTGCATGGTTTATGCCTAAATAAGGTCAGGGATTTTATGCCTATATAAGGGCAAGGCGAATTGTGCCTATATAAGGACATGATTCTAGAAAAGCCCGTTTATGGACACCCTATAAAGTATACAACACCCACTCCTCTTTCGTGTATACGACACTAAAATGCTAAAACATTTAAATTGCTAAACATTTAGAATGGAGTACCGCATATTAAAACATATCCTAAAAAGCATTAAAAGACATATTTAAAAATGCAAAGGTTTCTGTACATCAGTAAGCAATGCTTATCATTTCCTGCATAAATTTTGAAATAAATGCAATCGGAATGTAATATAAAAGCAATATTTACATATGACGAAAATGATCGATAAGTTTGTTCAAAATCAAAGTCATTGCCTGTCATGAAAATTAAATGAACTGTTCTTAGACACACAAGATGACTAAGTGTCCCTGGAAGTACTGCCAAGTCTGTATTATAAGGGTAGTTCTACTTTAAGCAGATTGAAGTGCCATTTTCGTTCAAAAAATGGGACAAAAAGTTCAAATTTGGTAGAGTTCCAAGTCTTTTAAAAATGAAGGCCAAATTGTTGCTGTCTCTCTGGAACATAATATGCCGAATCAGAGTCAGTTTACGGGTCTGGTGTAAACATGAGCTCATCTATTTCAATAGACAAAACATCATCCACTGTCGTTGGTGTAAGTTGGAACACCTCGTGTAAGAGATTGATCGCACAAAGATGGGAATCATCGCTCTCAGCATAGGTCGCCGCAGCAATGTTCGCGTCCGTTGTTACCTGTGTGCCTGGAGTTGTTTCTCGTACCTCAGCAGCAGCAGGAGGCGACCCTGAGATCTCAATGAATGCTGACATCAGGATAGGGAGCCTCTGGGGACAACACAGAGCATGGGCCGTTATCGGGACCAGCAAAGTATCGACGTCCTTTGGCGCAGCTGATGGATATGTTAGACAAGTGTCCAACACGCATTCTTCACCGCATAGCAGGCAGCGTAGAACAGGTAAGATGCAATCTTGCCAGATTGGTCTGAATGACAGGAACCACGTGGTATTCAGGTCCCGTAGATGAGTCATGCCCAATAGCTGTACTATTCGCTCACGGCACTTTCTTTCAAGCAGAGCTTTCTCCATTTCGCTCGAAGTGATGTCGGCGAATAGGCTGGCCATAGCGCAATAGCAGAAAGATGAATAGAATTCCGGCAACAAGTGCGAGAATTAATGGTATGCCACCAAACACCGAATGTGCAAAGTTGGGGATGATTCCAAGTATTGCCTGGAAAGGTGCTAACAGACCGGAGCAAATGCTCTTAAATACATGTACAATCCGGTCGTATCTGACATGTTAAAGATACGTGATACCATTTCTACGAAATGTATAGGGCAGTTTGTACGTATTAAAGTCTGTATCTCAGCCGAAGTCCTTGCTACTTGTAGATCATAGGTTTCTTTGGCCGAGGTCAAAGGCACTGTTTGCTATAAAAGCATGGCTTTCATTCTGCTCAAAGTATCAAATCTTATAAAAGAGACGTTCAGCGAAGGCCATAGCGGCGACTCCCTGACTGTGTCTATTGGGGGAAACAATGCTTGCATACAGCAAGTGACCCTGGAGTTGACCGTTACTAGATATGGGATGCCTGGCAACATTCCACAGCAACTCTGATCATTCAACATGAGGTAACTCCCATTAGAAAGTTGTCCAAACGTTGGATTAATCACAGCAGCTGATGTACCCCGCTGATGGCAAGACAAGTTTGCCACAGAACCATTACAAGTCCCGTGTAAAGAAATGTCCTGACATATGAGTGAACCGGTCAGTGCATGTTTACAGTTAGTACCGCTAAGAAACACTTCACGATCCCCACTCCAACATCTATGTGTATACGGTAAATCCCAAGATGTCTTAATGTTTTCCTTACCCAGCCTTTCATATTTTCCTACTTGCATTTGTCTGAGGCAATACTGAAACTGAAAAGTTGTCACAGGTAATGTTATTTTGCCATGAATAACCCATTCTGTAGCTGGTTTTTCTGCCACTGTGAATGGTAACTTCTCCATTTTTTCAATGCTTAGCACTGTATACCTTGCTCCTCTTTGTGCCAATTCGATCTGTTTATCAGTGAGATTGTATTCTGCAAACAGAGACGACGTGTTGATGAAACGCCAAGGCACATAGCCCGCTCGCAAAGATTGCAGCGTCCATGTCAATGACACTATAGAACGTAAGTGGGATTGACCTTGTTGTAACATAGCCAAATCTTGTTCTAGAATGTCGATAGCAGAGGATACAATGCCATCCAATGAATAAATTCTGGAGGACAAAGTTGTTAACCCATTGTTGACCACAGAGAGTGTTTTCTCTAAATTAATACGATCAAGTTCACGTATTCGTTCTGCGGCCTCTATCTGTGACACTTTCCAAGCTTCATTATAAGCAGCATAAATGCCGGCATATATGAAACGTTTTTGACGCGGTTTTCTTGGTCCAAGCAAGAATTCCCTAAGATCAGCGTCTCCTGAAAGTAAGGATAAGTGTTGTTTCACATCCTGTAGTGTAGATTTATGCAGCCAATCGAGGCATAATTTTCCTACACTGTATGATGTTACTACCCCCGGATGTTGTCTTTGGACATATCTTGGGTCTGGCCTATGAATAGTAAAGCCCTGAGTTTTGTTCAAGAACCTTTCCTGACAGCTGTTTGTGTCTGTGGGCCAGATCAACCATTTTTTCCAATTTGGATGAGTTCTGTTAAGTTGTAGTATATTGTCAACTGTCACCACTGCCTTTGTATTATTTTCACTGGCAGGTGTTGGCACAGAAGGTGTTTTCATCTCTTTGATCTTGGCTAATCGAAGACAAGATGTTTGTTGGACGGTTTCATTCAAAAACAGTATTTGTTCAGGGATGATACAGGCTCTAAATAAAGCTTCTATACCCTGTACTTGCCAATCTTTACTACCCCAGTCAGTTTTTGTCTCAATTGTGTCTTTCCATAAGTCGAAACCCTGTGTAGACAGTTGGGCAATAAATGCTTCAGAATAAATCTGTTTCGTATTTGTTAACCCCTTCGCTGCTAGGCCTATTCCCCTCCTGTGCTAAGCCTTTTTTTGGCTATTTGGGGTAGTGCGCGCTTAGGCCCCTGTAACTTTTTGACCACATAAGGTATCCATGCCAAATTTGCGTCCTTTTTTTCTAACATCATGGGGATTGTAAAGGTACCCAGGGTTTGTGGATTCCCCTGGAGGGGACCCAGAAATTAGTCAAAATACAGCAAAAAATTTTTTTGGGGGGAAAAATGCGAAAAAAGGGCTACAGATGAAAGCGTCTTGATTTTTCCCCTGCAAATGGCATCAAAAAAGGGGCTGTGGTGCTGAAATCACCATCTTCCCAGCTTTCAGGGACAAGCAGACTTTTGTCAGAAAACCAACTTTTTTTACACAGTTTTGGCATTTTTCTGGGACATAGCCTATTTTTGCTATTTTTTGTGCTTTCAACCTCCTTCCAGTTAATGGTAGAAATGGGTATGAAACCAATAATGGATCCTGGAAAGCCATACATTTCTGAAAAGTAGACAAAATTCTGAATTCAGCAAGGGGTCATTTGTGTAGATCCTTAAAGTTTTCCTTATAGAAACTAACAGTTAAATAAAGAAAAAATGAAAATTAGTTGAAAAAAACAGCCATTTGTGTCAACGTTTTCACCTGTAACTTCTTCTAATTATGACAGCTATTTGAAGGCAATATACCGTTATATCCGCTGGACCTTTCTGGTTGTGGGGATATATAGGACTTGTAGGTTCACCAAGAACCCGACGAACCCAGAGCCAATAATTGAGCAGCATCTTGCAATGGTTTTTTATTATGTACCGGGTATATAGCAATTATTTTGGGAAAATGTATACATGGAAAAATTGTTATGAAAGACACCTATGTATTTCTGAAATGGGAACAAAATGTAGATTTTAGAAACAGTAGATATTTGCACATTTCCGAAATTGGGAGTACCCATACTAGCATGAGAATTATAGGTCATTTTTCAAAATGACTTATTTTTTACACATCGTCTTTCATTTGGAAGGCAGAAATGCATCGAAAGTCAATAGGTAATAACAGTTGCTCTACAATTCTGTGTTACCCTAAGTCTCCCGATAAAAATGGTACCTCACTTGTGTGGGTAGCCCTTGTGCCCACAACAGGAAATGGCTCGAAATGCAACGTGGACGTACCACATTTTCACAATGAAAAATTACCCTTTTTTTGCAAAGTGCCTAGGTGTAGTTTTTGAACCCTAGCTCTGCCGGCACCTAGGGAAACCTAGCAAACCTATACATTTTTGAAAACTAGACACCCAGGGGAATCCAGGATGGAGTGACTTGACTTCCTCCCACCAGGTTCTGTTACCCAGAATCCCTTGCAAACATAAAAAATTGTCAAAAAAACACATTTCCCCACATTTCTGTGGTGGAAAGTTTTGGAATCTGCGTGGATCCACAAATTTCCACACACCCCGCGTTCCCCAAAGTCTTACGAGAAAAATGGTACCTCACTTGTGTGGGTCGGCCTAGTGCCTGCGACAGGAAACGGCGCAAAACGCAACGTGGTCACACCTCAATTTCGCAGTGAAAAATGACCCTTTTTGGCAAAGTGCCTAGCTGTAGTTTTTGAACCCTACCTCTGCCGGCACCTAGGGAAACCTAGCAAACCTATACATTTTTGAAAACTAGACAACCAGGGGAATCCAGGATGGGGTGACTTGACTGCCTCCCACCAGGTTCTGTTACCCAGAATCCCTTGCAAACATAAAAAATTGTCCAAAAAAACAAATTCTCCCCACATTTCTGTGTGGAAAGTTCTGGAATCTGCGTGGATCCACAAATTTCCACCCACCCCGCGTTCCCCAAAGTCTTACGAGAAAAATGGTACCTCACTTGTGTGGGTCGGCCTAGTGCCTGCGACAGGAAACTGCGCAAAACGCAACGTGGTCACACCTCAATTTCGCAGTGAAAAATGACCCTTTTTTGGCAAAGTGCCTAGCTGTAGTTTTTGAACCCTAGCTCTGCCGGCACCTAGGGAAACCTAGCAAACCTATACATTTTTGAAAACTAGACACCCAGGGGAATCCAGGATGGGGTGACTGGACTGCCTCCCACCAGGTTCTGTTACCCAGATTCCTTAGCAAACCTAAAAAATTGTCAAAAAAACCACATTTTCCCCACATTTCTGTGGTGGAAAGTTCTGGAATCTGCGTGGATCCACAAATTTCCACCCACCCCGCATTCCCCAAAGTCTTACGAGAAAAATGGTACCTCACTTGTGTGGGTCGGCCTAGTGCCTGCGACAGGAAACGGCGCAAAACGCAACGTGGTCACACCTCAATTTCGCAGTGAAAAATGACCCTTTTTTGGCAAAGTGCCTAGCTGTAGTTTGTGAACCCTAGCTCTGCCGGCACCTAGGGAAACCTACCAAACACACACATTTCTGAAAAGTAGACACCCAGGGGCTTCCAGGAGGAATGGCTTGCTGGATCCCCTAACGTTTCTTACCCAGAATCCCTTGCAAACCTCAATTTTAGCTGAAAAATCACTTTTTTCACACATTTTTGTGTGGGAAAGTGTGGCATCACTGGCCTCACACAAATTTCCTACCACCCAGCGTTCCCCCAGGTCTCCCGATAAAAATGGTGCCTCACTTGTGTGGGAGGCCTAGTACCCGCGACAGGCAAGGGCCCACAACGCAGTGAGGTCGACCTCAAAATGGCCTTCACAAAACCACCTGGTTTTGCAAGGGGTCACCTGAGTTTTGGACCCTAGCTCGGCGGCCATCTAGGAAACCTACCAAACCCACACATTTCTGAAAAGTAGACACCCAGGGGCTTCCAGGGAGGTATGGCTTGCGTGGATCCCCCAACGTTTCCTTACCCAGAATCCCCTGCAAACCTCAATTTTAGCTGAAAAAATCACTTTTTCACACATTTCTGTGTGGAAAGTATGGCATCACTGGCCTCACACAAATTTCCTACCACCCAGCGTTCCCCAGGTCTCCCGATAAAAATGGTGCCTCACTTGTGTGGGAGGCCCAAGTACCCGCGACAGGCAAGGGCCCAAAACATTTTTTGATAGGCAATGTTTATGTTGCCTCAAACGTGTCCTTGCATGTCGCGGGTACTTGGGCCTCCCACACAAGTGAGGCACCATTTTTATCGGGAGACCTGGGAACGCTGGTGTAGGAAATTTGTGTGAGGCCATGATGCCACACTTTCCCACACAAAATGTGTGAAAAAGTGATTTTTTCAGCTAAAATTGAGGTTTGCAGGGGATTCTGGGTAAGGAAACGTTGGGGGATCCACGCAAGCCATACCTCCCTGGAAGCCCCCGGGTGTCTACTTTTCAGAAATGTGTGGGTTTGGTAGGTTTCCCTAGATGGCCGCCGAGCACGGGCCAAAAACCCAGGTGACTCCCTTGCAAAACCAGGTGGTTTTGAGATAGGCAATTTTGAGGTCGCCTCACTACGTTGTGGGCCCTTGCCTGTCGCGGGTACTTGGGCCTCCCACACAAGTGAGGCACCATTTTTATCGGGAGACCTGGGGGAACGCTGGGTGGTAGGAAATTTGTGTGAGGCCAGTGATTCCACACTTTCCCACACAAAATGTGTGAAAAAAGTGATTTTTTCAGCTAAAATTGAGGTTTGCAGGGATTCTGGGTAAGGAAACGTTGGGGGATCCACGCAAGCCATACCTCCCTGGAAGCCCCCGGGTGTCTACTTTTCAGAAATGTGTGGGTTTGGTAGGTTTCCCTAGATGGCCTCCGAGCACAGGGCCAAAAACCCAGGTGACCCCCCTTGCAAAACCAGGTGGTTTTGTGAAAGGCCATTTTGAGGTCGCCTCAATACGTTGTGGGCCCTTGCCTGTCGCGGGTACTTGGGCCTCCCACACAAGTGAGGCACCATTTTTATCGGGAGACCTGGGGGAACGCTGGGTGGTAGGAAATTTGTGTGAGGCCAGTGATGCCACACTTTCCCACACAAAAATGTGTGAAAAAAGTGATTTGTTCAGCTAAAATTGAGGTTTGCAGGGGATTCTGGGTAAGGAAACGTTGGGGGATCCACGCAAGCCATACCTCCCTGGAAGCCCCCGGGTGTCTACTTTTCAGAAATGTGTGGGTTTGGTAGGTTTCCCTAGATGGCCGCCGAGCACGGGGCCAAAAACCCAGGTGACTCCCTTGCAAAACCTGGTGGTTTTGTGAAAGGCCATTTTGAGGTCGCCTCAATACGTTGTGGGCCCTTGCCTGTCGCGGGTACTTGGGCCTCCCACACAAGTGAGGCACCATTTTTATCGGGAGACCTGGGGGAACGCTGGGTGGTAGGAAATTTGTGTGAGGCCAGTGATGCCACACTTTCCCACACAAAAATGTGTGAAAAAGTGATTTTTTCAGCTAAAATTGAGGTTTGCAGGGGATTCTGGGTAAGGAAACGTTGGGGGATCCACGCAAGCCATACCTCCCTGGAAGCCCCGGGGTGTCTACTTTTCAGAAATGTGTGGGTTTGGTAGGTTTCCCTATGTGGTTGCCGAGCCCCGGGCCAAAAACCCAGGTTCCCTTGCAAAACCAGGTCATTTTGAGATAATGTGTTGTTTATTTCTGCAGCGTGAAAATTTTGGCACAATATTGCAAGGAAAATGTGACAGACATTTTGAGGTTTGCAGGACATTGTGGGTACCATAACTTGTTGGGATCCACAAGAGAGATATCACCATGTACTCCCATGGGTGTTTCGTTTACGACAATATCGACAGTTGGTAGGTTATTCTTAGACGGAATGTACACCTTGGCAGACAGACTAAAAAGACAAAGATTACTGCACAGCCATCTATTCCTCAAGCACACACACATACTGGTTGGATTTGGCACGAGGGCAAGTGATGGTTCAGTATATACAATTTTATTAACAAGAGATTTCACAAAAATGAAATGCACTGTCAATAATTGAAAGGACAAAAACGGAACCAGTGACTCGCAGCTCGTGAGCTGTAAAGCCACGTCAAGGCCCCAACCGCTTTACAGGCCATTCACACACCTTTCATACGTGATACACACAAGACCATTCACACCCCCAGGCACGAAACAAACACATTACAACATTCACAAAAAGGGACAAGGTACACCCTGCTTGAGAAAGACAAAAAAAATATTACTGCACAGCCATCTAATCCTCAAGCACACACACACATACTGGTTGGATTTGGCACGAGGGTGAGTGATGGTTCAGTATATACAATTGTATTAACAAGTGATTTCACAAAAATGAAATGCACTGTTAATAATTGAAAGGACGAGAAACTGAACCATTGACTCACAGCTCGTGAGCTGTAAAGCCACGACAAGGCACCAACCTCTTTACAGGCCATTCATACACCTTTCATACGTGTGACAAATACAAAACCATTCACACCACCAGCCGCGGGCCCATCACATTACAACACTCACACCAGCAGACAGCGCCATTCAAGGGCCCATCACTTTCACACGCCCACATTCCTAACACAGCAACCACACAAGCTGATGGATTGCGTGGAGTGTCGCTCGGCTAGCAGTGTGTGTAGTGACCAGCAGCAAGTCACTACTCACACACTGCCAGCCGAGCGCCAGTCCACGCACACCGCCAGCCAAGCGCCACTCCACGCACACCGCCAACCAAGCGCCACTCCACGCACACCGCCAGCCAAGCTCCACTCCACGCACACCGCCAGCCTTGCGCCACTCCACGCACACCGCCAGCCTAGCGCCATTCCACGCACACCGCCAGCCTAGCGCCATTCCACGCACACCGCCAGCCTAGCGCCACTCCACGCACACCGCCAGCCTAGCGCCACTCCACGCACACCGCCAGCCAAGCACCAGCCTACACACACCACCATCACATTTAGGATTTTTTTATACAAAAAAGAAAACACAAACAAATTGCAAATAGATACAAATCTACTAACACAAAATCAGAAACTAAATACATTGCACTAATGCTAACCTTGAAACAGAACAACAATTCTTAAACATTACAGACCAGGCAGTTCACTTTACCACTCATGGTTGCTCCCAATAATTATTTTGCTTGTGGTACGCTCTATAACAAGCAGGCACACACAGCCCAGGGTTAGAAGGACACTCAGGGCAGTACATACGAGTCTCCTTCCGCGTACCTCTTCGCCAACAGACTCTACATCTCCTAGTGGGAAAGTCTTTTGAGGGTGTAGGAGGAATGTGATCAGGAAAGTGGCGATCTTTCAATCGAGCCACATCCTCCACCACTCCAACTCTAGGAACACTTGCCTGTTCCACAACAACAAGGCTGCCTATGACAGACTCCTGAAACTGAACAAAAGTCAACTTTGAAGCAGGAGAACACTCCTTGAACACAACAAAAGCATTGAAAGTTGCTAAATTGAAGAGATGGATGGCCAACTTCTTATACCAAATGTAAGATTTACGAATAGCAGTGTAAGGTTCCAACCTCTGATCTACTCTATCAACACCACCCATGTGCTTATTGTAGTCTAAAATGCACACAGGTTTGCGCACTTCAGCAATCTGACCCCAAACAGCCACAGGTGAAGTACTCTCATCATGGATGGTAGTCAGCATGTACACATCCCTCCTGTCCACAAATTTCACAGCTAGCAGTTCCTCACTACGCAAGGCACTGCACTGTCCCCTCTGAAGTTTTTGCAAACAAGCTCTTTTGGATAACCTTTACGGTTAGAGCGGATTGTGCCACAAGCAAAAGTATCCACTTTGAACAATTCCTTAAACAATTGCACAGCAGTGTAGAAGTTATCAAGGTACAAATGGTGGCCTCTGTTAAACAGTCCTCTAGCAAGATCCCACACAATTTTCTCTGAAACTCCAAAAGTGGACGGACAACCAGGGGGTCAATAGTGGAATCCCTACCAGTGTACACACGCAAATTAAAAACATATCCTGTCCTACTCTCAGACAACATATACAGCTTAATTCCATAGCGTGCCCTCTTGCTAGGAATGTACTGCCTAAAAACCAAACGGCCCTTGAACAGGACCAAAGACTCATCAATAGATATTTCTTTCCCTGGAGTATAGATCTCTGAAAATCGATCTACAAAGTGATCAAGAACAGGCCGAATCTTAAAAAGACGGTCACATTCAGGGTGATCTCGTGGCAACAAAATGCAGCATCCGAAGCAAAAGTAAATACCGATCACGAGTCATAACTGCAGGAAATATGGCCGTTGCCATCAAGGGACTGGTAGACCAATATGAACCCATGGACGGCTTCCTTATCAAACCCATCAAAAAAGTCAAACCCAAAAACTTCTTCATCTCTTCCAGATTTGTGGGACTCCACCGGGTAGCTCTAGAATGGGGCCTAAGTCTGGCACTGTTGTCCCTCAAAAACTGTTCAGCATACAAATTAGTCTGCTCAACAATCTCACCCAAAAATACATCATCCATAAACAACTGAAAATACTGTATAGGCAAATAATGTTCACAATCCACTCTACACCCTGCATAACCACTAAAGGCAGGCAACACCGGCTGCACCATGTTTGGATCAACCCAGAGTCCAGCACTTCCAGTAGGAAGCCTAGCAGCCCCAGGCTGCAATCCAGATGCCTCTTGCACCATCGGCACAGTAGTATCCTTCTCTAAATCAGGCACTTCATCTGCACTGAGAGTACCTTCATCATCCGATGATTCCATGTGGAGAGAAAACTCACTGCCTGAATCTTCCCCTCCCTCCTCTCCCTCAGACGCACTGTCAGTCTCATAATCCTGCTCAGAGGAAGATTCAAGAAGCAAACCAACCACCTGCTGAGCAGTAATTCTACGGCTAGCCATAATGCTTACTAATAAAGGTTACTTGTCAAACAAGTCAACAACAACAAACCCTTTGTAAAAAAAGAAATAAACAAAATGTAGCTTTATCACAAAGACCTATATACTCCAACACTATACCACTCACGTGACAGAAGCAGCTAGACTCACCACCACCTACTCTGCACAGACACAGTAAGGATCAACAATATCCCACTAAAAAAGAAGAAGAAAAAAATTACACATAAGACAATGCAAAACATCGCAAAGAATTTCATGCTCTGAACACTAACAAATATGCTGCCATTATGGCACCACTTACAAAAAATTCATTCATGCATGACAATAATACTCATTTGGAGTACACACAACAAAAATATTTTTCTTACCAAATAAATGCAATTACGCAAAACTGCAGAACCACCACTGCCGAAACCGCAAACAGGAATCAAAAGCTTTACACTAGAATAAAAAGGAGAAAAAAAACCATTACAATCACATATGCAAATAATGCACCAGTCCACACACAATCCACCAGCCAAGCTAAGGGGTAGGTGGGCCTAACAGTATAAATAAAATATTCACCCCCGTAAAAGGGAGCAACCCTTGCCCTTTTGGCCACTCCCCAACACAAAAATTAAAAAAACCCTGGTGTCTAGTGGCTTCTGCCCTCCTTGGGGGCAGATGGGCCTAAAAACATACTGCTATTCTGCCACCCAAGGGGTCACTCTCCACAAATAAAAGCCTGGTGGACTAGTGGGAAGATACCTTTATCTTCCGCACACGATCTCTCACTACTCAACTCTACTCTCAACTCTATTCACAACTGGATGTTAGCTCACCAACTCATTCTGAATCCCGCCAAAACTGAATTCCTCCTCCTCTCTACCTCTCTCTCTCACCTCCTCCTGTTCAATCTTGGATGGATCAGCTGAACCTACTCAACAACAAACCCATCATTGTTGACAGCGCTAAATCCCTAGGTGTCATTCTTGACAAAAGACTCAACCTAATCTCCCACATCAACTCTATTGCTAAGAACGCACGTTACCAGTTGCGCCTTCTACGGGGGATCCGTCGGTTCTTCCCGGAGAAAGACTTAAAAACCTTGGTACAATCTCTGGTTCTCTCAAGGATTATTGCAATTCTCTTCTGACGGGCCTACCCAAATCCCACCTCTCCCCTCTCAAATCCATCCTCCATTCAGCAGCTCGCCTCATTTCAGGGTCTAAACGAAGCGACCACGTCACTCCTATCCTCTCTTCGATGGCTTCCGATCGAGGCAAGATCGATTTACAAAACTGCCTGCATCACACACAAAGCCTTACACACCTCCTCCCCTCGTTACCTGGCAAATAAATTGAAATTGTCAGGTGGCTCTCGCCCTTCTCGCAATGCGGAAAAGCTTCTGCTTGAGCCCACCCCCCCGTCTTCAAAAAGGGAAAGATCGATGGCGCAATCCTTCTCAGGAAATGCGGTGAGAATCTGGAACTCGCTTCCCCCATTGCTCCATGCCACCTCCTCTACCCGGATCTTCAAAGCTGACCTCAAATCTCTTCTCTTCCAAAGACACTTTCAGAACTAATACTTTCACTCTCAGCCCCCTCTAGGAAGTTCGCTCTTCATTGTAAATTTGTACTTTTTCCTGTACATTCCTCACCCTTGCGTGCTGGAGTTTATGTACCCTTCTACCTATACACACACAGTGTAGATGCAGTTCACAAACGCAGATATATTCTAAATTTACCTAGTCCAGTCCACATAACCTGTGTCTCTATGTAGGCAATACACGTGTCCTGCTGACACTCCTCATGCACTGACCAGCACCTATATAAATCCCCCGTGCACACAGTCAACATGCATATGCATTGTACAAAAATCCTGCAGCGCAAAGCTGAACACCAGTGCACATTAATTACCCACCTACACAATACGCTCACCGGTGTGAATTGGGAGCAGTTTGAATTGACGCGTCCTAGCCACATACCAATAATAACTTTGTGGTCTACTGCCCATTTACATTTCATGGAGAAGCAAATTAAAATAAAATAGAAGCTGGGGTGTACACACACACACACACACACACACACTCTCCTCTCTCTCTCTCTCTCTCCTCTCTCTCTCTCTCCTCTCTCTCTCTCTCTCTCTCTCTCTCTCTCTCTCTCTCTCTCTCTCTCTCTCTCTCTCTCTCTCTCCCTCCCTCCCTCCCTCCCTCCCTCCCTCCCTCTCCCTCCCTCCCTCGTGCCTAGTGGGCATTCCTGCTGCACGATCACATGATCGTGCAGCAGGAATGCACAAAAGAGGCATCGGGGGAAAGGAAAACCCTTTCCTTTCCCTCGATGCCTCTTTTGATACTAAACCCCCCTCCCCGAGCCAAACCTCACCTGATTTCCCGACGCGCTGGAAGCAAATGGCTTCCAGCGTCGGCGAAGAAAGGGAAACCCTCAATGATGTCAGCGCGCCTCGCGCGCTGACGTCATTGATGGGGCGGGGGAGGCAGGGGAAGCCCTTCCCCTGCCTCCCCCAAAAAACCTAACGATCGGATTCCCACGGAGGGAGCGCCAGCGCTTCCCCGTGGGTGGTCTTATGACGAGCTGGACTCGTCATGAGCACACGAGCACTGTGTGCCATGACGAGTCCAGCTCGTCATAAGCACCGAAGGGGATAAAGGGTCAGAGCAGGATCTCAGCGGCAGACGAGGAGAAGGAACCTCCTGGTCACAGGAACTACACGAGCATTGCGCTCGAGAAATCCAAGGATGCAAAGACCTCCATCAAGGATTACAGCTAACTTTTCAGGGTGTAAATGGAGAGAAGCCACATCTGCTTAACCACGCTCACGAATTCTACACGAGAATTGCGCTCGAGAAAATGAAGGATGCAAAGACCTCCATCAAGGATTACAGCTAACTTTTCACGTTGGAAATGGAGAGAAGGCACATCTGCTTAACCACGCTCACGAATTCTGCACACCTGCCCTGCATATTTATCCAAGAAGATGCCACCGTTTTGTGCAATAACTCTACTCAACTGTAGTACTGTCTACTGGCTAATCAGTAAGTGTTACCTCGTTGGGTAAATGTATAGTGCCTTTCCTACACTACAGCTGCGTAAAGGACCAGAAGAATTGTCTCCAGTGACCTGTGTGTCTGTAATTTTGCCACCGCGCCGAAAGCGCCGGGAACCTTTGATTAAGCTGTCCATCATAGTGGGGAAAGGGCGGGCAGACGTTGCATACCGCTAGTGTATGTGTGGCGGGGCCAAACGGGCGGGGCTTCTAGGCCCGTTCACATGCCTCTTGTTTATAAAGGGTCAGAGCACGATCTCAGCGGCAGACGAGGAGAAGGAACCTCCTGGTCACAGGAACTACACGAGCATTGCGCTCGAGAAAATCAAGGATGCAAAGACCTCCATCAAGGATTACAGCTAACTTTTCACGTTGGAAATGGAGAGAAGGCACATCTGCTTAACCACGCTCACAAATTCTGCACACCTGCCCTGCATATTTATCCACGAAGATGCCACCGTTTTGTGCAATACCTCTACTCAACTGGAGTACTTTCTACTGGCTAATCAGTAACTGCTTCCTCGTTGGGTAAATGTATAGTGCCTTTCCTACACTACAGCTGTGTGTAGGAATAGAAGAATTGTCTCCAGTGACCTGTGTGTCTGTAATTTTGCCACCGCGCCGAAAGCGCCGGGATCCTTTGATTAAGCTGTCCATCATTGTGGGGAAAGGGCGGGAAGACGTTGCATACCGCTAGTGTATGTGGGTCGGGGCCAAACGGGCGGGGCTTCTAGGCCCGTTCACATGCCTCTTGCCCTCCCTCCCTCCCTCCCTCCCTCCCTCGTGCCTAGTGGGCATTCCTGCTGCACGATCACATGATCGTGCAGCACGAATGCACAAAGAGGCATCGGGGAAAGGAAAACCCTTTCCTTTCCCTCGATGCCTCTTTGATACAAACCCCCCTCCCCGAGCCAAACCTCACCTGATTTCCCCGACGCGCTGGAAGCAAATGGCTTCCAGCGCGTCGGGAAGAAAGGAAACCCTCAATGATGTCAGCGCGCCTTGCACGCTGACGTCATTGATGGGAGGGCGGGGGAGGCAAGGAAGCCCTTCCCCTGCCTCCCCAAAAAAAAACTAAC
This sequence comes from Calotriton arnoldi, assembly GCA_963921515.1. Lineage (NCBI taxonomy): Eukaryota > Metazoa > Chordata > Amphibia > Caudata > Salamandridae > Calotriton > Calotriton arnoldi. The sequence continues at coordinate 2,659,634 of CAWUFW010000809.1, forward strand.
AATCGGATTCCCACGGGGGGAGCGCCAGCGCTTCCCCCGTGGGTGGTCTTATGACGAGCTGGACTCGTCATGAGCACACGAGGCCAGCTCGTCATAAGCACCGAAGGGGTTAACATAATTTTCAGTCCTGTTTTGTTTACATTTTTATAGTAAAACGTTTCTGGGTCAGATGTATTGTAACCTGAAAAATATGGAAACTTACTAGCAAAATTTTTTTGAACTACCTTGTGGCGGTGTAGGACAATGTTCCCATTGGTTAAACATAAATACATTTCTTGGATATGCAGTTTTGTGCAAATAATGATGACCATAGTGGTTATAACAATACAGTTCTTCATAGTCTGATGAACCTTCTAAATATTCATTTTTAGAAAATGCAGCAGATTTTTCTAGATCAAACATTATGGCAGTCACAGTCTCAAAGTCCCAATCATCTGAATAGGTACTGGACGTAATTAAATCACTTAGTGAAATTTTAAACAAATGTGGAATGTTCAATTGTTCACTCGGGCCGAAGATTTCATAATCTGTTTTGTCCCACACTATACCATCCTGTATAGGAACAGCTGTGATGTTCACTGATGACAAGTCTCTTGCTTCACGATGGGAAGATTTATGAGGTTTCAAAAGTACATTCACGTCTTTTCCTTCACTGTTCACATGGATGTATCTGCCACTTATAAGCACGCTAACAGTTGTTACCAAAGCTAGCCAGAGCAGAAAAACAAAAAGTCCAGATGTAATCCAGAGTTCAATCCATGGAGAAACCAGATAAGTCTTTTTCAGAAAGTGAATACAGTCTTGTACTTGCTGCCTGAGTTTGAATGATGCTGGCGTCGTTTCAGTTTCACTTGGATCTTCTGAGAACGTATCAAAGTCAATGAAATAGCCAGAAGCAGTTCTGTCAATTGTTGGAATTGCATCAGGATTTGTTGAAATCACAGGAGACAGTTCTTCACGTGTCACGTTGGTGTAGACAGGTGTATTTGGACGAACTGTTATTTGGTTGTCAAGAGGGATGAGTTCCATAGCTTTGTTGCTTAGTCCTTCATTTGTTACAGCTGAATTCTCGATTGTGATCAGTCTTTCAGTCTGAACCTCTTGAATAGTAGCGAGAGGAGTGAGTCTGCTACTAGGTCGGAGTCCACGAGGCCTACTGCTTAGTATTGGCCACATGTTGTGGTTTGATGAGGTCGATGGACACAAATCTTTTCTCCTTTCTTCCAGCAAGGGGCGGCAGAAGTACTGTTCTTGTTCCTTGAACTGCTAGAACAGGTACCGGTTGTCTGTAAGAAGGTCCAAATTCCTTCTTGTCCGCAATTTTTTCCCTGACTAGATCCCCGACTTTCGGAATCCAGACAGGCCTTGCTGGGACCGCCGATATTTCCCCAGTGGTGGTTGGCTGTAGGGAGACGTTGCTTTGTTTCGTTCTTAATTTGTTAAGCTCCTGTAAAACAGCCAAACGATCTTTGATATTAAATGCTTTATTTTCCACCACTGTGCCTACGTGTTCTAAGTCTGGAACCCACATTCTTGTCCCAAATAGGACTTCATATGGAGTGACCCCCCTAGAGAACTTCTTGGCAGATTGTTGAGAGCGCGCTGTACGCTATTGAGGTGTTTGACCCACCCATCACCCGAACCTAATACCCTAGCTGTTATAGACTGCTTTATGTCCCGGTTTTTCCTTTCCAAAACAGAATTTCCCTCAGGATGGAATGGAGAGGAGTACCGCAATGCAACGCCCAGACTGGCCATGGCCTCCTTGTAAGCCCTAGAGCTAAACGCAGGACCCTGGTCAGAATGTAGCGTGCCTATTGCGTATGTGCCGATAAAGACTCACAAATCTTTTATAACAGTTCGAGCGTCAGCCGAGCGCTGAGGCCATAACCATAGGAACCTAGATTTAGTATTTGCGGGAATGCCTTTGTCCAGTGGGACGCCGGCGAGTAGATAGCCTAATGCTGTCTAACAGTGGTGTCTGTACTGGGCTGCCGCATTCGCAGCATGGTGTCTGGTGGCTCTCTCGCTGTAATTTACACTCTAAGCAGTTGTTGATAAATATGTGAATGTGTGTATTCATTCCAGGCCACCAGTACATCTCTTTTAATTTCAAAATTGTGTTTGAGATCCCTTGATGTGACAGACCCTCCCCCAAATGAGTTTCATAAATCAAGGCTGCTCTTCGTTCCATGTTTGGAATTACCCTATCCCCCACTCCAGGGATTTGAGCAAAAGGAACGTTGTTCGCATCAATTACATAAGAGTACTTGAGTGGAAACTTTTTTGGTAACGCTGCACTGCTGCCTTTGCTTGAAGCATTGACAGCTAACATTATCTCACCGTCTATTTTTGTTTTTGAACAAGTGATCGCAGCTACGGAAGCCGTCTGAACAGCCCCCTTTGCGGCTTCGTCAGCCAATGAATTCCCTGCAACGTGAACGCCATCACGCTGATGACTCAGTGTGTGAATCACGTGAGCCTTTGGTAGTTCGTTTTTCAACTGAACTACTTGTTCCCAAAGCAGTTTGTGCTTTATTGTGCCACCTTTCGCATCTTTGAAACCATTTTCAAGCCAGGTTCGTATATAGTCATTATACGACTGAACACAGTAAAAGGAATCGCACACGATTAGTGTGAGGAATTCTCGATCCGTACTCTCAAGTGCCAGTTTGAATGCTTGTAGTTCAGCTCGTTGAGCTGTACAATCACCTAGTGATTGAGTTTTTGTGACCATAGGTCTGAAGATGCCATCTCGCATGCGACCTTTAACGATAGCACACGCTGCACTGTAAGCTTGCTTACTCCCAGTTGCGGGCTGTGCGGATCCGTCAGTGTAAATTACGAATTCATACTGATCGAGAGGCAGAATCTCAGTGGGCAGAGGACATTCTTGTTCATACTGGAGAAATGCTTGTGTTTTTAAATCTGGATCAAAAACATATTCAACATCAGGTGCAGCAAGAGAATTAACCCATTGTATCCATCTCGGATGTAGTGCTTTAGCATTTGGAATGCTTGCTTTTGTTACCGCTTCTAAAGCTGGTACTGGGGTAACGACAATTATGCGTTTCCCTTGGGCTAAGGCTCTTTCTTTTGCTACAGCTGTTTGAACTGCAGTTAGAATTTTTTCAGTTGAACTGAAGCGCATTTCTGCTTGTGTGTACAAATGGGATTTGTACGCGATTGGTAATTTCTCACCCTCATTGAAGGTTAAGTAGGTGAATCCACATTGACCCGAAATTATTCGAATCACCAAATTTCTTTGACTTACGCGTGTTTGTAAGTGATTTGTTGCTAACATGTTAGCTTGGAGTGAACGCAAGATTTCTGTGTGTTCCTGTGTCCAGTTTTTGATTGAAAAATCAGGTTTGATTAATGCGTAGAGAGGTTTAACCCTTTCTGCATAGTTTAGAATGTATGTTCTTCCAAAATTTAGGAATCCCAGTATTGATTGTAAGTTTTTTAGCGTCTTTGGAGGTTGGAGCAGTGCACATTTCTCTAGAAAGTTAGCTGCCAAGCTCTTGCCTTCACTTGAAAGCTCATATCCCAAAAATAGGACATTGAGATGGGCAATTCGGGACTTTTTAAAGTTGATCTTGTAGCCCTCAGAGGCGAATCCCAATATAATGGTGCTCACCCTGTTCAAGTGTTTTTCCAGGTCATCATCTGTCAGATAGATGTCATCGACATAGGACAATGCCTCATTGTCATAAATTTGTAGTAACTACGTTACCCTCGCTGAGAATAAACCTGGGCTGTTCTTGAACCCTTGTGGGAGTCGACAAAAGTGACGCTGGGTCCCCATTATGGAGAATGCCGTTAAGTACCTGCTTTCAGGTGCTATGTTTTGACAAAAGAAACCATTTGAGATGTCTAATGTTGTTTTGTATTTTTTACGCACAATGTTCTTCATTAATGCTGTGCTGTGTGCATTTTGCACTGCAAAAGTTTTAGAACAAGTATTTAGGTGTCTGTAGTCCAAAACTAGACGATATGTATTGTCTGGTTTGGAGACAGGAAACAAAGGATTGTTCATGGAGGAGGTGCATGTTTCAATCACCCCTTGATATTCAAGTTGATCTAAGATCTCCCTGACCTGTTTTTTAGCTTCTTGCTTAATCGGATACTGCCTCTGTGCAGTTGGTTCATGTTTCAGATTTATTTTATGGTGAGGTGAGTCCTCATCCCATCCTACATGATTTTTATATAATGCTGGAGCCTGGGCCACTGCCCATTTTCTGGCATATGTATATTTTAAGTGAATTGGAATGTGATTGGAGAAGGCAGGCATAATCATGTCCTCGCCGTGTGGGCACTCCCTGACAAATTGTGGTGGCCAGTCTTTTTCTGCTAGAAGTATGTCATAACCCTTTGATAGTTTTTCCCAAAAGAGTGCTTTAACCTGTCTAGGTTTGTCTCCCTCCATCCGGAGTGTTATATCATATAACTTTTGTGGAGCACTAACCCTGGTGTCTACAGTTTCTACTGTAATGTACTCATTCAAGTCCACTATCTCCAGAAGTTCCATCAGGTTCTGGCGAGCTATTGTGACTTCTGCTGCACTGTCCAGCATTGTCTGAGCCCATTCTCCGTTCTTGAGTTGCGTTCTCAGAATTCTCGGCATGTCTTACTATTAGACCTGCGACTTTCTTTTTGGAGAATTGAGGTTTTGCTTTAGTTTTTGGAGCGTGTTTGTCGTCTTTCGATTTCACGCGTTCTTCTCTATGTTCTGTTCGTCCTCTTCTTTCCGAAGTCTGTGATGAGACCTGAAAGGGACGAGAGGAACGTGTATCAGTGTCTTGATACCTATCAGGTTTTCTCAAATTATCCCTATTCCTGAGGTTATACCTCCTTTCAGAGGGCTCCTTTTGAGGAGACCTACCTCGGGATTGAGACCTTTTCTCATTTGAATTTTGTTTATTAGTCTCCCACTTCTTTTTAGAAGATGTAGGAGTTTGTTTAATTGAGTCCTTCTCAGGACTTTCAGATAGTTTTGGTTTAACTGGTCTCCCACCCAAACTATCTCTGCCTAATTCTGCATAGGATTGTTCTATAATTCTGGGTAGCTCTGTTTGATGTTCTGTAACATCAAATTCCCTTAATTTTTGTCGGATCGCCACTGCTGCTGCCTCCCTTTAATATTTGATAATATTATTGTTGAGACCTGGTCAAAATTTTTCAGTAATTTCATACCTAAATTTAAAGCAGGCTCTGCCCCGTATTCGTTTTGAATTTGTTTAAGGACATCAGGTATTACCGCAATTGACGGAATGCCGTGTGTTTTAGTGTAGATGGCAGCAAAGACTGAGCCCCAAGTGGTGCAGTCTTCCAGTTGTGGTGTGATCCCCATTGGTAAACTAATGGTTAGTATTCTGTGTTTCTCATGTGGGCTAGTATTTGGAAATACTGCTTCGATTTGAGTAATTTTTGAGCTATCCAAAACGGGATTTGCTCACGCTTAGTGGGCATTTTACCCATGACTGCGTATAGAGTCTGTGGTGTAATTTTTAGAGTATTCCCCTGGTGAGGGGTTTGATTTGGAAGTGTTAATGGTGGTTGGACTGTAAAAGTCCGCATGACATATTGAACCAATTGTCTGTAGATTTTTATTAACTCTGTGAGTTGAGTAAGTAGTTCCTCATCTGACATTATTTCTATGTCGGGATGAGGTGTGTAGCCGGCTAGAATCGGCCATGTTGCTCCTGGTCTACCTAGTGGACCGAGCCTGGTTATATTTTTGTGATGTTTTAGGGCGCCTTTAAACCAGAGCTGATGCTCTTGGTATGTTAATGGAATTTCTATATCCTCGAAAGGAATGTATTCCTCTGGTGGTTCATCTTCTTTGTAGAAGTGAAACATGTGTGTTACTGAATTGGATTCAGGAAATATTACCCATGAATAGAATACCTCTGTCTGAAAGGATTCATGTGCCTCTATCACGAAAACTGCTCTACCTCCTCTCGGTGATAGGCCATGTTTTATAAGTTTTAGAGTAATGGCTCTTCTTAAGTTTGGAGCGATGTCGATGACACCCTCCTCGGTTTCATTTAAACCGGTGTTGTTAAAAAATGCTGGCTGGGCTGGATCAGCCGCAGCTCCACCGTTTCCGGCGGGATTGTCCCCGTTTAAGGACATTTTGTTTTATGAAAAATGTAGAACAAGTTTCAAGGAAACAAAGATAAGGTGCACAATATTGTGGAACACTGTATCCTTCAACGTTGAGCAAACCAAACAGCTAATATATAGGGTTCTGCCCTATGTAGCCGTGGCGGATACTTAACCCTGCCCACTCCAGACGTCTTTAGGAGTATATGGGTAGGGGTCTCTGAGAGAAAAAGAAGAGATGCACAGCTGAGTTACTCAGTATCTAACGTTGAATTACTGCCTTACCAAACGTTGGGCGCCATGTAGTGTAGCTCCTATTTCCCTAATAGGCTCTGCGCATTGGAATAATATATCCTATAGGTTTGACATAGGACTAAGGTCGGAATGTCCCTATCGAGTATATTAAACTTAATTACTTGTGCCAGCTAGCTCAGAGGCCACTAGAAACTTCTTGACGACAAGAAGGGAGTAGTTTCTGGCAGCCGCAAAACATGACCACTGTGTTTCCCTTACAGAATCAGGACGTGTCCCAGAGTCGTAGAAACAATAGATAACTATTTCACTCAGCTCAGTCGTGCATGGTTCAGTTATTCTCAAAGTTACACAGAAATAACAGACGGGCGTTTCATAAAAAGGTTTATTGAACAGTCTTGTTTCTGTTGTAAGTTAGATGTGCTGTTACGATCACAAGACAATATGCGAGATTAATGTACAGAGTGAGCAGTAGAAATAAATAATACTGCGTTAGCATTATCTTTTTAGCGAAACTTGAACACGGCGCCAGGACGGACGTATGGATACGCCGCCGGTTACTTTCCTGATGTGAGAAAGAGCTCGAGAGAATCTAAAAGCCCCACTTCAAAAAAGAAATTTTAAAGGAGTTCTTCTTAAATAATACTGTGAAGGATACGTTTCCTTGAAATATTGCCTACAAGGAATAGAGGAACTTTCTGATAGAAGAAATACCAGGACCTACGCGCCCTGCTGTGATTCTTAATTTAAGGCTAGTCTGCTGTTGTGAATTGGACGCCCGAAGTTTGTACAGAGCATATAGAATTATAAAGTGACGAACCGGGACGTCCTAATAGGAAATACTTCTGGGACTATAAAGTCCGTATGACTCTGGGGCAGACTGGTTTATCTTCGCTTCATATTTTTAAAAAAGAACGGGAGTTACACTATCATTGTCTTGAAAAAGAAGGTGTTATGTGAACATACCTTCGAAACGCGTCGACGCTTGTATTTAAGCCACAAATCTATCTGTTTGAACATTACCTTAGATGTTTATGACTTGTAAGGCATCAAGGTGTATGTGGTGAAATCTTGTTTTTTGATTGCGGCAACTGATGACAAAAGTTACTGTCTGTTTTTAAACTCTCGTGCAATATATTTTTTGTATTTTATTGGGATCAATTGATTCTATTATTGAATGCATTGTAAGTGCTCTATTGTGTTTTTTCTGATAGAATTGGTCTTATTGTGTAATGTCTTGAAAAATATATTGTTTTAATAAAAAATATTTTTATCAATTTAATAAACTATAGGTTTTTTGTGCCAATACGTAGCAGACTCAAGGCGTGGATGTGGTCGGTATGATTGGCTCTATATGCATGTGACTTTGATTATGAGTGTGAAGTAAGGTGGGGACACAAAACATTCCCAAGGGACGTTTTTGCATAAAGCCGCAAAACATGACCACTGTGTTTCCCTTACAGAATCAGGACGTGTCCCAGAGTCGTAGAAACAATAGATAACTATTTCACTCAGCTCAGTCGTGCATGGTTCAGTTATTCTCAAAGTTACACAGAAATAACAGACGGGCGTTTCAATAAAAAGGTTTATTGAACAGTCTTGTTTCTGTTGTAAGTTAGATGTGCTGTTACGATCACAAGACAATATGCGAGATAAATAATGTACAGAGTGAGCAGTAGAAATAAATAATACTGCGTTAGCATTATCTTTTAGCATATATGCATTTACATAAAATGACACAGCCTAAAAATGCGAGTACTCATACGATGCGTTTCTAGCCTAGTTCTACCCCAGTGTTCCTAACCTATCCTAGGTGTAGGGAGAAGTAGAAGTAGGTGATGTATTCCTGACTAGAGTATACTAAGAGTATGTTACGCCTAGTATGCCAAGAGTCTAATATGCCAAGAGTCCCTCTAGGTTCTAGTCTGCTCCATACCTGAAGAATGAGAGAGGTAGGAATCTCTTTCCGGACTCGAACTCCAACACCCCGCAAGGGAAGTTAGATCACTGGAAGCTGGACTCTCTGCGTGCAGGAATGACAGCGTCTTCTCAGTGCGTCCGGCCGGGAATCGGGCTCCTCTGAAGTCGAGGTCTCCTCTGATTTACAGGGGTTTGGGAAGGTATATTTATACCTGAAAATGTTAGCATTGACGTGAGTTGGGCAGCGAAAGACGTCATGAATGAACCCCTAAGGAATAATGGTTCATGCATAATATATGAGTCCTTGAAGAAATCAATAGTCCTGGGCAAGGGAAACTCCCGCAGCCTAAGGGTCTGTTTTTTTCATGGACTCGTTGAGACGCTAGGGTGGACGGATGCCGGAATCCATGCCTGTATTTGGAGTGCATGGTTTATGCCTAAATAAGGTCAGGGATTTTATGCCTATATAAGGGCAAGGCGAATTGTGCCTATATAAGGACATGATTCTAGAAAAGCCAGTTTATGGACACCCTATAAAGTATACAACACATCGACGATCGGCGTCGAAGCAGGCGTCTCCGTTGCCGTCAACTAGGCGGCGGTCAACGTCGAGACATGCCTCGTCACCAGAGGCAAAGCACTCAGCTCCTCCGTTGTCGTCATCCAGGCGACGTTCAACGTCGAGGGCTAGATCTTCGTCGACGACGAAGAAGGACTCGTCGTCGAGACCTAGGTTCAAGTATACTAAGCGCCGTTCGACGTCGAGACGGCGGTCTCCATCGACGGCGAGAAGTGTTCCGATCTCGACTCCGCTGGCTTCCAGTAGACGATCAGCGTCGAGAGAGAGATGTGAAAGGCCTAAAGACACGACGTCGAGAAGGATTTCTCAGTCGATTCATACTTCGTTGGGTTCTCCTGCACGCTCAATGTCGTAGGCGAAGTCTGTCAGGTCCAGGTGTTCGACGTCACATCACACAACGTCGAAGCACAAGGAGAGGTCGACGTTGAGGAGAACATCCCGCTCTAAGGATTCACCAGTGATGGTGACGCATAGTCGGTCGACGTCGGTACATTCTCCATCGACGTCGCATCGTTCATCAAGACGCCGATCACACTCCAAAGATCGCAGAGAGTCCTCTCATTCTATTAGGAGCTCTCCTCAGGCGCTCTCAACGTCACGCAGCTCTTGTGCTCATTCTCCAGAGCAGACAAGAACTCCAAGAGGCTCTCCACGGAGACAGCGATCTCCTTCGATTCACCTTTCGCCCAGATGGCTTCAACCCCTCCATCATTGGCAGAAAGAACCCTTCAGTCATGCTCAGCGACCTACGGACCATTCCAGTCCACTGCACAGATCCCCACTACAACGTCTAGTGCAGGAGGTGGACAGGTCCCCCACTATCTGAAAGAGACACGTTAGTGACAGATTCCTTACCTTAGAATATCCCCAGGCGTCAGGCTGGATCCGGAAAGTTTTGCGTAGCAGTACCCTTGCGCGTCGGTAGGCGGCGTCGTGCGGCTCCGCGTCCGTCGTCGGCGTCGGGATCGCCGGAATGACGTCGCGGGCAGTACTTAGACGCCGCCCCTGCGCGCTGACGTCAGTTCTTTCTTTTTCCGCGCCAGTAAGCGCAGATCCGGGAAGAGCAGTGCCCTAGTCATTTTTTGACTAAGTTTTTGTGATTTTTATCACTGTTTTTTCTCGAGTCGTTCGACTCCGACGGTGTCAGTAGGGATGCCCGGCTTCAAGCCATGCGACGCCTGTGGTCGGATGATGTCGATCACGGACCCGCATCGAGACTGTCTCTACTGCCTCGGACGCGACCACGACTCCAAGTCGTGCCCCGACTGCCGGGCCTTGCATCCGAAGGCTTTGGGAGAGCGGTCTCGAAAGCTCCTCGAGGTCCGGCAGTCGGCTCCGCGCCAATCCAAGCCCCAGTCACGTGAGAGGTCGAGGGGCCAGTCGCGGAGTCCTCATCGGTCGTCGGGGTCCAAGTCTTCGCACTCCTCCGGTAAGTCGAAGCACAAGAAGTCGAAGAAGCGTCATCGCTCGACGACTTCCCCTCGCCGGTCTCGCGACTCGGCTGAGGGTCCTGTCGGCACCGTCCCCGCGGCTCCGGGATTGCCTGTGGAGCCGCCGCCGCATTACCCGCCCTACCCGGGTTCGGCGGCGACTCCGGCCGAAATACAGGAGTTCCTGTCTGCCGTGGCCCGCCTCTTCGGGCCTCAAGGTCCACCCGGTGCGCCTTCGGGCCCCGCGGGCCCTTCTGGGGTGCCTACGGCGCCGCCGGCGACTCCGGTCCCGGCGCCGCCAGCGACACCAGCCTCGGTCCCGGCCTCGACCCCGGCTCCGGCCCCGGCCTCGACCCCGGCTCTGGTGCTGCCGCAACCCCCATCGACGCCGGTTGACCTGACGACACCTCCACCGGCGCCGATTTCACCGGTGCCGTTCCCGGCGCCGCCCGGGGCTCCGGGCGGCGTCGTACCCCGGTTCTCTCCGGACACGGCGCCGGACCGGCGTCGGTCGACGCCGGCCCCGGCGCCGATGAGACGTTTGGTCCCGCATGTCCCTCCTCCTTACTTTGAACCTGTATTGGAGGACGAAGAGGACTGGGAGGGGTCTGAGGACCCTCTCACTGCCCAATGTGAGTTCGATCAGGACTGGGCTGAGGAACTTGGGGATGCCAGTGGTCTGGACACCTCTCCTGACTCTGGCATGCTGTCTCCTCCTTCCGTGGCAACGGAGGAGGGAGCAAACTTTGCAACGGTGTTGCGTAGGGCAGCTGAGGCTTTACACCTCCAGTTACCTACAGTGGCTGTCAGGACTAACATCCTGACAGAAGTGCTTCAGCCGGCGGCTACCTCCTCGGAGCCACTGCTGCCTTTCAACGAGGCACTTTCTGACGTTCTTTTGGGCACCTGGTCCAAGCCCACCATAGGGGCTCCTGTGGATAGGAACGTAGCCCGATGCCATCGCCCTGCTCCGGGCGACCCCCTGTTTCTCTCCCAACACCCCACCCCTGAGAGCTTGGTTGTCCAAGCCTCTGCTTCCCAGAGCGCCTTCCCTACCGCTCCCCCGGATAGGGAATCCAAAAAACTGGATCAATTTGGGAAGAAGGTTTTTTCTTCCTCCAGTGCTGGCTTGCGGTCTGTCAACACCACTTGCCTCTTGGGCCGATATTCCCACTCTTTGTGGGATTCGGTGGCGCTGGTTCTGCCCCAGTGTTCTGAGGAGGTCCAGACACTGCTTTCCCGCGCCATTGCGGAAGGAAGAGATGCGGCCAAGTATACCATCAGATGTGGCCTAGATACCGCCGACTCGCTAGGCAGATCGCTTGCGACGATAGTGGCGCTGCGCCGTCACGCCTGGCTGAGAACCACTGGTTTCTCGGGTGATGTCCAAAACACTCTTATGGACATGCCCTTTGATGGTGTCGGCCTTTTCGGCAACAAGGCAGACCATGCGCTGGAGTGTTTTAAGGACTCATGGGCTACAGCCAAGTCCCTGGGCCTTTCTGCTGTGCGCCCTCCGCAACAGTCTGCTTTTCGCCCCTTTCGTGGCCACGGAAGGGGCGCCCAGTCACGTCCACTGCCCAGCCACCGGCCCGCGCAGCAGGCGTCTTCGCGTGGCCGAGGACGTGGCTCCCGCCGAGGCGGGTCGGGTAACCAGCGTGCGGGTCAGGCCACCACCCCCACCCCGTCCGCGACCTCCAAGCCCTCCTAGTCCTTCCTTTCAGGTCCACAGCACGCCAGTAGGGGGCAGGGTGCGCCATCACCTTCCCCACTGGCATGCCATCACCTCGGACAAGTGGGTCTTGGACATTGTCCGAAGGGGCTACTCCCTCCCCTTCGTGACCACTCCCCCAGCCATGCCCACCTCAATACCACCGCATGTCAGGGGATCACTTGGTGCTTCTTCAGAAGGAAGTTGCGGCCCTCTTGGCCAAGGGGGCCATCGAACGCGTTTCGACCCCAGAAGTAGGGCGTGGTTGTTACTCCCACTCCTTTCTGGTGCCCAAAAAGGACAAGGAGGACATGCGTCCTATCTTGGACCTCCGGAACGTCAATCGCTTCCTCCGGAAGGAGAAGTTAAAGATGCTCACCCTAGCTCAGGTCTTGACTGCCCTCGACCCTGGAGACTGGATGGTAGCGTTGGACTTGCAGGACGCATATTTCCACATTCCCGTCCTGCCGGCCCACCGGCGTTACCTGCGGTTCTCGGTAGGCCACGAGCATTTTCAGTTTTCCGTGCTCCCCTTTGGCCTTACCAGCGCCCCTCGGGTGTTCACGAAAGTGATGGCGGTGGTCGCAGCTCATCTGCGCCGGGCAGGGGTTCCAGTCTTCCCCTACCTCGACGACTGGCTGCTGAAGGCGGGCTCGTCCCAGGCAGTCGTCTCCCACCTCCAGACTACGGCCGAGCTCCTGCACTCGCTGGGGTTCTCCATCAACGTGCCGAAGTCGCACCTGATTCCTTCTCCACAGCTCCTTTTCATCGGAGAAGTTCTGGACACGACGCAGTTTCGGGTTTATCCTCCCGAACGGCGAGTCCGGGATATTCAGGCTATGATTCCGATCTTTCGGCCTCTATCCTGGGTTTCGGTATGGATGACCCTGAGGCTGCTGGGCCTCATGGCCTCCTGCATCCTGCTGGTCGATCATGCCAGATGGCATATGCGGGCTCTGCAGTGGGACCTGAAGTTCCAGTGGGCGCAGCATCAGGGCAACCTGTCCGATCACGTCCAGATCTCGGAGGGGACTGCAAAACAGTTGCAGTGGTGGCTCTCGAACCGGCAATGGGTCCTGGGCAGATCCCTCTCCCTTCCCCAGCCAGTGCACACAGTTGTGACGGACGCGTCCCTTCTGGGATGGGGCCGTCACATGGGAGAGGCGGAGATCAGAGGCCTCTGGTCTCCGGCGGAGTCCCGGCTCCATATCAACCTTCTGGAGCTCTGGGCGATCCGACTTGCACTCAAGGCATTCCTTCCCTCTGTCAAAGGGAAGGTAGTGCAGGTGTTCACAGACAATACCACCGCCATGTGGTACTGCAACAAACAGGGCGGGGTGGGGTCGTGGACCCTATGTCAGGAGGCTCTGCGCCTCTGGTCATGGCTGGTACATCAGGGCATATTCCTGATGGTTCAACACCTGGCAGGTTCTCTGAACGCCAGGGCGGACGAACTCAGCCGCAGGTGCATGATGGATCACGAATGGCGTCTTCACTCGGAAGTGGCGCAAGGACTCTTTCTACAGTGGGGAGAGCCTTGGTTAGATCTATTCGCCACCGAAGAGAACTCGCAATGTCATCAGTTCTGCGCGTTGGAACTTCCAAGGCGGCACTCGCTCGGCGACGCTTTTCGTCGCGAGTGGAGTTGCGGTCTGTTGTACGCCTTTCCGCCTATACCACTTCTACCCAGAGTGTTGAAGAAGATTCGGCGCGACCAGGCCCAAGTCATTCTTGTGGCTCCGGACTGGGCTCGAAGAGTTTGGTATCCCGAGCTACTCAGTATGAGCGTCGATCCCCCGATCCGTCTGCCTCTTCGGGAGGATCTTCTGTCGCAGCAGCAGGGGACGGTCCTCCACCCGAACCTGTCCAGTCTCCACCTGCTTGCGTGGAGATTGAGCGGCGGCAGTTGATTCCTTTCGACTTGCCTCCCGAAGTTTGTGATGTGATTCTGGCAGCAAGGCGTCCCTCCACTAAGGTGGTATACGCCTGAAGGTGGAACAAATTTGTGGCATGGTGCACAGCAAAGGCTGTGAATCCCCTTTCTGCCCCTCTTTCTGAGGTTCTTCTGTTCCTTCTTTCTCTGGCCCAGCAGGGTTCTGCCCTGGGTACCATCAAGGGCTATCTCTGTGCAATCTCGGCCTTCCTCAGGCTTCCTGATCAGCCCTCCCTTTTCAAGTCCCCTGTTGTTAACAGATTCCTAAAAGGCATTACACACCTCTTCCCTCCTGTTCCGTTTGTGATGCCTCAGTGGGACTTGAATATGGTTCTTACCTTTCTCATGTGCGCTCCCTTTGAGCCTCTGCATAACTGTCCTCTTTGTCTTCTAACTCTGAAGACAGCTTTTCTGGTGGCTATCATCTCCGCTCGGCGGGTGAGTGAGCTCCAGGCTCTTTCTTGCAAGCCTCCCTTTCTGTCTGTCCATCCAGACAAGGTTGTTCTCAGGACGCGTCCGTCCTTCTTGCCAAAGGTGGTTACTGCTTTCCACATTGGGCAGACCATCACTTTGCCCACCTTCTTTCCGCCTCCGCATCCTTCTAGAGAGGAAGAGAGGCTCCACCGTCTGGACCCAAAACGTGCGATTTCCTTTTATCTAAATCGCACACAACAGTTCCGGGTGGACGACCAGCTCTTTGTTGGCTACGTGGGCGCTAAAAAAGGTCGGGCGGTACACAAGCGGACCATCTCCCGCTGGGTCGTCTTGTGTATCAAGGCCTGTTATTCTTTGGCTAAAAAGGAGCCCCCTGTTGGGTTGCGTGCCCATTCCACCAGGGCGACAGCCGCCACCACGGCTTTAGGACGTAGTGTCCCTTTGCAGGACATTTGTCAGGCAGCTACGTGGGCCTCGTTGCACACGTTTACCAAGCATTACTGCCTTCACAGCCAAGTCCGGAGAGACGGCTTCTTTGGCCGTTCTGTCCCCCGAGACTTCCTTGTCTGATCTTTGTTCGCAGACCCACCACCGGGGTTGGTATTGCTGGGGTATCTATTCTAAGGTAAGGAATCTGTCACTAACGTGTCTCTTTCAGATGCACAAGTTACTAACTTGTGTAACAATATATCTGTAAGAGACAGTAGTTAGTGACAGATTCCTACCGCCCACCCATCCTCCCCGTTCTGCGAACTGATTTCTAGGGTTAAGGACATCCCTTTCAGGGCCCTAGTATTTTTTCAGACACCAATGTCAGCTTCTTGCATGGCTCTGCGTTCCTGGCGCGGAAAGTCGTGTACAGAACTGACGTCAGCGCGCAGGGGCGGCGTCTAAGTACTGCCCGCGACGTCATTCCGGCGATCCCGACGCCGACGACGGACGCCGAGCCGCACGACGCCGCCTACCGACGCGCAAGGGTACTGCTACGCAAAACTTTCCGGATCCAGCCTGACGCCTGGGGATATTCTAAGGTAAGGAACCTGTCACTAACTACTGTCTCTTACAGATATATCGTTACACAAGTTAGTAACTTGTGCACTCGGACAAGGGAGCGCCGAAGCAAATCTCCGGAGCATAGATCAACTCATGCTCATCACAAAAGGCGAAGAACACCATCTTGGTCGTCATCTTCGACGCACTCATCCAAAAGGGACTACTCTCCTACCCTTACGGATAGCCCTCCCTCAAGAGTGTCACCCATCGATGATGTTAACACCTTCCACGATGTCCTCGCTAGAGAAGCACAGAAGCTGAGCATGGACATGTCAGCTCCTCAGACCACCACTTCAATTATTTTCGAGACCGTCCATCAGAGGTCTGCGGCTAGACCATTACTTCCTCTAGTCCCTGGTCTCCTTGAACCGGTAATGGACATCTTCCTCACCCCATCCTCAGTTAAGGCAGCTCTGGCTCAAATCCTGAAAAAGTATAAGCCTGCTGCATCGGATCCTCTCTTTCTGAAATCAGATCCTACACCGGATTCTGTCATCATCGCAGCAGCAAAGAAGACACGCGGTGGCGTCTTCCTCGTCAGCTCCTCCAGACAAGGAGAGTAGAGCCCAGGATTCTTGGGGGAGAAAGGCCTGCGGCTCTGCAGCATCTTCTCTTAAGGTCTCTAGCGCTGCTGCCCTGCTGGGCCGTTACGACAGGTCCTTGTGGGATTCCTTGGAGCGTTTTAAAGAGAAGCTGCCAAAGGAGGATCAACAAGACTTCGCAGAGATTCTCCAAGAAGGGGCGCTGGTAGCCAATCAAGTGATCAGCACAGCAGCGGATGGGGCTTCTTTGGCTGCACACTCATATGCGCATGGAATATGTGCACAGAGGTCTTCCTGGTTGCGCCTAACAGCTTTGAAACCGGAAGCTCAGCAGCGTATTTTGAATCTTCCATTCTCTGGTAACTCCCTTTTCGGATCGCACACAGACGAGGAGATGGCCAGAATGAAGGCCGAGTTGGATACACTAAAGGCTGTGGGCCTTGAGAAGAAAAAGGAGTTCAAACGACGCTACAGGCCCTATAACCGCAAAAACTACCAACAGAGGGTTCAAACCCCTCAATGGTCGCAAAACAAACAAAACAAATCCCAATACCAAGGCCGTCGTTCCTCGAGAGGCAGAGGAGGACATCAACAGCAGTCCTCTTCCACAACTAAAACTCAAGGCAAGCAATGATTTTCTGCTTCCTCTAGCACCGTTGCACACTCCAGTGGGAGGAAGTATTTCAAATTGCATAAAAGAGTGGCGCAACATTACCAAAGATCAGTGGGTGCTAAATATACTGCGCGATGGCTACGCGCTACGTTTCTGCGCGCCTCCAAGAGACATTCCTCCGGTAAGGTCACATCCTCACCACCTGGAACTGCTGCGTCAGGAAGTGTCGACCCTTCTGAAGAAGCTAGCCATAGAAGAGGTCCCTCCTGCCCAGAGTGGAAAAGGAGTTTACTCCAGATATTTCCTTGTTCCGAAGAAAGACCAAGCGCACAAGTTCAGACGTATTCTAGATCTCCGATCTCTGAACAAGTTCATCCGAAAGGAGAAGTTTCGTATGTTGGCGCTCCATCAAATATTCCCACATCTAAGGAAAGGAGATTGGATGTGTTCGGTGGATCTCCGAGATGCGGATTTTCACATTCCAATTGCCCCACGACATCGCAAGTTCCTACGATTCATGGTAGGCGCGAAGCATTACCAATTCAGAGTCTTACCGTTCGGCCTCAAATCTGCCCCACGGGTATTCACGAAATGGATGGCAGTGGTGGCGGCAGCATTACATCGCCAGGGGCTGTTTGTGTATCCATACCTGGACGACTGGCTGTTGAAGGGATCATCTCCCCACATGGTGCAGCATCACTACCACATCTGCCTAGATCTCCTTCACCGCTTGGGCCTTCATGTGAACATGGAGAAATCAGTTCATCAACCTACTCAATCGCTCCACTATCTGGGCTCCACCTTGGACTCCGGTCTAGGAAAAGTGTTTCCTTCGGAGGAGAGACTGTTATCAATGAGAAACAAATGCAACATCGTCCTTTAAGAACATCAACCATCAGTAAGGCAAGTGGCGTCTCTGCTGGGGTCGATGGCTTCTTGCATATTTCTCATTCCCAACTCCAGATTGAGAATGAGACCGTTGCAGCAGGATCTGGAGGACAAATGGGACCAATCCTCGGGTCATTGGGAGGACCGAATTCTCATCTCTCAGGCTGCGAAGAAATCCATTCTCTGGTGGACTCAGCCAAAGAATCTTCTAGTGGGAGTCCCATTCCATCAGCCTCTTCCAAAACAATCCCTGATAACAGATGCGTCTCTTCAGGGATGGGGAGCGCATCTGGGTCAACTGCAGACTCAGGGCAGATGGACCAGCAAGGAGCAGACCTATCATATCAACATGTTAGAACTGCAGGCGGTTCATTTGGCCCTCAAGGCATTCCATCCATCAATTCAGTCCGAGTCGATTCGGATACAAACGGACAATACAACCACCATGTATTACTTAAACAAACAAGGTGGAACACACTCTCGCCCTCTGTCTCTGGAATCTCAAGCGATCTGGCACTGGCTGCTCGCCAGGAACCTCTCGATCACGGCGGTGCATCTGCCAGGAGAACAGAACGTGCGAGCAGACGCTCTCAGTCGACACTTTGAAGAACAAGAAGACGAGGTGGTGGCGGACATTTTTCATCAATGGGGTCGTCCATCCATCGACCTCTTTGCAGACGATCTAAACAGAAAATGCCATGCCTTCGCGTCCAGGTTTTACCGACCAGGAACGAGAGGGAATGCTCTTTTGATAGACTGGTCCGGGACGTTTGCTTACGCTTTTCCGCCCCTTCCTCTCATCCCGAAGGTGGTGACCAAGCTCATCCGATCCAGGATGAAGATGATCCTGATAGCACCGGACTGGCCTCGCCAATGGTGGTATCCGGACCTACTACAGCTCTCGATCTGTCCGCACAGGAGACTCCCGTGCAGGCCGGACCTTCTGACCAAAATGGAAGGGAAGATTCTGCACCCCAGCCTTCCATCGCTGAGCTTGGCAGCATGGCTCCTGAGGTCCTGCAGTACGGACATTTGAACCTTCCTCAGGATTGCATGGACATTTTGAGGGAGTCAAAAAGGCCATCCACAAGAACCTCTTATTCTTTTAAATGGAAAAGATTTTACTTGTGGTGTATGCCTAATGGTTGGAGTCCGACTAGCGGGCAAGAAGAGGTAATCTTGCCGTATCTGCTATACTTGGCCAAATCTGGTTTGAAATACACTTCCATAAAAGTTCATCTGGCGGCCATTACAGCCTATAGAAAATCACCCAACCAACCCTCTTTCTTTCAACTTCAGGTGGTCAAGGACTTCCTTCAGGGGTTGAAGAAGGTTTATCCCCCTGTCCGACCTCCTTCTCCTCCTTGGGAGTTGAATCTAGTTTTGTCAAAACTGATGGGTCCTCCTTTCGAACCCATTCATAAGGCCACGTTACAACACCTTACATGGAAAGTAGCTTTTCTGGTGGCTATTACATCAGCGCGCAGAGTAAGTGAACTCCAAGCACTCTGTTCTAATGAACCGTATACGGTTTTCCATCACAATAGGGTGGTTTTGAGAACTCACCCTTCTTTCCTACCCAAAGTGGTGTCGGACTTCCATGTCAACCAGACAATTTCTCTCCCCTCTTTTTTTCCCAATCCTGCTACACCAGCAGAAAGGTCTCTTCACTCATTAGACCTCAAGAGGGTTCTCAAATTCTATTTGGAGGGAACAAAATCCATTAGAAAGGCTGATCAATTGTTTGTAAACTACGGCTCTGTTAGGACAGGCTTTCCAGCCTCCAAACAATCCATTTCAAGGTGGATAGTGTCCTGTATTAAATTGGCTTACCAATTAGCGAACAGGCCTCTGTTAGCCTCCCCTAAAGCTCACTCTACTAGGGGAAAGGCTGCTACAATAGCTTTCTTACACAATGTACCGATGGCCGAGATTTGCAAGGCTGCAACTTGGAAGTCGGTTCATACGTTTACCAGGCATTACTGACTGGATTCTAACTCCAGAACGGATACCCAAGTTGGCCAAGCCTCCTTGAGGAATCTGTTCCAATGCTAGTTTAATTGGAGTCTTTGAAATGTTTTTTAACAATGTGTTCTTTCTTGTCACTTGCCCGCAGGATGAGGGGATGGGCTTGCTATTCTATTCATGTGCTTATGACAATTGATGAGGATCCCCTGGAAGAGAAGGATAAGTTACTTGCCTGTAATCCTGGTTCTCTTCCAGGGGTATCCTCATCAAAGTCATAAGCAACGCACCCGCCTCCCTGGGCAAGTGATCAAGATACATGTCATCTCTTTGTGCCCTGGCCTTCGGGTCTCCGCAAAGAACAACTGACCTAACTGTCACCCCTGAGGCATGTTGGGAAGCTAGGGGTCATGGCTGCCTTAAAGGCACGGTGCCAGTTTATTCTGTGTGTTTCTGTGGGTTAGCTTTTCAGCTTTCTACACTGATGTTTCTACAATGCAGCCTATGTGCTGGCAATGTTCTTTCATTCCTCTTTGCAGGATTATGTTTTCTGCTGTGCATTAAAGCAGTTTTCAAATGTGTTTTCTTTCTCCCTGCTTTATTGGAATTGTATTTATGGGCAAGGGAAATTCTTACAACATTGCTCAGCGTTTCTAGTATATGGAAGGCTGCATTGTGTTTTTATTGTTATATATATATATGGATATATATATATAGAGCTACATATATGGTTTCCACATATATGTTTTATATGTTTTCCTGGGTCCCGCGCATGGGCGGGAATATTCATGTGCTTATGACTTTGATGAGGATACCCCTGGAAGAGAACTAGGATTACAGGTAAGTAACTTATCCTTCCATGCGGTAGCGTTTGTTCCATCTCTCCCCTACGTACTTATTGCCCCATCTCTCCTACAGTTGGTATTGTTCCCTCTTCCACGGAGTAGCTCTCATTCTATTTCTACCATAAAGTAGCTCGTTTGCATCTCCCAAATAGTAGCTTTTTCCCACACTTCCAAAGAATAGTTCTTGTCTCCTCTCATCAAAACAGTATTTGTTTCCTGTTTTCTCAGACCTCGTTTTCTCTCCTTTTCAGTAGCTGTTATGTCCTTTTACATATAGTAGATCTTCTGTCCTTGCTTTATTGCAGTACTTCTTGTTCACTCTTTTCTTTGCTGTTTTTTCTCACTTCCATAGTCCTTATCCCCTCTGTTGTGTACAATAGCTCTTGTTCCTTTTTTTGTTTTCCCTCTCCTTCATATAATATTTATTATTCTCTCTTATTTAACACCCCAGCCCCTTCTTTCCTTTGTCTTTGCTTCAATTCTCTTTGTTATATTCCTGCTTTTCTAAGCAGTAGTTCTTGTTCACTGTTTTGTACAATAGCTCTTGTTTTCTCTCCACTGTATAGTAGTTTTTATTCTCTCTTCAATACAAAATTCCTTGTCCCATCTCTTCCCTAGGATGTTTCCCTCTCTTCCCTAGGTTCCATTCCCTCTCTTCTCTATATCTTGTTCCCTCTCCTCTGCAGATATTATTACCTTTTTTTCCATAGCTGGTGTTCAGTCTTTTTCCACACTCAGGCATTTGTTCTAGTCATATCTTTCCCAATAACCTCCTTTAGCTCTTCTATCAATAACTTTCTTCCTGCCTACTTTATTTTCTTCCCTTATCCTACTTCTCTTTCATGTTGCCATGGCTCCTTAAACAGTACCCACATTTCGCTGTATTCTTCATTGTTTTCCATTTGCTTTTCAAACCTGTATTATTGTTTCCTTCCACCCTTTTACAATTTCTTACTCTATTTTCATAGCACTCTGTAGTTCCTCTCATATTCTTGTGCATCCCATCCTATTGCTCATCTATTATACACGCCCGCATTTTGTACCCTACTTTTACTTCCTGCCCCTTTCTCCGATCTCATAGTTCTCCCCATGCCTTCTCCTCCAACCTACTACTACTGCTCAATCTCATCCCACTCTCCCATTCCAGCTCTGCCCCTCTACCCCATACTTTTCCCCCATTCCTCCATCTCACCACCTGCTAGTGTGATCCACCGCTGCCTCCTCTTTCCTGCCTCCTGCTCCTTCCTTGTCTACCCATGATTCCTATCTCTCTGATAGACCATTCCACCAAGACTTGTGGTATGTTCATTTTGGTCCTTCCAGTCCACCCACCACCCTGGCTCTTTTACCCTGTCTCTGGCTCCTTCTTTATGACCCCTGCGCCTTCCTCCTGCACTTCTATACTGTTCCTGGTTCATCCCCCCTTTCCCTGATTCCTACACCCTGGTTCCTCCATTATGTTCCTCCTTCAGTTTGCAAAAAAGGTATTGTTTCCTCACTTTCGTGCTTCTCTCTCATAGCTCTTTCTTCTCTCCTATATATTTGCTTTTGTTCTCTCCCTTTCATACCTTTTGTGCCCTGTCCACCGTAAAGTAGTTCTTGTCCCCCCCCATATCTCATACTCTT
Organism: Calotriton arnoldi; assembly: GCA_963921515.1. Lineage (NCBI taxonomy): Eukaryota > Metazoa > Chordata > Amphibia > Caudata > Salamandridae > Calotriton > Calotriton arnoldi. The sequence goes on from CAWUFW010000809.1 coordinate 2,681,535, forward strand.
TTACATCTGTAAAAATAAATGCCTACTGACACTATCTATTCAAGCTAATGAATGAAATCTCATTGCTTAGACAAGTTCTTTCCCACCCATAAGAGAGCCAAAAAAGTCCTCACCAAGGAAACCGGATCAAGACTAACCCCATACCATGCACCATTTAACCACACAACACCTAATTCACTTATGAATTATAAGTGGTACAGCTGCACAGGCAATAATAACAATTATACCAAAAGAAGGTAAATACCTCTTCTTCCCAAAATCTATAGACTGATATCCTTAATTTATATTAATTGCAAACTATATGCAAAGGTATTAGATAACAGATTGGAACATTTTAAATGTAATATAATGAATCCATCCCTAGTTGGCTTCTTAAAACAATAGTCTCTCAAGTGACAATACAAGGGTCCTGTGTTATGTTATTGAAAAAGCTCAAGCTGCTTCCTCACCAACAGTGGGCATTGCACTCAACACTCAAGGCATTTGATAAGGTATCTTGGTCTCATCTTAGGGCAGTTCTCCAAAAATGTAAACGGGGCGAGTAGTTCATCAAAATGGTGATGGCATTATATTCCGAACCCAAGGTCGTAGTTCGAGTTGGAGATATATTATCAAATTTATTTCATTGCAGACTAAGGTACCAAGGAAGGCTGCCCCTTCTCCCCAACTTTGTTCCTCCTAGCCCTAGAATCACTACTGTATAACATTAGAACCAATGAGAGATTACATGCGTTAAATTTAAGGACCTGACTATGAAGACTGCGGCATATGCCGATGATATATTAATTGTTACTGAGGATGCACCTCAATCAATTGAGGCTCTAATGAACACAATAGAAGTATTAACCTTCTTTTCTGGTTACACTCTATTGTGATAATTCTGAAGTACAATTATTAAACAATTTGGGAACAAAAGATATATTGCGTGAACCTGGTCTGTCTTGGCAACTTAGTTATATAAAATACCAGAGAATTGAATTCTCGAACAACCTTGTGATACCATTAGTCATAATGACTAGTTAACACTTCAAAAAATCACAAACTTACTAGATAATTAGTCCCTTACTTTTTTATCCAGGTGGGGAAGGATTGAAACCATTAAAATGATGGTAACCTATTTGGGAAGCTGTCTTGTAAGTATGGTCACGTTATAGCTCTATGAGGACTTCCTACACAAATTAGACACTATCTTTTCTTTGGCAAAAACAAATGCTCTATAATTTCCATAAAGAAACTAAGGCTACCAATAGAATTAGGGGAATTAACTCACCAAACCTTAAAAACTATCAAATGGATGTTCTTTTAAAACAAGGCACTATTATCTACTAGGAAAGCATCTAATTGAGTACCCCAAGGCTCTGCACACTCTCGATTACTATTCCGTTTCTACATGCATCCCAAGCTCATGTTCTTAGACAACATGGGGCACGTTCTGAAACATATGCTGATGACACCCAGATACGTATCTGACTGGAGGAGTCACTAGAAGGCCAGAAGATAATTTCACATTCCTTTAACCATGTCTGCTGCTAGATGCAAGGACAGAGATGGACATTATTGCATTAGATTAGGTGAAACGGACTACAAATTCATATAATTTAAATAACCACAAAGGGTGGCAAGGCCGCAACACGCTTCCAAGAATGCAAAAAGCATTTGGGTTAACATTTCTTTTTCAAGCCAAATCAGCGCCGTAGTCAAGGGCCTACATGCTTGCACCTATCACTACTACAGAAGGTCCTACTGTTACTTTATTGTAGTCATTGGTTGTAACAAAATTCTTGGTAATGACAAATCTGGACTAGTGTAACATGCTGTATGCTGGACTTCGAAAATGTGATTGTAAAAATACAACTGCAGAATCATGCCGATGCAGAACTGCAGAATCATGACCTTGAAAACCTAGCATTGTAACCATGTCCCTGGCTGTTGATAGACCAGAGAATAAAGTTCAGTCTTTAGTCTTTAAATATCTTATTGATAAAATATGTTGCATCAGAAAGCATATGTAGGTCTGTGGATATCAGGCACTCTCATTTTGACTTCTAGTACAGTGTCCTTTGACATAACAACAAGCTTTATACCTGTTGAAATATATCAATATCGACTTGGGAACAAAAGTTCCTGCCACGTCACTCACCCTTTAAAGCACCCACCGACACATAAAATCATTATGAGCAGACCTAGCCTTATATCTCTTCCTTGAGTGGCTGTCAGTAAAGCTTCAAGCGTGGTGTAAGTTAATACCCTAAAAAGTAGTGATCACATTGTATTAACCATCTTTAGCAGATGATATACCAATGGCGCCCAGATGTTTGCCTGCTCCGTACTGCAGGATTTCCTGGTGTGAAGTCTACTCATTAGACCCTCCATCTTTTGGGAGGTACTGCTATGGTATCTATTGAAAAGTTGAGGAATCTATGGTCAGAAGTATCCCTCAGGAGAATAAATTACTTACCTCCATTCATTCGATTTCTGATGTATACTCTATTTACCACAGATTTATCACAGCCCTCCCTCCTCTTCGTTCTGTGGAGTGAGCTTCTAGGTTTTATTTGAGTCTCAAGTTAAGAGACTCAATTAAACACTGTCATTTTTTTTTTATTCTTGTTTTTGTTTGAATCTGTTTTATTGAGTTTTTAGTTTACAATACAGACAGACAGTATATATCACATTTTTGTATCAGCCATTCTGGTTGGTTTCTTAATAAAAAGCGTATAGCAGTACAGATTCAATCAGGATGTGTCTGTTTCTCTAGCAGTAACATGCACATGCTCCTGCCCTATATGTATGCGCTTCGAACACTGATCATTAATGTAATCTGCGGACACTTGGTATCTTAGTACACCACTCAAATTACTTTCATATTTCACTATACTAATTCACCACTAATACTTTATGGGTTCCAGAGTTGCGTGCTACTAGCCGAAAAAGCACTTCAACACCCCATCAGGAATTACAAGTGCTATATAAATGCAAACCTTTTTTCCCTGTTCTATCCCTCCACTGTCGTTCTCAATCCAAATAACTGATTTACATATCCACCACTCAAATTACTTTCATATTTCACTATACTAATTCACCATTAATCCTTTATGGGTTCCGAAGTAGCGTGCTACTCGCCGAAAAAGAGCTTCAACACCCCATCAAGGGTAGCAAGCGCTATATAAATTCAAACCTTTTCCCCCTCTTCTACCCCTCCACTATCCTTCTCAATCCAAATAACTGACTAACATATCCACCGCTCAAATCACTTTCATATTTCACTATACTAATTCACCACTAATCTTTTATGGATTCCTTAGTAGCATGGTACTCGTCGAAAAAGCACTTTGAAGCCTCGTCAGGGGTAGTAAGTGCTATATAAATGCAATTGCAATACAATACAATACAATGTCTGTCAACCCAGTGAGTGCCTGCTGCGTAGTAGTCTGCTAACGGAGGAGGCGGGCAATAATAAAATGGGGCAACGTAAAACATAACAGGTGATTATGTACTGAACTGGAGCTCTTCCTGGTCCCCCTTATTGATGTGTCCCCTTTGCTTTCGTTTGTAAGGGGAGTCTGGGTTGTGCCCTAAGGTTCGCGCTAGATAGTGTGCGATCTTGTCTGCTAGCCAGTAACCCTTAACTACATCTCTGTCAAAGTCTATCCTCCTCCCCTGGTGCGCGTTCCGAGGCGTTGTTGCTAGTCGGTGCAGCGTGACTATCTCAGTGCTGTGAATGTTTTGCAGCTCGACCAATATCGCATCCCAGATTGTAGGGATTGGTGTCTTACGAATGCCCAGTGTTTCCTCTCGGCATAGTGCAATGCTTTCTGCCTTAGCCCAAGTCAGCATGGAGTGACTGCACGCCAATATGTGAGGGGGCTCAGAGGCCTTCCACTTCCTGGTGATCAGCCTCTTAGCCACGGCAAGTCCTTGGTCTCGGAAGCGGGATGTCACCCCATGCTTTTTGCTTCTGCGGTAAAGGTGTAGGATATAGGTCTCTCACTCGAAGAGAAGGGTGCGGTCTGTGCATTGGGAGAAAGAGTCCGCCACCGCCCTCCTGTATCCCCGTAAGTTGGGGCACTCCCACAACATGTGTAATAGTTCTGCGTCTATAAGGTGGCAGCGGGGACAGGCAGTGTCAACTCGGCCAAAGTATCGGTTGATTTTAGCAGGAGTGAGGTATGCCCTCTGCATTATGTAGAATTGTATCTGGCGGAGGCGCATATTCCTGGGAATATGCACAGGTCCCTCCAACACCGAGGCCCATCGGGGTCCGTGAGTGGGCGGCCCAGGTCTCACTCCCAGTGAAGTCGCAGTGGTGTCAGTGTGATCGCGGTGTGCTGTCTAAGGGAAGCGGCAAACCGCCGCTTGAGATGGCCACCTCGTCCCATCATAAGTAAGTACTGGATAGTGAGATGTGTTGGGGGCTCTCTGATCATGTCTCCCCATTTAGCGGCAAGTGCAGCCAGGAGCGAGCGGTGTAGCAGGAATTGGCCTGGGTATAACTAGTCTTCCTCAACCAAGGTGGCATACGGTACAAGGCTCCCATATCCTGGATCCCTGCCTCACGCCCCTTACGTAGTTCGGCTGCCGCGGTTGTGATGCGTCCCCTAGGTGTGCCCTCCAGTTGTAGAGCAGGCGTGTATGGTCTCACACTCTGGGTGATATACAGACTCCTGCGATAACATCTGTATGCCACATTGAGCAGCAGTGACTCTGGGGGCCTTGCCTTCGCACAAGGGTGAAATAGCCTAGTCAGAGCAGCCAGGGACCAGGGCGGTTGTGTGGTTGCTGTATCAGAGCTGGCGATTAGCCAGCCACCTTGCTACCCACTGCAGCTAGGTAATACTGTTTCATGTTTGGTGCCGCCAGGCCTCCCTGGTCTGTAGCCAGGTAGAGTTTCTTAATAGCTACCCGGTGCCGAGAGCCACCCCAGATAATGTATCTGATTGTCTTCTCGAGGGTGTGAAAAAGGGGCGGGGAATGTATAAAGGTAGATTTGCTATATAGTATAGGAACTGTGGAAGGATCACCATCTTTGTGAGGGCCACTCGGCCTGTTACTGACAGCAGGAGAGTGTGTCGGAAGGATATTTGGGAGCGGACAACGGTCAATGCTCTGCACAGGTTACCGTCTAGCTGGTGTGTCGGTTGCCTATATATACGTATGCCCAGGTAGCAGGAGGTGTTGGCTTTCCACTGTACACTCGCCGCATTAAGTATATACATCAGGTCTTGGCATGTATCATTGAAGGGATACAAACGTCTTCGCTGCGTTAACTCTCAGCCCCGACAAGGCGGCGAAGTCCCCCAGAGTGTGTGCTAGTCGTGGAGGGATCGATTGGACATCTCTAATGTACACCAGGAGATCGTCTGCATACAGCAAGATCATGTGTGTGCCATCCCCTAGCGGGATGCCCCAATCTGTGCCAGCAATGATGGCCTCCGCCAGTGGTTCTATTGCTAGGGGGAAGAGGAACGGGGACAATGGGCATCCTTATCTGGTCCCTCTTCTCACAAGATTGGCTCAGATATATAAGGGCCTGTTCTTACTCGTACCGTCTGCTCCCTGTATAGTAGCTTAACCATACGGATGAACATGTCGTTAAGGCCATACCAGGCTAGGGCTGCGAACGGAAATTCCAGGGAATCAAAGGCCTTCTCTAGATCTAATATTAGACAACCCGAATGTGGCCAAAGACACGCGGAATATGTGGCGACTCTAAGAAAGAGCCTCTGGTTTAAGGAGGTGCTTCGAGAGGGCACAAACCCATTTTGAGCCGCATGGACGAGGTTTGGGACCATAGGCGCCAACCGGTCTGCTAGGATTTTCGCCAACACCTTATAGTCTGCATTCAGATGGGCTAGTGGTCTATAGGAGCCCAAGTCTGTGGGGTCCCTATCAGGTTTCAGCAGTGACACTAGACTCGCTACACGCATCAACAAGGGGAGTTTCAACTCTTCCAGTGCCACTGTGTTGAGGGCATGCAGACATGGGAGCAATGTTGCAGCGTACGCCTTATAATATTTGGCCGGTAGCCCATCCGGCACAGGAGTTTTTCCTGTCCCAGTGCTGCGTCATGAATTTCGTCAAGTGAGATTGGTGTGTCTAATGTCTCATGCTGCTCTTGGTTACCTTGGGTAGGCTTACTGAATCTAGGAAGGTGCTTAACCGCCGCTCGTCGCATCGCCCCGAGGATTGGTAGAGTGCTGCATAATGTTGCTTCATTGCTGTGTGTATTTCGTGTTGCATATATAACATGTGTCCTATGTCATTGCGCAGAGCGTATATAGGTTGGCGAGCCATGCAAGCATTCGACCTGCCCTGTCTGATGTTGCGTGTGTGCGTGCAGAGTGCGCCGCGTAATTGTGGCACCTAAGCCTCTCCCAATAGGTCTGTATGCTCAGTGCGCAACTCGTCTAAGCGCCGTGTATCCCTTATGTCTGCAGCCGCGTCGGTTTCGTATCGCAGTAACTGGCGCTCTATTTTGCCAAGTGCTTTGCTTAATTGCTTACGAATGTTCCGAGCGAGTCCTAGACAATGCCCCCTAGTAGTCACTTTAAAAGCGTCTCATTCTAGGAGCGTATCACCTGTGGAGCCGTCATTTACCTCAAAGTATTCCGCCGTTGCAGCCCCCAAGGAGGCACGGAACGCCTGCTCTTCCAGTGCCACTGGCTGAAGGCGCCAGGTGGGGATGGGTTGTTGGGCCCACCTCCCATTTAAGTTGTAAAAGCTGGGGGTTGTGTTCGCAGTGTGTGCGTCCCAGGTAATCAATCCCCCTAATAAGAGGAAACCGGTTATATGACCCCCCACTATGCGGTCCAGTATTACATGCAAGCCATGTACTCGGGGAAAATAATGAGTAGATGTGTGCGTGTGGGTTGCGAGTACGCCATATGTCAGCCAAAGACCAATGAGCCAGCCACTCGGTCAGCGCTTGTGCATTTGATGCAGCCGAGGTGCGTGTCTGGGGCTGAAACGACCGATCCAGCTCCACATCCAACATCGAATTAAAATCACCTCTTATCAGCCAGGGGATTCCACTCCAGCGGGGAAAGACCTCCGTCAACTTACAAAGGAATTAATTCTGTTCTATATTGGGGGCATAAACAGATCCACTAAGGACACTTTGGCCACTCAGCCTGCCTTTCGTAAACACGTATCTGCCCTCCGCGTCAGCCTCTATCTCCTCCACCACATAAGGGACCCCTGCTCTTACCCACACTAAGGCCCCTCTGTCCTGGGAGGAATAATTAGTGCTGTATACCTGACCTTGCCAGCGCAGATGCAGGCGATCCACTTCTATTCAAGCCAAGTGTGTTTCCTGTTGGAGGGCTATGCTGGTGGATCTAAGCTGCAAGTAAGAATATATAGAGTATCTCCGCGCAGGCATGTGTATTCCTCTCATGTTTCATGTGAGAATATTTGTGTGAGTCATGTTACGGGTGCGTTGCTCCTACTGCAATAGGGAGGTGCGGATGCATGGTAGAACCAGGTAACCATTCAGTGCTCCATGGGGTTTCGAAACCCATCTGGCAGGGGAGAGCACCATGTCCCGCACAAGTCCCACCCAAGAAGCAAGCCATCCCCTGTGCCACATGCATGGCAAGAAGCGCCAAACACAGGATCGGATCATTGCTGCATACGTGGATTGCAAGTCACAGTTCAGTTTTCCCTCTTCTTGTGACTATTCAGATTATATCGTCTGACGTTTGCGGCGTGACATCTGGTAAGTGCAGGAAGTCCAGATCTTCAGACCGCGTGGGAGTAGAGTCGTCTCTGCTCTGTGATCTGGTGGACCCCATCTCCTGGTCTGAGCCCTGTGCCGTGGACCGAATCGCTGCTGCCACATGGAGTGCCTCCTGTCTCTCTGTTAATATTTGTTCCAGGTCAGGGGCTGCTGATGGCAGAGCAGGGCGGCCCAGACCCCTGACTCGACGTCGGCCTCTTCTGTCGCGCCGTGGTGTCGTTGGCTCAGCAGGCGGATTGGTTTCTGTCACAGGCCTGTCTCCTACAGCCAGTCCCAGGCATCTGATGGCGTATTGAAGTAGCGAGTGGCCCCCTTCGCAGCCACCCACAGGCGGGCTGGGAACAGCAGAGAGTAGCGAATATCCAATTCTCAAAGCTGCCGTTTTACTGCACTAAAAGATCCCCGCCGTCTTTGTACCTGCGCTGTATAATCGGGAAACAACATGATCTGAGCATTTTGGATTCTGATGTCGTTTAGCTTGCGTGTTACCCTTAGGACAGTATCTCTGTCCCTGTAGTTCAGCATGGCCGTGGCATGGCCCCCGGCAGTGGTCTGCGGGCCGGGACCCTGTGGGCTCGCTCCACTACGAATTGGGGCGACAGTGCACCCTCCGGCAGAAGTTCCCTCAGCCAGCGCTCGACATAGGCCGCTGGGTCTTGTCCCGCCTCACCTTCCGGAAGGCCCACCACTCTGACATTGTTGCGGTGCGAGCTCCCCTCCGCGTCCTCCAGCCTGTCCTCCAAGATATTCACTCGGTCTAGAAGGTCCTGTAGTGCCGCAGCATGGCTGTGGGTAGTTGGCTGTAGATTTGTTAGAGCAAGTTCATTAGCTTGGACTTTGTCAGCTAACTTAAGATGGTTGGCCCTCGAGAATGTAAAGTCAGATGTGACTTCGTCTGTTTTGAATTGTAAAGATGCGCGCGTTTGGTCCAGCGTGGCTCCTATTTTACCAACTGCGGCTAGGACAGAGTCTAGTTTGGTGGATAGTGCCAAATGCTGGGGCTCCTGGGTTTTGTCACCCTCTACATGTGAAGCCTTGCTCGCATCCGAGGGCATGGTGGACTGCGAGGCAATCGATTGTAGATGGCCCATGGCCAGTTTTTGCACTGAAGGCATATGGTGCGCACAACCGACACAGTGCTAGCTGTCTCCAACTCTATCGTCCCTGCCCAAACTCTGTGTGGAGTCGTATCTGGCAGCTATCAGCGGCTCCGTCAGTTGCCAGTATGGGGTGACAGGCGCTCGGGTGTCTACTAGGTGGTGGGAGGTGATTTTATCTGGGCCTATGTTCCCCGCAGCTGATCCTCCAGCACGCTGGCAGGCTACAGTGAGGCACTGGTGGAATCTGACCAATGTGAGGGCCGCTTGCTCTGTGGCAAGGGTGCTGCCCGTTCTGTCCTGCGCAGTATTTGTTCAGAGTAGGAACACACTCTTCTGTTTTAAGTAGCATAACGCATGGTGGGGCTATGAGTACAGTTGTCCGCGTACATGCATGTGGTTCCCCTCTTTTCTGCAACAGGAGGGAGTCCTTGGTTATTCCTGGTGCCTCCCCGCTGGGGGCACTCCGCCGTTAGGAGACCTTGGCCCGATCAGACCACCGGGCCTCATCCAGTTTTATTGGGGCTCCAGTAGTTCACTACATGCCGCAGTGTGTCGTGCGCCGGAGTGCATCCCTCCACACCTCCCTCGATCACCCGTGTTCAGCGGGTTGCCAAGCAAAGCACTGGGGGGCCACTCCAGTCCCAGACCAGGAAGAGAAAGGCCTCGCGGGGCCCACCAGACCTGCACCACCCGCGCACCACCATGTTGGGGCCTAGGCCCCATCTGGCCCCCGTGCCCGACCCGGTATCCCTGCAATGGAGCCCAAGCCCGATCCGGCCTCCATGACCCACCCCGATCCCTCAGGCCACCGCAAACCGCCAAATAATCGGGGCTCACCTCAGCATGCACATCGGGTTTCGATTGTCAGTGCAGTCTCCTCTTTCCCTGTCCGGCAGAGGCCTCGATGGGCCGCAGGCCCAGGCTTCCGGCGTCACTCACTCACTCCGGTGCTAGGTCGCAGTCGGCGGCCGCCTAGTACTCCATCGTCGCCTCAGCTCTCCGTGCTGTCTGCATGGGCCGGGGCGTCTCCCCTGTTCCGCGCCCCTGATACGGCCTCAGCAGACCGCTCCACTAACTCCGGGGCCAGAGCAGAGGATCCGACCTGCTCCTCTCTGTCCGATCGGCTCCCAGCACAGGTGTGCTCGCCAAGCTTCGGCTGCGGTTCTCCTCTAGGACCACGGGCGCCATCGACGACAGTGCGCCCCCTCTTCACCATTGCCTCAGCAGGGCCGCCAGTATCCGCATCATCTTCTCACGGGAGGCACGTAGTGTGTCATCTGGCTGGGCGACGTCTCTCTACTGTGGCCGCTGGCCTTGGCGACCCAGCGCCGGCCGAGACCACTCACTCTGCCCTGCTGCTAATCGCCAATCCACAGCTTCTGCACTCTTCAGGGTCAGTGCCCAAGCACTGGGAGGGATCTCTCATCTACCGCATCTGGATTATGTGTAGTTACGTGGAATTAATCAGGATAAAATGGGGGGAAAACGCGGAGCCTTATGAGTTTGCATCCGCCATCCTAGCTGGCTAGCCACACACACCCCCATTCTGCACACTGTCATGGTGCGCAGTCTGTTACCGATGATCTGCGTCTAAGGATTTGGAAATCCTTATGGTAAACAGACATCAGCTCGTAGAGGTGTGGCGCCCATATATGGCTCCTCACTGTCACTGACAGTCACTGTCTCTGCCAGCTCGAAGGTGGTGGTTCAGGCACCAATAATGTCGAGGCTGGATTAGGCAGCGTGCTATATCAGATAGCAGATAGAGCATCCATGAAACTGTTGCAGGTGGTCCAAAACTCGGCAGCTAGGATGCTCTCTAGACTCCGAAAAAGTGCTGTGGCTTCCGGTCTTCTGCAGAAACTCCACTGGCTTGCAGTAGAGAAATGAATTAATTTCAAAACCTTGTGCTACATGAACAAAGCGAGAGCAGGGGTTGGCCCACAGTATCTGCAAGAATTCGTCAAAGCCTATCAACCTTTCTGTACTCTCCGTTCCAGTGAACTTTCTTTGTGCATTGTCGCCTTAGTTAAACGCACATGTTTGGGAGGTCGATCTTTTGCGTTTCAGGGCCCTATGCTGTGGAACTGTCTCCCAGAATCTTAAAAAAATTGTCCTTCGCTGACGCTCTTTCGAAGACTGTTGAAGACCTGGCTGTTTTGAATTGGTGTGACTGGGACAGACCTGACCTGACGTTTTCGCAATGGGAAACCCCAATGGGGTAGCTGAGCGCTTTATAAAACTTCTAAATAAAAAAATACACTTCCAGGGAGGCGTGGCTTGGACGGCAGAGCCGATGGCTGCCTGATTCTGTCGAGTGCGGAACATCAGTGATGGATTCCCCTTGAAGACGGCACTATATATGCCTAAAAAGGATGGCATTCTACTCCGGAATGGTTGCGTCGTTCCATGATACCCTTAACTGAATGGGATATCGGCATTTAAGGTCTTTTCACCGTGTTGATGTCTCGATTTTGCCCGGCGACCCAAAATGGCGGACGGAGTGTATTATCTCCTGGAGGCTGCGGCGGACAGACGAGGTTACTCTGAATCCTAATTATGGCCGAATCCTCGCGTCCACATCGTCATCTAAGGTCCGGTGAGGCAGTTTTTTTTTTTCATTTTTAAAACTGTGCCGGAATGAGCGTTGCTGCACTACGCGATATCTTGCCTGGTCCTAGGATGGCGGAATAGTGCACCCGATGGAAGATTCCTTTGTCTCCAGGGGCGTCTTATCGTCTCTCTACCTTCTACGCTGACCGCAATCACCCTATCGGAGCGGTAATCTCAGCGAGCATAGGACCGAAGGAGCGTAGCTGATATCTGATGTGGATTGGCTTTAACACGGTCCGGACCGGAGGTGCGCGATCGCTATCTGAGACTGAATTGATATGGCTTTAGCCCGGTCCCAGCATTAACTTGTGCTGAGTGTCCCTGTGGGCTCCTGCAGTCGAGGGGCTGCACAACACATTGAGGAATCGCTTGTCTTCTTGTCCAATATTAAACACAGCAAACAGGAGGTGTTAGAGGAAAGAAATGCCCAGAAACACCGCACATTATGGAAAAAGATGCTCTTTCTTGATCCAGGAGTTTTTATTTTTGGTTTGCTTCCATGGGGCTTCTCTCTGCAGTATTTATCACCACAATGTTGCTCAATGATAGATCTGGACACGGTGCCTGCACGTAAGAGAGCCACATTTTTTATATCCTTGTTTATGGGCTGATCTCAGTGGGTGTGGTGGTCATTATTAAAGGATTGTTGTTGCCAGTTCAAGTTGGAGCTGCTCCAGGTTCACTATCCTGTTTCAGATGGGGCCTTACATTAAACATGTAACATGATTACGATTCACAAGTGAGTGATACCTTTAGCCATACCTAGAGGTTAACATTGAAACAGTTATTAAAGTAAGCTGGATTTCCCCTTTTGCGTATTGAGTGACTCAGTGGTGCACATCTTTTGAAGAGGGGTTTATCTTGAGGTGGTGGTGAGTTGAGAAAGTGAACACTGCCTGGTTAACCAGAGCTATATTGCTAGCGATCTCTTTTTTCTTCTCTTGCGAATATACATAATCTGAGAAGGAATTTATCCTTCCAATTAAATAGCATCATTATGGCTGAAAAAGAATACAGGATGCAGTTAAAAAAAACCAAAGGGGAACCTTTACCATCTGATTCTCCCATCAAAATGAAAGCAGACGTAAGCAGTACAATGGATATGATCCTTAAAAAAATCTCAGACGTACATGATCTCGCTAAGTCCACAAAACAAAATACAGATACTATGCAGTTAGAACTCACAGCAATTAGAGCAGACATGAGTGCAATTAATACTAAAGTGGCAGCAGCGGAACAAAGAATCAGCGATGTTGAAGATGTTTCTATTAAAACCAATAAAGAATTGAAATCCCTCAGTGATGTTACAGCCAATCTTAGGAAGCAAACAGCCGAATTGGAAGATAGAAATAGAAGAGGTAACATAAGGATCTTAGGTGTTCCGGAAGGATCAGAAGATTCAGCGGATTCCTGCATCGCCTTTTTGGAAGACTGGATACCTCAATTTACTGGTATAAAATTTGCGAGTCCTTTTGAGCTAGACCGGACACATAGGGTACCTATTTTCAATTCTTCTTCACGTCAAATAACCCGTCCTATTATTTGTAAGCCACTGAGATTTCAGCATACTGAAGCTATCCTCAGCTTTGCGCGTAAAAGTCATCAGCTAATTTGGAATGGCCACAAAATAATTTTTACGCAGGATTTTTCCAAACAGACAGTGGATACCAGGAAGGGGTTTCTTAGCTTGAGAGACAAACTCAGAGCCAATAGCATTCAATTCTCCTTTGTTGGCCCAAGTAAATTTAGGATCATAGTCAATGGTCGCCGTCACTACTTCACGGATCCTAAAGAGTTATTGAACTTTCTAGATGGGTCTCGACCTCAGGACATGGACTGTACTCAATCTGCCTCTAATAAAAGAAAATCATAATATTCACATATTCTTTTAACTGGATAACAGTTAACGCTCGCTCTGTTTTTAGTCAGTGATTGTAACACTGTTTAAGTACGTCACTGATTGCTCTAACTGCTTAGATAGTACGATGTTTAGAATCTTGTGGTTAGACCTTAATTCATAGATGTGTTCTTTTTTCAAGATATGGCTTTGATTATGGCTGCTACATTTATTGCATTATAAGATGTTTAAAAAGAGGGGTACCTAGGTTTGTTAACTTCTTAATAGCCTTGCATTTGAGCCGATTGGATCTTTAGGAGGGTTTGTTATACTACTTATTTCGATTCATTCCGTATGGAAGCATTGGGAAATCTTAACAATGTTGATCTTATTCAATATCCGCTCGACAGGTTGACGCTCCTGTCGTCGCACCCCCTACATTCGAGGTTTGCAGGGTTGGGTGGGAAAGGAGGGGGATGAGGGGTTTTTGGGTTGGGGTTTGGGGAATTCCCAGAATGTGAAGTGTATTTTTAGTTGTGCAATGTTTTGCTTTGTGGGTGTTCCCTATTGTTTCTTATTATTACTTTCTGTTTTCTTCTTTCTTTTTCTTCTTTTTACTGTCCTCTCTCTGTTATCAGTCGGGTTATGTCTTGACACTATTAGACAAGAGTACCTATGGATTATTTCATATATAATCATGGTTGGTTCTTACAGTATGTTTCTTGCCACAACATGCGATATCTATGTGGTGCCGGTGTTTTCGGACAATGTCATTGTATTCAGTATGGAAGTCAGCTACTATTTTTTAGGGTACGAGTTTAGAACAACCTGTTTTCAATCATACTTATGATGGTACAACCTAGGTCACGTAAGATTGCAGAAGATCTCAATGTAGTATCATTAAATGTTAAAGGGCTCAACCACCCAATTAAGCGTAGGAAAATATTTGACTATCTAGCTAAAACCAAAGGAGATATCATCTTACTACAAGAAACAAAATTATCTAAAGAAGATGTTACCTTCATTAAGAATAATTGGATTTCACAAATTGCTTGCTCACCGGCAGATCATAAAAGGAAGGGGTGATCACACTGATAGCTAAAAAGCGAATATTGTATTAGAATCACAAACTCATGACAGTGATGGCAGATTATTAGTTACTCACTTAAAGAAAGGTGAAGATCTTATACATGTAGTGAATATATATGGCCCCAACACAGATGATCCAGGGTTTTGGGAGGGTATATCTAAGATTATAGAGGATCTTCCTCAGGAGGATCTTATTATTGTTGGAGGAGACTTTAATATTCCATTGGATCCAATAATTGACAGACAATCCAATTGCAAATACCATCCTACAAGATCGCATGCCATAGTTCACACTATATGTTCTAAATTCAATCTTAAAGATGGCATGGCGCCTTCAACACCCAGATTCCAGAGACTATACTTATCTGAAAGAGACACGTTAGTGACAGATTCCTTACCTTCGAATATCCCCAGGCATCAGGCTGTATCCGGAAAGTTTTGCGTAGCAGTACCCCTGCGCGTCGGTAGGCGGCGTCGTGCGGCTCCGCGTCCGTCGTCGGCATTGTGATCGCCGGGATGACGTCGCGGCCAATACTTAGACGCCGCCCATGCGCGCTGGCGTCAGTTCTTTCTTTTTCCGCGCCAGTAAGCGCAGATCCGGATTGAGCAGTGCCCCAGTCATTTTTTGACTGAGTATTTTTGTGACTTTTTGTCCAAGTTTTTCGAGTCGTTCGACTCCAGAGGTGTCAGTAGGGATGCCCGGCTTCAAGCCATGCGGAGTCTGTAATCGCATGATGTCGATTACGGATCCGCACCGTGAGTGTCTCTTCTGCCTGGGGCGCGGCCACGACACCCAGTCGTGTCCCGAGTGTCGGTCCCTCGCCCCGAAGGCTTTGCGAAAGCGGTCTCGAAAGCTCCTCGAGGCCCGGCACTCGGCTCCGCGCCGTTCGAGGTCCCGGTCCCGTGAGAGGTCGAGGGGCCAGTCGCGGAGCCGTCGTCATTCGTCGGGGTTGAAGTCTTCGTCCTCAGGTAAGGTGAAGCACAAGAGGTCTAAGAAGCGTCACTCTAAGACCTCCCCTCGCCGGTCTCACGACCCGGCCGAGGGTCCAGACGGTGCCGCCCCAGCGGCTCCGGGGGTGCCCGTGCAGCCGACGCCGGCCTACTCGCCTCCTCCGGGTCCGACGTCGACTCCGGCCGAGATACAGGCGTTCCTGTCGGCCATGGCCCGCCTCTTCGGGCCTAAGGGTTCCCCCGGTGCGCCTACGGGCCCCGCGGGCCCCAGTGGGAGTCCTCCCTCTGCACCAGCAGCGGCTCCGGCCCCGGTGTCTCCGGCGGCTCTGGCCCCGGCGCCGCAGGACCCCCTCGGATCCAGGCCTGGATCCCGGTCGACGCCGGTTGACCTAACAACACCTCCACCGGCGCCGACCTCACCGGTACCATTCACGGCGCCGTCCGAGGCCCCGGACGGCGCCGTCCCCAGATTCTCCACGGCACCGGACCGATTCCGACGGGACCCTTTTTCCCTCATGTCCCTCCTCCTTACTTTTCACCTGTTTTGGAGGACGAGGAGGACTGGGAGGGGTCGGAAGACCCTCTCACAGCTCAGTGTGAGCCTTATCAGGACTGGGCTGAGGAACTAGGGGATGCCAGTGGTCTGGACACCTCTCCGGACCTTGCGCATGCTGTCTCCTCCTTCCGTGGCTACGGAGGAGGGAGCAAATTATGCAACGGTGTTGCGTAGGGCGGCTGCGGCCTTTCGCCTCGAGCTCCCTACGGTGGCTGTCAGGACTAACCTCCTGACGGAAGTGTTTCAGCCGGCGGCTACCTCTTCGGAGCCACTGCTGCCGTTCAATGACGCACTTTTGGACGTTCTTTTGGGCACCTGGTCCAGGCCCACCACAGGGGCTCCTGTAGACAGGAACGTAGCCCGACGCCATCGCCCGGCCCACCCTCTGTTCCTCTCCCAACACCCCACCCCCGAGAGCTTGGTTGTCCAAGCCTCTGCCTCCCAGAGCGCCTTCCCTACGGCTCCGCCAGATAGGGAATCCAAAAAACTGAACCAATTTGGGAAGAAGGTTTTTTCTTCCTCCAGTGCTGGCTTGCGGTCCGTGAACACCGCTTGCCTTTTGGGCCGTTACTCCCACTCTCTGTGGGATTCGGTGGCGCAAGTGCTGCCCCAGTGTCCTGAGGAGGTCCAGACACTTCTCTCCCGCGCTATTGCAGAAGGGAGTGACGCAGCGAAGTTCACGATCAGATGTGGCCTAGGCACCGCTGACTCGCTAGGCAGATCGCTTGCTACGACAGTGGCGCTGCGCCGTCACGCCTGGCTGAGGACCACTGGTTTCTCGGGTGATGTCCAAAACACCCTTATGGACATGCCCTTTGATGGTGTCGGCCTGTTCGGCAACAAGGCAGACCATGCGCTGGAGCGCTTTAAGGACTCACGGGCTACAGCCAAGTCCCTGGGCCTTTCTGCTGTGCGCCCTCCGCAACAGTCTGCTTTTCGCCCCTTTCGTGGCCACGGAAGGGGCGCCCAGTCACGTCCACTGCCCAGCCACCGGCCCGCGCAGCAGATGCCTTCGCGCGGCCGAGGACGTGGCTCCCGCCGAG
Organism: Calotriton arnoldi; assembly: GCA_963921515.1. Lineage (NCBI taxonomy): Eukaryota > Metazoa > Chordata > Amphibia > Caudata > Salamandridae > Calotriton > Calotriton arnoldi. The sequence goes on from CAWUFW010000809.1 coordinate 2,698,462, forward strand.
GCGGGTCGGGTAACCAGCGAGTGGGTCAGGCCACCACCTCCGCCCCGTCCGCGGCCTCCAAACCCTCCGAGTCCGTCCTTTCCAGTCCACAGCACGCCAGTGGGGGGCACGATTCGCCATCACCTTCCCCACTGGCGCACCATCACATCGGACAGGTGGGTTTTGGACATTGTCCGAAGGGGCTACTCCCTCCCCTTCGAGACTACCCCATCAGCCATGCCACCTCAGCACCACCGCATGTCGGGGGACCATTTGGCACTTCTTCGTCAGGAAGTTGCGGCCCTCTTGGCCAAGGGGGCCATCGAGCGCGTTCCGACCCCAGAAGTAGGGCGTGGTTGTTATTCCCACTACTTTCTGGTGCCCAAAAGGACAAGGAGGACATGCGTCCTATCTTGGACCTCCGGAACGTCAATCGCTTCCTCCGGAAGGAGAAGTTCAAGATGCTCACCCTAGCTCAGGTCTTGACTGCCCTCGACCCTGGAGACTGGATGGTAGCGTTGGACTTGCAGGACGCATATTTTCACATCCCCGTCCTGCCGGCCCACCGGCGTTACCTGCGGTTCACGGTAGGCCTCGAGCACTTTCAGTTCACCGTGCTTCCCTTTGGCCTTACCAACGCCCCTCGGGTGTTCACGAAGGTGATGGCGGTAGTCGCAGCTCATCTGCGCCGGTCAGGGGTTCCAGTCTTCCCCTACCGCGACGACTGGCTGCTGAAGGCGGGTTCGTCCCAGGCAGTCGTCTCCCACCTCCAGACTACGGCCGGACTCCTGCACTCGCTGGGGTTCTCCATCAATGTGCCGAAGTCGCACCTGGTTCCTTCTCCAAAGCTCCTTTTCATCGGAGCGGTTCTGGACACAACGCAGTTTCGGGCCTATCCTCCCGAACGGCGAGTCCAGGATATTCAGGCTATGATTCCGATCTTTCAGCCTCTATCCTGGGTTTCGGTACGGATGACCCTGAGGCTGCTGGGCCTCATGGCCTCCTGCATCCTGCTGGTCGATCATGCCAGATGGCATATGCGGGCTCTGCAGTGGGACCTGAAGTTCCAGTGGGCGCAGCATCAGGGGAACCTGTCCGATTACGTCCAGATCTCGGAGGGAACTGCACAACAGTTGCAGTGGTGGCTCTCGAACCGGCAATGGGTCACGGGCAGATCCCTCTCCCTTCCCCAGCCAGAGCACACAGTTGTGACGGATGCGTCCCTTCTGGGATGGGGCGGTCACATGGGAGAGGCGGAGATCAGAGGCCTCTGGTCTCCGGCGGAGTCCCGGCTCCATATCAACCTTTTGGAGCTCCGGGCGATCCGACTTGCACTAAAGGCATTCCTTCCCTCTGTCAAGGGGAAGGTAGTGCAGGTGTTCACAGACAACACCACCGCCATGTGGTACTGCAACAAACAAGGCGGGGTGGGGTCGTGGACCCTATGTCAGGAGGCTCTGCGTCTCTGGACATGGCTGGAACATCAGGGCATTTTCCTGATGGTTCAACACCTGGCAGGTTCCCTGAACGCCAGGGCGGACGAACTCAGCCGCAGGTGCATGATGGATCACGAATGGCGTCTTCACTCGGAGGTGGCGCAAGGACTCTTTCTACAGTGGGGAGAGCCTTGGTTAGATCTATTCGCCACCGAAGAAAACGCGCAATGTCAGCAATTCTGCGCGTTGGAATTTCCAAGGCGGCACTCGCTCGGCGACGCTTTTCGTTGCGAGTGGAGTTGCGGTCTGTTGTACGCCTTTCCGCCTATACCACTTCTACCCAGAGGGTTGAAGAAGATTCGGCGCGACCGGGCCCAAGTCATTCTTGTGGCTCCGGACTGGGCTCGAAGAGTTTGGTATCCCGAGCTACTCAGTATGAGCATCGATCCCCCGATCCGTCTGCCTCTTCGGGATGATCTTCTGTCGCAGCAGCAGGGGACGGTCCCCACCCGAACCTGTCCAGTCTCCACCTCCTTGCATGGAGATTGAGCGGCGGCAGTTGATTCCTTTCGACTTGCCTCCCGAAGTTTGTGATGTGATTCTGGCAGCCAGGCGTCCCTCCACTAAGGTGGTATACGCCTGCAGGTGGAACAAGTTTGTGGCATGGTGCACAGCAAAGGCTGTGAATCCCCTTTCTGCCCCTCTTTCTGAGGTTCTTCTGTTCCTTCTTTCTCTGGCCCAACAGGGTTCTGCCCTGGGTACCATCAAGGGCTACCTTTGTGCAATCTCGGCCTTTCTCAGGCTTCCTGATCAGCCCTCCCTTTTCAAGTCCCCTGTTGTTAACAGGTTTCTTAAAGGCATTACACACCTTTTCCCTCCTGTTCCGTTTGTGATGCCTCAGTGGGACTTGAACTTGGTTCTTACCTTTTAATGTGCGCTCCCTTTGAGCCTCTCTATAACTGTCCTCTTCGTCTTCTCACTCTGAAGACAGCCTTTCTGGTGGCTATCACCTCCGCTCGGCGGGTGAGTGAGCTCCAGGCTCTTTCTTGCAAGCCCCCCTTTCTGTCTGTTCATCCAGACAAGGTTGTTCTTAGGACGCGTCCGTCCTTCTTGCCAAAGGTGGTTACTGCCTTCCACATTGGGCAGACCATCACTTTGCCCACCTTCTTTCCGCCTCCGCATCCTTCCAGAGAGGAAGAGAGGCTCCACCGTCTGGACCCAAACCGTGCAATTTCCTTCTATCTGAACCGCACACAACAGTTCCGGGTGGACGACCAGCTCTTTGTTGGCTACGTGGGCGCCAAAAAAGGTCGGGCGGTACACAAGCGGACCATCTCCCGCTGGGTTGTCTTGTGTATCAAGGCCTGCTATTCTTTGGCTAAGAAGGAGCCCCTTGTTGGGCTACGTGCCCATTCCACCAGGGCGACAGCCGCCACCACGGCTTTGGGACGTGGTGTCCCTTTGCAGGACATTTGTCAGGCAGCTACGTGGGCCTCGCTGCACACGTTTACCAAGCATTACTGCCTTGACAGCCAAGTCCGGAGAGACGGCTTTTTTGGCCGTTCTGTTCTCCGAGACTTCCTCGTCTGATCTTTGTTCGCAGACCCACCACCGGGGTTGGTATTGCTGGGGTATCTATTCTAAGGTAAGGAATCTGTCACTAACGTGTCTCTTTCAGATGCACAAGTTACTAACTTGTGTAACGATATATCTGTAAGAGACAGTAGTTAGTGACAGATTCTTTACCGCCCCACCCATCCTCCCCGTTCTGCGAACTGATTTCTAGGGTTAAGGTCATCCCTTTCAGGGCCCTAGTTTTGAGACACCAGTGTCAGTTTCTTGCATGGCTCTGCGTTTCTGGCGCGGAAAGTCGTGTACAGAACTGACGCCAGCGCGCATGGGCGGCGTCTAAGTATTGGCCGCGACGTCATCCCGGCGATCACGACGCCGACGACGGACGCGGAGCCGCACGACGCCGCCTACCGACGCACAGGGGTACTGCTACAGAAAACTTTCCGGATCCAGCCTGACGCCTGGGGATATTCTAAGGTAAGGAATCTGTCACTAACTATTGTCTCTTACAGATATATCTTTACACAAGTTAGTAACTTGTGCTTTACTCCACTCCTCATAACTCGTATACTAGAATTGACTACATTCTCATTTCAGGCTCGTTCACACATTTAATTGAACATTCAGATATTTCCCCTAAAATGGTGTCGGATCATTCGTGCATTGGCCTCAAGTTGGCGGGTAGTCATAATGAACCTTCTCCAAAAAGATGGCGCTTTAATAATGATGTCTTATCAGACCCTGAGGATAAAAAGAAAATTGAAGAGGCTATAATAGATTATCTTAAACATAATGACACTGCGGATACTAAGGTCAATACTCTATGGGATGCTTTGAAAGCCACTGTTAGGGGTATAATCATTGAAATAAAAACGAAAATAAACAAACGTATTAATGCTGAATTAGTCAAATTAGAGCTCGAAATTAAAACCCTGGAGTCTTCTCATGCCAGCTCTCTGAATGATAACTCTATTCTTTCAACACTCAAAAGAAATATGAATATAATAAGATTTTGAGCGAACGAGCGGGTGTATGGGTGAATAAATTTAAAGCCCTTAATCTTTGCGAAGCTAATAAGGCGGGTAAATTACTCGCTTCATATCTCAAACATAAGCAGAACCAGAATGTTATTTCATCCATCAAGGATGTCAAAGATCAGGTACATACAAAACGGAAGGAAATATTGAACACCTTTAAATCCTTCTATGAAGATTTATACAAAAAATGTCAAGACCTTAACTCAGAGAATTGCATCCAATACTTGAACAGACTTAGTTTACCTCAATTATCAGAACATGACAAACTAGCGCTAGGGAAACCGATCCATGCAGAGGAGATTACGAATTCGATTAAAACCTTGAAGGATAATAAAGTCCCTGGTTCTGACGGTTTCACAGCCAAGTTTTAGAAGTCCTTCTCAGAGCATATACAACTGACCATGCTGCGAGTTTTTAATAATATAGCTAGTGAAGGACGCACTACAGATTCCATGACAGAAGCCAATATAGTTGTCATTCCTAAAGAGGGGAAGGAACCACTTCTTCCAAAGAATTATAGACCAATATCCCTCATTAATGTAGGTTGTAAAATGTATTCAAATATTTTAGCTACAAGACTCAACAATGTTCTGCCATATTTAATAAGTAACTCTCAAGTAGGTTTCCTTAAAAGTCGAATGTCTAATGAGAATACGCGTTTGTTGTGTCATGTTCTAGAAAACGCTGCATTTAAACCAGATCCAGCTATTGCTATCACATTAGATGCAGAAAAGGCTTTCGCCAGAGTCTCTTGGGCCTTTTTAAAGCAATGTATGTACTCATTTAATTTGGGAGACTCATTTATAAAAATGGTAATGTCCCTCTATCTAGCACCATCGGCTCGTATAGCGATTAATGGATCTCTTTCTGAATCTTTTACCCTTCATCAAGGCACTAGACAAGGTTGCCCCTTGTCCCCATCTCTGTTTTTGCTGGCATTGGAACCATTAATTCAGGACATTAAATTAAATTCGGATATAAAGGGGGTAGGATTTAAAGATATACAAGTCAAATTAGCTGCTTTTGCGGATGACATCCTAATTATGACTGAAAATCCGGGTTCTTCAATTACGGCTTTGATGGCTACTATTGCAGAATATTCCGTACACTCAGGCTATAAACTTAACAGGGACAAATCGGAAGTAAAACCCTTGAATGTGCATTGTACAAAAGAAGTTTTAGGTAATTCGGGATTGGCTTGGCAACCGGGATACATAAAGTATTTAGGGATCGAATTTGGTTGCAATATTATGGACACCCTGCATCACGAGAAAGTAACTCTGGAAAAAATCACAAAACTTTTGGATTCTTGGTCACCAAAATGTATAACATGGTGGGGAAGAGTAGAAACCATAAAAAGCATGATCACACCTTTGGTTAACTACCTTATAAACATGCTTCCTCTTCTCCTGACAGAGGACTTTCATCATAAACTAGACATTCTTCTTACAAAGTTTTTATGGCGTGGTAAAAAAGCCAGAATTGGCATTACAAAATTGAGACTTGATAAATCTTTGGGGGGAGTCAATTTAGCGGATTTTAAATTGTATCAATCAGCTTTTCTTGCAAAACAGGGTTCTTATTGGATTTCGCCTCCAGTTCATTATAACCCGGTGTGGTTAGATGTAGAAAAATCCAGTCTTGACAATTTAAATCCTCTGGTATTACTTACCTCCAACCAGCTTTACCCAAACAGGTCTAAATCTATTTTCAAAAACACAAAACTGGCACTTCTGTTAATTGATAAGAAATTAGACGTAAGTATTAGAGGTTCTAAGATGGAATCTCGATGGCTCAATCGTAGGGTACTCTACAAAGGGAAATTATTAGAGCTTGATGATTGGATTAAAAAGGGTATCTTTTTCCCATATCAGTTGGAACGCTCCCAGTATCCAGTGACTTTTGTAGATCTTCAAACCAGCTATAGATTAGATAACATCGAATTTTATAATTTTTTTAAAGTGAGAGCTGCAATAACTAGAGCCAAATTTCATAATGTGTCTCCATCCTTACCCATGTTTGTGGCAAAGATTAATAAAATAGGTCACCAAGTGTCACATATATATAAACTGCTTCGCCCTAAATCCTCTAGGCTTAATGATAATTTGGTCGCTTTTTGGGACTCGCACTCTTCTCTTCCAATAGCGGACTCTTCATGGCCACTTGTTTGGAACTCGATAACAACAAATAAAATATCCCCAGTGTTATCTCAAACCAAATATTGGCTTTTGTACAAGGCATTTTGGACACCAGCTAGACTACATTCCCCTGGTATTCGTGAGAATCCTGTATGTTGGAATTGTAAGGAGGAAACTGGGGATCTAGCCCATCTAATTTTACACTGTAAGGCTGTATCGTCCTTTTGAGACAAGGTTTTTGCTTTTCTTTTCAAAGTATTTAAATGTGAGTTAAAAAGAGAGTTTTCTGTATTAACTACTGTTTTTTTAACGAATGATTCATGTACCGACACGAACAAAGATCTCTTGGACCTTTTACTTACGTCAGCAGTGAAGATGGTTCTCAATAATTGGAAAGACACACACAAGACTTCATATAGAGGATGGTTGAACTGGGTTACTCACCTTAGAGGTGCTGATAATATTGCGCTACAGAACTCTCCTTGGAAACCCTCGTTTAGACCATTATGGACCTCCTTGGACATTTATTTCAACACACACAGACCGCCATGATTAATCATATTTCGTTTGTACTCTCAGTAATAATTATGTCGATAATATTTGAAGCTTTGATTGTCATTATTTTTTCCTTCTATTTACAGTGAATTTTCCAATATTTATAGACTAATGATACCAGTCTCTCGATATAGGTTTCTCTTGTTGTTTATCATATGGTCTTTTTTCCCTCTTTTCTTTTCCTTTCCTTCTGTTTCTCTAGGGTTTTCTTTCATTTTCTCTTTCTTTTTCTCTTTTCTCTCCCTTCTCTTTTTTCTTGTCTTTTTTCCGGGTTTTTTCATTGTTTTATTTTGAGTTTATATGGTTTGGATTACTAATTTCGTTACTTTGCAAAATTTTCTGCCATACTATTTTGTAATCTTAGTTCACTTATTAAGCTTGTACATTACTCCAAACTTGTTTTTTCTTTTTGGTTATGTTGGTTTATTGTTGAAAAAATTCAATAAAGTATTTGAAATTAAAAAAAAATATATATATATACACTTCCAGAGGCGGGGCAAGGTCTCTGCTAAGTCCAATAGTACCACCTATTGGAGTGCGGGAACAATTGCTGGAAACTTTACGGATCCAGTCTAGCACCTCGGGAAATTCAAAAGGTGAGGAGTCTGTGGTTAGAGTATTGCTCAGAAAGAGAATTACTAAAGTTAAGTAACTTATTTATCGCAGAAATGTGGTAATATTTTCTGTTGGTCAAGATAAAGTCTGGCTGTGGAATGAAAGAGGCTTTCCATGAGCTGGGAAATGAGTGCTGCTATTTTCACTTGGCTTGGAGAGAGGTTATTCGTTTTCTTTTGGGAATTGAGATCAAAATTGTCTGATTGAGCTAGTTTACTTACTAAGATAATTATAGCATATTGTCAAGCCTGTAGCTCAGTGGCTTTTATGAAGGAGTCGGAAATGAAGGAAAAACTTTAAACGGTCTGGAGCGCACCTAAGGTATAGTCCAACACGTAGAAATATAACGCAATAATATTGTTTATTTATTTATAAAAAATATTCGATTATACCTTGGATATCCTCCTGACCATTTTTAGATTTTGTTGGGTGTGACTTAGTGTTACACTCTACATTGCACTTTTTTGGTAGTGAAATTGCGGCCTCTGTAAGCACCCTATTACTTTGCTGCAGCAAATGTACCCACATTTTTAGCTGGAGGTGCGGTCTTTCTATACCACCGCTACCTATTGTGTAAGGTTGATGACGAAAAAACTTCTAAGTTAAGTTTATCAAGTAGCTCTTGGTCAAATTTGGTTTCCAATTTGGGAGTGATGAAAAGGATTTCTGTTTTATGTGAGTTTAACAGGTGCGTAGAGTATAACCGTAAGTGCCTGTCAGCTGGATATACATGTGAAACTTTAGTTTTGTGAACTTGTTTGCAATCCTGTTTTTATGTTTAAAATGTTCTTTCATTATATGCCTCTCGATCTTTATTGATTGAATTTACCGGTGTGTTTGTGTATATGAGTCACACGATTTGCCTGGCATGATCTTTGCGAGACCTATTCATACCATTGATTGCCTTTGACGAGGGTTCCTGTGTTTGATGGGCTGGCTCAATGCTTCTGCTTTCCCCTTGGTTCACCCAAGTTTGCATGTGACAACCACTGCAACAGTGAACAATAACGCCGCAGGGTTGACTACATTTTACACCCAAAGGCAAATTATGTGGCACATTCTGTAGCAGTAATATTTTGCCAGTCTTTCATTTTAACACACATTAACACTGCCTCGGCAAACATTTCACCTCATTAGTACCCGTTTAACACCTTGATACAGCAATAAGCTGCTATAAGGTGACCAGTTAACCTTTGCAAATGATCTACACGTGGCGATTCTTTTTTTTTTTTTTTAAATAATAATATTTGTAACTTTAGTTCTATTTGAGTTAGAAACAATGTTGTGTTGAAATCTGCAAATAATGCAGCAGATGATGGATGAAGCGGCAAGTGCTTTTTTAAGCGCCATTTTTGGGCAGGAAACGTGCCTGCCCATATTTCCAGTGGCCCTGTGCCGGGCGCGTATTGTGAGCTTTGTGGGCATTCAAATGAAATATAGTGATGTTCTAGTGTGTATATAATCCGTATTGCTTCATTTTATGGTGGCCCTGTGCTGGGCGCGTATTGTGAGCTTTGTGGGCATTCAAATGGAATGTAGTGATGTTCTGGTGTGTATATAATCCGTATTGCTTCATTTTATGTTAGTTATGTGTGTTATTTTGTAGGGGGGTATGTTAACAAACGTGTAAGTTTTCACATCCGTGTATGTAAGGATTGAGAGTCGGAGAAAGGATGTGGTCTCACGGCTAGAGCTGCCGACTTTGGAGCTGGGAAACCAAGGTTCGAGCCTCGGGGTCGACTCCACAACCTGTGATTCTGGTGGGCAAATCACTTAATCTCCCCGTGACCTGTGATTCTGGTGGGCAAATCACTTAATCTCCCCGTGCCTACCAAAAAGAAAATGAATGCGTCTTTGTGTAACGTAACTGGTGCTCATGTAAAGCGCTCCAATACCTTCGTGTCGAGTTCGCGCTATATAAATCTGCACAATAAAAAAAAATGGAGTTCGCACTGTTGTTTACTCGCGTACAAAATCGCACATGTGCAGTTTTAGTGGCTTATTTAGTGACTCACCCAATTGTGGTAATTGGTTCAGCCAGGCCTTGATTGACAGGAAAGAGGCGCTCTGTGGAAGAGGCACAACAGAGGCGCGTGGCGTCGAGCTTTGCATGACACTGGCGGCGTAGCTCTCCCCTCAAAGCACCGAAGCGCCTCTGACATAACAACCTATTTGTTTAATACTCCATTTCGGAAAGCCAGGTCTTCCGGGCGGAGAGGGAGGAGGGAGCGGGCAGAAAGGGACGGGGGCGGATAATCAAGATCTCTCCGGCGCACTATGAATGTCTATAGAAATGGCATGGAAGTAATTGCTTCTGAAAAGAGCATCAGGAATATGGCCCGAGTGATTCCACTTAAACGAGTGCTGAGAGGTTACGAAGGTTGCTCTAAAGACGCCACATCCTTGTCACTGGAAAAAACGGTTGTTTTCCATGTCTGCGAGCGAGGGTTGTGCAGGTTCAGGGGCCTGCCGTTTTCCTTCTTTCTCAGATGTTTGTGTGCCTTTGGTGAAAGGCTGAGCTCGGATACAGACGTGCTTGGTGATGGTGAGACACTGGGTTGGGAGTGTTTGATCGCACATTTGAATTGATGACTGAACCTGCCAAGCACAACGATCATGGTGTACAGTACTGGCGTAATGCGAAATGATGGGTCCACCCAGTAGAGTGTGGTGAGAGGCCCCTGAGACTCCCATATCTCATGTATATTCTTAGGCCTTGACCTGAAGGGTGGGGGCCACCCTGCACCGCAGTGGTCTGCGTTACACCCATGGTGCATGGTACTGGCGTAATGCAAAATGACGCCCCCAGCAGAATGTGTGCTGAGAATGATATGGGCAAGTGAAGGCAGTGTAAGGGAGGTTAAGTGTGTGAGAAGGGCAAGTAAGGTGTTTGTGGGTAAAGGAGAATCTGAAGGAGGGAATGGAATGTATGCATGTGTTTGTGAGAGCAGCATTTAATTGAAAGACGAGGGTGTGAGTGAAAAGGGGAGTGTGTGGGACATACAAGAAAGCCATTGAGACAATGGTGCAAGAAGGGTGGACTCGAAGATATATGAAAGGAAGATGCGAGAAAGGAGTTTTTGAGATACAATAGTGAGATGGCTGTCAGGAAGTGTATAGTGTGGTGGTGAGCTTGAAGGACGTGTGAAGGATAGAGGTTATTGCAGGATGGACAGAAACAGGTGTGCCAATAAAAATGTGAATAGCGAGAGGATGGTTTGTGAGAGAAAGGGAGGTGAAGGGATGAGAGGAAAAAGTGTGAGCCTCATGTATCTTAGAGAAAGAAGGAGGCTGAATGTTAAAAACAAAGTTAAGGGAGTAGCTGCGAGAATAGAGGACGGTGTGAGCCACATTAAAGCAGGAGAAATTTTTGGGTAAGAAAATACTGGGTGGATGCATTGACTTCCATCAGTAGGGGGTGTCCTTTCCAGTACAAGCAGCAAATGTTGAACCATTGCTAACATGGGTGATCTAGAAAAATGTGCCTTCAGCTAGGGACGAGTCTGTTCTGCAGGGGATAGAAGATTGCATTTGCTGCCTTCTGCAAGAGAAGGAATTTTACTTTGCTACTGCTATGCTGTGCCTGTTCTGTGAGGGAGCAAAGCTTGCACTGCTGCTGCCTGGTTTGTACGTGTCTGGTGATGGAGAAAGCTTGCGCTGCTGCTCTAGCTTTACCTGTCATCTGAAGGACTGAAGCTTACACTGTTTCTGCCCAAGATGTCCATGTTCTATGAAGAAAGGTCTGAGTGTAACAAAAGGAGAACGAGGAAGCCCATAATTAAGTAAGTGCACAACCAGTGAACAGTAGTACTCTCGAATGCTTCCATGTGCTCGGCCTGGAACTCACTGATGAAGCATACTTCACAAAGTAGTTGAGAGTTCATTATATGTGAGTACTTGAATGTATGGCAATTTCATAAGCAGTGTGGCTGTTTCTTCCAGGACTGTTTTACTTCTTGTATGTTTGTCTGTTTACAGAGGGCACAGCAGTCCTTTAACTCCTCTCCCTCCCTCCCTCTTTAGTGTGTTAGCCACTTGTACCCATATTGTATGTGTGAAAGTAGCCTGTGATTTCTCTCATGCTTCAGCAACCTTTTGCTTATTCTGTTTGTTAGGGAAGGTTGCGCTGCTGCTGCCCATGTTGTACCTTTTTTGTGTTTTGAAGCTTGGTATTAAACTTCCTCTACAGAAAAGACAATGATTTGTCAATGCTTCTTTTAATCCATGATGTTAATGAAAGAGTGAACAAAATATGTGAACTGAATTTATTTTGGATTTACGCATGAAATAAACAGTTTTTGAAATGGTTCAGATGATTTTGTAAAGTTGTAAAACCTAGCTGAAAGGTGGCTTAATGTCATGCATAACATCTTAGGCCGATTCTGGCATTGTAGCCAACGTCACTTTTGCATGCTGGAGTTTTGGGCCCATAGTAAAGCAAAGCTACTTGCCCACAGTGCAACATGCTGTTGAATGAAGAATCAGATATGGCAGATGGCGTTATACAAAAGGCCACTGAAATTATGCTTCAGTGGTTGATAAAATTATGTAGCTCAGAAAGAGAAATTATTGGGCGTAATGTGGCCCAATATGTTGGAGTATTATTTCTTTAGTTTGTTATTTTAGTAGCTATTAAGTGTCTGTACAAAGTTGCCCCACATTAGTACAAGTTTAACACCTGAATACAGCTACTAGCACCTGAAAGGTGACCGGTTAATTTTTGCAAGGTATCAACCACTGCTCAGAATTATGTGAAGCGGTTTTTGTTTAATAATGTTTGGTTCTCAAAACATTTCAGAGTGGCAAGTAAATTAACAGTGACAAGTGAGTGCTAGATAAAATGTGTTTTTCCCTTCCACAGAGAAAAGGCATCTATTCAAGATATTTTTTTAGACTGCAAAAAAGGCTCAAACGAGTTCAGACCAATATTGGATCTCAAACCAATGGCTCAAGAAACACAATATTTATATACTAGCTTTCCATCAAAATTTTCCTAAGCTCCATATAAATGTGCACTGGCTCTACAGTGGGCACATTTCAGTAAAGAGGATGCACAGAAAATGTCAAAGTTCTTAGGCAACTCGCACTACCGACTTACAGTTTTCCCATTCGGTCTGATATCAGCACCTTAGACCATTTCCAAGTGCACATCAGTAATGGCAGCTTTGTTTTTTTTTTTTAGACAGTCTTCCTTTATACTTATCTCGACGATTATTTGGTAAAGGACTACACTGCAGGAAAAACAGTCCAAGACTTCAAAATAGTGATTGTTCTGGTAAATTATCTGGGCCTTCAATTCAATTTCCAGGAATCCATGTTGACTCAAGTACAGATTTTAATGTTCCTAGGAGCCAAATTGATCACAAAACCAGGAGAAGTGTCTCCTTTGGAGAAATGTTTTCAGATTCAGACATCGCCTCCAGCTTTTCATTAGAAATCTTTTGTTTTATGGTTTATGACCTCCTGCATTGTCATTGCCCCAAATGCAAGGCATCATGAGAGAACTTTACAGCAGTGTTTAGAAGATCAGTGGTCATAGTGGGAGGACAACTGGAAAGGCAAACTGCAAGTCCTCCAATATTGTAAATGGAGTCCTCTTGCATCAGGATCTATCCTTCACAGACCACTGTGACAGATGCCTGCTTGGTCCATCTCTGACAATGACCTAAATCCTAATCCAGATGGACAACACAACTACAATGCACCGGCTCTTTAAACAGAGTGTCACCAGATCCAGGACTCTCAATTTAGAAGCACAAGCAATCTAAAGATGTCTCTTGGTGAGGGATCTGCCTATGAAAGCAGATTCCCTCTCAGGCCTTAAAGCTCACAAGAAGATATTCTCAGCAGATTCTTTGCAGAAAACCACAAATGTGTTCTGAATGATGATGTGCTAAAAGACATTTTCTTAGATTGGGAATTTCTTCAGTAAACCTGTTTGCAACATCTGAATACACGAAATATCAAAACTTTGTCTCCAGAGTGTGGGACCAGGATTACTGCACAACGCATATTGATAGATTGGTTGGAGAAATTTCTCCACACTTTGCCACCAATACCGTTGAATCCAGCTGTGAAACTGAGATTCCCCAATGACCAGATGATTGTCATTGCTTCTAAGTGGCCAAGGCAATGGTAGGTTTCAGATCATCACCTATCCCTAACACCTCACAAGAAACTTTCACATAAAACGTATATGTTATCCAAGATATAAGGCCAATTATACCATCCCAATGTGAAGCCCTCGAGTTTGGCAGCATGGCCTCTGAAGTCAGACAATATGGACAACTAAATCTACCTTGGGAATACATGGACATCTTGAAAGCATAAAAAAATCAAGAAGATCACCATATGTCTTTAAGTAGAAAATGTTCTATTTATGGTTTCACATCATACCCATGACCCAGCCTCCTGCCACGAGGATGTGATCCCATATCTGCTTCATCTTGCACAGCCAGTGCTACAATTGACTTCCATCAAAGTGCTTTTTGCGGCTATTTCAGATTGTAGGAAGGGTCCTTCTCAAAGTACTTTCTTAACAATCCCATTTACCAGAACCATTTTAGAGGGGTTGAAGAAAACATACCCTCCTCGATGACACCCTTCTCCACCTTGGGAGCTCAGTCGGGTTTTATCTAAATTTATAACTCCTCATTTTGTGTTGTCATTGCTGCATTACTCATGAAGGGTAGCTTTTCTAGTGGCCTTTACATCAGCCTGCTGAGAGAGCAAACTTAATGTGCAGTCAACAGTGGAATCTTAAGCAGTCAGACATTCCTATTTAGTTATAAGGAGAATGTATCTCTCTTTCTTACTGAAAATAGTTTCAGATTGTCATATAAATCAGTGCATCTCCTGCTGGTTTTCTTCAGTGACCCTTCCTCTTCTGTAGAAAGATATACATGCTCCTAACCTATTACTTCGACAAAACAAAAAGATTGAAGATTTAACCAGCTCTTAAACAATCCATAGTCCTATAAACAGTTGCTTGTATTTCACTGCGCTATTAGCTGGCCAACAAACCTTTGCCTGGCAATTCTAGAGCAAATTCTATAAGAGGGACAAAAGGTAGCACTGTTTGGTAGGGAAATGTCCCATAGTTATATCTATTTAGAGCAGCTACATAAAAGTCTATTCATACATTCACCAAGCTCTACTGTCTACTCATGGACTGTAGAGCAGAAACAGTAGTTGGTTAGGCTTCCCGTAAACCTTTTAGATTCTTCTAATCAGCCAAACCCTCTTGATTCTCATGTAGTTTAACAGTGGAGATTGCAAAACTTTCTGTATGAGCTTTCTATTTTATTATACGTTTATGAACTACACTGAAGATGTTACTTTATTTCTAGCTCTGTATTGGAGAAGTCTTAATTGAATTCATAAAAATCCTCTCACCTCCCCAGTCTGTGCTTTTGGATGGCAAGAACAATTTTGTTCAGCATAAATTTAGATGCATTCTTCAAAAAGAGTGGAGCTGTGAAGGCAACTACCAGTACAATGTATGCTGGGATATGAAAGTCGGTAGCTCCTTAACGAAAACTATATGTTTTCAACTTTTCTTTGCATGAAACGTATTTGGCTATCTTTTCCTTCATGTTATTTCGGCCCTTTGAGTTATGCTTCTCCTTGTGGAGCAAGTCTGAGGTTTGGTACTGCAATATTGTCTTGTATATTAAATAAAAATAGGTAAGAAGCAAATTCAGAAAACATTGATTTGCCGGTGTAGGCCATCAAGGTTGTACCTCCTTTTAAGAAATGGCATATTTTCACCTCCTATAGGTTATTTGGAAATTAAGTGTCCAAATGCCTGCATGGCAGTGGGAATAGTCTACATTAATGACTTCAAGGAAGATGAACTGGAATTAACAAATAAGGAACATTTCCTTTAATAATTTTTCAGCCGGGAGATGGTAATCATATGATTTTAAGATCCTGTCTTTAAATGTCTTGAAGGACTTTCTACACTCAAATGAAGCCCGTAGATCTTACCAGGGGAAATATGTCACACAACTCCTGAGTGAGAAAAGTGCAGATACCCAGTCTTGTATAGGAGAAGGGAAAGTGGAATTTGTGATCAGAAAAAATGTGGGTTTAATTGGATTGGCTGAGTCAACCAGTGTTTTTATACTTACTCCAGTATTGGAACTTTCATAGATTCCCATGCTTGAATCATTCCCCGTCGTCGAGATGGGAGTCCCGGTATATATAAAAACAGCAATACAAACCATTAGAATTACAAACTAGGCCCAATCTAGTTTTGTAACATATCCACCTCTTTTTGCAAAAGAGACCAAATAAAATCAACAACCAATCAGATCTGCCTCACCCTCTAGAACCCTCCTGAGAGAGCCTCAGACCATCAGATTTTCTACCGCACATTGTGCTAGGGAGTCTCCACTGAGCTCTGCTCAGTTTTTTCCTTATTACCTTACTCCTAGAGTTTTTTCAACTGATTTCTTCAACAGCTTCTTCAACAACGTCTTCTGCTTAGTGTCAACATGTCTGACAAGGAGAAGAAAGGCCTTTTTAGAGCCTGTTCCACCTGCTCTAAAAAAAGGCTTTATATAGATGACCCTCACAAGGACTGCATCTATTGCCTCTATCCAGATCACAAGGCTAAAGATTGCAAGGTTTGCCGTACTTTTTCCACAAAAACCTTGAGAGACCGTGAGGGACGTCTTCTGACCTGGCTCCAAAAGCTGAAATCCAGGAGGGATCCTTTATCCAGTGACGATAGTGATGAGGCCTCATCAGCTTCTTCCAAGAGATCCCTGAAGAGGTCGAGATCTGACCCCTCTTCTTCTGAAGACCGACCTGGTAAAGCCTCTAAAAAGACCTCTCATAGGTCTGACAGGCAAAGTCCAAACAAATCTCCTCACCGAGTTGTAAAGGAGAGGGAAGGACTATCTAAAGGAGATTCTGCAGTGAGGAAGTCGAGTTCTGTTCCTCCATCTTCTCCTCCTGACAGGAAAAAGGACTTCAAAAAGCCCTCCTCTGTACCTTCTGAGGGAAAACATACTAAGAAGATTCCACCGTCGACGACGCTGTCGACGACACCATCGGCGAAGGAACCGTCATCGTCGACGCGCAGCAAAAAGGTACAGTCTTCTCAGTCTTTTCCTACTCCGGCGACGGGATCGTCGACGAGAGTTTCCTTGCCTCCTTCTACGGCGATGCAGTTTTCATCGTCAATGCCAGTGACGACGGATGCAACGGTGATGACGAAGTTGTCGTCGACGATGACTAGGATGACGACGGCCGTGGTGACGACGACGGCGGCGACGACGTCGACGGTGATGACAACGGTATTGGTGACGGTACCGACGATAGCGATAACTACATCGTCGACGACACCGTCGACGACCTCGTTGACGGTACAGATTTCCGAGGTGATCATCAGGAAACGTCGCATTACTCCAGATCTCACTTCTCCCAGCAAAGTGACACCTCTGCTGCCTACTCACCTTCTAGAGGAGGAGTATTCGGAGGATGAAGGTCCATATGGGTATGCTCAAAGCCCTTCTGAACTGCACGTGAAGTGCCAGGACCTAGATTCAGAAGAGGGGTATGAGGAGCAGGAATATGATCCTCCTCAGGACTATCATGGAGGTTACCAAGAGGAGATGGTTTGTATGCCATCCTCCTTGATTTCGGACTTACAGTTCATGCTCTCAGACTATAAAAGGAGATTTCCAACTACATCTCTGGCTCAGGAGCAGGTTTCAACTCCAGCGGTTCCACCTGCAGGGCCTTCCACCCCTCGGCTGCCACCACCACCACTGCAATTACTTGTGGATCCACCACCGTCTACTCAGATTATTCAGGAGGATACCTCTGATGACGACCAGGATAATGCAATTCCCCCGGATCCCGACAGGTAATGGGATGAGTATATTATCCCTACTCCTGCTTCACCTTCACCGGTGCCAATGGATTCTCCGCCTGGAGATGTGGGCGGTTTTCATAATTTGTTGGAGAGGGCAGCAAAAAGATTTGAGCTTCCTATGCCTTCGGTCCAGTCTGAGTGCTTCCTATACGATTTCAAAGAGCCCTTTAAGAAATCTGTGAGATCAATTCCTATCGTTGGTCATGTTTGGGAAGAGGGGCTCAAGGTTATGAAGACCCCGGCTACAGTGGTTCCGGTGCTTCCTCGTTTAGAGAAAAAGTATAAAGCCCCGGAGGATAGCCCAGCATGCCTGGTGAGTCAGCCTAAACCGGACTCCGTGATATCGCAGGCAGCACAGAGAAAGTCTAAAAATCTGGCGGCTCCTCTAACAACACCTCCAGACAAGTAAGGCAGACGCCTGGACAATGCTGGCAAAAGGTTTTCTTCAATGTCAAGCCTTCTCGTGAAAGCGGCTAACGCTTTAGCCATCTTGGGGCGCTATGACCGCCAGATGTGGTGTGACCTCTCTCCCTACCTTGACCAGTTGCCTGATGACAACAGGTCCGAAGCAAAAAAAAATCTCCAGGAAGGGGAGAGGGCCTCCTCAGAAGTGATCGATTGCGCAATGGACATTGCAACAACTGCGTTCCTTTCCCTGGCTGGAGCAGCAGTCCTTCATCGCCAAGGATGGCTTCGGGCGACCTCGTTTAGGCCTGAAGTTCAGAACAAGATTCTGGACCTCCCCTTTGATGGAGAGGCGCTCTTTGGGAAGCACATAGACGATGCGCTTCAGGACATTAAAAAAGATACGGACACAGCAAGATCATTAGGGACACTCCAATACCGAAAGGTCCCTTTTTGAGGCGCAAGGGGCAGAGGTCTTCCCTCATACAGAGGAGGTTTCCAGCAATATCGGTACTCCTCGTATACGCCGGCCTCGCAATCTTACCGCCCGCAGTATAACCAGCGGCAGGGACAGTCCTCATCATATTCGAGATCTTCAAACGGAGGAAGAGGGGGGCGCCAGGGGAAGGAGTCTTCTCGGTGTCAATAGCGGCCTGCTGGCTCTGTCTACTGTTCCTACCCCTCATTTAACACCTGTGGGGGGCAGGATTTCACGTTACTTCCAAGAATGGCAACGGATAACATCGGATCGTTGGGTTCTCAATATAATCCAATTTGGTCACACGTTGGAGTTTGTCCATCCTCCTCCAACCAAGCCCCCTCGCGCCAACATAACAAAACATCTTCGTCTCCTGCGCTTAGAGGTCCAACAGATGCTGCAGAAGGGGGCTATAGAGCCGGTCCCTGTCTCGCAAAGAAGAGAGGGTTTCTACTCCCGGTTCTTTCTAGTTCGAAAGACTGTAGAAAAGTGGCGCCCTATTCTAGATCTGAGGGAGCTCAACACCTATCAAATCAAACAGTCATTTCGGATGATCTCCTTGCAGGACATACTTCGACTTTTAAATTCAGGAGATTTCATGGCCACTTTGGATCTAGAGGGTGCATATTTTCATGTTCCCATACGTCCGTCCCACAGGAAGTTTCTTCGCTTCACAGTAGCCAAGAGCCACTTTCAATTCAGGGTTCTTCCGTTTGGCCTCAGATCGGCACCAAGGATCTTTACAAAGATACTGGCTCCGGTAGCGGCTTTTCTAAGGAAACAACAGCACCAGGTTTTCCCTTACCTGGACGACTGGTTGCTAAAGGTGCAGCCGAGAGGTCAGTGGCAGCTTGCACACAGCTGTTCAAAAGTCTGGGTCTTACCCTCAACAGGGAAAAATCAAATTTGTGCCCTTCAAAGAAAGCCAAATTCCTGGGAGCCATTTTGGACACATCCCTGAACAAAGCTTTTCCGTCAGTGGAAAGACCAGCCAAATGGATGTCAATGGCCCGTCTACTTCAAAAAATAAGGTCACTTTCAGTTCGCCTCTACAAGTCCCTTCTAGGGTCCATTTCGTCCTGCATTCCTCTGATTCCTCACTGCAGGTTACGAATGAACCCTCTTCAGGAACAGCTGGACCTACAGTGGCGCCAAGTGGAAGGGTCTTTCGAAGACATGATCACGATCACTATGTCAATGAAAGATGCTGCTTCATGGTGGACTCTCGAGGAGAACATTTCCCAAGGTCTCTCCTTCATGGTCACTCCGGCTCCTCAGATTATTACTACAGATGCGTCTCTGGAAGGCTGGGGAGCGGTCTTGCAGGACCTCCAGATAAGCGGCCGATAGCTACACCACCATCGCCTGTTGCACATCAATCTACTGGAACTCAGAGCAATTCGCTTAGC
Organism: Calotriton arnoldi; assembly: GCA_963921515.1. Lineage (NCBI taxonomy): Eukaryota > Metazoa > Chordata > Amphibia > Caudata > Salamandridae > Calotriton > Calotriton arnoldi. The sequence goes on from CAWUFW010000809.1 coordinate 2,717,972, forward strand.
CCTACAGGCTTTCCTCCCGAAGATAAAGAATTTGTCTGTTCTAATAAGAACAGACAATACTACAGCCATGCATTATATCAACAAGCAGTGCGGCACAAGATCTCGTCTACTGTTGGCGGAAGCTCAGGCTGTCTGGGAGTGGGCGATTCTGCATGGAGTCTCACTAAAAGCGGAGCATCTCCCAGGGAATCTCAATGAGACAGCAGACACGCTGAGCAGACTAAAGTCAGTCAGCCACGAATGGGAGCTAGACCAGAGGACTCTGGAGGAGATTTTTCGACTATGGGGCAGGCCAGCCATAGTCTTTGCTACACCAGAGAACAAGAAATGCCGGTTCTACGCAAGCTGGCATCACCATCTGGGATCCTCGGGGAATGCGTTTTCGATGGCATGGTCAGGCGCCTTTGTTTACGCTTTCCCCCCCATTCCTCTGATCCCGAGGCTGCTCAGAAACCTAAAAACGGAACCCTGCAAGATGATCCTAATAGCACCGTCTTGGCCTCGCCAGTACTGGTACACGGAGCTTCTTCTCCTATCCTTGGAGCATCCGGTTCCTTGGAAACCAATTCCATCGCTGCTGACGATGTCCCGGGGCCAAGTATTACATCCGGATCCCCAATCCCTTCAATTATCGGCGTGGCTCCTGAGCACAGAGAGTTTCTCGACTTAAAGCTATCTGCAGAATGTAGAGACATCCTGTCTCAGGCTCGTGCTCAAAGTACAAACAAAACCTACCGGATGAAATGGAAGAGGTTTTGTCACTGGTGCAGAGATTCGGGGGTTCACCCTTTCGCTTCTTCGGCGCATGAAATCCTTCCTTAGATTCTTTCCTTGGCAAAGGCGGGCCTGGCTCATTCATCTATTAAAGTGCATCTCGCGGCCATTTCTCGCTTCAGGAGGACATCCTCTGGCCCTTCGCACTGGTCAGCAAGAATAATTAAACAGTTTTTGAAAGGTCTTTTTCGAGTCTTCCCTCCAGTGAAGCCTCCTCCACCACTGTGGCACCTTAATCTGGTCTTGACCCAGCTCATGAAACATCCCTTCGAGCCGATACATAAAGCAAACTTGAAATTTCTCTCCTGGAAGGTGGCCCTTCTTTTAGCCTTGACTTCAGCTAGAAGGGTCAGCGAGTTGCAGGCTCTCACCATTCAAGAGCCGTTTCTTCAATTTAAAAATGAAACGGTAGTACTCCGTACCAACCCAAAGTTCATCCCGAAGGGACCTTCGGACTTTCATTTAAATGAACCTGTGATACTTAAAACCTTTTTCCCTCAGCCTACGACTCCGGCTGAGAGGTCACTTCACTCATTGGACATTCAACGTTGCCTGAAGTTCTATCTTCATAAAACTAAGGACTTTAGACAGTCACCTCAGCTCTTCGTGGCTTACAGCGCCCCTCGTAAAGGTTTTCCCCTTTCCAAACAGGGAATTGCACAGTGGATTTCCAGCGCTATCCAATATTGTCATCAAGCAGCTGGTAAGCCCCTTGAAGGGAAAGTCCGTGCTCACTCCACGAGGGCGATCTCTTCTTCTACGGCCCTCTTTGCTGGGGTACCTATCCAGGACATCTGCAGAGCAGCGACCTGGAAGAGTGCCCATACCTTCACAAGACATTATTGCTTGGATTCTTCGTCGCGCAGCGACACGGCAGTGGGCCAGGCAGTCCTGAGAAACCTCTTTCAATAAGTGGTGAGCTTTCCCTCTCATCCCTCCTTCCTTTTCCTTCGTATTTTTCTTCGCACACTCTTTGATACAACTGATTGTTTCTTGTTATTTCTGTATGTATATATATATATGGGTATTTGATTCGCATTTCAATGTTGGGTGATTTCTTTATTTCACTTTTTAAAAAAAAAAGGGAAAGATGATGATATCTAAACTGCGAGATAAGCAATTTCTTTTCTTTCTTTAATCTCATTAATGCATTGTTTGATCTCTCTGGAAGATGATACAAAAAAGTGTGCTCATGACTGCTAGCTATTCTGATTCAAGCATGGGAATCTATGAAAGTTCCAATACTGGAGTAAGAAAACAAGTTACTTACCTGTAACTTTAGTTCTCCAGTATTGGTAACTTTCATAGATTCACATGCGACCCCCCCTCCTTCCCTGGGAAAGCTCGACCTTCTGCTTCTTTGTGGGTATCCTGTGGCACTACGGCTACGAAAATCTGATGGTCTGAGGCTCTCTCAGGAGGGTTCTAGAGGGTGAGGCGAATCTGATTGGTTGTTGATTTTATTTGGTCTCTTTTGCAAAAAGAGGTGGATATGTTACAAAACTAGATTGGGCCTAGGCCTAGTTTCTAATTCTAATGGTTTGTATTGCTGTTTTTATATATATCGGGACTCCCATCTCGACGACGGGGAATGATTCAAGCATGGGAATCTATGAAAGTTACCAATTCTGGAGAACTAAAGTTACAGGTAAGTAACTTGTTTTCATTTGTTTTGAGTGTTTTATATAGTGCCAACAAGCCCACTTCTGCTACATAAGGAAACCACCTGACACGGAAACTATGAAGAAGCACAAAGACAGTAGAAGAATCCATAAAATATTAAATGTTATTAAATAGTGTCTATTACATATTAAGGATGTAACTAGGTCATAACTGGGGACGGGGGTGGGGGGTCATTAAACATGATGTACTCGATAACTAACTTTGACATCTGTCCTCCTACTGAAACCCATTTCGTTTCAGCCATTATCCTGTTTGCCTCCCAATTCCAGCCCTTTGGGATAAGTTATTTTTCCTTTTAATTAAGTTGTTTCTTTGCTGCTCACCACATATGCATATGTCGATGTTGCATTCTAGCACCAAGCATGTGTTAAGAGTGTCCTAATTCCGAGCATGGTTTTGCGCCCTGAGCCCCTTTGTGCATCTTTATTGCATTTGAACACACCTATCATGCATGAACATATCTTGGATGTAAACGTAAGACTGCTGGAGGCGGATGTATATAGAGAAGTAAAAGGACTGGACTTCGAATATCAACCATTTATGAAACCCAGGACTTGAAACCCAGGACTTGAAAGCAAGCCTTCGCCAGAGTTGCGGCAAAGCTCTAGAACTCTGACAGTTTCCTATAAGAAGGAACTTACTATCAGCATCTTCAAGGTTAACTGAAAATCTTTGTACTTAAGAGCGACTAAAGACAAACATAAATCGCCTGGTCAGTTCACAAACAGTTTTTCCTTTGACCCCATTGCACAGGTTGTTCAGGCCTTATATACAGGTCCTGCAAGGTACCATGCTGCTGCATATTGTTTATAATTTATTATTTTACTGAATACAATGAGAGCATGCTGTAAGAATACTGTGTACCTGATGCCCTGCGTGGCAGTTCAAACTCTTGACAGATCTGTTTTATTGCATTTTTGTCTAATTTGTGTACAACTGTTCCATTTTAGCTCTGTTTGAAACTCTATCCTATTGTATAGATGCTCTACAAGTATTGTTCCTATATTCTTATGCTGCACCAGTGTTGCTGTATTGTACCTTGCTCAATTACTGTTCTTGCCTGAACTTGTGGCACTATGTGAATGGATTTCATTTCAAGTCCGGAGGCTACCATTATGCATAACCTCTTTTAATGCCGCTCCGTAGCACCTTTAAAGAACTTCCAAACAATAAAACAACCTAGAACATTGTAGGCCATAAATAGTCCCAGTCAGAACACTTTCTCTTTTAAATGCTGCTCCTTCGAAGAGATAAGTACCTTTCATGTTCTGTTTGAACCCATTATAAATATTGTTTGCATGTCTTTGCAGTATTTTTTGGTCTGATTTTAGAATGTGAGTAGTCAGTATGTCTATGTGCTTCTAATTTACAGAGGCGCGTTTTGTTATTTTCATAGGTAGATAGGGTAATTGATTGATGTTTGAAGGTGAAGCGCAGGAGGATGTTAAAACTTTGTAAACAAATGGGTCTGGACATCCGAGAGAGGTGGGGGCGAGTAGGCATCTTCTTGATGTCGGATCGGATGAGCAACGAGCATTTTCAACTGCATGCAGTCTTACTGGTAAGACAGGGGCATTGGGCTCAAGCCCTCTTGCACAGGAAGCACGGCTGGGAGAGTGTTTCCTCATGCGCAGTTGTGCAGCAGGAGATGAAGCATTGCCGGCTCACGCAAGGGTTCTGGGTGCCATTTCTGATTGGGCCCAAAGAAGTGTAGGGAATACAGAATACTCTGGCGCGTGTCGTGGAACGTACATGCCGGCTTGAAGTAAATGGCAGGATTAGTCTAAAGTTGGTTTGGTGCGAATGAGGTAGTGTTTGTCGAGGAAGGTGAGCGGTAAGGTTTAGGTACAGTTTTGAAGGAGATTACTTTAGGAGTTTAAGAGGATTTTTCTTGAGTTTTTGATATAAAGGAATAAATATTAGGATTTTTGAAGGATTATTTGTTTAGTCAGTACTTTTGTATACTACACAACTGGTATGGAGTCGGAGAAGAGTGGCATTGTAAAAACCTCGGAGTTGCTTTACAATGAGGAAGAAGTGAGGAGATTGGTTCAGCAAGAAATGCGGAGTAAAGTGCAGGAGACTGTTGACAGTATTTTAAAGAGTAGAAAAAGAAGGGACTTGGAGTCTGGTGAGGAGTTTTATTCCCTGTCAGAGGAGGAGTAGATGAGGAAAGAGAATGGAGGTAAGAAGTGGAGGAAGACGAAGCATTTGGAGGAGATTCAAAGGACAAAGGATGGTTTGATCACCATCAAAAGGAGAGGTGTCCTTGGCGGCACACAGGGAATGGGTGTCCTTAGTGGCATGCAGAGGAGAGTTGTCCTTAGCTGCACACATGGGGAAGAGAATGTACAGGCAAAAAGTACTCTGACAGAGGAGGGTGAAGAGTGGGATGAATACATATTTTATCTGCAACAGGATGATGATTTTGATGAAGAGCTTGAGAAATATGGGAGTGAATGTAAGGTAAAGGTACTCTGGGATCCTTTGGGTGAGATGTTTTCCCCATTTGGTATTAGTCACCCTAGGAGTGGTGATTGATGGCCCTTGGACCATGTAGATAGGTTCATAAAGGAATGGATATTCAGGCCTTTAGAAAAAGAAGTGAGACGTGTAATGAGACAAAAATGCTCTAGGCCACTTATTGGGGAAAACGTGTGTAGTACACCCAGTTTGGACCCTGAACTGATACGTTTTTTGTTTCGGTTAGGCTGGGATCCAAGGAAGGGTCTGGAGCTCTCGTTAAAAATGTCAGTACAAGCTGTTGGATGTATTGGGCCCTTTAGCCAGGATTTTAGATAGAGGGGAGGAGGCCCATGTTAATGAGACTCCTGTAGACGTGGAGTTGCTCAGAGGATGGAGTCAACGAGAAGTGGTAATGTGAGGGAATGCGAATGCTGGCTTTGTGGCGGAGATTAGGAAAGCATTACTCATGAAGATAAATCCCAAGTTGGGGGACATGACTCAGAAGGATCCCAGTGAAGATGCAAAAGGTTTGCTATTTGGCGAGGGCCTTGTGAAAAGCCTGGGAAAATACATAGCTACATTTACGGCCCTGTATAAGGCTCAATAATACATGAGAAGATTATTCTGTAGAGGTGTTTTTGGAGGGGTCGGTAGAAGGGGACCCACTGCTGGCCCGAGGGATACAAAGGTCCCAATACTACAATCAGTATGGAAGAAGAAGTTATCAGGCCTCAGAAGGTTTCTATTCCAGCTGTGGGATAGCAGGGAGAGCTGGAAGGGGAAGCTTTTCCTGTGGACGAGGCCAGAGTTCAACTGGATTCCAAGATGAGTACCGGGGTTATTTCTGGTTCTTCCCAAGGAAGAGTGTGAAAATATAACAGAGGACCCCTGGACTTTGGATATGGTGCAAGGGTTTGTGCTAGAGTTTGTGGAGTTGCTGCATCAAACAGGAGAGCCGAGAGAATTGGCGGTAACGGAAGAAAAGATAAAAGTAGTAGACTTGAAGATAGAGTCAATGATTCAGAAGGGTGCCATAGAACACATAGAAGAGGCAGGGAAGTTCTTTGTAAGTGCAATCCTCTTGGTCAGGAAAAAAGACAAAGGATGGAGACCAGTGATAAACCTCAGGGAGTTAAACAAGTATTTGGTTTACAGGCATCTCAAAATGGAGAGAATCCATTGTCTGAGGGATCTGTTGTTAAGGAACGTTGGTTGGTGAAGTTAGGCTTGAGGGATGTGTACTTCACTATTCTCATTCAGAAGGAGAGTCAGAAGTTTCTGCAGTTCCCTTTGGAGAGGCCGTTTGTACCAATTTCAATGTCTTCCGTTTGGGCTTTCGACAGCCCCTTGGTGCTTCACGAAGGTGATGAGTGGTGATGACATATTTGCGAGAAAGGGGTATTTGGATGATAGCGTACTTGGACGATATCTTGATAATGTCCCATGAACTGGAGAGTCTACGTGAAGATCTAGTATAGGTGAGGGGCTTGTTGGAAGGCTTAGGATTTATTGTAAACATCAACAAGTCTGTTTTGGGACCCACCACAGAAGTTGGAGTTCTTAGGTTTCCAGGTGGATACAAGAGAGGTTATTTTACAACTCACAGAGAAGAAAGTGAAGTTGATGAGGAAAAAGGTTTTTCATGTGTTGAGGAAAGAGTTTCTGTCCTTAAGAGATTTAGCATGAATGATAGGTTTGTTATCATCTTCAATACAGACAATTTTCTCAGGTCCCCTACATTATCGAGCTTTACAGAGGTTGAAAGGGGATGCCTGGAGGAAAGGGCTTTGGTATAGGGACAGGGTTTTCCTGAATGCAGAGGCAAAGGAAGATTTAAGTTAGTGGTTGGAAAATATCCAGGCTTGGAATGGCTGTGCCATTTTCGGATGTGTCCTGGATTATGTGCTATAGACAGATGAGAGCCTAAGAGGCTGGGGTGCATGGTTAGAAACACAGGAGACAAGAGGAGTTTGGACAGAAGAGGAAAGAATGAGTTACATAAATTAACTGGAGTTGACAGCAGGTTTGTATGAATTGAAGAACTTCAGAGAAGTCTTGAAAGGGCAATCGGTGTTGATGAAGATGGACAATATTTCAGCAGTAGCTTATATCAACAGGTTTGGAAGGACGAGATCCTGTGGGTTGTCCGAGTTAGTGAAAGTGTTTTGGTATTTTTGCCTGGAGCACAAAATTTCAGTGAGAGCGGAATATTTGCCAGGGGAGTTGAATGTGACAGCAGATTGGAATTCCCTTCAATTGAGGGATTTCAGCTGCTGGAAATTGGAGCGGAGTTGTTTTTGCAAGATAAATGATATTTTGGGACCTTTGGAAGTGGATCTATTTGCAAGCAGGTTAACTCACCAGTTACAGACATATTACAGTTGGATACCAGATCCAGAGGCGTCAGCGGTGGATGCTTTTCAGCAGATTTGGAAAGGGAGGAGAGTTTGTGTTTTCTCCGTTCGCCGTGATACAGAGGGCCAGATGTACGACCATGACAATTTGCGACTCGCAAATTGCGCTCGATTGCGAGTCGCAATTTGCGAGTTGCAAAATGCCAAGTACAACAGTGTCTGAGACATTGTTTGCGATTCCCAATGGGGTCGCAAATTGCATGCCTTATGAATATTCATGAGGCACTCGCAATTTGCGACCCCATTGGGAATGGCTGTCCCTCCCAGGGATGATGGCCTGCTGGGCTCAGCAGACCTCCATGTCTGGTACTGCTTTTAAATAAAGCATTTTATTTTTAAATTAAGCCCGTTTTCCTTAAAGGAAAATGGGATGCATTTAAAAAAAGAAAAATGAAATGTTTTCGTTTCATTTTTTAAGGGCAGGTAGTGGACCCTGGGACCACTGCCTGCCCCTAAAAAATATTTTCCCCTGCATTCACAAAGGGGAAGGGGTCTCCTGGGGACCCCTTCCCTTTTGCGAGAGCTTCACCACCCTTCTGAGAAGAGTGGTAAACTGCGACTGTTTTGCGACCGCAATTGCGGTTGCAAAACAGTCATACATAGGGCTCAGACTCGCTGTTAGGAAGGGACGCCCTCGGGATGCCCCTTCCTAATAGCGAGTCGCTAATCCTATTTAGCGAGTCACAAATAAATTGCGACTGGCTAAATAGGGTTTGTACATGGCCCTTCTGTATTTTGCATGCGCAAACCCGTTTGCGCATGCAAACTAAGGTCGTACATCTGGCCCAGACACTGTTATTCAAAGTGAGAGAGGAGAAGTGTCAGGTAGTTTTAGTAACGCCGTTATGGATATCTCAGGTTTGGTTTCCGACTGTGATGGAGATGCCATGAGTAGTAAATACCTTTTTTAATTCTGGTACAAGAGGATCTTCTGAGGAATGGAGACGGAGAAGAGCATCCTTTAGTACAGGACAAGGTGTTGAACTTTCTTGTTTGGAAGGTGTCAGAAGATCTGACTTTTTTAAGGGACTTTCAAGCAGGGCTGAGGATTATTGGAGGAGTCTTGGGCGCCAGGAACAAGGAGAAGGTATAAGGGGATATGGAGAATTTGGGCATGTTGGTGCATGGAGAGGAATTTTGGATCCCTCGGAGGCTCCTGTCGTGGAGGTGATCTATTTTTTGGTAGGACAGTATGAAAAAGGATTGGGGTACAGGGCAGTGAATTGTTACAGATCTGCAATTTTGGCAGGCCATGCTCATGTTGAAGGTAGATCAGTTGGTAGGAACTTTTTGGTATGCAGAATTCTTTAAAGTATGAGGCTGAAGAGACTGCCCAGGGCGCAATATGATGTTTTGTGGGATGTGAATATGGTTTTGTCTTTATTTCAGGATTGGCCCTTGAATAGGTATTTAAATTTGAAGAGACTGTCAGGGAAGTTGGCTACTTTTATGTTTTGCAGCGTGAATCTTTCTGGATTCACTATGCTGTGCATTATTCCGCGGTCTAGTGGTTGGGTCCGGAATCGTAATCTTTTTTTTTTTTTTTTGTGTAGCCCAGGTGGGCGTCGACGCCCCACCATTTGGTGTCCTCCCGTGACGTCGGCGCGCTTCCTCCGGAAGCTCCCACCCTTGGGCGCCATCTTCAGATTCTTTTTCCGCCGTTGGGTCTGGATCGTCGTGAAGAGCTCCAGAGTTGGAAGAGGAGAGAAGAAGTAAGAGAAAAGCAGAAAGAACCGAGAAAAATTGGAGATCTTCATCACAAGACAAAGAACATACTACCGGGACGACGAAGCTGGTGAGAGGTAGAAGAAACTTCGACGTCCAACGGAGAATGCGCACACAGGGGGCTCCCTGAGCGCGGGAATGGACAAGACACCATTCAAGTTCTGTCGTAACTGCCACCACAAGTTCGCACAGAAAGACCAACATCCAGTCTGCAACCTCTGCCTACCAATCGACCATCGAAGCGACGACTGCAACGCCTGCGCAGCATTCGCCACCAAGACCCTCAGGGTGAGGGACAGACAGAGGAGAGCAAACTACAGCATGCAGGGCCAAGGGCCACCTCCGTCGCTGCGGGACCTGGGCCTCTCCAGTGGGGAGGAGGACAACATCGCTGAGGGACCAGAGGACTGCACGGTCGTAGAGACCGATAACACTTCCAGGAAGGAGGTAAGAGACACGTCGAACCAAAGAACCCCGACAGACTCTCGAAAATCCAAGCCAAAGTCCTCGAAAGGAGCACCGGCGTCGAAGCACTCGACGACCGAAGCTGCATCCACGGACAAACAGCCCAGCGGATCCTTCGAAAAGGACTCCCGGTCGGCGAAAGCTCTTGACACACCCAGGTCGTCGAAGCACGGTTCCGAGAAACCGCACTCGACGCCGAAGGGGAAAGAGCAGAAGGCACCTCCGACGTCAACTACGACCTCGAAGAGAACTGCCGAAACTCTCGACGCCGATCAAGCGGCGGAGATGGAGAGGAAGAAGAAAAGGCTCGAGGCCGAAATGGCCAGTATCATCCAAAAGAAGAAGGACTTCGACGACCGGATGAGTAGATACACCATCCCTTCGAAGCCCTCGACGGTCGTCGAAGCGGAAACGCAAGAGGAGTTCGACAGCACCGAGCCGCCGAAAACTCCCGAACCGTCGGAACAACAGGACGAAGAGGTCCTGTACGATTATACGGAGGGTGATGACGACCAGCAGACGCACTTCGGCTCGACACCCTCGGAGGCTCAAGACCTGGAATGGCAGGATCTCGACGCCGAAAACCCGGAGGAGGCCGTGGAGACGTATCCGTCGAGGCCTTCGCCGCCGGACGACATAGGAGTGTACAACATGGTCGTCAGGAACGCGGCAGCCACCTATAGAGTGGAAATGGAGGAGGAAAAGCCTAAAGCCTGTTTTCTCCTGGAAACACTGCTACCAACACAAACTAGGAGCCAATTCCTTCCTATGCTCCCTAGTGTGCTAGACCAAGGCAGGGAAGCTTTCAAGGAGCCATCTACCTGCAGATCGGTCACACCCAGAACTGAGAAAAAATATAAACACTCTTCAAAGGATCCACCATATATCCAGGGATCTGTGCCAGCTGATTCAATAATAACAGCAACAGCCAGGAAGAGGGCCAACGTTCCCACAAACTCCGGTCCGCCCCCAGACAAGGAGAGCAAGAGGATAGACCTCACAGGGAGGAAAATTGAAAGGAATGCAGCAATACATTGGCGCATTGCCAACTCCAACGCCCTTATAAATAGGCACGCCTACCAGCACTGGGAAGAAGTTGGGCAGTTGCTCAAACTGCTCCCCACAGAAAACCAGCAGAGAGTGGCACACCTGGTGGAGGAGGGGAAGAACATGGCCAACACCTGCCTAAAGTCGGCCCTAGACGCAGCTGTTACATCAAGCAGGCTGATGATGATCGGGGTGACAGAGAGGAGACATGCCTGGCTCAGGATCTCCGGGTTCAAGCCGGAGGTACAAAACAACATCCTGAAGTTGCCCTTCAACGGGGAAAAGCTGTTCGGCACGCCCGTGGACGAGACGCTGACGCAGCTCAAAAAAGATAACGAAACGGCAAGGTCCATGGGAGCACTACAGTTCAGGGGTATGAGAAGGGGCACCCCCTCACGAAGAACAAACTGCAGAGGTGGAAACCAGCCGGGAACATCGCACCAGGCCTTCCAGCAAACATTTCAGGGAAGCAGCCAGGCACAACAGGGTCAGCAGCAACAAGGCTGGCAGAACCAACAGAGGGGCCAGTCCTTTCGTAGCCGACCAAACGGACGAGGCAATACAAGAAGAGGCGGCCAGCAGCCCGCCCCCAAGTGACTCCACACTACAACACGTGCCCGCACCCCCAACATCGCTAGTGCCGCGGCACAACAAAAGACACGGACAACATTTACAAATTTACCATCATACAACGCCCGTAGGAGGAAGACTAAAACACTTCTCCCAGGAGTGGGAGAAGATAACAACCGACAAGTGGATACTCAACATCATACAGTTCGGCTACTCGTAAAGAGGCCACCAAACAAGAGGCCAACAAACAAAAAACATTCAACAAAAGAGCTGTCACTATTGTGGCAGGAAGCACAAGAACTCCTCCACAAACAGGCTATAGAAAAGGTGCCGTACAGAGAAAAGGGCACAGGAGTGTATTCCAACTACTTCCTCGTACCAAAAGTAGACGAAACGTTAAGGCCCATACTGGACCTACGGTTCCTAAACAAATACATCAAAACTCAAAAGTTCAAGATGACGTCCTTACAAGAGGTCATACCTCAAATAAGGCACGGGGATTTTATGTCCACAATAGACCTCAAGGATGCCTACCTACACATCCCCATAAACCAAAGACACAAGCGTCTGCTCAGATTCACCATCAGCATGACGCACTACCAGTTCACGGCCCTAGCCTTCAGCCTCAAATCAGCGCCAAGAGTATTCACCAAATGCCTAGCTGCCGTAGCAGCACATCTGCGAAGACAGGGGATACACGTATACCCCTACCTAGACGACTGGTTGGTAAAAGCGAACTCCTACAACCAATGCAAACTACATACTCAGCAAGTCACACAAACGCTCACAAAACTAGGCTTCTCCATACACAAGGAGAAGTCATCGCTGGAACCAGAACAAGTGAAGATCTTCCTGGGTGCGAAAAGGATCCTCGCACTACTGAAGGAGACTCGCCGCTACCTGAAGGGGCAACGTCTGACAGTGAGGACAGTGAGCAAGCTCATGGGCATGATGGCATCCTGCATACATTTAGTCCCCAATATTCGGCTACACATGAGACCATTCCAGGAATGGCTGCAACAGCAATGGTCACAGTCAACAGGGAGTTGGGAAGATCTAGTGATTGTAACGCACGCAGTGCAGGAAGAGATAGCATGGTGGAACAGGGGCAACATAACAAGGGGAAACCCATTCACACCACCAGCTCCAACGGTGACCATCACAACAGACGCATCCCAGATGGGGTGGGGAGCGCACATGAAACTGCTCAAGGTAAGGGGGTTATGGACACAAACAGATGCCGTCAAACACATCAACTACCTAGAACTCAAGACCGTGTTCCTTGCCCTAAAAGCGTTCCAGAAACAGCTGTACGGCCAAAGGGTGTTAGTACAAACAGACAACACCACAACGATGTTCTACATCAACAAGCAGGGAGGAACACACTCAGTGGCGCTCTCAGATCTAGCGCAACAGATATGGAAATGGGCAATTCCATTACAAATAGACCTCCTGGCAATACATCTGCCAGGGAAGGACAATGTGGAAGCAGACAGACTGAGCAGACAGACGTCAATCTCACACGAGTGGGAGCTCAACGCGCAGGAGACGCAAAAACTATTCAAGAAGTGGGGGACCCCACAACTAGACCTGTTTGCAACACACCAGAATGCAAAATGCCAATACTTCGCATCCAGGCAGCCAGGCCATCAATCCCAAGGAAATGCCCTATGGATGAGCTGGTCAAAGACATTTGCCTACGCTTTTCCACCGATACCGCTGATACACAAAGTGCTCAGCAAGTGCAGAACAAGCAACATAACACTAATTCTGGTAGCACCACAGTGGGCCAGGCAGTCCTGGTTCTCGCAGATCGTGGAGATGGCACAGGGACCACCACACAAGTTCCCAAGAAGGAAAGACCTGCTCTCGCTACAAAACGGAAGGGTACTCCATCCAGAACCAGAGAGCCTCAGCCTAGCAGCGTGGCTCCTGAGGACTTAGAGTTCGCTCACCTCAAGCTTCCACAAAGCACGCTGGCAGTGCTGCGAGAAGCGAGGAGACCCACCACACGGAAATGCTATGCAGCAAAATGGAAGAGATTCACTGAATGGTGCATCAACAAAAAGCTCCACAGGAGAATCACTAAAGAATCAACTGTGCTAAAATACTTAACATACTTACTAAAAAGTAACCTAAGCTGCACTTCTCTAAGAGTGCACCTGGCAGCAATAGTAGCCTATACAAGAGGAGAAACAGGGAAAAGCTTCTTTACATCTCAAGTAGTAAAAAGATTCCTAGAAGGAGCCAAAAGAATAGCACCGCCAAAGAGGATGCCACCGCCTGCATGGAACCTCAATGTAGTTCTAACACAGCTTATGAAAGCACCGTTCGAACCCATCCACAAGGCATCGCTACATATGCTCACAATAAAGACGGCCTTTCTGGTAGCGATTACCTCGCTACGTAGGGTGAGCGAGTTGCAGGCACTCACACTACAAGAACCCTACATTCAGATTCACAATGACAGGGTGGTAATGAGGACGGACCCTCACTTCATGCCAAAGGTGGTGTCCAGGTTCCATATAAACCAAACAATACAAATTCCCAGTTTCTTCCAGAAACCATCCACCAGCGCTGAAAGGGCACTGCACACTCTGGATGCCAGGAGAGCAGTAATGCATTACATCGAAAGGACTAAGGATTGTAGAAAAACAAAGCAGTTCTTTGTGTCCTTCGCAAGCAGTTTCCTAGGCAGACCAGTGACGAAAAATACCATCGCACGATGGATCGCACAAACAATTCAATACTGCCACAAACAGGCAGGCCAAGAGCTACAGGGAGCAGCTCAGGCTCACTCAACCAGGAAAAAGGGAGCAACAATAGCCTTCCTAGCAAACACACCTATCCAAGACATTTGCCTGGCGGCAACATGGGCTTCAGTGCACACATTCACTAAGCACTACTGCGTGGATATACAGATGAACAAGGAAGCACAAGTAGGTCAAAAAGTGCTTCAACATATATTCAACAACCAACGCTCATCTTCCACCCAGCCGCCACAAATATAGCAAACCGCTACAAAATCTATGCACAGCATAGTGAATCCAGAAAGATTCACGCTGCAAAACGAATAGTTTCTTACCTGTCGGTATAGTTTTGCAGCTTGAAGACTTTCTGGATTCACTAGCGAACTCCACCCGCCTCCGCCAGAAAGATGAGACAGGAGGAAGATGGGACTAACAAATGGAAAACACCTTTAAAAGGGTAAAAGGATAAACAACACAAGCACAAGACAAGAAAAAAGAATCCGAAGATGGCGCCCAAGGGTGGGAGCTTCCGGAGGAAGTGCGCCGACGTCACGGGAGGACACCAAATGGTGGGGCGTCGACGCCCACCTGGGCTACACAAAAACAAAAAAAAAAAACAGAAAAAAGACTACGATTCCGGACCCAACCACTAGACCGCGGAATAATGCACAGCATAGTGAATCCAGAAAGTCTTCAAGCTGCAAAACTATACCGACAGGTAAGAAACTAGTCGTTTGATGTCTTGTAGAAGGGTTTCTGATGTGAAAGCGTTGGAGGTGAGTAGTAAGGTTTATGGTCCAGATGGAGTGCTTTTTGAGATCTGGAGGAGGACTAAGACTATATCATCTAAACAATCGAGGTGGTGATAGATCATCCACCTGCAAGTGAGTGAGCACTTGATAAAATGCATATCTAGGGTCTGAGAGTTTTTATATCTTCCCTACATCCCTCACTAATGGTTTTGGATATTGGGTTCTATCTTTTCTTTTCTACAATTCCTATATTCTACTTGAAAGGCATTTTAAATGTGGAGTTTTCCGTTTTTAATCATATTGTTGAGGCTTTTTAGCCCCTTATGAGAGTAGCGACACTCATCAATCTCTGTTAAATTTAATCCACAGAGAAGTTCATTGGAGGTGGCATTCCTGAAGAAGGCAGGTTCTGCCGAAACGCGCGTAGAGATGATATGAAAACCACCCGTCAATTACATTATCTTATGGGACAGTTGCTACATTTTTAGCCTGTGTGTTCTGTCTATCTTTTCAAAATCAACAAAAATATTCAATTGTGTTGCCATAACGTGGAATGTTTTCTTTAAGTTGAAATTACTGTGTATTAGGAACATCCAAACAATTGATTAATGTGAACAATCTAAACTTTTGTATGATATGTATGTATGGATAGGTGGATGAATGCAGCATGTATGTGATTTAAATGTTTACTTCTCTGTTATGAATTGTATATATTGAATTATATTTAGAGAAAAGATTAAATAAAAAATATTTTTGTATTTTTCTAATTTAGAGTGTCAGCTTTTCTCTCTTAGATATATTTCTTACATTATGGTTATTTAAATATGTTTTGAAGTTGCCCTAGGATTTTCACAGTAGGAGGACTAAGACTATGTCAGAGTCTGTTTTTCATCCAAATTTTCCAAAGGTGAAGAAATTGTGTGTGGTGTATTGTTTACAGGAATATGACAGCAGAATGATGGAACATAGAATGCATGGTAAAGATCAATTATTGATTTTGTATGTAAAACCTCACAAGGCGGTTAGTACAGCAACTATTGCCAGATGGGTAGGTATTGATGTGGAGGAATTTAAACCGCATTTAAACCGAATTCTTTAGGAGGTGCTATGGCTAGCAAGTTGTATGTGTCAGGGGAGCGTTTGGAAGAGATTCCGAAGGCAGCTGACTGCTTGAATGCAGGGATATTTGCAAACCATTATTTTACAACAATAGAGCCTGTGCCAAATGTGGTATTAAAGGGCTTTCAACATGATGGTAGCTTCCGGTCTTAAAAATGAAACGTCGATTCTCCGATTGAAATGAGTGGAGAATCAAGATCTCATTAAAGACACAGAGGCTAACATTACCCTCCCTCCGCATCCGGAGGTGACTAGTTTTCTTTTACTCTTAGATAAAGGAAAGAAAGGAAGTAAAGTTTTTTGTTTTGTAATTGTATTTATATAGCGCTTACTGCCCCTGACGAGGCTTCAAAGCGCTTTTAGGTGAGTAGCACGCAACTCCAGAACCCAAAAAGTATTAGTGGTGGATTAGTATAGGGGAATATGAGTTAATTTGAGTGGTGGACATGCAAGCCTGTGAGTTGTATTGAGTGGGTTAATGGAAGGATAGAAGTGGAAAGAGTCTAGATAGTGTTATTTGGGAGATCATAGTAGTAAGATGAGGTTTCTGATGAGAAAAGGAGAGATGGAGGAGGGAAGAGTCTCTAGAAAGGGATTAGGGAGATCATAGTATTAAAATGAGGTTTGGGATGAGTCAAAGGTGGGATTCATAAGGGAAGAATTTAGAAGCAGTTGTTTGGGAGATCATAGTATCCATAGAAACACTCGCATGCACACATTCAGATATCCACACATTCAGATATCCACACATTCCAGTATTGAAAACTTACCTTACACACTCCGAGCTGTAGTTCCTGCTTGGCTGGTCCTGAAAATCATGGATTTGCGCCTCCTGCTTCTAAGACCTGGAAGCTGACACCACAGCTTCCTCTTTTTTGATTCACATGCTCGAGCCTCTGCCCGATCAGAAGCCAGGACTGGGTTGGAGGTCGACCCTCCTACTCTAATCTGGCTTCTGACAGGGCATATGCGCATATGATTGACAAGCCCCACTAAAGCTCCATTAGCCGACATACTACACGGCCTGAGGTTTGTGAAACATGTCAGCTATGGAAAGTGAATGCGAGGAGCCGGGCTGTAACAGCCAATGCTCTCGCACATGCAGAACACCAATGGGCACGATGGAGCCCTCTCTGGTGCTAACATGATGTTGCAGCTTTTTACATGTAAACAAACGATTGTTAAGATGGTTTGTTTTCATGTAAAATCTGGAACACTGGCAAGTTTTAAAAGAGGTGGGGCACCGCTCTGGTGCCCTCTATTGGCGAGCCGCTGCTGAACTGATGTAGAATATACCCAAGCCTACATGATTCTGGAACTGCAAGTAAAACAAGAGAAAAACACCTGGCGTGGCCAACAAATCTACCACCGCCCAAAAAAAGATGTAAGACTAACAAATGCTATGATTTCAGATATAAAACGAGCATTTGCAATGCAATCGGTTTCGCCTTTGGGACCTTATATGTATTTAGCTATGCAGCACATTAGCCTGGGTGCTGAAACATCTACTGTTCTTTAACATGGAGGGAAAGTAAGCACCAAACTTCGTGACACGCCAGGTATGGGAACAAATGGAGAGAAATATTGCCTTTCAGCAGGAAATGGTATAGTCCAAAGCTCTGTTTTTAATATAAAATCAGGCCCTTCGGTGGTCATATCACTGAAAATACAAGATTTGAAAAAATTATTATTTTCTACGGGTGGTCGTGGAAGACAATTTCTGTGGACTGGAATCTAGAGAATGCTAAAGTGATTCTGGTATTTTACTGACCTCTGCTGGTCGTTTTCTATCAAGAAAGTTAAATAGAAGCAGTTGCCAGAAAAATTAAAAAAAGAAAGTCCCTCAGCAGAAAGTAATTCTGCTATTTTACTGACCTCTACTGGTCGTTTTCTATCAAGACAGTTAAATAGAGGTAGTTGAACAAGCAGAAATCAATTCTGGTATTTTACTGACCTCTACTGGTCGTTTTCTATCAAGACAGTTAAATAGAGGCAGTTGAACAGAAAAAAGTCCCTAAGCAGAAGCAGACAAGTCCTAGGGCTGATCTCCAGAGCCCACAAAGTACATACACATATAAGTATATACTAAAGTATATACAAGAGGTCTCAAATGCTCGACCTAAAAAACAATTGATGGGCAGAATGTTGAACAATTTCAAACATGCACCCTAGTACAGAGATCTGGGCCTAAATTCATTGTTTTTTTGCTCCCCATGCCATATACAAATCATTCTTGACCTTGCTCCCCATGGGAACAGGTCAGCCCTAACTGCCAGGCCAGGTCCTCCCTGGACTGGAAACAAGCATCCTGGGACCAGTTTTGGGTTTTCACCCCTTATCTGCCAGGCTAGCTTGACTCCAGTGGCATGGAGAGCACAGGACCCATGCCGGGGAATACCAGTGCCCTTCAGGGTGACAATTGCAAAAAGAACAATTAATGGACAGAATGTTGAACAATGTCAAACATTCATCCCAGTACAGAGATCTGGGCCTAAATCCATCAATTTTTTGCTCCCCATGCCATTCCAGTTTAAACCCAGCCATAGTCAAATCATAAGTATTCAGCATTCCGCCCATCATTTGTTGCTGCTGCACTTTTCGCCCTAAGTGGGATGGGTATGCCCAGACGTGGGTCCCTTGCTCACTGTGCCACTGGATTCAAGCTAGCCTGGCTGAGGAGGTGTAATACCCCGAAACCGGTCCCAGGATACTTGTTTCAGGTCCAGGGAGGACCTGGTTTTGCAGTTCATGCTGGACTGTTTCCATGAGGAGCAGAGTCAAGACTGATTTGCATATGGCTGGGTCCAAACTGGGGTGGCGTAGTGAGCAAAATAACAATGGATTAACCCAGATCTCTTGACTGGGGGTGAATGTTTGGTTAATTCAGCATTCCGTCCATCATTTGTTGCTGCAGCACATGATATCAAATATGGCATCATCCAACATTTTAACTTCTGTGAACCCCTCTGAATGATTACTGCAATCCAGGGACTGCCACTGAAACATTACTAGAAGCCTGGGATCAGCCTACCAATGAAGCTGAAGGTCTACCGGGCAGTGGTGCTTTAAACTCTTTTGTATGCTTGTGAAATGTGGACTGTGTACCGGAGTCATGCAGAACTGCTCAATCACTTCCACATGCCCTGGCTGTGAAAGCTTCTAAAAATCAGATGGCAGGAAAAAGTTACGGATACTGAAGAGTTTTCCAGAGTCAATCTGCTGTCAGTTTATACACTTGGTGAAAGCCCAGACCAGATGGACTAGGCACGTTGTCAGAATGTCAGATGAGCGCATCCCCAAACAGCTCTTCTACGGAGAACTCACTCAAGGAAAGCGCAGCCATAGAGGCCAAAAGAAGTGGTTCAGGGACAGGCTGAAGGCCTCACTGAAGTCCCTCGAGATCAACACCGCTACCAGGGAAACCCTCGCACTTAACCAACCAGCATGGCGCATTCTCATTCACAAAGGCTGCCAAACCTTTGAGGCAAGGCATACTGCTAGCGTCAGCTGCGCAAGCCCAGAGCTTGCCCGCACATCACCAACACTGTCATCACGTCTGCCTGACGTGTGACAGGATGTTCTAGGACGTTCCATGCCTGAATCGGACTACTCAGTCATCTTCTGACACACAGAGCCTGGTCAACCAATCAATGAGATGTCGAGGTCTTCATCGACAACGATGGACAAACATCATCAGCGTACTACTGTTGTACAGTGTTCCCAACCTCATATGACCTGGTTTATGCTTTACAAAACTATGTAAATAAAATGAAGTGTGTTGTGTAGTGTTGAGTATCACAGGATGTTAATGTAGATTGTACGTGTGGTGTGCCCGGTGAATATTTTGCATGGAATATTCTTGGAGCAGCCCTTGACGAAGACCCCAGAGATCCTGCAGCAGCTGTGCCCCTGTACAGTTTCTTTCAGCAGTAGGCATACTCCTCAATGTCCTGCCTGACGTGTGACAGGATGTTCTAGGACGTTCCATGCCTGAATCGGACTACTCAGTCATCTTCTGACACACAGAGCCTGGTCAACCAATCAATGAAATGTCGAGGTCTTCATCGACAACGATGGACAAACATCATCAGCGTACTACTGTTGTACAGTGTTCCCAACCTCATATGACCTGGTTTATGCTTTACAAAACTATGTAAATAAAATGAAGTGTGTTGTGTAGTGTTGAGTATCACAGGATGTTAATGTAGATTGTACGTGTGGTGTGCCCGGCGAATATTTTGCATGGAATATTCTTGGAGCAGCCCTTGAGGAAGACCCCAGAGATCCTGCAGCAGCTGTGCCCCTGTACAGTTTATTCAGCAGTAGGCATACTCCTCAATGTCCTGCCTGACACAAATTATTAAACACAACTGGTTGTGCTTTCTGACAACTCTGCTTGAAAGTATGTTGATTGTTCCTCAGTGTCTGAATTGTATGAGGCCGAATTTGCATCCCACGGCCATATCAGGACTCCATACTTTGTACTCTGGCAAGAACTGTCTGGAAATCCCAAAGACCGCACTTCAGGGAGTGTGCACCACCCCCTTAGGAATCTATATATTCTCATCCAGTTGATGCCTTTCGTTCTTACGTGAGATCCCGGAGGAAGTTCTTTAAAGATGTTCTTAGTTGGGGCTATGATTTTTTAAACCTGTTACTCCATCCTGGTTAGCCCTGATCTTAGTGCCATTGTGCTTAGTTTTAGATAAATACACACATCTTTGTTTAGTGCAGTACAGTCAGTAGGTTGTGGTTATGTGCGCATTTGGAGAAAATCTACAGCACTAGCACAGATGTCCAACTTGTAACAGGGCTCTGCAAGTTACTGTTTTCCTTGTTACTCTGTCGATACCTGCCCTAGTAGAAGATGAAAACTTCACATCATTGGTGCATGCAGAAACTGCCCTTGAACAAAAACTTGAGATGAAAGGACCATCTGACTGAAGCCTGCATGGAGGTTGTTTCTAAGATTTGAGCCCCAGGGACCTTGATGGCCAGAACAAACCTAACCACTGCTACCTTATTATGAGGTCAAGGACTGACGGTAGATGGGACTGCACTTTGTGAATGTGGTGATCCTGCATCACTCTGACTTGCTCCATAACGTTCCTGGACTTTGTAAAATAGTGTTCTTGATGGATGTGGTGTATCTCTCTGATTCCGGATCCAAATTAACCATCGCCCTGGGCTTTGTGGTTCTGGAGCTATGGAGGATTAAAGACGTGAATGGACCCTGCTCTTAATCCTAGCGATTCTTTTGGATACCACTGAGTACTTCCAGCACATGAAAATTTAAGTAGCATCCAGCTGTTCACGAGACACCGGTCCCAAATATTTATTATTCTCAGGGGGCCTGCTGTTGTATCTAGCTCACTTCCAGCACTAGGACTCCCCCCTGTTTCTGATTTGGCCAATGAAGACCAGTTGAACAGTAACAGGTTGTGCATTGAACAGTGCCCCACCCCTTTCCAGTGACCACGAGAGTCTGGTATCCACTCTTAACTGAATGCTTGAACTAAGACTTTGTCCCTGTCGTTTCGTCTCCTAAAAGCATACTTTTTTCTGCAGATGTGATCCCGGCGGTGTGTGCTTCAAACATTTTTGTGTTTGTTGGGATTTGTGGCTATTTCACAGCTGCCTGCTTTCAACTCACTCCGTTGATGCCTGTGGCGTGCAGGTATGTTGAGATACTAGATTAAAGAGCAGACTTATCATAACTGACATCTTCCGTTCCATTGACCAGAGCTGTAAACAAAGCTATGGCAAGGATATTGAGACCTGTATGTTCCCAAAGGCAGACAAAATTCTCCAATCTTTCCTCCATAGGCTAACGTTGTCCACAGATACCTGTGTCATTTGAAGTATAAAGCATCACTGTGGAAACTTTGAAAATCAATTTGGGGTCATAACTCCCCGGCTAAAGATGCTAGAATCCCCTACTTTGTTTTATGGACATTCATTTTAACAGCCCTGGACATTGAATTTATTATATGTGATTACTGTTTCATGTTGTACTGGAGGTCTAAATGTGCTGCCAACTCCTGGAGTATGCTTTGAACCTTCGACTTTTTGGAGAGTCATCTAAAACAGTGATTTTTTTCCTGTTGCAATTCCGTTGTATCTGAGGCAGTTTGTCAGCTGTGGTAAATGACAAGGCGGGCACAGATATTGGCCAGTGACCACTGTCCAAGGACCCAGAGAAAAGCCTCACAACCCTTAGACCTAGATATCCTTAGACAAGACTCTCGGCAGCATCCCCTCTGTTTAAGTAATTTATTCATGGTAGGCAACCTTAGAAGAAATTAGAGATGAGGCTGGCTGCTGTGACCCTTCTTTCTCTCCTCATCTTGCCCCTCCTTGTCAGTAATGTTTGTTTTCAATACAGCCAGTAGATCATGTGCTGCCTCAGACTTCCAAAAGAAGCATGTTTTAGGCTGTGAACAACCCTTTGTTTTAGCTGAAGGTCAGGCCTGCTATTATTACCATACAGCAAATATGGTGTGTCCCCATTTAGACTTTCTTTCCTATGGTACCTACCACTTCTTGAATATTCCCTTGCTTTTCTTGTCCATCTTTTGTTTGAACCCTTAAGTAGTTGTGTACTTTGTCCGTCGTACTGCGGTTACACCTACCCTCTATAGTTATCCATATTGCTCCATTTCAGCAGAACTCCCCTTGATGTTTTTTTGCATCTTCGCAAAATACGGCCCTGTTTTTACTCCTAGACTCTCTGGCTAAGCACGGGGTCAAAGCCAGCTTACCAACTTGAGGCAAGGTGTCTGGTGGATTGTAACCGACAGACCACCTACACATTACAAATGGATGGTGTATTCCAGGCAAAGATCAGTCCTTTCAGAATATAAGATTATTTGTTGTATTAGCGAGTTCTGAAACTCCTTTCACATTGATGGACAATCCACACTGTACATTTTGAAGACTTTATTAAATTTAAAGTCCTAATCTAACGCAGATATTTATAGCTGTAACTATAAAGACAAACAATGGTGAAAAAAGCAATTAATAAGCAACATATTAAATAGAATTGCAACTTTGTGATGGTGTTTTTTTTTCCATAACAAATTTTATTCATTTTTAAGGGTACACGATGGGCAATGCCCAATGCATACATTGCAAAGAATGAGCGATATAGAATGTACCATGTTTTAGAAAACAATACCAAATTAGCCTGTTGAACATCAGGCATATCAACTGATGGGTAGCGCCGAACCCCACTGATTACTCGCAACCGCATAGACTTAAATGTGTGTGTATCAGCGTTCAAGGTTACCCGTCTGTGACATACTGATGAGTCATATATGTTACAAGGGGCGTTATGAAGGGTCAGGGTGTGGCAGAGGGGGTAGGTCGATGCCTCGATATGTCGCCAGCCAGACCAAATCTTCCTGTGCTTCTGTGGGCAGCCCCGTGCTTGGAAGACTGCAATCTCGGCGCCCATGCATCTGTCCATAGCTTTTTTCCATCCCCCCATGCTCGGTGGAGAAGCCGTCTTCCACAATTGGGCTATGTCCCTTTTGGCCAGAGTTGGGCCCAGGAACAGCAGATGTTGCCTATAGCGGTTTCCGCCTATCTCCTCTGTACTGTGGAGCAACAGCAGTCTGGGATCATGTGGAATGGTCCAGGCCAGGACATGGCCCAGGCAGGACGTGATTTTCCGCCAATATGGTTGTAGCGCCTCACAGCTCCAAACCGTGTGTAGGAATGTGCCCTTGGCACCCCTGCAGTGGAGGCATTGGGGGGGGGGTGGATAACACCCATTTTCCACAGACGGGATCAAGTATAGTATGCACGATGAAGATATTTGAACTGAATAAGGTGGTATCGTGAAGAAACCGCTGAATTCCGGGGTCTAGCTAAGGCCTCGGTCCAATCATCATCGGTCATGGTCGGTAGGTCGGTCTCCCAGGCAGCTCTGGTCTTATGTAGTGTATTTGGTGTGTGGGTCATCAGGGTCTGATAGATTTGTCTGCTCTTCTGCGCCCCCAAGGCCCCCATTAATAGACGGCCCTCTAGGGGATGGAACTCAGGTAATTCCTCTAAGTGACGAATTTGGGGGGTTAGGGCGTGTCGCAATTGTAAATATCTATAGAACTGTGATTTATGTCATTGGAACTCTATTTGTAATTGTTCAAAGGATTTAAGGGTGCAACCTTGCATAATGTCGCACAATGTGGAAATTCCAAGGAGGTCCCACTGATGAAAGCCCGCAAGTACGGAGACTGGGCGTATGTATGTGCCCTGCCATAGTGGGGTAGTTTGTGTCAAACGTCCCATCCAGCCCATGGTTTTCACCGTGTATCGCCATAATTGTATAACTGTCTTGCTGGCCAAGGGGAGGATATCTAAACTTATCTGGCTATGGAGGAATTTCTGTAAGGGGGTACCCTCCATTGCCAGCCGCTCTACAGCATAGGCCGGGTCAGATTGTGAGCCATTCCACCACTCATTAATGACTAGGAGATGGGATGCGGCGTAACCAGAGGTTTCCCCAAATACTCGGAGGATCTGAAGAGTAGGGGGCCCGGAGGACCATGGGTCCGTCATGAAGAAGAGCACATCATCGGCATATAATGCAATTCTGTCAGAACACTCGCGCAACCACTCAAACCCTCGAATCAACGGGTCTTGTCGCACCCAGATGGCCAACAGCTCTATGGCTAAGGCAAAGAGCAGCGGGGATAGGGGACAGCCTTGCTGCGTGCCCCGATGAATGGAAAAGGGAGCCAACCGATGTCCCGCCACTCGCACTGAGGCAGAGAGGTCCGTGTATAGCAGTTGGATATACGCTAAAAAGCGAGGTCCGAAATTAATGGCGCGAAGGAGTTTAAAAAGGTATGTCCAACTTAAGGAATCGAACGTCTTGTCAATGTCGGCCAACAGCACGGCCGCGGGTCTGCCCAGTTCTTGGGCTCTTGCAAGGGCATTATGAACTCGTTTGATGTTATGCCTGTAGGAACGCTGTGGCATAAAGCCAGATTGATCTGGGTGAATGAGATCTTGAATACACGAACGAAGGCGATCGGCAAGAACTTTACCGAGGAGCTTCAGCTCAAAATTGAGCAGAGAAATAGGGCGATATGAAGCAACATCCTCAGGAGGGCGACTGGGCTTTAAAAGTACCACGATTTCAGCGTGGCACCAGTCTTTGGGTAGAATATGTTGCTCGAGTACCTCGTGAAGTGCCGCTAGTAAAGGTGGGCCTAATGTTGTCATGTGTGGCCGCAGGAGGTCACTGGGAAATCCGTTGGGGCCCGGTGTTTTACCCAGGTGGGTATTGGTCAGTGCTGCTCTGAGCTCGTCTAATGTTATAGGGGCATCTAGTTGGTCCCGTACATGGTCAGAGACTTTAATGGGGAGTATGTCTGATAGGAATTCATCAATAAGTGCCCCAGATATGTGTTCCCTCTGTTGATATAAGGAAGCGTAGTATGTAGCGAATACTTCGGCCACCGTCTCTGGGGAGGTGCACAGCACACCGTCAACGTTGTGTAGTGCCGGCCCGGGGATAGAGGTCGTCCTGGCCTGGCATAGCCGATGAAGCATTTTACTAGACTTGTCGCCCCAGTGATAAATCCTGTGCTGCGTTGCCAACCAGATCTCCTGTGCCTCGTTAGTATGGAGTTGATGTATTTGTTGCTCGATTTGGAGAAGGTTGCGCCGCAACCCTGGGGCGGTCTCTGTAGTCACTTGTATCTCAAGAGACCATTGGGGGTCTTCTAATTCCAATATTTGGGCTAGGCATCTACGTTTTTCGCCTGTCCGGAAGCTCATGTCGACTCTCCAGATTGTAGGCTTGAGAGCCTCCCATAAGATAATTTTAGTGGTGGCCATGTCAGTGTTAATCGAGATATAGTCGGTGATGGCCCGTCGAAGGGCTTCTTGATAATTGGGATCTTCAAGGTGGCAGGGTGACATGCGCCATCGATAGAGGGGCCGTTGAGATTTTAGGCGTATCTTAAGCTGGATCTGCGCGTGGTCGTACAGCCCCCTGGGCTAGACAGACATGTGGGTTATCCTATGTCTGTAACTATGGGGGAGGAAGTTATAATCGAGTTGAAAAGGTGTGGTGCAGCGGCAAGGGCGGCTGACTCCGGAATACGGGGGCTCACGGTTCGATCCCCGGTGCCGGAGGCAGGTTATCCCAGCATCTTGTGACTCTGGCCAATAGCTTGCTTAATCTTGCAGACTGCCCCCAGCGCCGGGACACCTCTCCGGAGGTAGCTGTGTGCTTTACAAATGCAGGTATTTCATGATAGTGTGCCGCGCACTGCCGAAGTCTATGTATAGCCTTTCTCGGAGAGGTGATGGGCGCGCCACTCATTGGACCACCCCAGTGTAGTAGCGAGGAGATTAAGTTTAGACTTGCTTGTGTGAGATTCTTGCCCTGTCTCTTGCCAGCGATCCTGAGGCGTCATCACATCATTCCAGTCCCCCCCAGTATTACTAGGCCCTCGGGGAGTTCTCCCCATATTTGTGAAACTCTGTCTATGAACGTTTGGCCCAGAGGGGGCGGAGCATATATACGGCAGATGGTTAATTGTTCACCGGACAGTGTACCCGTGACAATAGTTTAACGACCCCCAGGGTCCAACTAGTGTTTAGTGACGGTATATGGGATGCGGCGATGTATCAGGACCACTGTGCCACGGGAGCCGCGTGTAAACCCAGAATGGTATATTGTGGTATATCCGAACCTGTTGAGACAGGGGGTTTTATTCCCTAGAAGATGGGTCTCCTGTAGTAGGAGGATGTCAGCTTCACAACGTTTAGCTAGTCGGAGTACCGCACCCCTCTTGATCTTGTTGAGAAACCCCCTGACGTTCCAGTATACTATGTTCAACTCCCCCAGTTGAGGGCTAATGGTGTGTTGTGCTATCTGTCGTCTGTACGGTTCAATTCCGCGGTTGCTATCGTGCCAGAATGGAATCTCAGTGTGTGTTCGGTGTCTACAACCTTATTAACAAAGTATAACAAAACTTCCCCAGCTCCCCACCCCTATACTTCCATCAACAAGGAGTACCTGTCACGGCGGAGAAATCCAAAACACACAAGATGATGGACGGAATGCTGCACATTGGCAAACATTCACCCCCAGTCACAGATCTGGGTTTAATCCATCGTTATTTTGCTTCACCACGCCACCCCAGTTCAGACATAGCCATATGCAAATCAGTCTTGACCCTGTGCCTCATGGGAACAGTCCAGACCGAACTGCCAAGCCATGTCTTCCCTGGACCGGAATCAAGCATCCTAGGACCGGTTTCAGGCTATCAGCCTTCATCAGCCAGGATAGCTTGACTCCAGTGGCGTAGTGAGCACGGGACCCACGTCTGGGCATACCCTTCCCACATAGGGCGAAATGCAAAACACACAAGATGATGGATGGAATGCTGCACATTGGTAAACATTCACCCCCAGTCACAGATCTGGGTTTAATCCATCGTTATTTTGCTTCACCACGCCACCCCAGTTCAGACATAGCCATATGCAAATCAGTCTTGACCCTGTGCCTCATGGGAACAGTCCAGACCGAACTGCCAAGCCATGTCTTCCCTGGACCGGAATCAAGCATCCTAGGACCGGTTTCAGGCTATCAGCCTTCATCAGCCAGGATAGCTTGACTCCAGTGGCGTAGTGAGCACGGGACCCACGTCTGGGCATACCCTTCCCACATAGGGCGAAATGCAAAACACACAAGATGATGGACGGAATGCTGCACATTGGCAAACATTCACCCCCAGTCACAGATCTGGGTTTAATCCATCGTTATTTTGCTTCACCACGCCACCCCAGTTCAGACATAGCCATATGCAAATCAGTCTTGACCCTGTGCCTCATGGGAACAGTCCAGACCGAACTGCCAAGCCATGTCTTCCCTGGACCGGAATCAAGCATCCTAGGACCGGTTTCAGGCTATCAGCCTTCATCAGCCAGGATAGCTTGACTCCAGTGGCGTAGTGAGCACGGGACCCACGTCTGGGCATACCCTTCCCACATAGGGCGAAATGCAAAACACACAAGATGATGGACGGAATGCTGCACATTGGCAAACATTCACCCCCAGTCACAGATCTGGGTTTAATCCATCGTTATTTTGCTTCACCACGCCACCCCAGTTCAGACATAGCCATATGCAAATCAGTCTTGACCCTGTGCCTCATGGGAACAGTCCAGACCGAACTGCCAAGCCATGTCTTCCCTGGACCGGAATCAAGCATCCTAGGACCGGTTTCAGGCTATCAGCCTTCATCAGCCAGGATAGCTTGACTCCAGTGGCGTAGTGAGCACGGGACCCATGTCTGGGCATACCCTTCCCACATAGGGCGAAATGCAAAACACACGGAGAAATCACCAGGGCCCCAACAAAGGGAGCCCAGAAGCTCCACCAATCATACCCTAACATCCCAAAACTGTGGAACATAACAATTCAGGGGCGTAACAGTTCTGTAGGAGGCCCTCAGCCAGTTCAGTTGACCCAGCAATTTGGCATCTGGAGACATCAACAGTGTCATCGATCAAGACCACAGGCATATATGTCTGTATCGGTTAATGAACGCTATGCCACGTTGTCTTGGACTCGAGACCGCCAGTTGGAATGGGATCTGTGTCGCCACTTAGAGTTGCTTCTATTCTGTCTGTTTCTTTGCGATCCTTACGAGGAGTCTGATTCCACAGGTGGTGGGGTATGCGGCTTGAGATGTTCTGCTTCATCCTCCCAGGCGAAGACAGCCTCCGGGGAGTCAAAGAAATGCGATTTCGAGTTATATGTCACTCTCATCCGAGCAGGATAAAGCAGCATGTATGAAATGTTGAGTTCCCAGAGCCTGCGCTTAGCAGCTACGAAGGACTGGCGTTGTTGCTGTACCAGCCTGGTGTAGTCTGGGAAGATCATTATTGGTTGTGAGTCAAAGAGCAGCCGGTCTTTGTGGGTTCTTGCAAACTGGAGTATTGCGTCGCGATCAGCATAATTTAGTAGCTTAGCGATCACTGGTCGCGGGCGCTCACCAGGAGGGGTTTTCTTCATCAGCGCCCGATGTGCTCTTTCTACCACGAAACAGGAAGACGAGGACTCACTTGGCAGTAGGGACCTCAGCCATTTTTTAAGAAAGTTGTCCATAGAGGAGCCCTCCCAGCATTCCAGGAAGCCGACCAAGCACAGGTTATTGCGCCGCGAACGGCCTTCCGCGTCTTCAACTCGGGGCGCAAGTTCCTGCGCCACCACCGTGAGTTTGTTCACTTTTTTTGGAGGGAAGCCACTGTATCTTCTACGGTGGAGACACAGGTTTCGGCTTCAGTGATGCGGTCTCCCGCCTCACGGAGATCCTGGTGCAGGAATGATACTTCGGACCCCACGGCGCCGAACTTCGCCTCAAGGGCTTCTCTTGATTGGGGGATCGCAGCTAGTAGCGTCGCATTATCAGGAATCGGACCACCGACCTCCTCTCCACCTGATCCACCGGGGGCAGTGGTGAAGTGATCCAAAGTACTCTGTTTAGAGCCAGCAGCTGCCTGCTTATCTTTGCCCATGTTGGTTGATAGGGCCCGAGGGGAAGGGAGGCAACGGGAGCAATATTGCGAGTAATCTATCGCTCTAGCAGCGCTGCATCCGCACCTTCGCTGGCCTGCACTGCAGGGCAGTAGATCTTATAGTTGCCAGTGGCTGCACTTCCAAATCACCACGCAGGACCCTCCCCAGAGCGGTTTCACAGGCCGGGTCTCACGGAATCCGTACACCCAGACTGCAAGCCGCACCAAGCCTAGCCTGGCCGCCTCCGCAGCCCTAGGAGGCCTGCCAAGTGGGCCCCTTAAAGGAACCAAACTCGCCAGACCCCCGACCTGTTAGCCGCCCCGGTAGGTCCACTCCCTTGGGGCCCGGAATTGCGACTGTTGCAAGATATGGCCCTGTAGTCGAGGGGCGGTCTTCCATGGTAGAGCCAAGTGGGCGTCCTGGGCGTTCACCTGGCCCTGTTCTGTGGTTGACCCCGCCGGCGTCCTCACCAGGTGGCCCACAGTCGAGGTGTATTCTATCAGCATCTACATGGGTATTTCATTGGGGCGCCCAGGGCCTGTACCGTGTGTGGCGCCCGTCATTACTGGGCACGCCCCCTTCGGGCCCGCAAAGCCGCAGAAATCCGTCTCCGGTCCTGGTTACAGGCACGGCCTGTGGATCTTCAGAGAGCCCCACCTTCCAATTATGTTCCCGGGCCCCTTTGCGTCCCGCTATCTCCAATAATCTGATGTGCAAGGACCTTTAGCTCCGGGGCTCACGGGATCTTCACCGGGGACTCGTCAACCGACCGGCGCCACCCGCGGATTTCAGGCGATATCTGTATGGGCTCCAGGACGCGGGGGCGTCGGATCGACAGATGCGCGATTCCCCATAATATGGGGTCGTAGCTGTCTTCCCTCCCGTGTAAGCGTTATGGTAATGCCTCCCGGGGCGGCCCAGCGCAGTCCTCCGCCAGCCCTCTGGACGGCACGGCCAGGATTTCCAGAAGCGACCTCAAAATGCGGACGTCCGCGACCGCCTATTTGTGCCAGCTCTCAGGGGCACCCGGGGAAGTCTTCTCTGAATTCGAGGCCCTCTGGGCACCGCGGCGTGGCCCCAAGTCTACGGGCACCGCTGCTCTCCTCCCCCAGTCGGCCTCACGATGATCGGGGGCCACAGGCGGGCATCGTGTCGCAAGGCCTCGCCCACACCTGCATCAGCTATCCCAGGGGCCCCTCACCTAAGGCCGCGTCTGCGGCCGGCTGTCTGTTTTGTCCAGGCCTCCGTGATGCGGTGCACCCACACGCCCAGCACTGGTCTGTGGCTGCGCGGGCCGAGTCAAGTTTTCGTCGCCGTGTATCCGCTCTGTGGGATTGCCGGATTTTATTTCACGGCTCCGTAGCAGCGCGGTCCGCTCCTCGTGATCAGCGGTACAGGATCGTGTGCTGGGGTCCTGATTTATGGCGGATTACGGCAAATGATGGCTTGGGCGTTCGGAGCTTCCCTAGGACGCGTCCGCCATGTTGGCCTACCAAGCCACGCCCCCGTCTTGTGATGGTGTTTTAATAATTAATTGCATCAAATGATGGAATCAGTTGTTTTTAA
The DNA here is from genome assembly GCA_963921515.1 of Calotriton arnoldi. Lineage (NCBI taxonomy): Eukaryota > Metazoa > Chordata > Amphibia > Caudata > Salamandridae > Calotriton > Calotriton arnoldi. Next base: position 2,748,849 of record CAWUFW010000809.1, read on the forward strand.
CTAACCTCTCCCTCCTAGCCCCTATCTAAACTGTCTTTGCACCAATATTGCCATGAGTTTCTTTAGGTGTCCTTTTGCCTGCATACCTTAGATTAAGAGCAGACTTGTGACTTAGATAGCTTCTGTACTTGAAAGTCACTTTCTTTCTCAGATATGGCTTTCCTAAGCAGATGAGGACCTCCTGGTCTGAGAAGCCGGTATCCTTCGCTAGGGATGGTTGCAGCAGCTCGCACGAACCAACCTGCAAGGAAGTTGAAGATTTCTCTGCCTAGTACTTCTCTATTCCAGGCTTAAATACATTTTTCTGACTATTTTGAAAAAGGCAGACCTCCTGATAAGTGATATAAAATGCAAGAATTAGCATATTAAATCTAAAGTCTGTTTGACCTTTAAATTTTGTTATGCATAAATCATGTTATGATAAATAAGAGGTGCTTTATCAAACTATTTTAAAAAAGCAAGCCTTATATGTTGTACATGTGCAACAAATACTAAATACAGCACATGCTTATAATGCACTCAGATACATGAGTTTATGAATATATGAAATGCAAAGAGGGTACAGAAAAATGCAAAGATCGCATCACCCTATTACAGTCTTAGGCTGTCGTTGAACAAAAATGCTTTCTTGGACTGGTTAGTTTTATGTTTTACCTGAACTAATTTGGCTTAAGTGACCGGGAACAATTTGTAATCTGAATACTCAGGACTGGAAACATCATAGTCTGCTGAAATGGAGCGATCAGGCAATTTAGCCTCTGTTTACGTGTGCCATGGTGGGGTAGAGGTGCTATTTATCGCTCCTGATAAAATGCGACTCTCTGGGTGTTTGAACTTTGCCAGGTGTTATAAATTACACATATTCTGAGTTTTTGACCAAGCATACACCTGTTGTGGTGCTTACCGCACTAAAATCTGCATGTCACCGTAAATACTATACTCTTTTCCCATATCAAATGCCGGCAATTCTGACCTGCCAATATTTAATGAAGGGTGCTAACTATATTGCGACTGATAATTGCTGGTTGCGGTAAACTGCACACAACTTGGAATTCTGACCCAAACGCAAAATGGAGTTTGCATAGGTGTCTGAAAACTCGGGTCCACACCTAATTCAGGCCTCGCTACGGGTTCTGTGTTTGACAATTCTGTCTGTATTATAGTCTGGTAATCAAGTGTTGAATGTCACACAAAATGTATAGTTTGTTTAATAAGCCTATATTGCTATTGTTATGTTACTGGCGTTTGTACAGCCCATAGATTTTAGTCCAATTGGGTAGTGACCAACAAGGTTAGAGTATACCATGGATTATTCATTTGTAAATATGTATGCAGCATTTATCTTGCACATTTGCAAGTTGCAAACCAATGGTTACAGTTATGTTACATTGCCCTTGCTCACCTTCATTCTGCGGTAACACTTATATATTGTCTGATGTGAATCAGTAACCAATATTTCTGTCTACATTTCCTTTTAGGTGAGCAGCCCATCCGTGCCCTCTATTTTTGAAAGCCATCCCATGTCCACGAGAACCAACGGACTGCTAAAAGAGGAGGTAGGAACCAACATTCATCAGCAAAAACCCTTCAGTTCAGGGCAGGCATTCTTTGCACAGCTCGAACAGTGGGAAGCAGGCTGTCGTGCCTTTCCAATTTGTGTTGACAGTAGAGGTCTGTATGGCTGCACGTTGTATGATCTTGGGAACAGGCTGCATGTGACAGCTCAGACTAATGATGTGTACTGTCCCTCTCTGACCACCCTCCTCAACATGTAGAGCTTAGGCTGTACGCTGCTCGGTCTACTGTGAGGTGAGTCAGTTAGATGTATGTATATGACCACTCCTGAGATTTCATATGACTGCTAAGTGTGCAGTAAGAGAGTTAGCAGTGTGTTATTTGTTTCAGCACTGATGCAAGCAGGGCTCATGTGAGTACTCGAAGTGATTTACAAAATGAGGCCGAGACTTCTAAACCACACCTATCACCTTGAGTGGATATAATATCAGCAATAGCAAGTGGTGCTCAGATCTGGAGGATCAACCTTCTAAACCTCCATAGGGGATATAAATCCCCAAATTATTTTAACACAAATGACCAGCACTCACTAGACATTCCTTAAAAAATAATTGTACATTCCATATAGTCTAAATTAAACAATGTACAGACTCCATTCAAGTTTGTTTAAAAGTGTTTTCTATGTAATCCTTTATTAATGTTCTTCTTTTTCACATATTTTCTTTCAATGTAGCCAATGCGTTTCTGAAACTGATGTTTGATACACTGCGTTGGATGTAAGGAAGAGTGACTTAGATTCTGATGCCAACATGGGCAGGAACCAGATTTACTGATGACAACCCCTTTTTGTGAATGAACCGTAGGAATAGGACAGACATGAATTAAGGACAAAATGAGCTCTCATTCCATACGAGTCTTTCATCCACACATATCAAGTGTGGGGGTGAGGACACTGAAAAGCCCTGAAGAAGTCTCTGGGAAGAGACAAAACACGTTGACTACATTGGCTACATTAAAAGAAAATATGTGAAAATGAAAAATATTAAAAAAGGATTCCGAAGAAAAAAACGTTTAAACCAAATAGAATGGAGCCTGTGTATTGTTTAATTTAGACTATATGGAATGTACAATTATTTTTTTAAGGAGTGTATAGTGAGTGCTGGTCATTTGTGTAAAAAAAACCTCATGTGAGTACTCGTAGCTTCATTCTGATTACCCTGTTGGAGTTGGGCATAATACCGATTTCATGTGGCATTGGGTTGGATTTTACTTCAGAGCCCAGGTTTTCTACAGTGCAACAGGGACCTATTTGCAGAAACAGTCTTTACAACTGTTTTAACTGATAGAGACTTCTAGACTTACCGTAGATTTTCCCTGGGCGTTAGACTGGATCCGGAAATGTTTTAGCAGTATCCTTGCGCCCAGGTAGGTGGCGTCAATCGGCTCTGCATCGTCCGCGCTAGAAGTGACGTGTGCAGTGCGTATATAGGTGCCACACCAGCGCACTGAAGTCAGTTCTTTTATTTCCGTGCCAGTTAGCGCTGACCTGCGAAGAGCTACCCCTCAGTCACCTTTTGACTTTTATTTCTCAACTTTTTGTCGACACTTATTTGAGAATTTATTCTCCTGGTGTGACAAGGATGTCCCCAATCAACCTACGGGTTTCAAACAATGTGGTGCCTGTCACAGGCAGATGTCTGTGACAGACCCACACTTGATTTGTCTGTGGTGCTGGGAGAGGGACCACAACTCCAAGACCTGCTAGGACAGCAGTGCCATGCAACCGAAGTCCCTGAGGTAGCATTCCCTCAAGCTCCTTACTGTCTGATGTCTGACGACTTCGCAATGTTCACAATCCCAGTTACGGGGAAGGTCCCAGGACCGCCTGCGGGGCTGCACCTGACAGTCGTCGTTTCAATCCAAGTCGGTGGGTAGGTCCTGCTTCAAAAAGAAGTTGAAGAGGTCTTCGACTTTGCCGCAGCTGTCTAAATCCTCAGGCATGGCACAAGAGCGTCAGCACACCAGGCCTCGCTCCTCTGCGGAACCTGCTCCAGGGTCCGCTCCACGCCTCCCTGACTAAACCTGAGCGACCCCACCAACTAAAAGAGTTCTATGAGGCCATGCACCTATATTTTGGTGGCCTGTCCCACTGGAGCGCCTTTGGGCCCCATGGGTTTGGGAGGGGCCCCACTGGATTCCTGCCAGCTGATTTGCCCACGGCGCCAGTCAAACCCCTTGGTTCCAGTGCGGTGCCACCCGGGGCCTTGCTTGGCATCCACTCAAGTACCGACACTCTGGGCAATGCCGACGTCTCACGACAGTGCCATCCCCATTGCCATTTCTGACTATGACATGGAGCCAGACAGGCTTCATCCAGCGCCAGCTCCGGCCCCAACTGGAATCATGCCCTCAGAGTTGGAGCTAGTGCCTTTTTGATTCGACAGGCCTGGAGATGAAGACAAATAGGAGGGGTCTGAGGACTCTTATGTATAATAGCATTCCCTAGATGACACAAAAGACATCTTGTAGGAGGCTGGCTTAGTATATGGTGCACACTTATTTAAGTGAAGCACCTTGCACTAATCCAGACAACCCTTATGGTGATTTTAGTGGTCTTAGACAACCATAGAAAGCTCTCTAAGTGGTAGCTGTGGAGAGCAGCCTTCAGGCTTAGTCCAGAAGGAATGTTTTACCAGAACTAATCATATAGTAGTGTAGGTTTAACGAAAATGAACCACACAGTGTAGTTATTAAAATAAGTATATTTATTATACATACTCACTAACACATTGGTATATCTCCTACCCGGAGATACCAACACAATACACACAGTATTTCAAATGGAAACAGGTAAGCAAGCACAAATACACAGTGGTCTCCAGGGGGAGACCAAACCCTATACTACAGAAGTGGAATGCAAACTGCGACTGAAGTCGAGACTTGGACCAGAGGATTGAGAAGAGCTGGGGACCCAAGGACCCACCCAAGGTAAGTACCTAGGAACCCCATGGAGGCTGTGTGCAGAGTGGAAACACAGCTACTTACTCAATGCAAGTCAATGGGAAAGTTGCGGTTGCAATTTTTAAGAAGGACCCGTCCCAGTGGACCCTGAAGAAACCCAGTTGAAGATGGAAGGTTGGAGAGTCACCCCACCTGTGGATATCCCAGGAACCAGGATCCTACACCAGGAAAGTTGGGTGCATAGGTGCAAAGTAACGTCCGAAACCGCCATAGACCACAACGGAGCACTTCGGTAAAGATGCCGCTGGCGAAGAAGGTGAAAGAGTCCGGTGGAACCCAAGGATGGATTCTTGAAGAGGAGTACCTTCAAGCAGAGAGGACAGAATCTATGCCACTTAGGAGTGACCAGGAGGCACGGAAGACCAATGACCACCGATGACGGAATATGCAGGAGAGTTGACGGTGACCTTGTCGCTGCAGCTGTGGAGGCCAGGCGATGCTGTGGAAGACCAGGAGCCGTTCATGAGCTGTCCCACATCGGAAGTTGAGAACCAGGGGGTCAGTGTCCGGCAGGAGCAACAGCAAGCCTTTGCAGCAGCAACAGATGTGGTAAACGAAAAGGCGTAACGTTGGGACCAGCAAGGTCCAAGGGACTTGTCAAGTGCAGGAGAGTCAGTTCAGGCCCCGAGAAAGCAGGGGAGTCCACTGAAGTCAAAGAAGATCCTCAGGAGGAACCACAGGCCGAAGGCACAGGAGTCGCAAGAGGACTTTGAGCAGTTCACCAAAGATGCATGCCCACGGTGCAGAGGATGCAGTGAGGATGAAGATTTTGGCAGGAAGAGATACTGGAGGCTGGAGCTTCTTGTAGCTGAAGATCTCCGCAGGACAGAGTCAAGAAGCCTTGGCAGCGGCAAGTCGACGCGGTGCACAGGGGTTCTGTTCCTGCGATTCTGACGAGGGATAATGGCCTCAAACTTGCTAAGAAGACAGTGCAGGTCTCGAGGGAGTTGCAGAACCACCACCTGTGTTGCTGCGCCTTTCGGAGTCTGTGGGACCTCAGGAGCAGCAGACCGGTCAACTTCGTTGTGGTGCCTGCAGATGCCTGGGAGTGACTCCTTCATTCCAAGGGAGATTACTTCGGGTATCTTTGATGCCCACAGGCAGACTGGCAGGTCGACGAGACCAGAAGCAGCAGGAGTCTTCCTTGATGCAGTCTCGGTTCCAGGCGAAATCCAACGAAGTCCAAGGTGCCCAGATGGTTGAAGTTGAAGTGGTTCCGGATCTGAATCTTGTCCCACGACGAATCTGAAACGCCACCCACAGGTAAGCCCTTAAGTACCCTAGGGAAAGGGTTGGGACGATTCAGGGATCCCTCCCAGAGGAGGGGCTGGACAGAGAGGAGGATACTCCCATGTCCTTTGTCCAGTTTTTGCGCCAGAGCAGAAGCCTACGGCTCCCTGAACTGGTTCCAACTGGAGTATGCAAGGAGGGCACCACATGTACGCTTCAAAGCAGTCTGGTGGCGCTGGTAAGCACCTCCACCTCCACCCCAGCTCAATACACTAAATCCTGTCTGGGAGGTGGTCACACCTCCCTGTGACAGGAAACCTATTGTTCTACCTTCCCCTGTTTGAGCTCATCTCAGCAGCAGGAGGGTAGAATCGGGTCTGTGGTCGGCAGCAGCACTAGCTTGCTGTTAGACCCTAAAAGGCTAGTACAGGGAGTACATGGGATCCTGCATCCAACACTGGAATCAGTGTTTGGGTAGGATTCCAACATGTTTGATAATAAGCATGACCGGTTTCGGTGCAGCCAGTATATAGTTAGACATCTCGTAATTGACTCGATGTCCACTATAGGTATTAAATGGCTGACCACTTACAAAGCCTGGTGAATCAACTCCGGGGTTTGTAGGGTTTATAAGTGTGAGGCACCCTCACACTTATAACCTAGCATCCTGCCTTCAGGATTGAAAGACCTGCCTTATGGGTGACTTATAGGTTTTAAGTGCAGTGACCTCAATATAAGGAAACTTATATCTGTTGTGAGTGGTGTTAGTACCTGCTCACACAGGCTGCAATGGCAGGCATGTAGTCACAGTTTGAGTGGTCTCTCATGGGTGGCATAATGCATGCTGCAGCCCTTGGAAAATCCCTGGTGTACCTATGCCCTGTGTACCTTATTACCATATACTAGGGACTTAGAAGGGTACCCCAGTAGCCAATTGGGAAGGTACCAAAGTACTTAACATAGTCAAATTTAGGGAGGAAGCACAGTGACGGAGCTCCTGAGTAGCAGGATCCCAGTCAGACTAGTCAGAAACAGAATAACACCAGCAAAAAGTGGGGGTAACCATGAAAGCAGATCCTACTTTCCTATACATCTGGTATGACGAACTGGTCGATGGCAGTGGGTTAGACACCTCACCAGACATTGGCTTAGTCCCTCCCCCTACCATGGCTATAGTTATGGAGGAAGGTGTCTCATTCGTTATGGTGGTGCGAAGGACGGCTGAGGTCTTGGACCTTCAGTTGCCTTCAGTTGAAGTCAAGATGAACATCTTGACAGAGGTGCTTCAGCTGGGAGTTGCCCCCTTCAATCCCTTACTCCCATTTAATGAAGCCCTTACCAATGTCTTACTCTGTGCCTGCTTCTAACCTTGCACAGGGGCTCCTTTGCACACAACAATTGCCCTCTGCCATCATCGCAATCCAGGGGACCCCAGGTTCCTCACCAAGCACCCCACCAGCTTTGTGGTCCAAGCATCCACTTCCCGATTCAAGTCTGGCATGTTCCCTACCACTCCACTGGATAGGGAATCCAAGAGGCTGGATACCTTTGGTAAGAGGATGTTCTCTTCCGCCAGCCTAGCACTGTGGTCTGTGAACATCGAGTGCCCCTTGGCCCGATACAACCATACAGTCTGGTACTCGCAAGTGCTGCCCATGGTCTCGGAGGAGGCTCAAGCCATACTGTTGCAGGCGATTGCAGAAACGGAGACACAACGAAGATCACCATCAGATGTGGACTAGATAGGACCTATCTTTTCGTGGCTGATGGCGCGGTTGCCACCGACCACGTGGGACAATTAGCCAGAGGTTGGGCTAGCCCATCACTCGCCTGGCAGCCACAGCCTCCAAGACCCGTTAGTCTGCCTTCATTACACCACGGGTATCCAGTGGGGGGCAGAATATGCCATCACCTGCACCACTGGCAGTCAATAACATCCGACAGATGGGCTTTACAGATAGTCCGAAGGGGCAACTCTATCCCCTTCCTGGACATCCCTTCACCCATGCCACCCACCGGCTGACAGAGGACCAGCTGTCCTTACTTCTTCAGGAAGTGTTAGCTCTCTTGGTCAAGGGAGCCATCGAGAGGGTGCTTGCATCAGAAGTAGGTTTTGGTTATTATTCCCGCTTCTTTTTGGTGCCCAAGAAGGACGGAGGCTTCCACCCTATTCTAGATCTGCGCTTTCTCAACTCCTTCCTGAAGGAGAAGTTCAGAATGCTCACATTAGCTCAAGTCCTGTCTTCCCTGGATCCTGGAGACTGGATGGTGGTGTTGGACTTGCAGGACACATACTTCAACATCCCCGTTCGGCCTGCCCACAGACATTACCTGCGGTTCATGGTAGACCAATAGCACTTTCAGTTTGCTGTGCTTCCTTTTGGCCTTACCAGCACCCTTCGGGTGATGGCAGTGGTTGCAGCATATCTGTGGAGGTCAGGGGTTCCAGTCTTCCCCAACCTTGATGATTGACTGTTCAAGGCGAACTTGCCATAGGCAGTCTTTTCCCATCCTCCAGGCCACGGCAGACATCCTACATTCACTGGGGTTCACTGTAAACGTGCCAAAGTCCCAACTGACTCCCTCTCAGATGCTTCCTTTTATCTTGTCTGTTCTTGACACCGTACAGTTTCGGGCCTATCCTCCTAAGTGGCGAGTCCAGGATATTCAGGTGACGGTTCCCATGTTTCAGCCTCTATCCTGGATTTCAGTGATTCTGACACTGAGGCTGCGGGGCCTCATGTCCTCCTGGATCCCTTTTGTGACATATTCCTGTTGGGATATAAGGGCTCTGCAATCGGACCTGGATTTTCAGTGGGCATGGCATCAGGGGAATCTCTCTGACATGGTTCAGGTCTCGGGAGGAACTGCAAAAGATCTGCAATGGTGGCTGACGACCCGCAATTGGGTCAGTGGCAAATCCCTCGCATTTCTCCAGCCAGAGTTGACTGTACTGACAGATGCATCACTCCTGGGCTAGGGCAGCCAACTAGGAGAGGTGGGATCAGAGCACTCTGATCTGCTGCGGAGTCTGGGCTTCACATCAACTGCTGGAGCTCTGGGCGATCCAGTTGGCATTGAAAGCCTTTCTTCCTTTCGATAAGGGGAAGGCGGGGTGGGGTCGTGGACCCTTTGTCAAGAGGCACTGCATCTCTGGACATGGCTGGAACATCAGGGTATTTCCCTGGTGATTCAACACCTGGCAGGCTCTCTGAGCGCCAGGGTGGACACAGCCCGCTTTCGATGCCTAGCAGATAACAAATGGCAAGGTCTCTTTCAAGAGTGGGAAGAGCCTTGGTTAGACCTGTTTACCACTGCCGAGAAGTGCAATGTCAGCAGTTTTGCGCGCTGGAGTTTCAAAGGCGGCTGTCGCTTGGAGGTGCTTTTCGTCTCGAGTAGAACTCCAGCATCCTGTATACCTTTCCACCAATACAACTCCTGCCCAGAGTTCTCAAGAAGATCAGGAACAACTGGGCCCAATTCATTCTTGTGGCTCCGGATTGGGCACAGAGAGTATCTGGTATCCTGAGCTATTGAGCATGTGCATCAGTCCTCATGCCAAGTTTCTTCTTTGGGAGCATCTTCTGTCGCAGCAACAGGGAAGGGTTCTGCACTTGAACCTGCACACCCTCTGCCTTCTTGCGTGGAGACTGAGCGGCCACAGTTGATAGCTTTTGACCTTCCTTCTGAAGTCTGCGATGTTGTTCTGGTAGCAGGCGTTCCTCTACTAAGACGGTCTATGCTTGCAGCAGGAACAAAATTGTGGTATGGTATGTGTGAGAAAGTGCCTCTTTTGCATGGTTAGCCTCCAACGTTTGCCTGGTTTTGATGTGGTTTCAAATGTAGTGCACAGGGTTCCTGCCAATCCGGTCCCCTGTGCCAGTGCTTCTTCCCTATAAACAACCCCCAATTGGTACTTGCACCTCCTGTAAGTCCCTAGTAAATGGTACCCTGGGTACCTAGGGCATGGGAGCTGAAGCGGGTCCCCCCTCACTGGGTCCATACCACTGCCCTGCTTCTTGCCTGCCCCAGTGAGGGAGAAAACGACAATGTCAACATGGCACCCTGTCTGGGTGCCATGCCAACCAGCACTGCCTGTAGGTATAGGTAAGTGACCCCTCTGTCAGGCCTCACAGCCCTAAGGCAGGGTGCACTATACCACAGGTGAGGGCATATCTGCATGAGCAGATATGCCCCTATAATATTGAGGTCAATTTTCCTAATGTTGTAAGTACCAGGAAAGCCATAGAGAGTGCATGGGCTGAGAACTCGACAACTCGGGTTCCACAGCACCATGATGGCTTCATTGAACACAGGAGTCTGTGGTACCAAACTACTCCTCACAATAAATCCCCACTGATTCCAGTGTGGGATTTATTGTACCATGTACTCAGAGGGCACCTCAGGTGCCCCCTGAAAACCTACCAACCCATATGTGGTCTCTGACCGGCTGTAGGCAGCCAGCCACCACCAGACATGTTTCTGGACCCCTGGGTAGAGAGCCCCTGCTCTCTGGGACCAGAAACAATGCACATCCTGGGCAGAGGTGTCATACCTCCTTCCCCAGGATGGGCCAGTGCTCGAAGAAGGAAGCTTCAAAGGCCTGCTGCCTTTGTAATGCGACCCCCAGCCTGTGCTGCTAGCAGCAGATGGCAGCCCCTGGTTCACACCCCCACTTTGGGCGGGGAAAACTGGTGGGCAAAATTCAAAAGAATAGGAGGTGTGCCCACCTCTGCCAACCCCACCCCTAAGGTGGGGAAGGCAAGGTGAAGCACAACTTTCAGTCCCCGCCATCTTACAGGTGGGGAGGCCACTCCAATCAGGACTAGGTCTATGCCTCCCTCCCGAAGGAGGGTGGCATAACAAAGGGTGTAGCCACCCCAGGTAAGGTGTCCATTGGTCCTACCTGCTACTCCCCTAAAACACCTCCTACATTTAGTATTTAGGTGGCTCCCCCAGAACTAGAAACTAGATCTGCAACGACTTAAGAAGAAAGAAGACGACCCTGAAGAGAAGACTGAAGACGATGACTGTCTTGGCCTCAGCCCAACTGGCCTGTCTCCAGCTTCTGCGAACCTGCGAATCCTCTGAAACCCCTGGGAGGACTGCTGCCTTCGAAGAAGAGTCCAATCTCCCTTGGACAGCTGACCTGTCCTGAAGAAACCTACTCCAAGGACTCCGGATCCGCGTCTTCTGCCCATTCGGCACCTGACGCCCATGGCTTAAGTCTGAGTGGCTTACCTGTGCAGCGAATTCTCCCTGGCGATCCTGACCTTGTGTCCAGCATTGGCTGACCTCTCCTGCCCTCCACGACGGCGCCTGCAGTGTGAATCCAGAGGCTCCCCTGACCGCAACCGGCTCCGATAAGAAGACTCCTATGTCGAAAGGCACCCCTGCACCCTAAGCCCCTGGGCCTTGGTGAGCTGAACCGACGTTGCCCCTATAACCTCCTACATCCTCTGCTATCGTTTGGTCTTCCTCCTGCAACCTCTGGTGCCACACCTGCAGCCTCTTTGCCGTAAGAAGAATCCCTATTGAAAAGCTTTGGGCGCCCAATGTTGAATTTGCCCCCTGCACCTGGCCATTGGTGGTGTATGTTTGGTGCTGCTTTGTGACTCCCCCCTGTGCTTGACCTAACCCCGAAAGCTTGGCCCCTGTAAACGATCTACTTACCTGCAAGCAGTGTGGCTCCAAGCACCCCGTGTCTCCGTTTGAAAGCATTGGGTCGAATTCCGATTTTGACCTCTGCACCCAGCCGCCCCAGTGCAGCTGATGGTGTAGTTTTGGTACATACCTGACCCTTGCTGACTTCTGGCTCCTAAGACTGGGATTGTAAGTTTAATACTTACCTGTTTAACCGCAAAATTGTTTTCACCATAAGATAACACTGGACTGTGTTGAAAAGTTTCTAAGTGTCGATTTTCGAAAGTGAAAAGTATTTTTTATTAAAAACATACTTACCTGATTACGAAGACCTTGGTCTTAAAATAAAATACAAACAAAGTATATTTTTCTAAAATTGGTCTGGATCTCCTTTTTGAGTTGTGTGTTCATTATTGATCACTGTTGTGCAATAAATGTCTTACACTCCTCTGTGTTAGGCCTAATGCCGCTCGCCCACACTACCACTAATAGAGCACTTTGGGTTTTACATTGAGCCCTGTACACTATTGGGGAACCCCTGGACTCTGCACAGTATTACCACCTAGTGGCAATATCATATACAGAGCCAGCTTTCTGCAGTGCGCATCCAGGAACACCAACCATCTCACTGCACCCCTATCCCAAGTTCTGCTATTTGTTCTGTCTTTGGCCCAGCAGGGCTCTGCACTGGGCATAATTAAGCGCTATTTATCACCCATTCTGGCTCTTTTGCAGCTGCAGGACCAATCTTCTATGTTCAAGTCACCTGTTGTGACTAGGTTCCTCAAAGATGTCCAACATTTGTTCCCTCCCAGACCATTTATCATGTCCCATTGGAACTTGTAGGAAGCTGGCTTTTTATGTAGTATACCAAAATGAGGTATACTATGTAGACAGGCTAGACAACCCTTATTAGCTTACAGGGCTTAAATTAATAATCCCAAATGCTCTCTTTTGTGGTAGTGTGGGCGAGCAGTTTAGGCTTTTTAGAGGGTAGTGTTAATGCATTTGCTGAATAGACACACAGTCAAGAAATGAGACACACACTCAAGAGGAAACCCGAGACCAATTAAAAAAAATAGCAAGTATTTTTAGATTAATTTTAACACCATGAACTTCATAAATGGGTAAGCACTTTTTGTAATAGCAATTTTAGCAGGTAAGTCAAATGTTTACTCAAATGCGTTTTTACGCGGTAATGCTTTCCTATGGAGAAAAATACATATACTACATACGTTTCTTTACAAACAGTGTTCAGGGGGGTCCTTAAGGACTTAAGGGGCTAGGGGGCCAAGGTCCAAAGTATCACCAGCAGTTTGAGTTTACCTGCAGTGAAGTGTCCGGGTGTAGTGGTGCTGGACGGGTGGTAGCCTGGCGCGCTGCACCGTAGGCAAAGGGGGGGGGGGGGCACCTAGAAACAGACTCTAGAGTGAGACTGAGAGACAAGTCTGGGAGCTCCCAACGGGGGCTCGGTTCATGGGGGTCCTGGGAACACAATCGGTTCTCATGGACCCAGGCCGGAGAGATCGGGTGCAAAGGTTTTTGGTCGGCTGGTGCCCGTGCATCAGAGGCAGCTACGAATCTCAGACCTGCAAAGGGGGACAAATCAGGACAGCTGGGCCACTCTCGGTGCTGGCCTCTGCAATGCTAACGTCCCTCGTTAACTGCTTGGTCTCTGTGGTGTTGGAGTCCGGATTGGACTCAAATAAGCTTTGGTTGCTGCAAGGGGTCCGGTAGCCCGGTATTGATGCATGGCGGATCTGGTTGGTCCTGGCGTCTGCTCACTTGGTGGGTCGACGGATCGGCCCTACTGGAGCACGGTGACCTCTTCCTGGGTGGCTGCTCTGTCGGTGGACCCGGTGAACAGCAGAACGGTGAACCGGATGTTGCAGTTGGTGGCTGCAGGGAAGTGGCTCCTCCACTGCAAGGGAGATGCTGATGGCTTGGCGAAGTGCTGGAGGCCCTCAGAGGCTTTTGGAGGATGCACAGCTGCAGGATGAGTCAGGGTGTTGCAGTTGTCGGAACCGGAGCAGATAGGCAGGCAAGGTTTGGCGCCAAAGTCCACCAGCAGTCTGCAGTTCTTGCTTCCTCAGCTCTTCTTTGTCGCCTTCTTTCTCAAGTCAGTGGAATCTGAGTTCATGGTGTCAGGGGGCCACCTAAATACTCAATTTAGGGGCGTTAAGGGGAGTGAAGAGTGGTAGCTAATGGGCTAGTTACCCTTGGGGTCACCACACCCCGTATATGACCACTTCCTGTGGGGAGTGGGCATAATCCTGTCCCAGAATTCCTATTCTGGGACAGGAATGGTGGAACCCTTCTTTCGTGGGGCCCAGCAGACAGGCTACCTTAGGGTGTGACTGGCCTGGTAGTGCACCACACCTCCTAGCATAGCTAATTTCCTACCTGTCCTGGTGCCCAATGGGCCTCGGGGTGGTGGGGGTGGGGGTTGAGGGGGGGCATCTCCCAGGTCTGGTGGAAGGCGTTGTTTCTGGCCTGAGAGAGCACTGGCTCTCACCTGCAGGGTGTCAGAAACTAGTCTGTGGTGGCAGACTGGAAGATACCAGTCAGCTAGCACACTAAGAGACTGATAGGTTTTCAGGGGGCACCTCTAAGATGCCCTCTGGGTGCATGTTTTAATAAATCCACTACTGGCATCAGTAGGGATTTATTAAGACAAGGTGTTTGATACCAAACACCATGGGTTTCAGTGAAGCCATCATGTAGTGGGGAACTCGGAATGACCACTGCCCACTACATATATATGAGTACGTCCCTGTTCTCTCCTACTATCTAGCATATGAACTTGACTGGACAGGGGCATATCTACTCTTGCTGATATGTTTTCACACGTAATATAATAAACCCTGCCTTACGGCTGTAAGGCCTTCTCTAGGGGTGACATACATTGCATGCAGTGTCTGTGGGCATGGCGCACATCCTGTGTTGTGTGCCATGTTGTGTGCCATGTTGTGTTTTCACTTTTGTCTGCACCATTTCATGCAGCCTGCAATGGCAGTCTGCATGAGTTTGGTGGTGGGTCCCTTAGGGTGGCACAACACATGCTGCAGCCCTTAGGGACCCTCCTTTGTACCCATGCTCGAGGTACTGTGGGTACTATTTACTAGGGACTTACAGGGGTGCTAAACGTCTTGCCAATTGGGGAACAATTGCACTGGTACTTTGTTTTAGGGAAAGAGCACTGGCACTGGGGGCCTGGTTAGCAGGAACCCAGTGCACTTCAGTCAGAATTGCATCAAATACCAGGCAAAAAAGTGGGGGTGGCAATGTCAACAAGCATTGGCATAGCCAATAGGTCTCGCATTTGGGGCCTTATAAGTGTTTAGGCAGAGCTATTGACTTTGCCAATGTGTTTAAGTTGTGCTGTAGAGAAGTGTGGCTGCTGTGCAGCATGCTGAAAAGTTGTAATAAAAAAGTGCCAGAAGCATTTTTGTTACCTTATATATGACCAAGAAGGCATTATGTCCAACAGAACGACCATATTAAAAAATGTATGTACAATAAAAAATTTCCTAATTTTTCTTTTGTTCTTGCAATGCTTGTTAAAGTTTTTTTTTTGAGGGGGCATAAACAATTGGAGGTTGAAGGTTGTGAACTAGTACCTGTATTATAACACTAGCAGCGGCCAGACGCTAGGGGAGAATCAACAGATGGCAGATTCCGAGAGCAGGCTGAGGTGGTGTTGAGTGATGTTGAGGTGGTAGTAGTGGTGGTGGTGGTGGTGGTGACTGGTGCTGAGACGATGCTGAGGTGATGCTGAATGATACTTAGGTCTTGCTGAGTGATGATGATGTGGTGGTGTACTATTGCAAAGGCGATGCTGAGTGATACTGATGTGGTGTTGAGTGATGTTGTGGTGGTGCTGAGTGATGCTGTGGTGGTGCTGAGTGATGCTGTGGTGGCGCTGAGTGATATTGTTGTGGCCCTGAGTGAGGCTGTGGTGGTGCTGAGTGATGCTGTGTTGGTGTTGAGTGATGATGTGTTGGCCGTGAGTGATGCTGTGGTGTTGCTGAGTGATGCTGTGGTGGCGCTGAGTGATGCTGTCGTTGATGATGTGGTGGCGCTGAGTGATGCTGTGCTGGCCCTGAGTGATGCTGTGCTGGCCCTGAGTGATGCTGTGTTGGCCTTGAGTGATGCTATGCTGGCCCTGAGTGATGCTGTGCTGGCCCTGAGTGATGCTGTGCTGGCCCTGAGTGATGCTGTGCTGGCCCTGAGTGATGCTGTGGTGGTGCTGAGTGATGCTGTGGTGGTGCTGAGTGATGCTGTGGTGGCGCTGAGTGATGCTGTGGTGGCGCTGAGTGATGCTGTGGGGGCGCTGAGTGATGCTGTGGGGGCGCTGAGTGATGCTGTGGTGGCGCTGAGTGATGCTGTGGTAGCGCTGAGTGATGCTGTGGTGGTGCTGAGTGATGCTGTGGTGGCCTTGAGTGATGCTGTGGTAGCGCTGAGTGATGCTGTGCTGGCCGAGTGATGCTGTGCTGGCCCTGAGTGATGCTGTGCTGGCCCTGAGTGATGCTGTGCTGGCGCTGAGTGATGCTTTGGTTGTGCTGAGTGATGCTTTGGTTGTGCTGAGTGATGCTTTGGTTGTGCTGAGTGATGCTGTGGTTGTGCTGAGTGATGCTGTGGTTGTGCTGAGTGATGCTGTGGTTGTGCTGAGTGATGCTGTGGTTGTGCTGAGTGATGCCGTGGTTGTGCTGAGTGATGCCGTGGTTGTGCTGAGTGATGCCGTGGTTGTGCTGAGTGATGCTGTGGTGGTGCTGACTGATGCTGTGGTGGTGCTGACTGATGCTGTGGTGGTGCTGACTGATGCTGTGGTGGTGCTGACTGATGCTGTGGTGGTGCTGACTGATGCTGTGGTAGCGCTGAGTGATGCTGTGGTGGCGCTGAGTGATGCTGTGGTGGCGCTGAGTGATGCTGTCATGGTGCTGAGTGATGCTGTGAAGGTGCTGAGTGATGCTGTGGTGGTGCTGCTGAGTGATGCTGTGTTGGCCCTGAGTGATGCTGTGGTGTCGCTGAGTGATGCTGTGGTGTCGCTGAGTGATGCTGTTGTGGCGCTGAGTGATGCTGTGGTGACGCTGAGTGATGCTGCTGTTGCGCTGAGTGATGCTGTGGTGGTGCTGAGTGATGCTGTGGTGATGCTGTGGTGGTGCTGAGTGATGCTGCCGTGACACAGTGTCTTTGCTAGTTACAGTGGGTAGAAGAGGGGTAGAGGGGTAGAAGAGGGGTTGAGGGGTAGAAGAGGGGTTGAGGGGTAGAAGAGGGGTAGAGGGGTAGAAGGGGGGTAGAAGAGGGGTAGAGGGGTAGAAGAGGGGTAGAAGGAGGTAGAAGGGGGTAGAAGAGGGATAGAGGGGTGGTAGTGGGGTAGAGGGGTAGACGAGGGGTAGAAGGGGGTAGAAGAGGGGTAGAAGGGTAGTAGAGGGGTAGAAGAGGGGTAAGGGGTAGTAGAGGGGTGGGAGAGGGGTAGAAGGGGGGTTCAAGGGTAGAAGAGGGATAGAGGGGTAGAGGGGTAGAAGAGGGGTAGAGGGGTAAAGAGGGCTAGAAGGGGGTAGAAGAGGGGTAGAAGGGTAGTAGAGGGGTAGAAGAGGGGTATAGGGGTAGAAGAGGGGAGTGAGAGAGTGTCTGTGAGTGTCTGAGAGTGTCTGAGAGTGTCTGTGAGAGTCTGTGAGAGAGTGTGAGAGTCTGTGAGAGAGTGTCTGTGTGAGTCTGTGTGAGTCTGTGAGAGAGTGTGAGAGAGTGTCTGTGAGAGAGTGCCTGTGAGTGTCTGTGAGAGAGTGTCTGTGAGAGAGTGTCTGTGAGAGAGTGTCTGTGAGAGAGTGTCTGTGAGAGAGTGTCTGTGAGAGTGTGTCTGTGAGAGTGTGTCTATGAGAGTGTGAGAGTGTCTGTGAGAGTCTGAGAGAGTGTCTGTGAGAGTGTCTGTGAGAGTGTCTGTGAGAGTCTGTGAGAGAGTGTCTGAGAGTCTGTGAGAGAGTGTCTGTGAGAGTCTGTGAGAGAGTCTGTGAGAGTCTGTGAGAAAGTGTCTGTGAGAGAGTGTCTGTGAGAGAGTGTGTCTGAGAGAGTGTCTGTGAGAGTCTGTGAGAGAGAGTCTGTGAGAGTCTGGGAGAGAGTGTGAGAGTCTGTGAGAGAGTGTCGGTGAGTCTGTGAGAGAGTGTCTGAGAGTCTGTGAGAGAGTCTGTGAGAGTCTGTGATAGAGTGTCTGTGAGAGAGTGTCTGTGAGTCTGTGAGAGAGAGTCTGAGAGTGTCAGAGTCTGTGAGAGAGAGTCTGAGAGTGTCAGAGTCTGTGAGAGAGTGTCTGAGTCTGTGAGAGAGTGTCTGTGTGAGTCTGAGAGAGAGTCTGTGAGAGAGAGTCTGTGAGAGAGAGTCTGTGAGAGAGTGTCTGTGAGAGAGTGTCTGTGAGAGAGTGTCTGTGAGAGAGAGTCTGTGAGAGAGTGTCTGTGAGAGAGTGTCTGTGAGTCTGTGAGAGAGAGTCTGAGAGTGTCTGAGAGTCTGTGAGAGTGTCTGAGAGTCTGTGAGAGTGTCTGTGAGTGTCTGCGAGAGTGTCTGCGAGAGTGTCTGCGAGAGAGTGTCTGCGAGAGAGTGTCTGCGAGAGTGTCTGCGAGAGAGTCTGTCTGTGAGAGTCTGTCTGTGAGAGTCTGTCTGTGAGAGTCTGTGAGAGTGTCTGTGAGAGTGTCTGTGAGAGTGTCTGTGAGAGAGTGTCTGTCTGTGAGAGAGTGTGTGTCTGTGAGAGAGTCTCTGTGAGAGTCTCTGTGAGAGTGTCTGTGAGAGAGTGTCTGTGAGAGAGTGTCTGTGAGTGTGTGAGTGTCTGTGAGTGTGTGAGTGTCTGTGAGAGAGGGTCTGTGAGAGGGTCTGTGAGAGGGTCTGTAAGAGAGTGTTTGTGAGAGAGGGTCTGTGAGAGTCTCTGAGAGTCTGAGAGAGTGTCTGTGAGAGTCTGTGAGAGAGTGTCTGTGAGAGTCTGTGAGAGAGTGTCTGTGAGAGAGTGTGAGAGAGTATCTGTGAGAGTCTGTCTGTGAGAGTTTTTCTGTCAGAATGTCTGTGAGAATGTCTGTGAGAGAGTGTCTGTGAGGGAGTGTCTGTGAGAGTCTGAGAGAGGGTCTGTGAGAGTCTGAGAGAGTGTCTGTGAGAGAGTGTCTGTGAGAGAGTGTCTGTGAGAGTCTGTGAGAGTCTGTCTGTGAGAGTGTCTGTGAGAGTGTCTGTGAGAGGGTCTGTGAGAGTCTGTGAGAGAGTCTGTGTGAGAGTGTCTGTGAGAGAGGGTCTGTGAGAGAGTGTCTGTGAGAGTCTGTCTGTGAGAGTCTGTCTGTGAGAGTCTGTCTGTGAGAGTCTGTCTGTGAGAGTCTGTCTGTGAGAGTGTCTGTGAGAGAGAGTCTGTGAGAGTGTCTGTGAGAGAGTGTCTGTGAGAGAGTGTCTGTGAGAGAGTGTCTGTGAGAGAGTGTCTGTGAGAGAGTGTCTGTGAGAGTCTGTGAGAGTCTGTGAGAGAGTGTGAGAGTCTGTGAGAGTGTCTGTGAGAGTCTGTGAGAGAGTGTCTGTGAGAGTCTGTGAGAGAGTGTCTGTGAGAGTGTCTGTGAGAGTGTCTGTGAGAGTGTCTGAGAGAGTGTCTGTGAGAGTGTCTGTGAGAGTGTCTGAGATATTCTGTGAGAGAGTGAGAGTCTGTGAGAGAGTGTGAGAGTGTCTGTGAGAGTCTGTGAGAGAGTGTCTGTGAGAGTCTGTGAGAGAGTGTCTGTGAGAGTCTGTGAGAGAGTGTGAGAGTGTCTGTGAGAGTCTGTGAGAGAGTGTCTGTGAGAGTCTGTGAGAGAGTGTCTGTGAGAGTCTGTGAGAGAGTGTCTGTGAGAGTGTCTGTTAGAGTGTCTGTGAGAGAGTGTCTGTGAGAGAGTGTCTGTGAGAGAGTGGGGTAGAGGTAGAGGGGTAGAAGAGAGGTAGAGGGGTAGAAGAGAGGTAGAGTAGAGGTAGAGGGGTAGAAGAGAGGTAGGGATATATAGGCAAATGAAAAGGAAGCTATCGACTTCAGAAATGTGAAAGAAAGCTCTCCTATCTTGAAAGCTGATTACAAGCACAAAACTTTCAAACCACGGAGTCGTTTGAAAGTTTCACCGCGTTTCTCAGGAGATGCTTGTAAACACCAATAACCTGATTCATTTAATTTAACAGTTGGCCCCGCCCAGGATTGCTTAGTAGCAAATGACAAGGAAGCTATCGACTTCAGGAATGTGAAAGAAAGCTCTCGTATCTTGAAAGCTGATGACCCATGACGAGAGAGGAAAGCCATATGGCGCTTCTTCTCGTAAGCGCGCGCCCGCGCTCGTAACCGCAAGCTCTAGGCCACAGTGGTAGCATTTTATGAAGCCCTTACTAAAAGTCTCGCCAGAGCAGCGCATGCGCTGGCTCAGGCGAGACCTAAAAATGGGCACTTTCCTACAGGACTTAAATCTGGTTGACACTTTTATCATGTGTACACCTTTCGAGCCGCTACAGAACTGCCCACTACGTTTGTTAACCCTCCAGACAGTTTTCTAAGTGGCCAATACATTGGCTTGGAGGGTTAGTGAAATGCAGGCACTCTCTGTGCACCCTCCTTAAACCACCTTTTACACAGACAAGCTGTTTTTCATGGCTCGTGCTTCCTTTCTACCTGAGGTTGTAACACCCTTTCATTTAGGCCAGACCATTAGTTTGTCTACCTTCTTTCCTCCCCCTCATCCTTCTAAGGAAGAGGAGAAACTCCACTGTCTAGACCTAAAAAGTGCATTGTTGTTCTACATCGATTGAACTAAAGTGTCTCAGCGGATGATCAACTCTCTGTGGATGATCAACTCTCTGTGGGGTATGTTGGAGCTAAGAAAGGGAAAGCAGTGCAGAAATTGACCATCTTACTATGGATAGTGCTCTGCATAAAGATCTGCTACGCATTGGCCAAAAGTAACCCCCTGAGGGTTTGCATGCTCACTCCACTAGAACCAATACTGAAACCACTGCATTAGCTCGCAAGGTCCAAGACATCTGTCAAGCAGCAACATGGCCGTCACTACATATGTTCACCAAACAATACTCCATGGACAGGCAGGTCCGTTGGGATAGGCTTTTTACCCGTTTGGTCCTGCAGGACTTCTTGGTCTAATCTGTTCGCTGACCCACCTCTGGAGAGGTATTGTTTGGGTATCTATTCCAAGGTAAGGAATCTGCACCTAAATGTCTCTAACAGGTGAACAAATTACTTACCTTTGGTAATGCCTTATCTAGTAGAAACTCTTACTTAGCCGTAGATTCCTTACCGACTCTCTCATCCTCCCCGCTCCGTGAACTGATTACAGTGTGAGGGTCACCCTTCTAAGGGCCTTAGAAATTCACACCAGTTGTCAGTGTTCCTCGTGGCTCTTCACTTCTGGCGTGGAAAGTCGCGAAAATAATCTGACCTGGGGTGGCGCCTATGTAGGCACTGCGCATGTCACTTCTTGCATGGCCATTGCGGAGCCGATTGACGCCACCTACTTGGGCGCAGGGGTACGGCTAGAAAATTTCCGGATTCAGTCTGATGCCTGGGGAAAATTCTGAGGCAAGGAATCTGCTGCTAGATAGTCTCTACCAGATAAGGCGTTACCAAAGATAAGTTATTGTTCTTCCCAACCAGCATCATCAATACCGTTCTATTTTTTTCCTCCCACTCACAACTTTCTCCAGGTCAGTTTACGAACTCCGAAGGGTAGAAGGCTGAGTCAGCCTTGCCAGGATTCAAACTTGTGTCCTTCAGATCATTGCATTACTCAGCAACGACGGTTTAGATCAAAGATCGTAATTTCGCAAACTGTTTTGCCTCATGGGTCTACAAACGGGTATTATTGGTTAGTTTTTTACTGGTACTTATTTTATCAAACTTGGAAGGATCGAGGGCCGATTGGACCCCGGCAGAATTCAAATATGTGATGTTCATATTGCACTCAGATCTCTACAGTGGATACATTATCCCTCTTATCTATCTCACCAGCTGCATGTGACTGTGTAGGTCTGAATTGTGAGAGAATGCAACTGCTCAGTCTGTTATAGAGACCGGCTTGTGTACTGGCTCTATAATGAATGACAGCAAGCAGTGATTGACTGCTCTGAATGTAAAGAAGTGAGTCAGTAGAATGGTGCTGCTGAGTCAGAGCGCTACCAGGTAGACTCTTCTATAAAGTATACCTAAGTGAGCCTCTCCACATGTGTCATGCAAGTCTGTCCATTCGTTCATCTCTGCAGATGGAGACTTGCACCAATTCATGAGAAAAGAAATAACCGTTGACCCAGTGCAGTGCAGATATACTGTTAACATTAGAAGAGCAAACTGACTAAGCTGCATTTGTGTATAGTAGAGTAAGTGGATGCTATGCAGTGGTACAGGAACAGGCGCCAAGTGTACCTCACCGCCCAAAAACATTTCAAAAGAAGAGCTTCATTGACCCGACGTTCATAGGCGGAAATGCTCTCTAATGCCTGCATTAACAGAGAGGGAAATTTTGTCGATGGGCCTATCCTTTGAATCCTTCTTTCTTTCCATTTGGTCTGTCATTGCAGTCTGTGGGCCTTGTTTAGAGTTTGGTTTCCACCCCGTCAAGCTCGCAGTTCCTCTGCTGTTGGTGGAAGCGCCATATTACATGGTCAAAGCCTCCTTTGTCTCTGTTGATGTAAACCTCTATCAAGGTGGCCCTTTTTCCAAGGGGCAGGGCAGTTAATAGTGATGGTCATCCTGCTCTGCTGAGTGTGACGACTGTCGTTCATTTTGTTTGCCCTTGTCCAGCGTGTGAGGAATAGCAGACATGTATAGGAAAAATGTAGAATGGCCCTCATGCACAGGGGCAATTATTCCCATAGTATTGGGCAATTTATTGTTGTGTATAGAAAACAAACTCTGATTTTGGTTTCTCTGAGCAAAAATGTTTGCAGAGCAGGCCACTTTAAATATGGCGACAGTGGCACCCTTCAGGACAGGCCAGGCAGTCAAGGATCTCTAAACAGGGCAGATAGTACTTAACTCAGTGACAGAGGCCATGGCCTCTGCTTCTTGGCAGACCCTCTGTCAGTCTAAATAAGGGCCTAAGTGTTTAGCATGAATGTACTCAAAGATGTAGTCATCATTGCTATCACAGTCACATACAATGTCACGGACAAGACTATGTTTTTAGGCATCTGTGGATTCCATGCCTGCACTGTTGTCAGTTTGGCTGTAACCATCAAGTAACTTAAAGCTTGCAGTCTGGTGACCTGCTTTGTGTGCGAAGGTTTGTATCATTGTGGCTGCAAGCGTTACTGCCATGGAGGCCATAGTGTTGGATCTTTGGTCTCTCCTTACTGAGATCGATGATTCATCGCCTCTTTCCAGAAGCCGTCACACCATAGGTGAGCCAAGGAAACTTTGCACAACACTTTTTCACTAGCTCATTGGCCAAAGGTACCAGTGGAGATGTACAGTAAAGGCATTCTTCCTCGTACGGATGCAACAGCCCAGCAGGGAATACAGATGGTATACTACTTTATATGAAGAAGTGGGAAAGGTGGTTGAATAGTAAAAAGCCATACAACTGCCACTCTCACTTTCTTGCATGTTGGGGGAGGGAGGGGGGGCGGGTGTGTGTGTGTGTGTGTGTGTATATATATATGTGCTGGTTTTTCGACTCTGAGAGTGCACTGAGGCCTGCTAACTAGGCCTCAGTGCCTGATGCCCTTACCCATAAACTGGTAAGTCGAATTGGCTCATACGCAATTGGCTAAGCTAATTTGCCAGTTGGTCCCTATTAAATGGTACCCAGGGCATGCAAGTTAGGGGGTCACCCCAGGGCCTGCAACAGTAGTTGTGCCACCCTAGGTGTGACACGAGTAAAACTAGACCCCCAACCCGCCATTTGCTTGCTGGAAGGGCAGTCCTATTTGCTGACCCAACTTTGCCATTTAAAGAAATGGCAAAGCCAGACTTCCCCCCCTGATATATGTGCAAGTCATCCCTACGGCAGGCCTATCTAGCCCTAAGACAGGGTGCATCATACCCCAGGTGAAGAACCTGTAATTTCACAATTTCTGATAGTAAAAATGCAAAACTGTCATTTTTACTATGGAAAAGCTTGGTCTCCCAATTGGTGAGTGCAGTTACACGCCGAGCCCTCAGCTGGCCTAAATCTGGAATGGTGCGACCAAAGTGGGTCATTCATGGTATCAAATAGTTCATTACATTAAGCCCAACAAGATTCTCAGGTTGAAATTAATGTAACAAGTTGAAGTTTGCAACTTTAGCAAAGTCTCCTCTTTGTTGCCTTTAGTTCCATGTGCTCATACTGGTTGCAAACAGGGTTCTGTCACAGAGATAGCTTTCTGCCGTACTGGGGAGACATGCTAAAGTCTCCCAGGAAAGGATACAGTAGGTGCCTGCTCTAGAAGGAGGTGTCATCTCCCTCTCTAGAAGGAGGTGTCATCTCTCTCCTGCAGGAAGCCACACTGGTGTTGACCCCAAAGGCGAGCTTCAGAGGAGAAGCTGCCTTTGAAGGACAAATGGGTAGCACTTGAGAGAGGGGCTGCTCCATTGTTCAGGCAGACAGGTTGGCACTTGGGACAGGAGAGGGGAAAACCAGTTCCCATACCGGTTTTCCAGGGGTCTGTAGCCCCCTTGGTAGCCACATCTCTGAGTTGGGTTATGGAGCTCCACACTCTGGGAGAGGAGTCCTGCCATATTGGAAGTAGACAGAACAGAATGTTGCATCCTGGGATGCCCAGATGCCACACTTTGCTGGAAGTGAACACCAGGTGGGAGGGAACCTGGTAGCCCATTGGCTACCAACCGCATCCAGCCCTGAGGGCATTTTCTGAGCACCAGTAGGGCACCCATGACACTCCGAACTCAGATCTTGACTGGACTGGAAGGAGGACCGAAGAAGGTCTGTCCTGCTGCACTGTGGAACCAGCAAAGAGAAGCTGCACCCGCGTGACTACACCGTCTGAACCTGGTGGCTAGGAAAAAAGAGGGACTGTGCCTGCTGTGTCCTGCATGAGACGTAGTCTCCAGAGCCAAACTAAAGCCCAGAGACACCAGGGGGTCAGTGAGCTGACCTCCTGTTCACAGCACAGGGACACAACAGCTGAGAAGTCGGCTGGGGCAAGTTGGTAGCCCAAAGTCTTGAGCCCTCTGCCAACAACCGCTGTGCAGCATTAGGGACCAGGACCCAACACACAAAGTTGCATCCTAGTTCACTGAGCCCTGAAGTGTTGTCGAAGTGCAGCTGGGACCTCCAGAGGACGAGTTATTGACCTAGAAAGGATTGGCCTGTGGCCGCAACACTGGCCGACTGGACTTCTGCCAGCACCAAGAGGCCTTCAAGGGATGTCAACCCTATGACCAGGACTGCCTCACCCCCTTCATGAACTGAGGAGTAGTTGCATCAAAACCCCTGTCAACTACATTGCATCCACATCATCCTTTGAGCATCATCTGCATCCTTCATCCCTTGCATCAGGACCATTTCCATAGGAAAGCCCTGCAAAGGATAAAAGTGGCTGGAACTGACTGAAGACTGCTTCATCTGCTGAGGTAACTGTTTTTGAGGACCTCGCTGGTCCCCCTGACTGGCTTCACACTGGAGTTAGTTGCCTAAAGTGAATCAAAGTGACCACATTACACCTAGCCCATACTTTTTAGTGAAAAAGTTTCAAAGTGTCAAATTAGTTGAACTTGCCAATACTTGTTCGTGGTTGAGTGAAATGCTTTGATTTACTATATCTTGTAAATTCTATATGTTTGGAACCCTCTGATGGATCTTTTTCATTGTGGTGCCTAAAAATACATAATACAGTCTATTATAATATGGTGTTGGATTTCTTTGCTGACTTGTTGATTTTCTCCTTAAGTTGCTGTTGTGGTGTTGTTTAAATGCTTTACACTTATTTCTTCAGTAAGCTTTGCTGCTCAGAGCCATAGCTACCCAGGATTGCAGGGTTGTGCTGAAAGCTTGACAAATAAAACCTAAGGGTCCTAAAAGGGTTGGTAAATATATTACATGGTGAGGTCGCACAACCACACCATATAATACACTCCATGTCCTCACATATATATACTCACTGGAAAAAACAAAGGTTAAAGTGATGTAGTTAGGTGAAAATGTGTTAAGAAATTACATTTTGGGGGGCGTGGCCAACCATCATGGCCGACTGGACGTAATTCCGATCGGCTCCGCTCCAGGCCCAGCCACATTAGCTTATTTTGAGGCATTTACATCTTAAGAAGCGGGGCGCCCGAGCCATTTGGGCACCCAGATGTGTGTGGGCTGCATTGTCCGGGACCGTTGCGATGCGAGCTGCATCGTAGAAATTCTGAGGCGGGAGCCGCATGGAGCAAGCCAAGATGGCGGCGATGAGGCACAGTGGTGAGCCTTGCTGTCCCGAGCGCAATTGAAGGGCGCATGGGAGGCCCGTGACTACGCCCGGGGGCTCCTATGACGCCACACATACGGTCCCGGGAGTCGGTGTTGACGACGGTGGGACACGCTCTGCTGCCTCGGCGCACCGCGTGAGGAGACGCGCTCCAGCTGCAGAGACTCCCGCATCAAGCCTCTAGCGGAACGCATTCGGTCCAATACAGGCATAGGGGGGTCCCGTTCGGTACAGACGAGCACAAGATCTCTCTCTTCGCAGATGACGTGCTGCTCCCAATCACGAAACCGCAATCCTCTCTCCCAGCCATTCAATCAGAGCTTGCCTCATATGAACAGGCCTCGGGGTTTAAGGTGAACCTCTCAAAATCCTATCTCCTTAACTTAACCCTATCTAAGGAGACCATGCGGAGCATTGAAATAGCGTCCCCTTTCCAAAGCACACACAAAGACATCACATACCTGGGCATCAAACTCACCCCCAAGCTAGAACATCTCTATGAAGTTAATTATCCTCCCTTGCTGCGCCAGCTTAAAGCAGACTTGGCCAGATGGAGAACAGCCTATATCTCCTGGATAGGGCGAGTCAACGCCATCAAAATGAACGTTCTCCCTCGGCTGCTGTACCTTTTCCAGGGTCTACCGATCCCAGTAGAACGGACTCTCTTTACTGACCTTAAAAAAGATGATCACTAAGTTTATATGGCAGGGGCAGAGAGCGCGATTATCCAACCACGTGTTAACCAGGACGCGGAGGAGGGGGGTTTGGCCCTGCCGGACTTCTTGGGGTATTACAGAGCAGCTCAACTTAGAGTGATCACTGAATGGTCACTCTGTGATTCGGAAAAACTCTGGCTCCACATGGACCGACAAATAGTGGGCAGGACAATTTGGGACCTCTTGTGGAAACAGAAACACAACCGACCATGAAATGCCTATATCTGAAAGAAACACATAATGATAGATTCCTTACCTTAGAATATCCCCAGGCGTCAGACTGGATCCGGAAAGTTTTCGTCAGCAGTACCCCTGCGCGTCGGTAGGGGCGTCGTGCGGCTCCACGTCCGTCGTTGGCGTCGTGGGGGCCGAGATGACGTCGCAGGCGCTACTTGGACGTCAGTTCTTTCTTTTTCCGCGCCAGCAAGCGCAGATCCGGAGAGAGCGGTACCCCTAGTCTTTTTTTACTACGTTTTTTGAGATCTTTTTCTCACCCTTTTCGAGTCGATACGACTCCTGGTGCAGTTAGGGATGCCCGGGTTTAAGTCCTGCGAGGACTGTCATCGGATGATGTCGGTGACGGACCCGCACCGCGTGTGTCTCTTCTGCCTGGGGCGCGACCACGACCCCAAGTCGTGCCCCGACTGCCGGTCCATGGCGCCGAAGTCTTTGTGGGAGCGGTCCCGAAAGCTGCTTGAAGCCCGGCAGTCGGCTCCGCGCCGTGAGAGGTCCCGGTCCAGAGGGAGGTCGAGGGACCGTGCGCGGAGTCCTCATCGACGATCGTCGGGATCGAAGTCTTCGCACTCGGGGTCAGGTAAGGCGAAGCACAAGAAGTCGAAGAAACGTCATCGTTCTCCGACTTCCCCTCGCCGGTCGCGCGACGCGGCTGAGGGTACGGGTGGTGCCACCCCCGCGGCTCCGGCAGAGTCCATGGAGTCGCCGCCCGACTACCCGCCCTACCCGGGGTCGTCGGCGACTCCGGCCCAGATACAGAACTTCCTGTCGGCCATGGCTCGCCTCTGTGGGCCGTCGGGTCCCGCCGGTGCGCCTTCGGGCCCTGCGGTCCCGCATGGGTGTCCTTGCGTTTCCTCGCCGGCGGCTCCGGTGTCGCTGTCGGCTCCGGCCCCGGCGCCGCAGGACACCCTTGGATCCAGGCCTGGATCCCGGTCGACGCCGGTTGACCTTGTTACGCCTCCACCGACGTCGACTCCACCGGCACCGATCCTGACGCCGCCCGCTCCTCGGGACGACGTTGACCCCAGCTTCAGCCCCGAAGTGGACGCGGCGTCGGTCCGGCGTCGGTCGATGCCGTTCTCGACGCCGTTTGGGGATTTCTAACCCCATGTCCCTACTCCTTATTGTAGGCCTGTTGAACAGCCTGAGGAGCAAGGGGAGGACTGGGAGGGGTCGGACGACCCTCTCGCTGCAGCCTGCGAGTCTGAACAGGACTGGGCTGAGGAATTGGGGGACGCCAGTGGTCTGGATACCTCACCAGACCTTGGCATGCTGTCTCCTCCTACCGTGGCTACGGAGGAGGGAGCCAGTTATGCAGTGGTGTTGCGTAGGGCGGCGGAGGCCCTACACCTCCAGCTCCCTACTGTGGCCGTCAGGACTAACCTCCTGACAGAGGTGCTTCAGCCAACAGCTACTTCTGCGGAGCCGCTGCTGCCCTTTTTTAATGAAGCCCTTTCGGACGTTCTTTTGAGCACTTGGTCCAGGCCCACCACAGGGGCTCCTGTGGATAGGAACGTGGCCCGACGCCATCGCCCGGCTCCGGGTGACCCCATTTTCCTCTCCCAACACCCCACTCCCGAGAGCTTGGTTGTCCAAGCCTCTGCTTCCCCAACCGCCTTCCCTTCCGCCCCACCGGATAGGGAATCCAAGAAGCTGGATCAGTTTGGGAAGAAGATTTTCTCTTCCACCAGCTCTGCGCTCCGTGAACACCGCATGCCTCTTGGGTCGTTAGTCCCACTGTCTGTGGGATACGGTGGCGAACGTGCTGCCCCAGTGTCCGGAGGAGGCCCGGCCTGCTCTCGCCCAGTCTGTTGCAGAGGGCAGAGACGCAGCGAAGTTCATGATCCGTTGTGGTCTAGACACCGCCGACTCACTGGGCAGATCCATTGCAACGACGGTGGCGGTTCGCCGTCACGCCTGGTTGAGAACCACTGGATTTTCAGGGGATGTCCAAAACACCCTTATGGACATGCCCTTTGATGGCCGTAGCCTCTTCGGTGACAAAGCGGACAGCGCGTTGGAGAGGTTTAAGGACTCACGGGCTACGGCCAAGTCCTTGGGACTCTCAGCAGTCCGCCCTCCTCCGCCTTCCGCTCCTTTCGTGGCACAGGAAGGGGCGCCCGCAGCGTTCGCAACAGAGCCACAGGCCGGCGCAGCAGTCATCCCAGCCGGACGCGGGTTCCGCCGTGGCGGACAAAGGGGCCAGCGGGCGGGTCAGTCCACCACCACCCCGGCCACCACTGCCTCCAAACCTTCCTAGTCTGAACTTTCAGGCCCATCAAACGCCAGTGGGCGGGTGTTCACCAAGGTGATGGCGGTGGTCGCAGCTCATCTGCGCAGATCAGGGGTCTCAGTCTTCCCCTATCTCGACGATTGGTTGTTGAAGGCGGGCTCGCCCCAGACAGTCGTCTCCCACCTCCAGACTACGGCTGACCTCCTGCACTTGCTGGGGTTCTCCATCAGTGTGCCGAAGTCGCACCTGATTCCCTCCCAGAAGCTCCTCTTTATCGGAGCGGTTCTGGACACGGCGCAGTTTCGGGTCTATCCTCCCGAACGGCGAGTCCGGGATATTCTGACTCTGATTCCCATCTTTCAGCCCTTGTCCCGGGTTTCGGTCAGAGTGACTCTGAGGCTGCTGGGCATCATGGCCTCCTGCATCCTGCTGGTCAATCATGCCAGGTGGCATATGCGGGCTCTGCAGTGGGACCTGAAGTTCCAGTGGGCGCAGCATCAGGGAAACCTGTCCGATCACGTCCAGATCTCGGAGGGCACTGCACATCAATTGCAGTGGTGGCTCACGAACCAGCATTGGGTCGACGGCAGATCCCTCTCCTTTCCCCAACCGGAGTTCACAGTGGTGACGGATGCGTCCCTCCTGGGATGGGGCGGCCACATGGGAGAGGCGGAGATCAGAGGCTTCTGGTCTCCGGCGGAGTCCCGGCTCCATATCAACCTTTTGGAGCTGCGGGCGATCAGGCTTGCACTGAAGGCATTCCTTCCCTCTGTCAAGGGGAGAGTAGTGCAGGTGTTCACAGACAACACCACCGCCATGTGGTACTGCAACAAACAAGGCGGGTTGGGGTCGTGGACCCTCTGTCAGGAGGCTCTGCGTCTCTGGACATGGCTGGAACATCAGGGCATGTCCCTGGTGGTTCAACACCTGGCAGGTTCTCTGAACGCCAGGGCGGACGAACTCAGCCGCAGGTGCATGATGGATCACGAATGGCGTCTTCACTCGGAGGTGGCGCAAGGTCTCTTTCAGCAGTGGGGAGAGCCTTGGTTAGATCTATTCGCCACCGAAGAGAACGCGCAATGTCATCAGTTCTGTGCGTTGGAATTTCCAAGGCGGCACTCGCTCGGCAACGCTTTTCGTCGCGAGTGGAGTTGCGGTCTGTTGTACGCCTTTCCGCCTATACCACTTCTGCCCAGAGTGCTGAAGAAGATCAGGCGCGACCGGGCCCAAGTCATTCTTGTGGCTCCGGACTGGGCTCGAAGAGTATGGTATCCCGAGCTACTCAGTATGAGCATCGATCCCCCGATCCGACTGCCTCTTCGGGAGGATCTTCTGTTGCAGCAGCAGGGGACGGTCCTCCACCCGAACCTGTCCAGCCTCCACCTCTTTGCGTGGAGATTAAGCGGCGGCAGTTGATTCCCTTCGACTTGCCTCCTGAAGTTTGTGACGTTATTCTGGCAGCCAGACGTTCCTCTACTAAGGTGGTATACGCCTGCAGGTGGAACAAATTTGTGGCATGGTGCACAGCAAAGGCTGTGGATCCCCTTTCTGCCCCTCTTTCTAAGGTTCTACTGTTCCTTCTTTCTTTGGCCCAGCAGGGCTCTGCTCTGGGCACTATCAAGGGCTACCTTTCTGCTATTTCGGCCTTTCTCAGGCTCCCTGATCAGCCCTCTCTTTTCAAGTCCCCTGTTGTAAATAGGTTTCTTAAAGGCATTACACACCTTTTTCCTCCTATTCCTTTCGTGATGCCTCAGTGGGACTTGAATCTGGTTCTGACGTACTTGATGTGCGCTCCCTTTGAGCCCCTTCACAACTGTCCTCTTCATCTTTTAACGTTAAAGACTGCCTTCCTGGTGGCCATCACTTCCGCCAGGCGAGTGAGTGAGCTCCAGGCTCTTTCCTGTAAGCCTCCTTTCCTTTCAGTCCATCCGGACAAGGTTGTGCTCAGGCCCCGTCCTTCCTTTTTGCCAAAAGTGGTTACGGCCTTTCACATTGGGCAGACTATTACCTTGCCCACCTTTTTTCCGCCTCCGCACCCTTCCAGAGAGGAAGAGCGGCTCCATCGTCTGGACCCAAAACGTGCGCTTTCTTTTTATCTCAACGCACACAGCAGTTCCGGGTGGATGACCAGCTTTTTGTTGGCTACGTTGGCACCAAGAAAGGTCGGGCGGTCCATAAGAGAACCATCTCCCGCTGGGTTGTCTTGTGTATCAAAGCCTGTTACTCTTTGGCTAAAAAAGAACCTCCGGTGGGGCTGCGTGCTCATTCCACCAGTGCTACTGCAGCCACTACTGCATTGGGACTTGGTGTCCCCCTGCAAGACATATGATCAGGCAGCCACGTGGGCCTCGCTGCACACGTTTACCAAGCATTACTGCCTGGACAGCCAAGTCCGGAGAGACGACTTCTTTGGCCGTTCTGTTCTCCGTGACTTTCTGGTGTGGTCTTCGTTCGCAGACCCACCACCGGGGTTGGTATTGCTGGGGTATCTATTCTAAGGTAAGGAATCTATCACTATGTGTTTATTTCAGATGAACAAGTTACTTACCTTCGGTAACGATATATCTGTAAGAAACATTAGTAGTGATAGATTCCTTACCGCCCCACCCATCCTCCCCGTTCTGCGAACTGATTTCTAGGGTTAAGGTCATCCCTTTCAGGGCCCTAGTTTCAATGCACCAGTGGTCAGTATCTTGCATGGCTCTGCGTTCCTGGCGCGGAAAGTCGTGTACAGAACTGACGTCAGCGCGCGTGGGCGGCGTCCAAGTAGCGCCCGCGACGTCATCTCGGCGACCACGACGCCAACGACGGACGCGGAGCCGCACGACGCGCAGGGGTACTGCTGACGAAAACTTTCCGGATCCAGTCTGACGCCTGGGGATATTCTAAGGTAAGGAATCTATCACTACTAATGTTTCTTACAGATATATCGTTACCGAAGGTAAGTAACTTGTTCATTAGTACCCGAACGGCTACCACCTTGAGGGTTTGGGACGAACTTGCCAGATCCATGCCCCTTACCACCTTCCCGTCCCCCTATACCTCCATCCACTTCAACCCCGAGTTTCCTCCGGTGCTTCGGGAGGGGCCAGTCGAAGCTTGGCGAGGGGGTGGCTGCCTCATGCTATCTCACCTTTTTGAGCAGGGGAAACTGCTGACATTTGCGGATTGCGTTAGAGCCTTTAAACTCCAGCCCTCTGAAAAATATCACTACATACAACTTAAACATTGGGTCCTACAACCGCAGATACGGCAGGCCGCAACTAGGGATTTACTCCCAATTGAAAGATTTGCGCAATCACCGGGCTCCACGAAAGGGACCATCTCCTTCCTTTACTCACTCATATGGGCTCTAGGATCCCAGCCAACTCCTAGGCACCTAAGGTTCTGGGACTCAATCTTAACCACTCCATTGGAGGGGAAACAATGGACCTCCCTATATAGGGACATCCCCAAGTACAATCGATCCATGTTTTTAAGAGAGGCGCACTATAAAATTATGTACGAGTGGTACTTACACCCTCAGAAGCTGCACACAGTCTTCCCTACTACCTCAGATAGATGCTGGAGGGGTTGCGGGCTACTGGGGGACTTCAGGCACATTTGGTGGGACTGTCCACACATCAAGCCATTTTGGAAGGAGATACTATCCCAAATCAAGTTGATCCTGGGCTACCCTATTCCGGTAACGCTAGAACACAGTCTCCTGGGAATTCGGGATCCCAGCTTGAAACGTCAAACACAAGGGGATCGCTCCGTGATGTGGCTGTGCTTGGGGGCGGGCAAGATGGCAGTGGCGGCAGCGTGGAAGAAGGTGGAGGCCCCCCTCCCTTACCCAATGGCACGCCAGGTTATCGCGAGCACTGGCGATGGAAAGAATGGTGGATATTGTGGAGGACTCGAGGAAGGGGTTTGACTGTGTTTGGGCTCCCCTGGTTGAATATCTGTCGGAGGGTCTGCCACCGTTTGCATGTGGGCCCAGATTGAGGGCTCTCCATCTCTTCCATATCTAGGGCTCCCGACAGCTCCCCTGACTTGAGCGGGGGGATCCCAGGGGTTCGGGTGCCCCTAGTTTCCATAGACTTGCCCTCACTCGTAGCCAAACTTGAACTCTCTTTGACCGTGATACCATAGTTTATTTGTGTCTATTTTTTTGAGTTATGGGGGGGGGGTGGATGGGGGGGGGGGGGTGGGAGGAGCGGGTACCAAAGATTTACACGACCTTCCATGTGACCTTTTTGAATTGTGACACATGCTTTGCCCATTGGGGACCTTTGAGGGTCATGCAATGAATATTCTGTGCAGGTCGAGTCCTAGAACACAAACTGAATATGTTACTCTAGCTTTCTGTTACTCTCGGCCTATAAGATGTACTGGTGTCTCCCGCCAATGTTTGTTTTTTGT
Organism: Calotriton arnoldi; assembly: GCA_963921515.1. Lineage (NCBI taxonomy): Eukaryota > Metazoa > Chordata > Amphibia > Caudata > Salamandridae > Calotriton > Calotriton arnoldi. The sequence goes on from CAWUFW010000809.1 coordinate 2,782,233, forward strand.
AGTTTTATCTCTAAAACCAATAAAAAAACATCTTGACAAAAAAGTAACATTTTAAACTCAAATAGCACAGGGTAGAGATTTAGTATTCTGCCAACTTTGGTGTAATTCTGTTCAGCAGTTTTTGCTGTAGCACTGCTGAAAATTACTATGGGAAATTGCATGGGAAAACTTTTTGGGGGAATCTCCACACTGTGTCTTGGCCCCCGCTTGAAGAATCGCCTTGAAACTTTCTGGGAAGGAGCTGAGGTGGATGAACCTTTTAAAAAAAAAAAAAAAAAAAAATGTTTTGCGAAGATTCGTCGAACAGTGCCAAAGTTATTAGGAAATTAAAAAATCAATTTTCTGTGGAAACACGGTTCTAACTATAACTAAACTGTGATGACTGCCACGGTGTTACATAGTAAGTGGGTGTTTGGACCACCACCCATTCTGGATTAGGTTTGCAAGTTCCTTCTGCTTAGACACATCTTTCTTATGGAGTCATGGTAGTCCAATTGTCCTAGTTGAATGCCGTGGTACCTCTCGGTTTCAGTTGCCTTTCTTAAAATATCAGAATACATTGTTCAAAGTCTCACAGGAAGTGCCTGTCAATTTGTATAGATTCTCTTTGCCCAGTTCACTCTATAAATGTCCATTTTATATAATTGTACTCACTTATTTTATTGCTAATTCTTTTGCTTTTTAGCCATCACCCTATGGTATATTTTGTTTTCATCTGGGGAGACCACCCCCTTCCCTTAATCTCCTTTATCTGTATTTGGTGCACATCTTTTTTTTCTTTATTTTATATCACCCACTGCCAGCTTTGCAATGTTGTGCCTCTGCTTTGTGGATGCGCCCTCCCCACCGACCCCTGTGCTTCTTTCCTTCGATTTCTGTTTATTTAAATATTTGGTTTCCTGTGCACCCCTGATGATCTTTTTTCTGATCTTCCCCAAAGTGCCTTTGTAAATTTCCTGCTTGTTTTGTCTATGCCAAAATTTAGTCGTCCTTTCGCTCTCTCTAATAGAAACGAAAGAAAGATTGAGTATTGCAGACCATTGAGTTGGGCAGCAGAGCTTGTTAAGTTATAATTTATTTGTAGAGGGCTCATGCACAGAAGCTACTTGGTGCTTTATGAATTCACTCCTGTAAAAGCTAATCGTGACTGGGGGAAAAAGGCCGGAAAATACTTAATTATTAAACAGACATGTTTTCAGCTGCTTTCTTAAACAGAGTATATTTTCTTTCTGCCTGCAAAGGGAGAGATCTCCACAGTTTGGCTGCTGCTGTAGTAAAAGTATAGCCTACATAAGTGACTATCCAGGTCCTTGTGGTGGCAAGCAAGAATTCATTTGCCAATCGGCGGTAGTGTGACTATTGATAGAATGGAAATGTATTGAACAGAGAGGAGGGTGATCTGAGATGCAGGGATATGTGGACAATTGTTAGGGGCTTAAGGGGTACCCGAGATTGAATTGGTAGCCAATGTAGAGTTTTCAGAACTGGTGATGAATGCTATCGTCTAGAAGATTTTGTAGGCACTAATGTTGCAGTACTCTGAGAAAATTGCAGGCAATGTAAGATTTTGTCTGGAAATTGAAGGTAGATAGAATTAGGATAGTCAGAAAGTGATTGAGTGATAATGTTCACTACTGGTTGATGCCAAGAAGGATCAGTGAAGGGGGGAGAACCTTTTTTAGAAGGCAAAGGTGGGTGTATCAGGTGTGGTCCGTCATGAATTGGCTTTCCAGGGATGGGGTGCTGTTTAAGAGAATGGCTAAATTCCGTGTCACGGTTTAAGTATTGGGTAGACCTCCCATGACAGCTGCCCATAAAATCATGTCCCAGTCTGCGAACAATTGAGCAGAGGTAGTTAAGATCACTGTTTTGTTCTGGTTCATCTTGAGTAGTTTGGTGGCCATTCAACCACCGACAATGGTGATGGCCCTGCTAAAGGACTCTTCTTTGGATTGGGGAACTCTTGCACACTAGTTTGTCAAGCATTTTGTGCACTATTAGTGAAATTGATTTAAGTATAATTATTCTTAATGTGTATTTGAGTGCCAGTAAAAATAAGTCTGCACAGATTTATATCCTGCGGGATGTACTGAGCACATTAATAGTTCAATACCCAGATGCTGGCTTAATAGTATCAGGTGATTTTAATTTGCAACTAAGCCGGTTCTCAGATTTTAATTGTAAGTCTGGAGGTCTGGAAAAAGAATGCTGTGACATTATGTCTGAGGCTGGATTAAGCCAGTTAAAAGAAAAATCTGGGTTCACTCCCACGTTTAAGAATTCCAAACAATGTTCAATCATTGATTATACATATATTTCAGACAATTTGAGATCAAATATGTATGACTATAAGGTAATCTGTAGGCCAGAAAGTGATCATAACCCCCAGGTTGTAAAATTTAATTTTTCTGTTAAGAGTCACTCTAAATCTAATGATCTTCCCAATGTGGCATGCTCTGCATATAACCTGAGGAGGCTGGTATGGCATTTAGCCAAAGAGGAGGAGATTATGCAAACAGCTGAGGTATTGATTAAGGAATGTGACCTGGGTGTTCAAGACGATATGAATATGATCAACAAATGGGATTATATTACAACGTCCCTTGTGGGGAAATTTGCAGCCAGCAAGATCAGGAAAATTAATACCCATTTGAATCCACAAAAATTATGGTTCCCCCCCAAATTACAAAAGTTAAAGAAATCACTTAACAAAGCAGTTAGGGTGGTGTACGCTCATAGATTATGCCAGACCTATTCAGTGTATAAAGAAAATCTGAAGGAACTTAAGAAGTCCTACAAACAAGAAGTCTGGAAAACCAAATTTAAACATCAAACTGGGCTATGGAATAGTTTATTATCCGCCTCAAAGCAAAATAATGCAAAAAAATGTTGGTCAATTATTAATAAGCTCGAAAGAGGAGGCAGTAGGGCTTTTTCTGTAAATATAACAGAATTTAGTTGGGTCACGTTTATAGCCAATTTGTATGGTTCACCGGTCCAGATGGAAAATCAAGCGGATGTATTGGTTGGATGTGTGGAAAATATTATTTTACCAATCAATGTAGGGAATGGTGAGTGTCTGGAGTTGAATTCCATAGATCATCTTATTGACTCCAGTCCTGATCCAAATTTTGACTTGGGAATTCCGAGTTGTAATCAGATATTGACCCTGTTAAGAGGGCTTCGAGCAAATGGTGCCCCAGGACCTAATGGGCCACCTAATGCCATGTTTCGTGCTAATGGTGACATGTGGGCAGGTATTTTGCATAATCTATTTAGGGAAGTGTTGACATTGGGGATTGTCCCAGAAGCATGGCAAGGCAGCATACTGCAACCCATTTACAAAAGCGGCCCGGTGGCTAATCCCGCTAACTATCGATTAATTTCACTTACTGATGTCGATGCAAAGGTGTTCGCTTCTACTCTTTTAATAGAATTGGAAGATTGGGCTACGCAGGAGGGCATTATTCCCTTTAATAAGACTGGTTTCCGGAAAGGACAATCCACCATCACAAATCTGTTGGCTTTAACCCTACTTGCGGAGAGGGCTGCCTTAAATAAACAAAATTTATATATTGCTTTTATTGATCTTAAGGCAGCCTTCGACTCTGTGCCACGAAACTTGTTATGGAAAAAACTGTTAGATCGTGGCATCTCAAGTAAATTGTTGAAGGCTATCATTCTTTTGTATACAGATACTTGGGTCCAAGTTAAACTGGGCGATGGCAACTCGTTATCAAGGAAGATTAGGACATATAATGGCCTAAAGCAGGGTTGTGTTCTTGCCCCCTGTCTATTTAATCTATTCTTATCTGATCTTTCCCTGCATTTGGATGTTGTTAATGGGCATGTCCCTAGGATGGGGGGGGGGGTGCAAATTAGTTACCTCCAGTATGCCGATGATACTATACTCGTGAGTCATACTCCTATCGGCCTACAAAGACTTATTACCGCCTTTGAGGACTATACTCAACAGAATGGCCTTAAACTGAATGTCAAAAAAAACAAAGTGATAAAAATTGGTGTAGTTAAACAGAAGTTTACTTTCTGGAAGGCCAGAGCAGGTATAATTGATGTTGTTAAGACGTATAGATACTTAGGGGTGGTGTTTGATAACCGTGTGTCTTTTAAATTTCATCTTGAGGATCTAAGGGCTAAGGCTGTGACCTTAATCCATGCTTTTAAATGTTTAAAAAAAATCATTGAACTGTCAATCATATGATTTTATTTTTAAAGTAATCAAAGCCAAATTACAACCAACCCTCATATATGGTTCTCCCATTACTAGAGGTAAAGATGTGAAGGTTCTTGACCTATTGGTCGTCAAGGTCTTCAAAGCAATTTTTGGGATTGCCAAATCAGTGTGTCAGGCAGGAATAAGATTGGAGTTTGGTCTCCAGAGACAGAGCCTGGTATCAAAAGGAGCTTTTATTAAATGTATGGTTGCATTGTCAACTTCAGCACCCGCATCCCTAGGGGCCATTTGTTGGCAAGAAAAAGACAAGTCTGTCTATGCAGCTAAATGGAGATCTTACATTTTAACTTCCATAAGAGACATCGGCCTGCAAATTGAACTGCAAGATCTGAAAATGCCCAATTACAAGTTAGTTTTAAAAAAGCATATTAAAGCTGAATCGCTTAAATTGGATAAAAATGCACTAGCAGAGAAAAATTATGCATGGTATGTGATTAATACATACCAATCCCTGCGTATTCAGCCGTATCTGAATGTCTTCTTTTCAGCGAAGATTAAAAATAAGTTCTTAAGGTTACGCATGGGATTAAACCCAACAAAGGAGGGCACGCAATCCTGGATCATGCAGTGGTCGGATTCTAACTGTAGACTTTGTGGTTGGCCACAGGAAACACTAGTCCATATAGTGTGTGTGTGCCCCAATTTGATTAATCTTAGACGTACAGTTTTGAGACCATTTTTTCAGGTGAGCGGGGTGAGATCTGCTCGTCAGGCTTTAATCATGTTACTATTAGGTGAATCGATCCCATTACTTTGTCAACTGGTAAAAATTTTATCGGCAGCTGAAAAATGTCTGATTTAATAAGGTAGTTCTCTACTATTTGTATGGCTGCCGACTAATAGTGCTATGCGGTCCATACTTTTATCATTTGAATATTATGTTGTGAGGGTGACAATCTGAAATGTAACGATGGAAGTGTCACCATACAGTAAATTGATGCATTTTAATCTTGTTTTATATGACGGTTGTTGCTATAATTGCACATCAGACCTTTTAGTAAATTGATGCACTTTACTATTGTTTTGATGTGATGGTTGTTGCAATAATTGCACATTAGCACTTTGAAATGTAATTTGTGCACTAAATGTATAACAGAAACCTCCCTGTCTCAGTTAGTTTTGCACTTTATCATTAACACTTAGTAATACAATATGTATAATGTTTTGCAGTAGAAATTAATGGTTATTCGTTAGTTATTTTTCCGTTATGCACTAGGAAATAATATGCTGCGCATACCGACATATTAAAATTTAAAATGTGCATTATGACTATGTAATTAATGATGTTGGGAGGCTAGATCTGAGTTTACTGATAAGTTTTAACTTGGACATATGGGACAGTTTTTATGTGAAGGGAAGATGTTTTGTCTGTAATGAATTTTTTTATGATTAATCTGGTTTTAAGATTGAGATGTGAAGATGTGATTGCAATGATTTTAATTAATCAAGCAATAAAGATGTTACAATTATTAGTGAAATTGATGCCCTGAATGTAGATAATGGTCAGCAATACATTTACAAGGTTTTTTTTAAGATGATGTGTACAGTGAAATGAGAATATCAGTTCTTCATATATTTTTTTCAAGTATGTTAAGTCTAGCTTTTCTCACTGAATAAACGTGTTTTTTTGTATTACTGGGCAACATTTGGATTTCTAAGTATATGCGGTTAGCAGGAGAGGAAACAATAAACTAGTTCTCCACATAAGCCGTCTGACAAATTATTATAAGGTGTTCATCAAATCAAGAATACGGTTGGTGGGGGGTGGTTATTGTGCATTTGTGTTTTGCATTTATACATTTAATTTTGTAATGTGCATTATATAATCTTTTCCTGGCTCCTTCATCTTCATTGTGTAATGAAAAAGGGCCACAACAAAGGCCGGAGGGTGCTGAGCTTAAGTAATTGCATTTATATAGCGCTTGGTACCCCTGATGATGCATCTAAGCGCTTTTCGACGAGTAGCTCGCTACTCCGGAACCCAAAGAGGATTAGAGGTGAATTAATATAGGGAAATATGAAATTAATTTGAGCGGTAGACATGTGAGTATGTTAGTTGGATTGAAAAGGAGAGTGGAGGGATAGAAGAGGGAAGAGTCTAGAAAGTGTTTATTTGGAGATCATAGCAGCAGGGGGAGGTTTGGGATGAGTAGGAGGGGAGAGTCAGAGGGAAGGGTTTAGAAAGGCTTGTTTGGGATATCTGAATATCGTTTGAGATGATGCAAGGCAGGGGTAGAGGAGGGAAGAGTCTAGAAAGGGTTATTGGTGATCATAGTAAGGGTAGAGTAAGGAAGAGTCTAGAAAGAGTTATATTGAGGATCATAGTCAGAGAGTAGAAGTAGAGGATATATAGAGAGAGGTATGGGGTGAGATATAGGGTAGTGCATTGGAGATGCTGAATTAGGAGCAAAGTAATAAATATAAAGATACATAAGTACATGGAGGGTGTGCATGTATAAGTAAGGTAATATATCTAGATTTAAGTTGTATTAAATAAACTCAGACTTTCAAGTGTTGCTGTACTTTAAGATAATTTAAAGTCCAAATTTCCCCTGCCTTGAAGACCCTACATTGGTTACCGCTTGCCAGAGGATCCACATTCAAGCTGCTTTGCATCACCCACAAAGCGATACATGGAACAGGGCTGCTCTGCATCAGGAGTAAAATCACCAAATACAGTCAACAAAGTAACCTCCGTCCAAGAATGGCACCTCGCCTCAAAATTCACCATACAAGAAAAAAAAAAAATAGGTGGCACATCCTTCTCTGTTCAACAACCAAACTATGGAACTCTTTACCCCCAAACATAAGATCCACGGATAACTACCTTATCTTCAGAAGTCAACTCAAGAGTTGCCTCTTCCCCACATACCCACCATACTCAAACTTAAATTTACAGCATATCCCTGTGTATATAAGCAGGTGTTTGGATTATATATGTGTACCTACATATGTGTATTCCTTTGTATAAATGTGTATAATAATCTCGTTTATAAATCTATAGATTTTTATTAATTCTGCTTAACAAATGTGCATATTACTTATGGTTATATTTGTCTATGTTTACCACGCGTATAGGTCACTGCATAAATAAGTAAATTTTTATAATTGTTCATCTACAATTGCTTCACTATTGAGGGGATATATATATATGTATATATATATATATGTATATATGCACCATTCCTTGAGAGAAAGAAATGTTCAGGAGTGGGCAGATTTGACCGTTCCTCCATTTTGGAATTAAATAAACGCTATTTGTATTGTGAAGAGTACAGTGAGTGTAACGTCTTCGAATAGCTATTGTTTTCTTGGAGACGTTCTGTTCCATATTGATATGATAGTTTATTGTGCAAATTACATCCTCATTGTTCTAATATATTTAGGACTCTAATGCTGGCATACGAAGACTTGAGATGGACTCTGACGTCCTAAAATTAAGACTGCGCCATTTTCTTTCACCTTCTAGATTTCTGGATGACCCTTGACCTTGAGGTCTGAACGTTGCGTACAACGCAATGCATCAATGCCTCCGCCTGCTAGTTCAGAATGGAGCAGGGCTCTGCGTGCCCTGTTTAATATGCAGCAAGGGCTGGCTGTGCATGGCTGCTTCGGCTGTAATCAGGGTAGGCTCGCTCGTGTTTTTAGGAGTCCGAGGAAGCCAAGCTCGGTTCAGAGATGAGCTCGCATTTCTAATGACAGCAGACTGTACTGTGAACAGGCTTTGTGTTTTTAATGGGTGCCGTGTGTGTGACTGTATAATCTGGAGTAAGGGGAGCGAGTGTCAGTGAATGCTTGTATGAATTGAGAACTGGTTGCGTGTATTCTTAATCGGAAATAAGGCTCTGCGACGGTCTGAAATGTGAATAGGTTGTACGGTGACTGCTCTGTCTGCAGTTAAGCCTGCAGTGACACTGTTCAGTTCAAACGGTAATAGCCTGTATGTGACTGCAGTCTAGATTATGCATAGGCTGTATGTGACTGTTATGTCTACACTGAGAAAAGGCTGTTGGTGATTGCTCTCTCTAGATGGAGCAGCAGCTGCTTTTGACTGATCAGGCTGTAATGAGCCAAGCCCATGTACAATGAGTACTGTCTAATGATGGAGGAAGGCTGTGCCCGCTCACACTGTAATGATGGCAGTCTGCATGTGACTCCTGGACTTGCAGATGGACCTTATGTTTAAAACTGCTTATCTGTAATGAGGGTATGCTGCCCATGACTGCTCTGTCTAAAATGTGGACAAGTTTTACGAGTCTGCAATCAGTAATGAGACCGGAGTGCATATGACTGCCTTTTGTGACATGGGGACAGGTAGTGGGTGATTGCTTAGTCTGGCTTGGGGCAGACAGGATGACGACACACTGACTGGCTTACCTTTGATTTGGAGGCCAGCCTAGTCCTCGGCCTAATTTGCAAATGGCTTCTTAGAGACATTACCTTGTACTCTAGAAAGGCCACTACTGTTGACATACATCAGTGCCATAGCAATGTTGTATCTCCAGACACTGAACTGTGACTGTCCGTATGTCCGGGGCCTGTTAACTCATGTTTCTGCCCTCTTTCCTGGATTGGTACACAGCCTTCCTACTTAACTGCTACATTCAGAAGACTGCAACATATAATGGTGGCAACCGCATTGTGTTAGGTTTTCGTTCCAAAGCGTAGAATGAAAATGGCCAAAATCCGAACCCACGCTTTAAAGAGGAGAGCAGGGGTGAGGAGCCGGGGGTTGGTCTGTGCAGCTTTCTTTGCGATAGCTGATCAATACCTGCGCTTTGTCATGCTAATCGCTTATTGGTTGACACTCAATGATCCCGTCCTGGTCTCTCTCCCCTTCTCCGCTCCCCCTCCCTTTTTTCCATGGAAACTCTGCAGCTGCAGCGTCGGGATGGCAAACTGCGCAGCCTTCAGAACGAGATACTACTTATACAGGACAAGCGAGATGGACTAGCCGTTCAGGTGAGTCTTGCTAGCACTTGCGTCACAGCCATTTTGTTGGAAAGTGAGGATTTGGTGTCTGTTGAGCAATGCAAGATGATGTTAGTTACATGTTCCCCAGCTCTCTGGGTTCACGAAAGGTGCTTAGAGACGGCTTTCTGCATATTCCTTTTTCGCAATTCTTCAATGATCGCCCATGCTAAATTGGTGCTTTGTACTGCAATCACTGTTTGCTTATTGTGATCTGCCTGCTACCATATCGTGTTTCTTGGTTGGGGTGGTATAGACAGGTGTCAGGAATAACAGTCATTACACCAATCATGCCACACCCACCCACATGGCTTTGCTTGAATTGGATCTGCAAGCTTACAGTCCCTTCAGCCCCCACCTCATAGGTTTCAGGCCTCTGCTCGTTCAGATTATCCTCAAGCTATTTAGTATAATTGATTTTTCCTCTGTGCTATTTTCTTTCTGGGTGGGTCAATAGCTGGACGCCCAGGAGCAGAGAGTTTATGAGCTACAGAAGGAGCTGAGGGAGCGGCAGGCTGAGCTGGAGCAGAGACACAGTCGCATTCAACAGCTGAACCAGGAGCTGGAAGCCAACAGCAAACAACGCGAGGAAGCACATCACCAGGTAAGAGGATCTGATCCAGCATCACCCAGATCGGGGCATTATCTCACTCATCTTCCCCTTTCCCATTTATGAGAGATGTATATTTACAAGACCAAGCACAGTGACAGGTCAGAGATAGAACACAGTCCTAATCGGCTTCTTCTGGGGCCCTGATTGCCACACCATCGTCTGTGATGATACCTGACTGAAACTGCACATACAAAGCCCACCTCAATCTTTCCAGGAGGCTCTGTGGGCCTCACTAAGAGGAAGAGGCTCGTAGTTCGGAAATCTATTTCATCCACCCTGTCCCTAATAGACCAGAGACACTGTTTGGTGCTCCAGTTCACCTCAACCACCTCATTTATTTAAGATTCCAACTAGACACTACTGTGCATGAACATTTACTCACCATCTCTAGTCGATGGACACAGCTCTTTTGATGATAACAAGAATTCAACGCTGCAACCTGTTGGTCCATGAGAACAGAAGGATGTTTCTCTGAAGGATCCTAACACAGAACGGTAGCGGATTACAAATTTTAAGTGCTTGGTCTGCCTGTATCCGTTTTCCTGGATACATGCTGAGGAGATTGTTTAGCGAGGTCGAGGCTGGCTGAGTAAAGGAATCTGCCGCAGATTAATGAGATGAGGTTGAAGGAGAGGTATGGAGGGGAAGTGACAGTGTGACACTTGTATGTTCGACTTGAGACCTTGATCTTTACCTGATTTTTACAAGTGTCTAGTGGGGGGCTCCATGAAGGGAATGGCTGATAAAAAACATTTAAGAAATTATTGCACATGCTATCCCGTAGTTTAGAGAAACAGATTCCTGATTATAGCAACTTCGATTGTAGAGGTTTTTCAAAACTGGAGAGCTTTAAAGATGGAAAAATAGCTTTTTGTGTGTGGGAAATTATGTGAGCCATGGCAGAGCCAGGGTGTATTTGGTGAGTAACTTCTTCTTCCAAAACAGATTAGGATTATATATAAATTCCTAATTTATTGAAGCAAGAGAGTTAGAATTGTGCTTTTCAAAGGTAAAAAAGGTGACCCAGAATAATCTGATTTCAAATATATGCTCCAGTGACCGGGGTGCCAGGGTAATACTTTTGAGATAGGTGTAATGAGGCCTGAGAGTCTTAGTCTACAAATTTAGCATCGACATACGTCTGATACATTCTGAAGATGTATGGCCTAAAAGAAAGAGCTGCAAACTTCTATAAGAGTGTAAGATAGAGCTTCATAACACGCAGGTAACACTTAACAGCGCACGTTAGACAGCACACTACACACACATCCAACATAGGAAAGATGCATCATGTTGTTTGGTGTTGCCTTTCATGACATCACAATATATCAATATGTGCCACACATTATCCTGCAACGGAACTAGTTAGTACAGAACTCAAAACATACACCCAACATATCCAGTATATGCAATTACCTGGCAGTCATGGCCCTTGCTTCCATCAGCTGCCATATGTTTACATAGGATGGGAAATAGCCATGCCTCTCAACCAAAGAGATCTGTACGCGATTTATGGTAATGCCCTCTGGCCGCATCCATCAATCTTATGAAACATAAATTCTGATACACCCATCCTACACTGCTAAAGTTTCTCTCACCACTGATTATGCAACTCCACAAACCGTACCAGAATCCGATCTGTGATGTAAATGGTCTTTTTAAAATGGTGTCGGAAAAGTCACCCGTGAACTTTTAATAAGTGATGCAGTGCCATCCTAATGGCATATGGTGCATTATACAAACGCTAAATAACAATGATAAAAACATGCAAATTCAGTGGAGGAATCTTTAGCAAGGTATGTCGATGAAAAGGGTTCACTATGAACTTTAGAGGTTGTCTGAGAAGCGCAAATCACATCAAACATTTGTGGTAATGAACAGTGGGTATATAGCATAGTGCCCCATGTGTTCCCTGTGTTTGCGTTCTGCATGAACCAACAAGAGTTCTTATTGATCGTTCTGTATAAATCTGCATGCTTCTGTGAAGCTCCATGGGTAAGATATACAGTAGACTAGTACAAGTGATAACCACAGATAGTGAATTTCCTTTAGTTGCTTTGGTAGTATTTTACATAAATAGTGCCGGGGGCCTCTCTGAAGTCTAATTTTCTGATTACATCTAAACTGCAGCTGAATTTAAGATCTGGGACCAGTTGCTGCAGTTTGTTATTTAGAGGTTTGAGCAGGGCCATGCTCCAAACCAGGCCCTGTCTTGTCAGTTTTAAAGGATGTTGTATAATCCTGGACTTTCCTTGTTGCTTTCGGTTAAAATTGTGTTTTTAAGGGTGCTCTTCGTTTGACCGTCAGCTAGTACAGGAGAGTCAGCACTGATTTTATATGCAAAGCCGGGCTTCTTTTGTCCCAATACTAGACTAGTCATGTGGTTGTTGAGTGATGGCTATTTGTTCAGATTTTATGTCTGTTGACCAGTGTGTGTGATGATTACGTCGTCTAGTTCAGTCCAAAAAATGAAAACCATCAACAAATCACAATGTGTGGAAATTAAAATAAAATAAAAATGAAAATACCTAACATTACACAAAAAACTAAAGTTACAGATTCGAATGAAACAATTTTAAAACACAGCCGTTGTATCACATCAGTCAGGTAAAATCATGGAAACTAGCTACACAGTCTTCCTTTCTCACCCTTAACATAGTAAATGTAATAATGGCCCTGAAAGATAGGTGCGTTTTCCAAATTCAACAAACAGTGGCTTTGGGGCAGGACAATTACAAATCAAATGAACCAGGGTTTCCGAATTACTCTTGCATAAATACACTGGTAGCGGAGTTAAAACTGTTCCAGCCAGATCTAAACTCAAATATAGGACTAACAAAAGATCATAAATTAATACATTTCATCCATCCGTTATAGACATTGTAAGCAAAAATTAAACTTGAGGAGAACTTGATTCATAACGATCCTTAATATACTTAGTCCTCTTCCAGCTGCACTTCATGCATTTCCAGTCTAGGTGCCATAAAAGTAGCTTAATTAATTGTTAACAACTAATTTAAACATTTGTGGGTCTAGAATAGTTCCCCAGAACTCCTGGCATTGCATCTCAGACAGAGACGAGGATTTACGATTGAGCACAAAACTGGCAGGTTGAATATCACACAAAAAGAAGAGTATTGCACTAAGCCAAATCAGCATCACAGCTTACCCGGACAGGTTATCAGTATCAACTTGCTGAAATCACCATTAGGAAGGGTTTGTGTGTGTGAGAATTTAGATTGAAGTGCAAAAACCCTAAACAATTAAATGATCAATTTAAGTTCGATTTTTAAAAAAAAACGCAATCACACCTCTCCTCTATAATTTTATTTGATTTCCCCTTCTTTTTCCATGTCTCCTATCTGCCAGTCATTTTCTACACTTTCTGCGGTCAAAGATAACTGCATTGTTTTTATCAGTTCACCACTGAACCATTCTTTTCATTATGTTGATGAAGTACACTTAGTGATCCTTGAAATCCTACATCAGTACGATCAACTATAATAGTGGTGTCTGCATATTGCAGAACATTTACCTGAAAGAGGCCCAATTTGGGGGGAATAGATCTCAATTATAAAATGTTGCTACTCATGTCCACTTTATAAATACTATACAGTAGGGGTGCCGGTACAAAACCTTGTTTAAGGCCTCCGCTCATATAAACTTTGTGAGAGATGCACGATCAATCCTAGCTTAGTCCTTACAGAAGTGTTTAAGTTAAGCGACTGAATAGGTCTTATCAAAAGTGCTGCAATCTCCCATTTACGTAGCTTTTTCCAAACTATGGCCCTGTCTGTACCATTGAATGCTAATTTATAATCGATGAAGCATTCATATAAATTTGACTTGATACTATAAAGTGCTTAGTTGAATCAGTAGAGAGGGCCATCATTTTATTAATTGCCGCAAAAGCTGGTCGAAATCCTATTTAGTGTAAAGAGACTAATTTATTCGAAGTAGTCCAATCCTGTATGTCTTTTAATAGCCAAGGCGCATAAATGTTTGCTTCTGTGTCCAGCAACGCTATTAGAGGATTTGATGAAGACAGCCATCCCCTTTCTTATGAAGTTGGGGCAAAATTGCGCCTTGCCAGGACTCTGGGACTAATAGAGGGCCCAAAAGTTTGAGTTTTCAGTCATCTACTATAATGTTTACTCATGTACCATAAGACTGAGTGCATTTAAACCAGTGCGGACAGTAGTTTTTATTACTTTTGTTTTTATTTGTGAGATTATGATTTAAGATATTTGTTTTACACATCTATACGATATTCTGAATCAAAAAGGTTACATCAGCAAATATTTTGTTGTAAGCACTTTGATCTTTCTCTTACATTCATGGTGCTGGTTTCTGTAGTATGTAGCAAACATATAACACACCTAAGAATGCTTTTCTCCCATTCCTTTGTGAACCCTATTAATTATGAGTTTGTATGAGGTATGATTCTTCAGCACCTGATGTTTATGAGGTAGTCGCACATGATGACAGGACATATACTCCGCCTACATCTCCTACCGCTTTTCATTGTGATATAAACCTAGTACAGCATTTTATATGCACATAATGGAAAACCACAATATTTTCTTGTAAAAACTGATCGTGAAATGAATGGCATTACACATTTATCTAAAGTAAGTAGTGACTTATTGAAGAAGCAACTCCTCTTCAATTGACGATAATTTTTAAAATGTTTAAATTCTATTTTATCATTACAGACTGCAGATTAACCTTCAACTACATAACAAAAACAGTGCAAGTGAGATGCCAATCCCTTGCTTTTTGGTCCCATTATATGTTAAAATTACGACTTATATATTTGATCACTCTGACACCACCTCTTTAATATTCCCATTTTTTCCTGGCCAGAGGAGAATGTTTCTTCAACCCCCTTTTTGAAGAATACTACAATACTGTTCACCAATTTTGTTTACTGATTTTGTTCACCTGCTCTGGTTTGTATCCCCCTTTTTTAAAAGAATTTTTTAAAGCCTCTACTGCAGTTTGTAGTACTGCACCTGCCTGCTTTGCACGTCATTAGTTGCTGCATATTGATATTATTTTCAATTTTGTTTGTATTACTAAATTTTTCAGCCTTGAAAAAGCACTAGGCCAACCCGCTAAAGGGGTGAAATGGGTACTGGCTGAACTTTGTCAGGATCATCAAAAGCTGTCTTTCCTGGACCAATAATGCATTTTGTACAATATCTGAACATGCACCAATGTGCTATGTTCTTGCTGATATGTTGTATTTCGTACTTTGAACTATTTGGCGTCCACACTAGTGTATGTTGACATAGGCATTTTGAGGGTTTAGTGACACTGCCGTTATACTTCACATTACATGCAGAGTGGCATCACAAGAATGCCACAATTTGTGGGAAATCTAGCTTACAATTACAAAATCCTTGACATTTTTGTACGAATGTAAAAATAATTTTATTTGACTAAATCCATCAATTAAAAACAATAATCTTATATATATTGCATACAATTTTGTGAAACTATTTCCATTGTACGAAACCAGAAAAGTTTAATTTCTTTCCAGTTGTGTTCAATTCAATATTCACAAAATTTACAAAGATTGTGAAGGGACAGCCAACATGTGTATCGCAGCAATAACTTTACTGCTTCTTGAGGACTGTGTGACATCAGTAAAAACACCAACCAACAACAAAGAAAGCAAAAAACTAAATTAGACTTACAGTATTCCAATTACCAATGTTTCATTGTGTATACCAGATGATGATAATACTATTGTTGATCAATTTTTGTCACATTTGTATAAATATTTCATTAGGAAACTTTTTCACATATATTTTCAAACATTTTTAAAACTATTTTGGACAATAGAGAATGGCAACATTTGCTTGAATCAAAGTCACAAAAATAACGACCACACTTTTATAGGGACCACCTTACAGAACCTCTATTGAGGATAACTACCATAAACTATTCACCTACCTTGTTACTCAAAAGGGGCTATCGGACTCTGAAGCCCTTTTCTCTTAATCAAATGTATGACTTTTGATGTATGTGCATTGTTGACTGTGTATTTCTGCGTGTCTGCATGGATTAACTGTATGGTCGTTGGGTTTGTAAAAATATATGTAAGAGCCCTGTTTTGTGTGCTTGTTTACCAGTATGTTGTAGACATCTGTGTGCATGCAGTGTTTACAAGGCAAACTTGATGTTATGATGCTTGATGTTATTTTCTTAGTTCCACTTATACCTGGGTAAATGTAAATGCTATGAAGCAATTTGAACACCTCCCCCCCCCAGCTATCCTGTGTATCTACCTTTGACCAATCCTACCCACTTTCTGAAGGTTTGCTGCATAAACCTAGAACTCTAGCTTCCCTCTCAAACCAGGAAGGGGTATGTTGAGTAAAGTTAGACACCAAACACTTAGAAAGTGCAAGCCAGTGACAGTTGAAAAGGCACAGATAATGTTTTGTAAAGCTATTGGGTGCAGGCTGTAGAGCAAGCTGCTTAGATTGCAGACGTGTGTGAGTGTGCATATATTTAGTGTTTACTCAATGTGTTAGGCGGAGTGAATTTCATTGCTATTTAATTTAACAGTTTGGTATAGAACTCCTGCACCAGCACGAGAAATCACATCATATAACATTAATCAGTGTAGGTTGTAACGTAGCAGGTAGCGAATACATTACAGAGACTCGTTGTGTAAGAACAGTAGACCTGGATCTGTGTAGCAGATTAGGAAAAGAGTCATTAGTTAAAAAAGATGCGGAAGTGGTTCGATTTTTAGGTGTTTCATAAAAGAGAGAAGGGTGGGATGTGCTTCTATGTTAGCTGTCAAAGAATTCCAGGCGTTGATTGCAGTACCAGAAAAAGAGGTTTTGAATCTTGATACCTAGAGCAGCATGGAATTTCAGCGTCTGGGTCCCTTTTTACCACTACAGATGAGTAATTTGGAGCAGTGAGAAGATTGATATTGATGAATTGCTTTGTAGATGAGGCAACATAATGTAAATGTAATTCTTGCTTTTATTGCTATCCAGTGAGGATCGCAGAGTATCGGAGTGACATGGCCATTTTTTTAATAGTTGGTAACAAGTTTGACTGTAGAGTATAGAATTGCATTGGTTGGGGTGAGTGAGGACTGCAGGACACCTGCTAGAGTATCATCCCTTGGTCGAGCTGCAAGTGAGAATATGAACTTTATGAAATGTCATATCCACATTTGTCTGTTTTAGGAAGAGCGCATGTGTTTGCTGAGTTTTAGACCTCGGTGGGACAATGCAGGTGTTCCTGCACTTGCATGTATGTGGGTCTCTGTGCACTAAGTCACTACTTGTAGCTTTGCCCTGGTGCAAAATAGCTGACAGCATGTATTTCTGTCCCTCACCCTCAGCTTGTTGAGAGTAACGTGCTTCTGTCGCGAGTGGAAGGAGAAAATCAAGCACTGAGAGCTTGCCAACGGGAACAAGCTTTAGAGGTAAGACCTAAACCTAAAAACATCAACTTATTTATAATATCTGAAGGGTTTCTGATAACTGTACAGACACACAGCCGTTTAGGGGACACTGGTATATAGGTATGAAATCAGCTCCATCTGTCCCCACAGGGGCCCCTTTGTTCCACCCAGAACTTGCGGATATCACCAATCCATAAAAGTATTCATGTCACCCAAGCACCACTTCTTAGCTTTACCTACACATTTTAGCAGGTCTTTCTTTTCATTCCATTCAGTTATTTTGCTTATGTGTCATTTTTCCACAGACAGTTATCTATTAATCGATTCTTATGTTGCTTTTGTTTATTAGTGCAATTCCCTTTACAGCCAACACGTGTTTTGCTCACTCAGTTTGGGGAACAAACAACCTTTGCGCTTTCTCATGTCCAATAAGGGTAGTTTCTACCCTTGGTAATAGTTATATGCGTAAAAACTGTTCAGCAATGCTGTAATTTTTGTGTGCGCTCTATACTTTTGAGTAGAATACGCTGGGTTGGTCTTGCAGGGGCTTGTGTTTTCCAAGGCCAATTAATCCCCCTATTATTCAAAAATACATTTAAAAGTTACCTGGACTGTGGGCAGGCTCGACAAAGCTTCTGCACTCAAGCTAGCAAGCTGGATAATAACCAGTGGATAACTGCTTATATAATAGCAATAAAATAAATGCTTGGTTAATGGGGAAATGAACATGCTGTGATAAAACAGGTTGCTGTATCAGAGTAACATTCAGTCCTCCATAGCTGCATCACACAGGGCAAATCTCACTAGTCTATAGTTGTATCATACTGCAACAGTCCCTTTTCATTTGCTGTATGAAACAGGGCAATACTAACTAGGTTGTAGCATTTTTCATACAGGGCAATACTCACCTGTGGCTGGTAACACACAGAGCAACACCCACTTATAACTGTATCACATAAGGGAACACCTGTAGATGTACCCCACTGTGCAACACTTGCCCATGTGCCAACTCTTCTTGCAGGACACTTCTAACCCACTAACAGCTTATTTGTCCTTCTATAACTTCATCACTTGACTCTGAGTCCCCTCTTTGTGCAGGACAATTCTTACCTTCACAACTCCCTTGTCCTTCTATAGCTTCATCACACTGAGCAACACTTGACCATGTACCCCCTCTTTGTGCAGGCCACTCATAACCCTCCCACGGATCCCTTGTCCTTCTATAGCTTCATCACGCACAGCAACACTTGACCATATACCCCCTCTTTGTGTAGACCACTTCTCTTCCAGGGGATGCTCATCAATAGCCATAAGCACTGAATAATCCCCGCCCACGTGCGGGACCCCGGAGCATATACAAAAATACATATATATGTGTGTATGTTTGAGGGGAAAAAAGTACGGAGTACCTCCAAAAACATACATATATACATGTATACATATATAAACATGCAGCCTATTATACCTCAAATAGGCTAATATGCCAAAATTACATGGATTTCTCACCAAGAAAATAATTTTCCATATAAATTCTGTAATAGAGAACATACACTCTAATAATGTTCCAAGACAGCCCTTTATTTTCAGAGAAAACAATAAGTAATAGCAGGCAATTAGCCCATAGGCTGCATAGATGAAAAAACATCACAGTACAAAAAACTTGGCACCTTGCCTTTAAGACTTCCCAGCACCTGGAACACAGTGCCTTTAAGACCTCCAGGAGCCCCCTGCTCCCATCATGCACCACAGGTGACAGTTAGGTCAGTTCTTTTTTACGGCTCCTTCTGTGAGGATCCTGGAGCATTGAGCTCGTCAATTTTTGATATATTCTAGTCAAAAATTGGTTTATTTCATCTATACTTGACATTTGTGATTGCTGATAACTTTTTCAGTCATTTTCTGACAATTTTGAGAGCTATTTTTTGTCAGAAATGCCAGCTTTATTTAACAAATGTCCTTCCTGTGGGAAGAAAATGGCAAAATCAGACCCACACTCGGTTTGTATTGTGTGTTTGCCATCATCACACAATCCAGAAAAATGTTATTACTGCCAGCAATTCTCCAGAAGAACTCTGCGTGACAGGGAGAAGATAAGACTACATACCCTGCTGGAGAGAGGAAAAGGACATTCTAAAAGTGGCCTTGAGAGCAATATTGCCTTCAAAAAGCCCTCCTCTCAGAAAAGACACGAATAACGGCGTCGATCGGCTTCCCCGGTATCAAAAAGGAAGCAAATTCCTGATTGTTCGCCGTTGGCATCTAGATCGACGTCGGAAAAGCAAGCAAGACATGCAACGGCGTTGAGGGACAGATCACCGTCGAAACAACAAGAGCCTCCGTCGCCGAAAAGTAAGTCGACGTCGAGGCGCACTACTTCGGGCTCGAAGTATGTTGGTCCGGAGAGACCTAAGTCGACATCCAAGTCGAGGTCGACGTCGAAGCATCCATCGACGTCGAGACACCGATTGGCGTCTAGATCGCCGGCGCCGTCACGACAGGATCGACGTCGAAGACACCGCCGCAAACCTACAGGCGGTCGACGTCAAGGACTCCATCACAGTCCCGTAGACAATCGACGTCGAGGAGGCCGACGCCGAAGACACCACCGCAAGCCGTCATGACAGGATCGACGCTGAAGACACCGCTGCAAGCCTACAGGCGGTCAACGTCGAGGACCCCATGACAGTTCCGTAGACAGTCGACGTCGGGGAGGCCGGCGTCAAGAGCATCTTCACATGGACATGAGTCCCCGAATGACTCGCCGCAGAAGCGGTCGGCGTTGAAGGCGACACATCGTTCGACGTCGAGGGAGAAAAATCCTTCGGTACCATCAAGACAGGGGCCAGAAAGACCAAGGTCGACGTCAAGGGCCTTCCGGTCGACGTTGAGGGAAGTGTAATCTTCACCTGGCATTCATATTGTGCAGGTGACACTGCAGGGATCTCCGGTTCCGGGAGATAAGACTCCTCCTGCCAATCTTTCCCCAAGATGGCTAGAGTGTGTGCAACGCTGGAAGGTTCCACAGAGAAGTCCGGGCTCGGATTTCTCCCAAACGTACTCTCCCTCCAGGGTCTCGGCTGGGCCTCCTCCTATTGCATCCACGAGGGCTTCTCCACGCAGGTCCCCGAGGAGAGCCAGGTCTCCATCGGCTCGACACTCACGATCCAGGACACGGGGACGATCTGGATCTCATCCTTCTCCCACTCCAAAAAGAAGGAGGCGGAGGGTCCCCTTCATGGTCCACGTCCTCAAGATCTTCTATAAGAGACTATTCACCAACACTGTCTGCAACACCTCCAGCCAGAGTGTCCCCGATCGATGATATAGGGACTTTTAACGAGGTTCTATGCCGGGGTGCCAGCAAACTGAACATTGATATGTCGGCACCTACAGTGTCTTCTTCAGTCATATTCGAAACCCTGCACCACAGATCCTCAGCGAGGCCTCTGCTTCCGTTGGTCCGAGGTCTGCTAGAGCCTGCAATGCAGACTTTCCTGACTCCGGCTACAGTGGGCTCAGCTCCCTCACGTATTGCCAAGAAGTACAAGGCCCCGGATCAGGACCCATTTTTTCTTCGATCGGACCCTCCTCCAGATTCAGTCATAGTGGCGGCAGCCAGGAAAACACATCCAGCCTCAACATCCTCTGCAGTCCCTCCGGAAAAGGACAGTAAAACCATGGACTCTCTGGGCAAAAGGATGTGTAGCACATTGGCATCAGTAATGAAAGTGGCTAGTGCCTCTGCTCTCCTGGGGAGGTATGACAGGTCTCTTTGGGACTCTTTGGCCCGATTCACGGAGAAGCTTCCTAAAGAAGATCAGCAAGATTTCCAAGAAATCCTGCAGGAAGGCGGCTTAGTGGCAAACCAGGTGATTAGTGCAGCTGCTGACGCATCAGATCTGGCTGCCCATGGCTACTCCCATGGCATTTGCTCTAGACGCTCAGCCTGGTTGCGCCTCACGGGGCTAAAACCTGAGGCACAGCGGAGAATTGTCAACCTCCCCTTCAATGGCACATCTCTCTTTGGATCTCATGCGGATGATATGTCCAAAATTAAAACGGAGTTGGACACTCTGAAAGCCGTTGGACTGGAGAGATGAAAAGAGTTTCGTCGTAAGTTCCGACCCTACGACCGGCGCTCTTTCCAGCAGAGGGTTCAAACCCCTCACTGGTCGACGCAGCATCAACATCAACCCAGGTCTCACTACCATCAGCCGAGGCCTTGTCAGGGAAGGAAGGGGAGCTGCAAGACAAGCATCTTCTGCAACGAAGCAATCGGCAAAACAATGAGCTATGGCTTCCCCCATTCCCGTTAACCACTCCGATGGGGGGAAGTATTATGTTTCACCTGGACAATTGGAAGAAAATAACAAAAGACAAGTGGGTACTGAATATTGTGCAGAATGGCTATTTGCTCAGATTCAAATCCCCTCCTCCATCAGTGCCACCTCAAGAAAAATTTCTCCAAAAACACCACTTGTTGCAAGCAGAGGTGAACAGTTTTCTGCAGAAGGATGCCATAGAAATAGTCCCTGCTCCACAACGAAGGCAAGGAATCTATTCTTGTTATTTTCTGGTACAAAAAAGAGGCCTTACCAGTGAATACAGACCAATACTCGACCTGAGGCTTTTGAACAAATTCATCCGCAAAGAAAAATTTCGGATGTTAGCACTGCACCAGATCTTCCCTCAGCTGCACCAAGGGGACTGGATGGGCTCCATAGATCTGCAGGACGCCTACTTTCATGTACCGGTTTCCAAGAAACATCGGAAATTCCTGCGGGTTCGAGTAGCCTTCCAGCACTTCCAGTTCAAGGTTCTCCCGTTTGGGCTCAAATCAGCTCCCCACACTTTTTCAAAATGCATGGCAGTAGTGGCAGCTTTTCTTCGCAAACAAGGGATATTGATATATCCTTACGTGGACGACTGGCTTCTGAAGAGCTCGTCACCCACTCTGCTTCAGAGTCATCTCGAATACTGCCTTCAAGTGCTGAGTAATCTGGGCCTGCAAGTCAACTACAAGAAGTCGATCTTCAACCCGACCCAAAAGATCCACTACCTGGGTGCCTCTCTGGATACCGCAAGGGCAAGCGTGTGTCCTTCGGAGGAGAGATTGTCCTCAATCCGCGAGAAATGCCACAATCTTCTCCTGTCTCAGCATCCCTCAGTCAGACAGGTGTCATCGCTACTAGGCTCGATGGCATCATGCATCTTCATCGTGCCAAATGCCAGATTACATATGCGTCCTCTGCAGCAATCTCTGGAAGACCAATGTACCGAGATATCGGGTTGCTGGGAGGACCGTGTGGTTCTCCTCCAGTCGGCCAAAGATTCCATCAGATGGTGGATGAAGCGATCCCATCTAATGAATGGAGTTCCCTTTCACCAGGAACCACCTACTCAGACAATCGTCACGGATGCCTCACTCTAAGGATGGGAGCTCATATGGGCCCTCTCCAGGTGCAAGGTCTTTGGTCAGAGACAGAACAAGGGTATCACATCAACCTCTTAGAACTGAGAGCTGTACACCTAGCACTCAAATCACTGTTCCCTTCCTTCCAGTCGCGTTCCCTGTTGGTTCAAACGGACAACACAACAACAATGCATTATCTGAACAAAGAGGGGGGAACCCGGTCGAGGCCTCTCTCTCTGGAGTCTCAGACCATCTGGAAATGGCTTCTCACAAGGAATCTGTCCAATGTGGCGATTCATCTCCCAGGAACTCTCAACGTCCAAGCAGACGCCCTGAGTCGGGACTTCCTCGAAGCTCACGACTGGGTGTTAAACAACGAGGTAGCGCATGACATTTTCCACCATTGGGGAGTGCCAGACATAGACCTGTTTGCAGACGCGGTGAACGCAAAATGCCCCCTCTTCGCGTCCAGGTTTCACCAACCAGGGTCCCAGGGGAATGCTCTTTTGATAAAATGGTCACGGACATTGCTTTACGTTTTTTCACCAATCCTATTGATACCCACAGTGATCAACAAGTTTTACAGGGCCAAGACCAAAATGATACTGATAGCACCAGAATGGCCTCGTCAGTGGTGGTACCCGGACCTTCTTCAGTTGTCAGAAGTCCCACACAGGAGGTTACCATGCCGACCAGACTTACTGTCCAAGAACGAGGGGAAGGTGTTCCACCCCAACCTCTCATCCGTACGATTGACGGCATGGATCCTGAAGTCCTTCAATATGGACACTTAGGTTTGTCTTCCGACTCCATGAACATACTTAGAGAAGCTAAAAGACCTTCTACCAGAAAATCGTACGCTTTTAAATGGAATCGCTTTTGTTTATGGTGCATGAACAATGGTCATGATCCCGTTCGAGGTCAAGAGCAGGTGATCTTACCGTATTTGCTGTACCTGGCCAAATCTGGCCTTCAATTTTCATCTATTAAAGTCCATCTAGCAGCTATCACAGCATACAGAAAGTCCCCTATGCAGGTTTCCTTTTTTCAGATTCCTGTAGTTAAAGATTTTCTTCAGGGGTTAAAAAAGGTCTATCCACCGATCAGAGCTCCATCACCACCTTGGGAGCTCAACATAGTTCTTGATAAATTGATGGGTGCTCCATTTGAGCCTATTCACAGCGCCTCTCTACAGCACTTGTCATGGAAGACCGCTTTTTTAGTGGCCATCACCTCTGCTCGTAGAGTCAGTGGGATCCAGGCTTTATGCTGTAAAGAACCTTATATTGTGTTTCATGTTAACAGAGTGGTTCTTAGAACACATCCGAGTTTCCTACCTAAAGTGGTCTCGGATTTCCATATTAATCAGGCCATCACTCTGCCCATATTCTTTCCTAACCCTTCAAACCTTCCAGAGAGGTCCCTTCATTCACTAGACCTCAAGAGGGTCCTGAAATTCTACTTAGACAAAACCAAGACGTTGAGGAAATCAGACCGCCTGTTTGTCAACTATGGTTCCTTAAATACTGGTTGTGCAGCTTCCAAACGGTCCATCTCTAGCTGGATAGTGTCTTGTATTTCTTTGTCTTACCAATTAGCCAACAAAGCCCTCCTGGGCAAACCAAAGGCTCATTCTACCAGAGGAAGGCCTCGACCAGGGCCCTCCTTAGAAATGTACCTATTGCAGAGATTTGTAAAGCAGCCACATGGCGATTTGTACACACTTTCACTCGCAATTACTGTTTGGACTCTGACACACAGGCGGATGCCCAGTTTGGGCAAGCTTCGCTAAGAAATGTGTTTGGATAATTCATCCTTAAGGTATTATGTTTCCTGTAGTTATGCTGTTGCTCGTCCGCGGGAAAGTGGGTATGGGCTTGCTACTCTATTCAGTGCTTATGACTATTGATGAGTATCCCCTGAAAGAGAAGGATAAGTTACTTACCCGTAATCCTAGTTCTCTTCCAGGGGTATACTCATCAAAGTCATAAGCAACCCTCCCGCCTCCCGGACGAGTATTGACAGCATAATAGCGTTTTGCACCTTTATGTCCTGGTTCCTACAGGTTAGTACACCGTAAACAAGAAGTGACCTAACTGTCACCTGTGGTGCATGATGGGAGCAGGGGGCTCCTGGAGGTCTTAAAGGCACAGTGTTCCAGGTGCTGGGAAGTCATAAAGGCAAGGTGCCAAGTTTTTTGTACTGTGATGTTTTTTAATCTATGCAACCTATGGGCTAATTGTAGCCTGCTTTTACTTATTGTTCTCTCAGAAAATAAATGGCTGTCTTGGAACATTATTAGAGTGTACGTTCTCTATTACAGTATTTATATGGAAAATTATTTTCTTAGTGAGAAATCCATGTAATTTTGGCATATTAGCTTATTTGAGGTATAATAGGCTGCATGTTTATATATGTATACATGTATATATGTATGTTTTTGGAGGTACTCCGTACTTTGTTTCCTCAAACATACACATCAGCTGAGCAGGACCTGCCCTCCGTTACTGGAACAAATCTTCTTGGAAACCACCTCAATGGTCGCGGTTATTCGTACACAACAGTCATCTTTGGGCGGGAGTGCGGTGGCATAACACTGGTCATCCCAGGCGCAGAAGTGTCCACTCCAGGTATAGTGAAAGACGTCATTGCATTATGGTGGCCATCTGTGTCGCAGGGGTGGTATGTATGCCATAGTGGTGGTGACCCTGGTATTTTGGTGGCCGTTCATGGCATAGTGTAGGCATCCTTGGTTTATCATGGTCGTCCCATGCATAGTGATCCAAAATATGATAATTGTGAACCTGGCGTGAGGTGACCATCCTTACCATATTGTGAACAACCCTGCTATTATGGTGACCTTCAACCTTTAGATGACGATATAAAACACTTTATAGTTGAGATATTTGCCATGGCGCGGTTCTCTATGGCTAAGAGGGAGGCTGGTCGGAGACAGTTTGAATGGCCTCAAAGCCGTAAGGGTAGTTTGGTCTTGGGGCTCACCTTGGGGTGTTTAAAAATAATAGAGCCTTTGGATGAACAGTTTTCATGGATGTACACCTGTGCCCATTTATTGTAATCTTAGGTGCCCTAATTGCCTAATTATTGCCACGAGGGGCTGTACTTTGGCCACAGTGGGCCGTGTAAGTCAATACTGTGGTTGTTTCACGCTGTCTCCCGAGGTTGTGCCTTATTAAACTATGCCTCCTGGGTGTGGGTCTCTGTTGCTTAAGGAGTATAATTTATTTATATAACATACTTCTTAAGGATTCCACCAATCCACATACTATGCATCCTATGATGGTCTTAACTTTAGGATACTGACTATTCCTAAAAGAATAGGTATGGCTGGCTGTGTCTATCCCCACGCTCAGCACAACACCTCATGTTAATGCCCAGTGAACTTATTGTTTAAAGCACCTTAGGCACCTTACCCAACACCTCCCATATGGGCCAATCTGAAGCCAATACCCTAATACTCATGCACTCCAAGAGGGGGTCAGGAGCCCAGTGCAAATCGGAGGGCTTCGTGCACCACACTAGAATAAGCTATAAAGAGCACTGCATTGCAGTAACTATATAGAGTAACTGAACTACAGTAAGATATAAATAGCACTGCACTGAAGTACGATATAAAGAGCACTGCACTACAGTAAGATATAAAGAGCACTGGACTGAAGTACGATATAAAGAGCACCTTACTACAGTAAGATATAAAGAGCACTGCACTTCAGTAAAATATAAAGAACAACTGCACTATAGTACAGTAAAATAAGAGTACTAGATTGCAGTAAAATATAAAGACCATAGTGCTACAGTATGATATAAAGAGCACTGCACTTCAGTAAAATATAAAGAACAACTGCACTATAGTACAGTAATATAAAAGAGTACTAGATTGCAGTAAAATATAAAGACCATAGTGCTACAGTATGATATAAAGAGCACTGCACTACTGTAAGATATGAGGAACACCACACTACTGTATGATGTAAAGAGCACTGCTCTGCAGTAAACTATAAAGAACAACTGCACTACCTGCAATAAGATATAAAGAGCACTGCACTGCAGTAAGCTATAAAGAGCACTGCAGTAAGATATAAAGAGCACAGCACTGCAGTTAGATATAAAGAGAGCACTGCACAACAGTACAGTAAGATCTAAAGAGCACTGCGCTACAGTAAGATATAAGGAACACCGCACTACAGTATGATATTAAGAGCACTGCTCTGCAGTATACTATAAAGAGCAACTGCACTACAGTAAGATATAAAGAGCACTGCACTGAAGTAAGCCATAAAGAGCACTGCAGTAAGATATTCAGAGCACAGCACTGAATTGAGATATAAAGAGAGCACTGCACTACAGTACAGTAAGCTATAAAGAGCACTCCACTACAGCAAAATATAAAAAACACTTCTCTACAGTAAGATGTACAGTAAGACTGATCCCCCAAAACAAGCCTTTCTAAACTCTTCCCTCTGACTCTTCCCCTCCGCATCCCTTTTTACTCATCCCAAGCCTCCACCTACTGCTATGACCTCCCAAAAAAAAAAGAAAAGTATAAATCCTTCACTCTTCTATCCCTCCATTATCCTTTTCAATCGGAATAACAGACTACCATGTCCACTTCTCAAATTTCATATTTCACTGTACTAATTCACCACTAATCCTTTATGAGTTCCAGAGTAGCGTGCTACTCGCCGGAAAAGCACTTCAACACCTCATCAGGTGCAGCAAGCACTATATAAATGCAAACCTTTTTCCCTCTCCTATCCCTCCGCTACCCTTCTCAATCCAAATAACTGACTAATATATCCACCGCTCAAATTACTTTTATATTTCACTATACTAATCCAACACTAATCCTTTATGGGTTCCGAAGTAGCGTGCTACTTGCCAAAAAAGCGCTTCAACACCCCATCAGGGGTAACAAGCGCTATATAAATGCAAACCTTTTTCTCTCTTCTATCCCCCCACTATCCTTCTGAATCCAAATAACTGACTAACCTATCCAATATTCAAATTACTTTCATATTTCACTATACTAATTCAACACTAATCCCTTATGGGTTCCGGAGTAGCATGCTACTCGCCTAAAAAGCGCTTTGACGCCTCGTCAGGGGTAGTAAGCGCTATATAAATGCAATTACAATACAATACAATACATATATATTTATTTTTGTATATGCTCCGGGGTCCCGCACATGGGAGGGGATTATTCAGTGCTTATGACTTTGATGAGTATACCCCTGGAAGAGAACTAGGATTACAGGTAAGTAACTTATCCTTATAACCCACCCACAGATCCCTTGTCCTTTTATAGCTTCATCACACTGAGCAACACTTGACCGTGTACCCCCTCTTTGTGCAGGTCACTCATAACCCTCCCACAGATCCCTTGGCCTTCTATAGCTTCATCACGCACAGCAACACTTGACCATATACCCCCTTTGTGCAGGCCATTCATAACCCACACACAGAACCCTTGTCCTTCTATAGCTTCATCACACTGAGCAACACTTGACCTTGTACCCCCTCTTTGTGCAGGCCACTTATAACCCACCCACAGATCCCTTGTCCTTCTATAGCTTCATCATGCACAGCAACACTTGACCATGTACCCCCTCTTTGTGCAGGCCACTTATAACCCACCACAGATCTCTTGTCCTTCTATAGCTTCAACACACACCAACACTTGACCATATACCCCCTTTGTGCAGGCCATTCATAACCACACACAGATCCCTTGTCCTTCTATAGCTTTATCACTCACAGCAAGACTTTGCCCTGTGCCCCTTCTTCATACAGTACACTTCTCCCTCATCCACCGCTGCTTGGTCCTTCTGTAGCTTTAATCACTTACGGCAACAGTTGGTCATGCCCCCAAGTTCATCACATGGGGCAGTGCCCACATACCCTCAGCTCCTCTTTCTTTCTTTAGCACAATACCCCAGGGCAACCATTGGCCATAAATACTTTCACAATGCTGAACTCTTCTCACCCACCCACGGCTTCTCCTGCCTTATGTCTTCAGTCACTCAGGTCAACGCTTGGTCTTCCCCCACATTATCACTTTGGGGGTCTGCTCACGCGCACACAAATTTTCTGCTATTTGACTGCTTTATCACACAGGGTAAACATTGCCGACGTACAACTTCCTTTCCTCTCACTAGATCAGAGGACTTCAACTGGGGGGTGGGGGGGGGGGGGTGTTTTGCTCTAATGTGGGGGGCTTCAGGCTGTAGTCAAGAGCAGCATCAGTTATGCCTTGAGGTAACGGAGACAAACACAATCCTTAAAACAGTTCTGTGTTTTTGGTTAAAGAAAGCGGTGATGGGCCACCAGTAATGTCTGTCTTCACTCATTTTCTGATAGGAAGTTTGTGTCAACGTGGGGGAAGGGATGGAGGACTCCAAATAACCCTCAAAGTCACTCCTAAATTCCCGATAACGGATCACACTGTGGATACTTTTACACTTTTAGAGAGTTTGGGCTTCCACTAGCCTGCTGACATTCATGTAGTTAATTGCATTTTTAAAAGGGATAACTGAACATAACTGCATTGTCTGAATTGCAGTGCATGTTCTGGTCTTCCGCTTTTATAGAATCATTTTTAGAAAATCTGTATTCCGTTCTGAAGGGCCTGGTGATTATTTTTTCTTATGTGAGCGGGAGTGCAGCATTGAAAAGTTTGAAGATCATTGCACTAGACAGCGCCCAACGATCGACTTCATCATCCCTCATGGAAATGTCTGCTTGTCCACAGCTCCATGATGCAGCATCTCCACCGCCATATATCAGTTGCATAGCTTGATTGCACGACCGTAGCACAGCCATAGCATTGCTACCCCTAGCCCTTGGAGGATGTGAGGATCCTTAAAATTACAATGATACAATGCATGTGACATTATAAATGACAGCGACACTCTTTGTGGATAAAATAAGTTGCAGGTTTATTGATTACACAGACTGGGTTAGCTTACGAGCGACCCAGGTGTCACCTGTGAGTTCCTTGAACAGCCGACACCCATACTGAGAAAGCTAAAGCTGTTGGTGTTTTCAGCACCAACGCACTTAGATTCTTTACAGCTCGTTCATTTACAGTGGATTGCCACCCTACTCTTTACTTTGCGTCATGCTCCTTACAAGTCAGAGCGAGACCCCGGCCAGTTTCCAGAGTTGCTCAAGATTTCAACTGTCCCTTGAGGGATTAAGGAGCGCCGTCTCATCATCCCAGTCCCCACCGTAATGACTGCCAGTGACCTGAGGGATTGCTTTTGGCTCCAAGATCCACTATCTGGAGGCCTTTTAGTTGTTTAAAGCTTTAGGATCGCCCTGTAACTCCGCCTTGCGATGATACTAGAACTTCAAACTTTTCAATGCTGCGGTCCTGCTCACAGAAGAGAAAATCATCACCAGGCCTTTCAGAATGGCGTACAGATTTTCTCAAAATTATTCTATAAAAGCAGAAGACTAGAACATACGTAGCAAGTCAGACAATGCAGTTATGTTCAGTTATCCCTTTTAAAAATGCAATTAAGTACATGAATGTCAGCATGCTAGTGGAAGCCCGAACTCTCTAAAAGTGTAAAGGTATCCACAGTGTGATCTGTTATCGGACATTTGGGAGTGACTTTGAGGGTTATTTGGAGTCATCCATCCCCTCCCCCACATTGACAAACTTCCTACCTGGGTCAGTATGGAGGAGAGGTCTTTTCCCTTGATCCTCCCTATGAGTGGGACCGACTAGAAGGGGCAGTTCTTAGAAGGCTTCTATCGCTCCCTCCAGGTACCTCGGTCCAGTCTATAAGGAGAGAGTTCAGTCTGGTCTCCTGAAGTCTGCTGGCTTTCCCTCAGGACCTAAGATATTTCAATAGCCTTGCGGAGGACGATGAAGTGATTAAAGTATCTAAACTCTGCTGGGGTGAGATTCAAGGTAGTGAAAGAAGGTGGACAAAGGAAGTAAGAAATAGACTGATCTTTATCAAGATCCTCTATTCAGACAGCGGTACAATTCCATCCTGGTCCCCCTTCCCAGGCAAACAAGCATTGAAAGAGTCCGCAGTATTAGTGACCGAGACTAATGACCTGACCTATTTGAGCAAGAAACCATCTGTTAGCTTTGATCCAGCGCGATATTAGCCAACAGCATTCATACACCATATACTCACTTGGGCCCATTCATTCACACTACACTAATACTTACGCTGGGTGTCAGATGTACTCTTTTATCAAAAATCCCTGCTACCAATTACCTTCTGATTGAAGAGTAATAACTTACCAATGGATCCTTTGAAAATTGGGAAATTTAAAATGAGTGACATTCACTATAATACAATAATCCTGAAATAACCACCGAGTCAGGAAGTTTTAAAATGTTTATCTAAAGTTTTAGCAGAGTAAAATACAGAAAATACGGTATTTGATCAGAATACCCAAGAGGAAGCATAGGAACGAATTTTCTAATAAATGACAGTGTTTAAAGAAATATGAGAGGATAGAGACAGCAGCGCAACTAAAGGTTGCATTATAGTTACCTAGATGCGAGAACCAAACCCCTTAGCCAAGGAGTTTAAAAGAATAGGACCCTGGAAGGATGAAAAGCAAGGACCTCCTTCAGGATCAGAACGGGACTGGTGACCTCTCTACAACGACGCCTGCGCCGTTTCCCTCTCTGGCACTCAAATTCTCCTCGTTTCTCCCGTCTAATGGACTCTGCCGCCCCCTCTTCAGGACCTCTTCCGGACAGGTATTCAGTCAGCAACTGATCAGCATGGCAGCCTGGAGCACTTCTGTATGTTCTGAGAGTCTGAGCAAGCTAATTACTAATGCTATATTCTATTATACCCTTTCTACGCCCATGTACCTCCCATTAATGTTGCTAAAATATGGGACCACTACCTCTGATTGGACAGGGACAGGGGGTGGATTCTCGCACCATGACAAGTTTGGCCTAAATTGTAAAGCCTATTGTTTCTGGGTTCCCACCCCTTCAAATTAATACATTCACTTTATTTCCCACCCGTCTCACAACAAATTTTATACAAAATCGGCAATAACTGTATTTATTGTAACATTTTAGCACATGTAGAACATCCTCTTCGGCCAATAGGTCATGGCCTTGTGAGACGTCCAAGTTGACTTCATTTTGGCAGTCATTCAGGACACATGCGCAGAACCCTCTGCTTCTCGAGTTTCATGTCACCAACCCAGGTCCAAGTTTACGAATTACTAAAAGTGCAAGAAGAAAATATTAAAATCACAAATAAAACGTTTCACTGTATACCCACTTTCCCTAACTCTATTCCCATTTAGTCATAATACTACCCTGCATTAGTAGCGTTATGAAAACGACAATTTAATAATGACATGAGAGCAAGCTTAGGCATGTGAGAACATTGAGCGGCCATTTTAGTACACACTGCGCAGAAGCAGAAGTTTCCCACCAAGCAAAGAAAGACGTCACACCATGTGATCAGGTTGCGACATGCGCAGAGAAGTTCCCGCGCTTTAGCGGCCATTTTAGGTTAGGAACAAGCGTTATTTGTTAGAAAAACACATAGGCAAGCATCTTTCCCTTTTATATTCGTGAATGCAAGTATTAGTATTTGACAGTACAAGTTTAATAAATTAATACTATGAGGAAGATTGCATCCAAGCAAGTTTTATTTTTGAAACCTTGCTCCATCAATCCCCTCTCTGATGGCGTTTCTGAGCCATCAAAAACACTACCCTCAATCAGATGCCGACTTCTAGCAAATTGTTTCATTCTCATCTTTACTTTTTCTATTCTTACAGTCTCCTTTCAATTTCTTGTATAAATCACTTCTCCATTCTTCTAATTCGATTTCATCCCTCTTTCTCTTCTTTCCTTTTTCTGTCACTTTGTATGGTCCATTCTTTCTACAGCATTTGCACCATATTGTTATTCCTAAAATTATTATTGCTATTCCTGCTAAGGGTACTAATATTTGACCTATAAGTCCTTTCCCTATATTAGCAAACCAGGTTCCAATTGACGATATACTATTTGTCAATCTTTCCCATACACTATCAACTTCCAGTGGTTTAAGTTCCTTCTCAAGTTTAGTTATGTTCTGAATATACGTTCCAATTTCTGCACTCTTATCAGGAATATAAGTGCAACAGTGTTTCGTTCTCAATAATTTACAGACTCCTCCCTCTTTTGCCAATAGAATGTCAAGAGCAAGTCTATTTTGCATCACCATAGATCTAATAGCAACCATTTCCGTATTAATCATTAGAAAACCTCCAGCAGTATCCGTTGATAAACGATCAACCACTGTAGACAATTTACATATTTTCCTTGAGTTCAGAATTATTCCCACTGAAGGTATCAATGCACCAAATATATCACCTACTATTTCCGAAAAACTAGCTCTTTTACTACGTATTAATTCACCATTGTTTTCATTGCTTCCAGTGTTTCTTTTTACGTGGTATATCTTTGGAAAAACTATTCCAAAATAACAACTTCCATACCACCGTGCAGGAAGCCTAAAGTAAGCCTTATTCCCACATACATAATAGATTCCAGGAAAAACTGAATCTGTTCCTCCTTTAAGTCCCCAACCTCCCAAAATTAAAAAATTGTGTTCACATTCACTGGTACCGATGAAAACATTGTTCTAGTCAGTTTTTAACCTATGTAGACAAATTTTCCCTTTCTTTTCGAAATCCAGAGCCATAGCAGCTTGAGCCTTGCCAGGTGTGTAACTCCCTTCTTTTTCTGCCCAAGGTGGTAAATGAGCCTTATGCTCTGAAGCTTTCTTTTGGAAATCTTGTCTTCTATCTTCTACTAAATTCAAAAATATTTTCTCTTCTTCTAATAAAGAACATGTTAAATTATGTCTACGTGCATGTGTTATGTCTATTGATTTCATTGTTAAGAAAAATTCTCCCATAAACTGTGCATCTAAAGCGCTAAGCACTGGGTTCATACTCTTGCGAATTGGAACCTCAGAAAATATCACATCTATATTCGAATAATAATACTGTAGTCTACCTGTTCTATAAAATAAACTTGTTAATACACTACATGAAATGCCATATGTCAGTGGTAAGTGATGGTATGTTAATCCTTCTGCTACTGATTCAGGTAATTTCATACAGACATAACAATTACTAACTTCCATTGTCTCTACATACTGAAACAATAACTTTGTGAAAACATTTAAACTAGTGTCGTTATCAGCTATTTCATGATGAATTTCTGCCTCATCTTCTGCCATTAGCTCTACTCTATTGCCCTTCATGTTTGCTGTCCTCCCTTTAGTTTCATTATTAATCTTCTTGTCTACTATCATTAGGTAAGGAACTGCTACAATCAGGACTAACCATACTATAAGTATTAATACTAGACTACATATGCAAATTGCACAGCATGTCCTACAACAATTTTGTTTTGGTCTCCCAGTAACTCTATCATCAGGCATTTTTCGACAAGGAAGATTGCTCTTCTTATCTCTGCTTCTTTTCTTCAGCTTATTCTTTTGCTTAGTCAGGGTGGTCTTGTTTCTTCTTCGTAAGTTAGTTCTGCACTTGTTCCTTCGCCACCACTGTCACTTGACTCTGAATTTTCAAAATCTTCAAGAATGATATAAGTCCAGTCAGGACCCTTGAATTTGTTATTCACAAGTCTCAGTCTTTTACTTTTTCTTTTTCCTGACTTTTTCTCTTGTTCCGTTTGACTTGTCACTTCAGGTACTTGTTCTGGATCTTCACTTCTGGTTGTTATGTGGTATTTTACTCTTTTGATGACACTTGGCCAATGATCTCCTTTTCTTGTTTTCTTTGTTGGCACTGTTTCTCTGTTTTCGTCTTCAGTGATCTCGTTATTTTCACTGTTTTGTGCTTCTTTATTTTCTTTGTTTACTTCTTCTTTTGTTAGTTCCTTTTTTGGTCTGATTGGTTTCTCTTCAGTAGCTCCACAATGTCTTACTTGATCTTGTTCCCTTTTTATTTCTTTATGTTCATTCGTATTAACCCCTTTTTCTTTTATGAATTCTTCTTGATCTATCTGCTTCTGATCAGGGCTTATTGTACTGTGAACTTCTGCAGCCTGACCTGCTTCTCCTAGCCCTGTCTGTCCCTCTTCAAAGTTTATTAAATCTTCACTGTTTTGAGTCCAATTTTCTTTCCCTATCTGATTTAGTCCAAGATCTTTTACTGTCTTGTCTTCTTGATCTTGAACTGTTTCTTCTTCCCCTATTGGATCTTCTTCAATTTCTTGCAATTTTGTTTGATTTCTTGTTCTGTAATATACTTCAGGAACTTCTACCACTGGTATCCAATCCTGACTTGTGCTCGGTTGTTCTCCGTCAGCTTCTCTCGAACCTCTAGCCTGAGATTCCTCAGCTGGGCAACCTTCAGCTTCTTCAGTGATTGGCGTTGTCTGTGAATTCTCTTCTTCAGGTTCTGGTACTCTCTTTGTGTGGCTTACGTGAATCCAATTAGGAAATCTTGCACACTTCACTGCTGTATTGGTGGTCAATATGACTTGACAAGGTCTGCTCCACCTGGGTGATAGACACGTTTCTCTGGTGTGATTCTTTACTACCACCCAATCACCAGGATTCAGATCATGTTCTAATTCAGGCTGCCTGGAAACTGCGTCTTCTCCACCCTGATGAGAGACAGAACGCACGAGATCAGCCAATCCTTTGCAATAATCCAGAACCATATCATCAGAAATATTTACCAATTTGTTTGTGGGAACATGTGTTTGTCTCATTGCTCTTCCCATCATAATTTCATGTGGGCTCAATCCTGTCGTTCTATCAGGAATGCTTCTTATTCCCATCAAAACAAGTGGCAGTGCGTCTGGCCACTCTAATGATGTTGATGCACACATTTTTCCCAGTCTTGACTTTATAGTGCCATTCAATTGTTCAACCACTCCAGAAGCTTCTGGCCGATATGCACAGTGCAATTTCTGTTTGATTTGGAATGCTTCACATATTATCTGGATCACTTCGCTGTTAAAGTGTTTTCCTCTATCTGATTCCAAAGATACTGGGAAACCAAATCTAGGTATGAGCTCACGTAACAACAGTTTTGCAACTGTAATGCTGTCATTTCTCCTAGTTGGATAAGCCTCCACCCACTTTGAAAACAGACACACTTTGACTAGTACGTATTTCAGCCCTCTGCATGGTGGTAACTGTATGAAGTCGATCTGGAGTCTTATAAATGGGCCCTCTGCCTTTCCAATCTTTCCAAACCCAATTATCGTTTTCCTGCCTGGATTATGCATTTGGCAAGTTAGACATCTCTGGCATAGACTCTCTGTAACAGCTCTGAATTTGGGATTGTACCAATTTTGTCTGAACAGTCTAATCATTGCATCTCTCCCTATGTGTGTGTCTCCATGATACATCCTTGCCATTTGTGAGAGTAAACAATCTGGCATGACTGGTCTGCCATCTGTACTGACCCATACTTCATCCTCTCTTCTTTGAGAACAACCCACTTTGATCCACAAATTCCTTTCAACTTCATCAACCTCATCTTGCAATCTTTTCACTTCATTCCAAGTTTCAGGTGGCATAAACAGCATAAGTTGGCAGCTGATTCCCATTCTTTCCACCCTCTTATTTACTGACGTTCTGGTTTTGGCACAATGTTGAGCCACCAAGTCTGCATATCTGTTGCCGACTACCACCCAGTCATCTCCTGACTGGTGTGCAGCACATTTCACCACAGCCAATTCTTTTGGTGATTGTATTGCTTCTAGCAATTCCCTTACAAATTGTCCATTTTTAATGGGGGATCCTGAAGAAGTCATGAAATCCCTCTGCATCCACAGTTGGCCAAAATCATGCACGACCCCGTAACCATATTGACTATCTGTAAATATGGTCACTCTCTGATTCCTCCCAATTTTGCAAGCTTTTATCAAAGCTATCAATTCAGCTACTTGTGCAGATTTGACTCCTGGAAAATAGGATGCTTCGACTATTCCAGTTAATTCACATACCGCATAGGCAGCAGTTAGTTTACCATCTTCATGTCTTTGACATGAACCATCGACAAATAACTCCCTGTCTGGCTTTTTAAGAGGCTGTTCCTCAATGTCTGGGCGTGGTTTTGTACATAATTCTGTAATCTGTACACAATCATGTTCATCTTCTTCGTCATCTTTATTTGTTTCATGATATGGGTCTGGCAATAGATTTGCTGGATTTATTATTGTACACCTTACCATGGTCACATTTTCAGCACCCAATATTATTCTTTCGTATTTAGTCAGCCGACTAGGAGTAAGATGCTGAGTTCGGGTTCTTGTTAATAGAATCACAACTGCATGTGGAACATACACTTTTACAGGATGTCCCATCACAATTGACTCGCTTTGTTCAATGCTCAAGCAAGTCGCTGCCACTGCTTTTAGGCATCCTGGCAATGCGGCTGCTACTGGGTCCAATGTTGCAGAAAAATATGCTATAGGACGTCTGTCTAGTCCATGTCTCTGAGTTAAGACAGAAAGTGCACAATTTTCTCTCTCTTGACAGAATAATGCGAATTCTCTTTTATAATCAGGCATGCCTAAGGCAGGTGCTGAACAAAGTGCATTTCTCAATTTTACAAAAGCTTCTACACTTTCATCCTCCCATTCAACAGGGTCTTTTGCTTTCTTTTTCGTCATGTTAATTAAGGGTTTAGCCAACATGGAAAAATTTGGTATCCATTGTCGACAGTATCCTACTATTCCTAGGAACATTCTCACTTGTCTTTGAGTTACAGGCATTTGCATTCTCTTTATTAATTCTACTCTTTCAGAGGTTACTCTTCTTTTTCCCTTCTCAATTTGGTGTCCCAGATATTTGACAGCTGTCCTGCAAAACTGTAACTTTTCAGGTGAGACTTTATGCCCTTCCTCTGCTAAAAGATTTAATAATGCTATGGAATCAACAACACAGTCTTCTCTGGTGGTCGATGCTACTAATAAGTCATCGATATATTGTACTAAGACTGAGCTTCCTGGCATCACTAGTTTTTCCAGGCACTTTTTCAATATCTGGTTGAAGATGGAAGGACTTTCTGTGTACCCCTGAGGAACACGATTCCACACATAGACCTTGTTCTCAAATTTAAATGAGAAAAGATACTGGCTGTCTGGATGCAATGGTATTGAAAAGAATGCTTGACATAAATCAATTACTGTGAACCATCCTGCATTCCAAGGGATCTGGTATAGAATTACTGCAGGATTTGGTACTATGGGACAACATGGTTCTACAATCTTGTTTATTTTACGCAGGTCCTGAACAATCCTATATTTTCCACTAGGTTTCTTTAGTCCCATGATTGGTGAATTACATGAGCTACTCATTACTTCTTTTAGGATGTTTTGTTTTACCATTCGATTGATTTCTTCAATGACTCCTGTTTTTACTTCTGCACTCATTTTGTATTGTTTAGTATTTGGGAAAATCGCACCTTCTTTTACCGTAATTTGAACTGGATCTATTTTTGCCATAAGTCCTACTTCTTTTCCGGTGAAATCCCATACTATTGAGTTTATTGTACCTTTTAATTCTTCTGGCAACTCATCTTTTGTTATCAGCGAAAACATTTAATCTATTTCTGTACCTTGTTTTGCAACCATAATTTTATATACATGGTCCTCATCTGGTGTCTGAACTGCCACACCATCCGGCGTGCAGAAAATTGTACAGTTCATTTTACATAATAAGTCTCTACCTAATAAATTCACTGGGCTAGAATCGCACACTACAAATTGGTGCATTTCTCTGAAGTTTCCAATTTTAACTTCCATTGGTTCGGTAAGAGGTGTTCTAATTCTTTGGTTGGCTACCCCTACTACTTGGATATCTTCACCAGAGAGAGGAAGGTCTGGGATGTCTGCTGATCTCACAGTAGACCTGGTAGCACCAGTGTCCAAAAGGAAAGTAATATCATTACCTTTCACATTTCTTTCAACATATGGACCAGACTGATCTACCTGTAAGGATGCGCCAAGTATGCACTCCTTCTTCCCCTCTCCTAGGCACCGTCATGAGTCGAATTTACAGTAATTGTCCTGCAAAAGAAATTGTGATGTCATATAATCATTCTTACCACTTTCTCCTGAGTATCCGATGTCTGTACCGTGTTTTACTCTGTTTACATTACCCTGAACAGGTGGAGGTGGTAATTGACTCTGGGGATTTACACCCTGCTGTGAGTCATTCTGCGTCTGTGGATTTAAGTTTTGATTTGGGCCATTATTATTCCGAATCTTTTTACATTCATCCTTCCAATGCCCCAATTTTCCGCATCCATGACAAGGAAATTTCTTTTAGCTTCTTCTCTACTCATTTGTCCTCTAAATTTTCCACCATTTCCCGTATCACTACTTGTTCCAGAATCTTTTCCTTGATTTTCACTCAGATTTTCCAAATTAATTCCCTGTTTCTCTGCCATTTTCACTTGTGCCCACATCACTTTCTCCTGCAATTTCTTGTGTCT
The DNA here is from genome assembly GCA_963921515.1 of Calotriton arnoldi. Classification (NCBI taxonomy): domain Eukaryota; kingdom Metazoa; phylum Chordata; class Amphibia; order Caudata; family Salamandridae; genus Calotriton; species Calotriton arnoldi. Next base: position 2,821,420 of record CAWUFW010000809.1, read on the forward strand.
ATCCTCAATATCGTCTCCACAATATTTCGCATATTTCAAAATTTCATCTATGGGCTTTCCCTGCCAACACAGCATGTGTTGTTTAATCATCTGGCAAATCTCTGGCTTTAGACCGAAAACAAACCGATACACAAACTGACTCATGTTTTTGTCTCCAATGTCCTCAAATCCACTTTACTGTTTAAACACCTGCAATAGGCGCTCATAGTAAGAATGTACTGTTTCACTGGCTTCCTGGGTAGTTCGATCTATTTTCACCCAATCTGTTTCTTTCGGGGATATTTTCCCTTTCAGGTATGTTATCACCTGCTGATACTTTTTCATCATATCATTTGACGGGGCACCTGTTTTCGGATCTCTAGGATATTCATCACTAGGCCAATCGACTGTGATTTTACAATCTGTCCATAAATCGGCAGGTACCACTATGTCAAACAAACCATCTAAATCCTTCAACAGTACCTTTGACACTTTCACAAACCTTTCAACCTGCTTATACCATTCAATTGGTTTTTCCCTCAATTTTGGAAAGTCATTCGTAAATGATAAAATATCCTGTCTGCTCCATGGGACATGTACATATCCTCCTCCCGCAACTTCTCGCATTGGATACATCTGGTCTGCTTTTCCTGCTTCCTTCATCACATATTCTGATGCTGTTCTACTTGTTCGTGCTTCTTCTTTTTTCTTGGCCCACCTAGATCTCCATTTGTCTAGATCTCCCCATTTTTGTAAAACTAACATTAATTCTCTTATTTGCAGTCTTCTTCCAGATGCATTCATATTTTCTAAATCTTTGTCTGAAAATTCTGCTCTATAGGGTTTCTGTAGTACTTTTGATCTCCCTATTTCTATGCCCATCTGTAGTGCTAGATTGGACAGTTTTTCATGAAATAACCTCAGATTGCTAGTGATATTCCTACACAGGAACAATAATTCTTCTTCATTATAGGAATTTAAGCGTTCTACTCCTATATTTCCTGCTATTATTTCTTCTAATTCAACTTTTAATTTATGGATATCCAATACTTTTGGAGGTGTGCACTGTTTGACTGACTCTTGTACCCATCTTTCTAGATCTTCAGGTGTTACTATGGTGGCACTCTTTGCCCCTGATGAAGTTATTAAACTCACATCTTTTGAACCTTCAGATACCTCTTTCCTAGGAGTGCCCTTTACTGCATCTCTGATAGGCAAGTCCATGAGTGATATTGTGGAATCACAATCACTAAATTGATCTTCAATTATTACTGGAGTTTCATGTTGTGAAGGATTTACAGGAGTATTCATAGGAGTTGGTATAGGTATTAATGGAGGGCAGTTTCCTTGAGTACCATATAATGGAACTACTGGACCAATTGTTACAGGAATAGTCAATGAATCAGAATGTACTTTTAACTGAGTTATTTTCCGTACTAATTCTGCTCTGGTCTTTTCTAAAGCTTCCTTTTCTTTATCATGAAGTATTCTAGTCGGGGTAAATTCATGCATTACCTTTCGTACCATTGCAGTTTGTGGTGGTGCACTAGGAGGGCATCCACTTGTCCCTTCCTGATATGGTGGGGGATTTCTTAACATTTCTTCCATAAATTCGTCTTCAGACTCCTCATTTCTCATTAAATGTTTTGTCTTTTCTGTACATTTGCCTCCTGATTTATCTCCTTCTGTGAATAATGGATACAGTCCCTCTGTAATCATTGCCCTTCTCCATTGTTTCATCTGACCTTCTCTAGACTCACGTAAATATCTGGGGTAAAATCCTGGGTAACTCCTATTACTTCTAGATCTATCCCGCTCAAATGCCTCGGTTTCCCATTCTTCTAGAGCTTCATACTGGGTTAATCTAGGTCTGGGTTCTAAATCATTCATCCTCAATCTCAAGTTTTGAAGAATTCTTCCATTGAAGGTACCATTCTCAGGAAATGCTAATACTCCATCATTTTTGGTGTATTCTATCCAATTCTCCATCCATACACAAGTATGATAACCTCTCTCCATCATCATGTATGATGCTGGCGTTTTAGCTGGTGGAATAATAATTCCTTCCCTAGTTTTTATTGGTTTGTCCTTTTTAAAATAATTCTTAATCTTTTGTAAGAATGACATTTTTCTTCTTTCTCCGTACATTCTATCTAATCTTCGGTGTATGAAATTATATTCTGCAAACCCTAGAAATCTCCTATCTGGACGATTCCCTATTAAAGTCGGATCGCGTTTTAACATGCAATTCTTATCCACTCAAAATTGTGCTTCTAAAATCTCAACCAATCATATGTCTGCTAACTTTTATTTCCAGGCCAATCCTTGCGCGGCCTTTTTGGTGACGTTTCTCTGTCAACCCCTCCTTTACAATCTGCTCTTTTTCTGTTCTCACTGGTTTAACCAATTTCAGCGCGGCACCTGAGACGTCAGCAATACTCCTGACTACTGACCCCTCCTTTACAAGAGTCTCTCCACACCCACTGCTTCAACCTACCACAGCGCGGCGTTTTGTGACGTCAGCTCCCTCTCCGGAAACTGACCCTCCCTTTACAAAAATTTACGCAAACTTATTTTCTCTATAAATCTTAATTAAGTTTCAGTAACAACATAGAACATTTGCTATCGTGCCAGTTTCCACTCATTTCGAAAAAGATAGTTTCTTCCACACTTTAGTAAAACTTTTCCGTTTACTAATACATACACTACAAGTAAAACACTTCCGTCTACTCTTCACACAAGCTCCAGAAGTACCTGTTACTTCTCCAATGTTACCCTTACTAGGTGATATAACATCAAATTTTTATCAGCGTACCCTTTTTGCTATTTACTCACGCATAGAGTCCCTAACAAATACTTGAAGTCCTGCTTAACTTCTCAGTACTATTTCTGCCTGACAGATAACCTCACTGCAGTATGGCTTCCACTTGCCACCCACTATTCTTTTCCCCGGGCATTTCTAGACAACATAAAACAAAACTCAAAATAAGCGTATGTTAGTTCATAAAAATACAAATAAAATTCTCATTACCCAATTAACAAAGAGTAACAACAACCGTCCTCTGCTTACCAGAAAACTGATCCAGCGCGATATTAGCCAACAGCATTCATACACCATATACTCACTTGGGCCCATTCATTCACACTACACTAATACTTACGCTGGGTGTCAGATGTACTCTTTTATCAAAAATCCCTGCTACCAATTACCTTCTGATTGAAGAGTAATAACTTACCAATGGATCCTTTGAAAATTGGGAAATTTAAAATGAGTGACATTCACTATAATACAATAATCCTGAAATAACCACTGAGTCAGGAAGTTTTAAAATGTTTATCTAAAGTTTTAGCAGAGTAAAATACAGAAAATACGGTATTTGATCAGAATACCCAAGAGGAAGCATAGGAACGAATTTTCTAATAAATGACAGTGTTTAAAGAAATATGAGAGGATAGAGACAGCAGCGCAACTAAAGGTTGCATTATAGTTACCTAGATGCGAGAACCAAACCCCTTAGCCAAGGAGTTTGAAAGAATAGGACCCTGGAAGGATGAAAAGCAAGGACCTCCTTCAGGATCAGAACGGGACTGGTGACCTCTCTACAACGACGCCTGCGCCGTTCCCCTCTCTGGCACTCGAATTCTCCTCGTTTCTCCCGTCTAATGGACTCCGCCGCCCCCTCTTCCGGACAGGTATTCAGTCAGCAACTGATCAGCATGGCAGCCTGGAGCACTTCTGTATGTTCTGAGAGTCTGAGCAAGCTAATTACTAATGCTATATTCTATTATACCCTTTCTACGCCCATGTACCTCCCATTAATGTTGCTAAAATATGGGACCACTACCTCTGATTGGACAGGGACAGGAGGTGGATTCTCGCACCATGACAAGTTTGGCCTAAATTGTAAAGCCTATTGTTTCTGGGTTCCCACCCCTTCAAATTAATACATTCACTTTATTTCCCACCCGTCTCACAACAAATTTTATACAAAATCGGCAATAACTGTATTTATTGTAACATTTTAGCACATGTAGAACATCCTCTTCGGCCAATAGGTCATGGCCTTGTGAGACGTCCAAGTTGACTTCATTTTGGCAGTCATTCAGGACACATGCGCAGAATCCTCTGCTTCTCGAGTTTCATGCCACCAACCCAGGCCCAAGTTTACGAATTACTAAAAGTGCAAGAAGAAAATATTAAAATCACAAATAAAACGTTTCACTGTATACCCACTTTCCCTAACTCTATTCCCATTTAGTCATAATACTACCCTGCATTAGTAGCGTTATGAAAACGACAATTTAATAATGACATGAGAGCAAGCTTAGGCATGTGAGAACATTGAGCGGCCATTTTAGTACACACTGCGCAGAAGCAGAAGTTTCCCACCAAGCAAAGAAAGACGTCACACCATGTGATCAGGTTGCGACATGCGCAGAGAAGTTCCCGCGCTTTAGCGGCCATTTTAGGTTAGGAACAAGCGTTATTTGTTAGAAAAACACATAGGCAAGCATCTTTCCCTTTTATATTCGTGAATGCAAGTATTAGTATTTGACAGTACAAGTTTAATAAATTAATACTATGAGGAAGATTGCATCCAAGCAAGTTTTATTTTTGAAACCTTGCTCCATCAGCTTCTCAATTTCTACTCTTGGTCAGGACACTGTCTTCCCATACTTGATACAGTTACCAGACCCTGGCCTGCGTAATGAAATACTAAGGGGTAGAGTGGGATGTAATCCAATCCATTCATCCCGCCCATGCTGGGCCAGGTTCAGGATAACAGTGGTCTATGACCCTGTCCCCTGAATGTAAAATGCTCTCTATTGCATATACTTAGGGATTGTGTTTTTTATCTCTCAAGCCATATTAAGTTCTTAAGACCTTTGTTTTTTAAATATGAAAGGAGGAAAGCTGTGGAACTGTTAACAGAAATGCGCTATTTAGATGTGGCAATAGGAATTGCTCTGTTTTTACTGTCTGTTAAACAGTTTTGATGATGAACTGTAGTAGGAGGGGATGTCTGGCAGCCAAGATGGGGTTAAATCATCAATTCTTTTTTTGTATAACAAATTTTATTGATTTATTTGTGATATTATTTGCCGTCGGGCTACATATGTACAAATATGTTGACATGAATGGAATTGTATCACAGGTTATAACAAACCAACTACAACAATGTAACCCAATGCATTGGTTCCTCCTTGGTTAGTTATGACACCCCCAGGTAATATCCATGTTCCAATAATAAGGTTTCACAAAGTGCATCACACCCCTGGATCAAAAGTCTGAATTTCAGTATCATTAAATCATCAATTTTAACTGTTTTATTTGTTTTTAGAATGTTTTATGGACAACTGTCTAAATAAACTTGTTTTCTACCTACTTTCCTACCAGAAAATGGGTGAAAAAAGACATTACTGGTGACCCATCACTTCTTTCTTTAACCAAAAACACAGAACTGTTTTAAGGATTATGTTTGGAACTTCTGTAAAAGAAAAATATTTAATATGCATATGTATATATACATATATATTCTTATTCATTTTTACATTTCTCTATTTTTTGTGTGGAAGTTGCTGGGAGGGTGGGTGGTTAATGCCGATAGCCAAAGAGGGATGACCAACCCTCTCCACCTACGGTGGCCCCGTGGGCTCAGCTACCATCCTAGCAGGGGAGCAACACTAGGATGCTGTTCCCTCTATGTCGCCCTGTGTGCGACTTGGCCAGCTGGACAGCATTGCTAACTCAAGCCCTTTGAGGATGTGAGGACCCTTGAAATTACAACAGTACAATGCATGCTATGTAGTAAATGACAGTGATTCTCTTTGTGGATAAAATATGTTGCAGGTTTATTGATTACACACATTGGGTTAGCTAACGTACGATACAGGTGTCAACTGTGAATTCCTTGAACAACCGACACCGATCCTGAGAAAGCTAGAGCTGTCCTGTTGGTGTTTTCAGCACCAACGCACTTAGATTCTTTACAGCTTGTTTATTTACAGTGGGTTGCCACCCTACTCTTTGCTTTGCGTCATGCTCCTGACAAGTCAGAGCGAGACCTCGGCCAGTCTCTACAGTTGCTCAGGATTTCAACTGTCCCTTGAGGGATTAAGAAGCGCCATCACGCTATCTCAGGCCCTGCCATAATGACTCTCAGTGACCTGACGGGGGCTCCAAGATCCACTATCTGGAGGCTTTTTAGTTGTTTAAAGCTTTAGGATCACCCTGTAACTCCGCCAAGCCTCTGGGATGGCACTTCATGATAACCGAGGACCCCCACCTGTCACCAAAGAGGCCCGGCCCTGGGAGATGACCGCTTATGAGGCCTCTTGGCCTTACTGCTCACCTCCTGACGCCCAAGGCAATAAAACAGAGGAGTGACCAGCCCTCTCCACCTACGGTGGTCCCGTGGGGTCAGCTACCATCCTAGCAAGGGGGGCAACACTAGGATGCTGTCCTCTCTATGTTGCCCTGTGTGCAACGTGGCCAGCTGCATAAAGTCTGGATGCCAGTGCATTTATTGCCCTCTGCGAGAGCCCCTTCTTCCGGGTCAGGATCTGGGCACAGAGGTGCAGCACCCTGAGTCAAAGAGAATTTAGTGCGTATGATGTGATTAGCTTTTACAAATCAGCAGACTGCTCAAAGCAGCGTGTCGGCCAGACCCTCGCATGATGGTAAGGAAGTAAATCAGTGTTTGGGAGATGGTGTTTAATGCAGCGCCCACTGTAATGCATGTGAATGAACCCAGGGAACTATTAACCTCAGTTACTCGCCTGTCCTTTGTGTGACCTGTATAAATCTGTACGTCAGGGAGCTGCGTGACTGAAGCTGCTGCTGCAGTGGGTTTCTGTCTCCCAGACATGTTGGGAAAACGGGGGCTTCTGTACAGGGTTGGGCGTGCGGAGCACAGGTAGGGGGAAGCGTGGTCTCCAGAGACTGATTTCACCAACAGAGGGCGTGCATCAAATCCTTGAAAGTCACAGTCCCTTGTACCAGTGAAACTGTAGGATACTGGGGGACATGGACACCAATTCACCTGAAGCACAAGTTACTAACTTGTGTAACGATATATCTGTAAGAGACAGTAGTTAGTGACAGATTCCTTACCTTAGAATATCCCCAGGCGTCAGGCTGGATCCGGAAAGTTTTCTGCGTAGCAGTACCCTTGCGCGTCGGTAGGCGGCGTCGTGCGGCTCCGCGTCCGTCGTCGGCGTCGTGATCGCCAGGATGACGTCGCGGGCAGTACTTAGACGCCGCCCCTGCGCGCTGACGTCAGTTCTGTACACGACTTTCCGCACCAGGAACGCAGAGGCATGCAAGAAGCTGACATAGGTGTATGAAAAATACTAGGGCACTGAAAGGGATGTCCTTAACCCTAGAAATCAGTTCGCAGAACGGGGAGGATGGGTGGGGCGGTAAGGAATCTGTCACTAACTACTGTCTCTTACAGATATATCGTTACACAAGTTAGTAACTTGTGCATCTGAAAGAGACACGTTAGTGACAGATTCCTTACCTTAGAATAGATACCCCAGCAATACCAACCCCGGTGGTAGGTCTGCGAACAAAGATCAGACAAGGAAGTCTCGGAGAACAGAACGGCCAAAGAAGCCGTCCCTCCGGACTTGGCTGTCAAGGCAGTAATGCTTTGTAAATGTGTGCAGCGAGGCCCATGTAGCTGCCTGACAGATATCCGGCAGCGGAACTCCACGGCCCAAAGCCGTGGTAGCAGCCGTTGCCCTGGTGGAATGGGCACGCAGCCCAACAGGAGGCTCCTTCTTAGCCAAAGAATAGCAGGCCTTGATGCACAAGGTAACCCAGCGGGAGATGGTTCGTTTGTGCACCGCCCGACCTTTTTGGCGCCCACGTAGCCAACAAAGAGCTGGTCATCCACCCGGAATTGTTTTGTGCGGTCGATATAGAAGGAGAGCGCACGTTTTGGGTCCAGACGGTGGAGCCTCTCTTCCTCTCTGGAAGGATGCGGAGGCGGAAAGAAGGTAGGCAAAGTGATGGTCTGCCCAATGTGGAAGGCAGTAACCACCTTTGGCAAGAAGGACGGACGTGTCCTAAGAACAACCTTGTCTGGATGGACAGACAGAAAAGGAGGTTTGCATGATAGAGCCTGGAGCTCACTCACCCGCCGAGCGGAGGTGATGGCCACCAGAAAGGCTGTCTTCAGAGTCAGAAGACGAAGAGGACAGTTATGTAGAGGCTCAAAGGGAGCGCACATTAGAAAGGTAAGAACCAAGTTCAAGTCCCACTGAGGCATCACAAACGGAACAGGAGGGAAGAGGTGTGTAATGCCTTTTAAGAACCTGTTAACAACAGGGGACTTGAAAAGGGAGGGCTGATCAGGGAGCCTGAGGAAGGCCGAGATAGCACAGAGATAACCCTTGATGGTACCCAGGGCAGAACCCTGTTGGGCCAGAGAAAGAAGGAACAGAAGGACCTCAGAAAGAGGGGCAGAAAGGGGGTTCACAGCCTTTTCTGTGCACCATGCCACAAATTTGTTCCACCTGCAGGCGTATACCACCTTAGTGGAGGGATGCCTGGCTGCCAGAATCACATCACAAACTTCGGGAGGCAAGTCGAAAGGAATCAACTGCCGCCGCTCAATCTCCACGCAAGCAGGTGGAGGCTGGACAGGTTCGGGTGGAGGACCGTCCCCTGCTGCTGCGACAGAAGATCCTCCCGAAGAGGCAGACGGATCGGGGGATCTATGCTCATACTGAGTAGCTCGGGATACCAAACTCTTCGAGCCCAGTCCGGAGCCACAAGAATGACTTGGGCCCGGTCGTGCCGAATCTTCTTCAACACTCTGGGTAGAAGTGGTATAGGCGGAAAGGCGTACAACAGACCGCAACTCCACCCGCGACGAAAGCGTCGCCGAGCGAGTGCCGCCTTGGAAATTCCAACGCGCAGAACTGATGACATTGCGCGTTCTCTTCGGTGGCGAATAGATCTAACCAAGGCTCTCCCCACTGTAGAAAGAGTCCTTGCGCCACTTCCGAGTGAAGACGCCATTCGTGATCCATCATGCACCTGCGGCTGAGTTCGTCCGCCCTGGCGTTCAGGGAACCTGCCAGGTGTTGAACCATCAGGAACATGCCCTGATGTTCCAGCCATGTCCAGAGGCGCAGAACCTCCTGACAAAGGGTCCACGACCCCACCCCGCCTTGTTTGTTGCAGTACCACATGGCGGTGGTGTTGTCTGTGAACACCTGCACTACCTTCCCTTTGACAGAGGGAAGGAATGCCTTGAGTGCAAGTCGGATCGCCCGGAGCTCCAGAAGGTTGATATGGAGCCGGGACTCCGCCGGAGACCAGAGGCCTCTGATCTCCGCCTCTCCCATGTGACCGCCCCATCCCAGAAGGGACGCGTCCGTCACAACTGTGTGCTCTGGCTGGGGAAGGGAGAGGGATCTGCCCATGACCCATTGCCGGTCCGTGAGCCACCACTGCAACTGTTTTGCAGTCCCCTCCGAGATCTGGACGTGATCGGACAGGTTGCCCTGGTGCTGCGCCCACTGGAACTTCAGGTCCCACTGCAGAGCCCGCATATGCCACCTGGCATGATTGACCAGCAGGATGCAGGAGGCCATGAGGCCCAGCAGCCTCAGGGTCATCCGTACCGAAACCCAGGATAAAGGCCGAAAGATCGGAATCATAGCCTGAATATCCCGGACTCGCAGTTCGGGAGGATAGGCCCGAAACTGCGTCGTGTCCAGAACTGCTGCGATGAAAAGGAGCTGTGGAGAAGGAATCAGATGCGACTTCGGCACATTGATGGAGAACCCCAGCGAGTGCAGGAGTTCGGCCGTAGTCTGGAGGTGGGAGACGACTGCCTGGGACGAGCCCGCCTTCAGCAGCCAGTCGTCGAGGTAGGGGAAGACTGAAACCCCAGCTCGGCGCAGATGAGCTGCGACCACCGCCATCACTTTCGTGAACACCCGAGGGGCACTGGTAAGGCCAAAGGGGAGCACGGTGAACTGAAAATGCTCGAGGCCTACCGTGAACCGTAGGTAACGCCGGTGGGCCGGCAGGACGGGGATGTGAAAATAAGCGTCCTGCAAGTCCAACGCTACCAACCAGTCTCCAGGGTCGAGGGCAGTCAAGACCTGAGCTAGGGTGAGCATCTTGAACTTCTCCTTCCGGAGGAAGCGATTGACGTTCTGGAGGTCCAAGATAGGACGCATGTCCTCCTTGTCCTTTTTGGGCACCAGAAAGTAGTGGGAGTAGCAACCACGTCCTACTTCTGAGGTCGGAACATGTTCGACGGCCCTCTTGGCCAATAGGGCCGTGACTTCCTTCTGTAGAAGCACCAAGTGATCCCCTGACATGCGGTGGAATTGAGGTGGCATGGCTGGGGGGGTGGTCTCGAAGGGGAGGGAGTAGCCCCTTCGGACAATGTCCAAGACCCACCTGTCCGAGGTGATGGGACGCCAGTGGTGAAGGTGATGGCGAACCCTGCCCCCTACTGGCGTGCCGTGCACCTGAAAGGAGGGACTAGGAGGGCTTGGAGGCCGCGGACGGGTTGGAGGTGGTGGCCTGACCCGCACGCTGGTTGCCCGAACCGCCACGGCGGTATCCACGTCCTCGGCCACGCGAAGGCGCTTGCTGCGCGGGCCGTTGGCCGGGCTGCTGACGTGACTGGGCGCCCCTCCCGTGGCCACGAAAGGGGCGAAAAGCAGATGTGAGCGGAGGGCGCACAACAGCAAGGCCCAGGGACTTTGCAGTAGCCCGCGAGTCCTTGAAACGCTCCAGCGCATGGTCTGCTTTTGATCCAAAAAGACCGACTCCATCAAAGGGCATGTCCATGAGTGTATTCTGGACATCACCCGAAAAACCAGTGGTCCTCAGCCAGGTGTGGCGACGCAGCGCCACCGTCGTTGCAAGTGATCTGACCAGCGAGTCGGCGGTATCAATGCCACAACGTATAGTGTATTTAGCCGCATCTCGCCCTTCCGCAATGGCGCGGGTAAGCAGTGTCTGGACCTCCTCAGAACACTGCGGCAAAACAGTCGCCACCGAATCCCACAGGGAGTGGGTATATCGGCCCAAGAGGCAAGCGGTGTTAACGGACCGCAAGCCAGCACTGGAGGAAGAGAAAGCCTTCTTCCCAAAGTGATCCAGGCGCTTGGATTCCCTATCCGGAGGGGCGGTAGGGAATGCGGTTTGGGAGGCAGAGGCTTGGACAACCAAGCTCTCTGGGGTGGGGTGTTGGGAGAGAAACAGGGGGTCGCCCGGAGCAGGGCGATGGCGTCGGGCCACGTTCCTATCCACAGGAGCCCCTGTGGTGGGCTTGGACCAGGCACCCAAAAGAACGTCAGTGAGTGCATCATTGAATGGCAGCAAAGCCTCCGAAGAGGAGGCCGCCGGCTGAAGCACTTCAGTCAGGAGGTTAGTCCTGACGGCCACCGTAGGCAACTGGAGATTCAAGGCTCCAGCAGCTCTACGCAACACCGTTGCAAAATTAGCCCCCTCCTCCGTAGCCACGGGAGGAGACAGCATGCCAGAGTCAGGGGAGGTGTCCAGACCACTGGCATCCCCAAGTTCCTCAACCCAGTCCGGGTCAAACTCGCACTGTTGTGTGAGAGGGTCCTCAGACCCCTCCCAGCTCTCCTGGTCCTCCTCAGGTTCATAATATGGAGGAGGAGGGACATTAGGGACCCAAGGTCTCATCGGCGCCGGAACCGGCGTCGGGCGACGTCGGTCCGGCTCCATGTCCGGAGCCGGAGAGAGCCGGGGAACGACGCCGTCCGGAGCCCCGGACGGCGTCAGGAACGGCACCGGGGACATCGGCGTCGGCGGAGGCGTGGTTAGGTCAACCGGCGTCGATGGGGGTCGCGGCACCACCGGAGCCGGGATCGAGGCCGGGGCCGGAGCCGAGGCCGGGGTGAAGGCTGGTGGGACAGGCGACGCCGGGACCGGAGTCGACGGCGACGCCGGAGCAACCCCATCAGGGCCCGCGGGGCCCGAAGGCGCACCGGAGGGACCATGAAGCCCGAATAGGCGGGCCATGGCCGACAGGAGCTCCTGTATTTGGGCCGGAGTCGCCCCCGAACCCGGGAAGGACGGGTAATGCGGGGGTAACTCGACAGGCACGTCCGGGGCCGCGGGGGCGGGGACGGTGCCGACAGGGACCTCAGCCGAGTCGCGAGACCGGCGAGGCGAAGTCTTAGAGCGATGATGCCGCTTAGACTTCTTGTGCTTCGACTTACCGGAGGAGCGCGAAGACTTGGATTCCGACGAACGGTGGGGACTCCGCGTCCGGCCCCTCGACCTCTCCCGGGACCGGGGCTTGGTGCGGCGCGGAGCCGACTGCCGGACCTCGAGGAGCTTTCGAGACCGCTCTCGCAAAGCCTTCGGATTAAGTTTCCGGCAGTCAGGGCACGACTTCGTGTCGTGGTCTCGGCCGAGACAGAAGAGACACTCGAGATGCGGGTCCGTGATCGACATCATGCGACCACATTCCTCGCAGGGCTTAAAGCCGGGCATCCCTACGACACCTTAGGAGTTGTGAAGACTCGTTGAAGAAACAGTGAAAAAATTCACAAAAAAGGATAGTCAAAAAGTGACTAGGGCACTGCTCTTCCCGGATCTGCGCTTACTGGCGCGGAAAAAGAAGAACCGACGTCAGCGCGCAGGGGCGGCGTCTAAGTACTGCCCGCGACGTCATCCCGGCGATCACGCCGACGACGGACGCGGAGCCGCACGACGCCGCCTACCGACGCGCAAGGGTACTGCTACGCAGAAAACTTTCCGGATCCAGCCTGACGCCTGGGGATATTCTAAGGTAAGGAATCTGTCACTAACGTGTCTCTTTCAGATGGCTGTGGTAGCCCAAACTACATCATGCACCCTTTGATTCCCTCCCCTCCACCCCTGTCAAGGTGGATTCCTTAGCCCAACTTTAGCATCTCAGCAGCTCCTCCTATTTGCTGCGGGTGGAGGGGGCTAAAAGAAGGGCAGGAGGTAAACCATTTTTTGTTGCCCACCTCTCGACTTCAGAGAACAGGGTTGGCAAGGACCGTTCCAGGGTTAGCAGCTGGTGCTCTTCTCTGACGGCTACGATAAGGGTTGAAGAGGCTTCCAGCCGATCCGAAGTAAGGCCGCTCAGGCGGTTCAAGCAGCAGTAATAGGACTTGGCAAAGAGGTTTCATTCCACCAACAAAGTACTGGTGGTGGTGGTATGGTGAGTCCGGGTGATTAAATGTCCACCATCCATCAAATAACACAGGCAGTAGATTGGAGGGAGGATGTGGGCAGGAAGGTGCTCGCTGCAGAATCGGACAACACATGTTCACTAACAAATATATAATCTGTTAAAACAAGTCAAGAAAGACCTTAAAACTTCATATTATTTTACCAACTGCTCCTAAGTTCTTGACCCAAAAAGGAAAAGCTAAATTAATCTGGATTTTGTACGCCATACTTTCTGCACTTCCACAATTAGCCAAATGCCCATCCCTTCAAGGAACACCTCACTGAAGGATAACCATCCCATGACTGACAGTCCCTGTCCCATCCTCTCTGCTACCCACAGCTCTGCTAATTTCTCGCTTGTAAAACCCTCCCTGTAGGTCTCACCCCAGCACCATTCCCCTCCACTATAATCCCCACCCATGATGCTGTATCCTCATGTCCTCCCCTACCCCATCATCTTCTTTTAACTTAGGACCATCATTCCCTAAAGAGAAGTAATAAGTAACACCTACAGCTGGTGCCTAATTGCAAAACAGGGCCTGGTAATTACCTGTTTTTAGCCTTTGGGAGCACACCAGCTGGCAAAATGCTATTTTGTCTACAGCAAATTCTTCTACCTCACCTGGTCGTAACTATTGTAACATCACTACTGTGTTACTTTGTAGCCTGGTTCGCATTATATGTCACATGCATAAATGCTGTTATATATAACTTGACAGATTCTCTTTTGACTGCATCCTTGAATCTAATTATGGCTTGTGTATTTCGTTCTCTACACCCTCATACACAATTGCTGCATCTTCACAGGCCCCAATGTCATTCGTCATATAATGTGTTCAAATACTAATCAGCAAGCATCGTGTCGATTTTGAACAAAGATGTAGGTAGGGTGTAATTCATAGGCTGCTGGGGCAACTTATAAATTGACACACCCTGTTTCTCCCTAGTGTTTATAAAGAGACATCCATAAAATGAGCCTTTTGTCATAATCAAGAGGGGTATTACCAGAGGCAGTGTAAGAATAGAGCTAAGCAGTCGCCCTTTGCCAGTAGTGTGCAGGCAGCAAAGTAATGAAAAGTGGTGACGCCCCCCTGCTACCAGGGGGTGGAGCTATCAGCGTAGGAAGTGCCATGGCACTGGGGTCCAAAGGTTGGAGGGGGGTCACCAATACCCTAATTATGGCTGTTTTTTCATTATCCTGCTTGGGGTGTGATGGGGGTATTTGCCTTGCTTGTGTTACGGCCCTTGGAACCCCTGCTAAGTCACTGATGCTACCAGACACATTCAGTGGGAAGGAGAGCCTGTAAGCTTCGTGGGGCCAGATAAGCTAGAGGAAAATATTTAGATTCCCAATAGAAAGCAGTGAACAGTGGAGTGGGGCATGTGAAAAGAAGGTTTAGCATCCCCTGCATACATTAGTACGCAAGAGATGCAAATGTCCCTGTCTGTTGTGTTCTTTTCCTTTCTGTCTCCTCTTTGCTGTAAGCTTTCTATAAGTGGGCACCAGTTAGTAAGGCACCTTTACATCCTGGAACGGTGGTGGATAATGACCAGATGAGGTAAGACCATAGCATGCTCAAGGGCACATAAAGTGCCCATAACTACCCGAGTTTCCATCGGAAGGCCATATAGTACGCACCACGTCCTTTCACAAAAATGCCTGATATCAAGGCTGAATGTGTATGGTGTTGCCTAGCTAGGGTCATGAAAGATTGGGTCATGGGAGTGGGCTTGAAGGGAAACCCTTGTATATGTTAAACCACTATTCATGCTCATGCTTGTTTCTAAGCATTTATGGTGGCTTGGGTTAAAAACTTCCTGTACAGTCCCTAATCACAATCCTGCAATGACCTGGCTTAGGACCGGTACAATACATGTTTAAAAAAACACTTTTCCCATTGAAGAAAGGATGGACATGACAGACGCACTCCATAAATAATGGGAACTGTAAATGCTTCTGGACGTTACTACATGGTTAGGCCTTAAGCACATGAAACTGCAATGTCCTGATTTGATTAAAGCATTGCCAAGTCACAGGTATTTATTTTTTATTTATTTATAGAGTTTTATATATCGCGAACTAGACCCGTTGAGGGTATCAGAGCGCTTTACAAAAGTTACATCAAAAGAAAAGATGAGAGCTAGTCACATAGATATGAGTAGCTAACAGGAGATCATATAAGTTGTAGGTTCTCGTTGAAGGTCCGGAGTGTGTTAGTCATTCTCGCTTAGAGTTCATCTCGAATCCTGGTAGGTGAGCAGCGTCTGGTTGGTATCCAACTCTCATCAAAGCTGGGATCAGGAGAGAGTTTTATTCATTAGAAGTAGTTTGACTTCTTTTTTGAAGGAGGTGGTGGAGGGGTTCATTCTGATTGCCGGGGGCAGGGCGTTCCAGGTCCTAGGTGCTAGGCCAGAGAAGGTGCTTGTGTAGGTTTTCTTTTACCTACATTGTTGCGGTTTCAATAGCAGGGTGTTGGTGCTTCTCATAGTTCTGCTACTGCCTGATAATTCCAGTTTATTGGCTAGATACTTTGGTGTGTTGAAGTGTAGGGCTTTGTGTGTCATGTAGGCAATTTTTAGCTTAGATCTTGCCTCATAAGGGAGCCAATTCAGTGCATTTAGATCAGGCGTGATGTGGTTATTTTTGGAGCCAGTGACGAGTCTTGCAGCTGCGTTAAGTGAGGCTCTTAGAGGAGCCATACTGGATCTCGGCAAGCCACATAGGGTTGTATTCCCATAGTCTATTCTGGGTATAACTAGAGCTTGAATGGCTGTTTTTAGGTCGTCGTCGTTGAGGAAGGGTTTTAGTTTTCTGAGAATGCTCATATGAAAGTTAGCTCCTCTGGTGGCTATGCTGATGTGTTCCCTCATGTTGAGATTCTTGTCAAGTATTGTTCCCAGTGATCTTGTGGAATCGATAATGTGAAGTTTGCAGTTAAAGGCTGTTAAGTGTTTCATCCAGTTTTCTATGTCGCCTTGTCCTTGTGGTGGGGAGATTAGGAGACAGTCTGTTTTGAGCGCATTGAGTTTGAGGTGTTCTTTTGTCAGCCAGATGTGGGTTTTTTGCAAAGTTGTGTTGAGTAGGCGGATGTCATCCGGAGATGATATTTTTAGGTATAGTTGGGTATCATCTGCATACATGTGGTAAGGAATACTGAAGAGTTTCAGAATTTCGGTGAAGGGTTCCATGAATAGATTGAAGAGGGTAGGAGATAAGGCGGGAACCTTGAGGGACTCCCAGGGTGACCGGCGTGGTCGTGGACAGCGATTGGTTAATCTTGATTCTTTGAGTTCGGTTGTCTAAGAAGGAGGCTAGTGTGAATTGACATTTAGAACAATGCAGAGAATTTTAGTAGTAAATGGGCAGTGCATCAATAGTTTCCAGTATGGTGCATCCAAGCCCATAAATGGTTTTTGGGCTTAAAACTCATGGTACTCCTCTCACATCACTTCTAATACTGCCAACAGTGCAAGCTTGCATGTCAAGAACCATACAAGATAGGCGTCAGTAGGACAAAGGTGAAATACTGCACAGAGAAAACAGGTGTGGCACGAGTCAGAAAGACAAGCTTCCCTAACAATCAAGGAACAGGGACAGCGTGGGCAGCAGTCATACAAGCATCAGATAAGCTGTCGAACATGCAGACCGACATTCATTGTTTCACCTACTCAACCTTACATTTTTCCCCTGTCTCTCCACTCCTTTCTCACCCCCACCACTATCCCCTCTCCCACGTATACTCACCTATTGTGCTTCAGAAGTACAGCTAGGCCTGTCTCTTGACTGCTGCTACACAGAGCAGGAAAACAAGGGAACCGGGCTGGCTTTACTTCCTCTTCTTGTGTTTGTCCTTCCCCAGGAGCATGGAGGAATTACTTGTGTCCTTCCACTGATCACTTATGAAGCACTACTTTTTGTTTAATCACTCCACAAGAGTGCATGTGTTTCCCAACTGTCTCCCTCGGGTACTGCTCTTCTCCCCGCCGCTCCTTGCTGTTCTCTCTCGCCATTGTGTTTCTCCTTGCCTCCCTCTGTGTTGTGTTGCCCTCATGTGCTTCTCTCCCTGCCCTACTTTGTCCCACATTCTTCTCTCGCCACATTCCTCTCTCTAGCCCATGTGCTTCTCTCCCTGCACCTTCTTCTCTCCCACCTGTGTTGCTTTCTACACCCTTCGTGTTGCTTCTGCTCCCACCCTCCATGTTACTTCACTCACTCATATTGCTTCCTTACCCACCCACACCCTCTGCATTGCTTCCCCACACCCACACTTCAAAAAAAGAAAAAACACTTGTGTGCTACTTTTTTGGGTATTTTCTATTTACTGATCCAACTCTGATCGGTAAGTAAAGATTTTTTTTTTTAAAAAGCACCCGTATTATTTTGTAGGCTTGCGCTTGTGTGCTGCACACACCTACAAAACGAGGTGGGTGGATACAGAATAGTAATTAGCTATTCTGCACAGTATTGAGGATGCTGCACAGAATCGCTAAAAACCACTGGCAAAAACAGTGGTTTCCCAAAGGTGAGCTTTGGCAATGCTTGTTTCCTACTGTGGGTCAGCTCTGGGCATACAGGGCGGCAGCACCCACAGTGGGAATCATAGACGCATACTGCATATATGGCACTATCCTTAAACTGAATCTTGTCTCAAATGAATTGTTTCCTCAGAACCGAGGTACTGTAAGCTCGATCCCAGCAAGCCAGCCAAGATATGGCAGACCATTCGATTTCTTCAGTCACGCAGAGCACTGGCTGTGTGTTTTTATCACTTTTAAAAGTGGTCTTTTCTTTGTAGTCGTAAGGAAAGAGAAAGAAAAATTATTGCCCCCAGATGGAAAACAAGTTCTCTTCCAGGGGATACTCATCAATAGTCATAAGCACTGAATAGTCCTGCCCACGTGCGGGGACCCCGGAGCAATAGCCAATAATATGCATATATCTACATATATATATACATAAATACCCATATATATAGATAATATGCATATTTATATACATATGCAGCCTGAAAACATGTTACTAGGCTCAAAAAACTGCCGCCATTGCATTGTAAATCTTTTACATTTGAAAAAATAAAGACATATAAGTCATAATATACTTATGATACATATAAAGAAAACTGCTTTGAGTTTGCTTTGAAACACACAACCTTTATTTTCAAAGGTAAAAAGGTAAGATCATAGAGGCAGATTAGCCTAGAAAGGCTGCATAGAAAACAATTGGAAAATTGGCGCCGTGCCTTTAAGACCCCCAGGAACCCCCAGGCTCCCATCATGCACCTCCGACCCTCGGTCTAGGTCCACTCTCTCCCCACTGCTCCGCTGTGCCGTCTCTTGCCTCCAGACCCCGACCTCCTCCTTGGGAGGTTCGAGGCTGCTGCCCGCTCCTGCGCCTGCTGCCCGCTCCAACTGGGACCAGACTGCCTCCAACCACCGTAACCTTTCTCAGACGCTTTTTTTCTTAATTTTTTCCCTGTTGTGCCACTGTTATTGTGCCCATCTGTGTCTTGCTCTAATTCCACCACTGTTTTTATTTTCTCGTGCCTGCCTGTTCCTTTTGCCTTTTGCCGCTGCTGCCCCTGCGGCCCCTCCCCCCCAGAATTCCCCCCCGGAATTCCCCTGCTCCCGCCTCCCAGCCTCTCCTCCCTCACACCTCCCCTACTTAATGGCGGCCGCGCGCAGCTGGCGCGCCGCCGGCGCGCCAAAGGCAAGCCCGTCTGCGCCCGTCCGAGACCCGACTGCGGCCAGCGCCAGGAACCCTGGCCCTCCCACTACCCATCGCTACGACACCACCACCCTCCTCGCACTCAACCCTGGAAGACTTAGAGAATGCCAACAGGCCTCGCCGAACACGGCCCACGGCCAGTTCTCTTGCCTCCACTGCCGCCAGACCCTCACCGCCACCCCGGCCTCCAACACCGCCGACGCCAGCACCGGCGACACCCTAGAAATGCATCCTCCTCAACGTACGCTCCGTACACAAACACGCCATGGAAATCTGGAACCTACTCGACTCTCTTTCGCCCGACATCGCCTTCTTCACAGAGACCTGGACCAACGCATCCTCCGCCCCCGACATCAGCACCGCCATCCCAGACGGATACAAGATCCAGAGGAAAGACCGCCCCAACCACCCAGGAGGGGGCCTCGCCATCGCCCACAAGAGCACCCTCCACCTCACCACCTCCAGCGAAACCTTCCCTCCGCCGAACACCTGCACTTCAAGATCCAGACCAACCCCAAAGCCACACTCCGAGGAACGCTCGTCTACAGACCCCCCGGCCCCCGAACACCCTTCGCCTCCACCATCACCAACTTCATCGCACCCCACGCGATCACCTCGACAAACTACATACTCATTGGAGACCTGAACTTCCACCTCGACAACCCCAGCGACCCCAACTCCACTATCCTTCGTGACAACCTCGCCAGCATCGGACTTAAACAACTCGTCAACACACCGACCCACAGAGCAGAACACACCCTCGACCCCATCTTCGCGGCAGGAAACAGCGTCCATTTCAGCCACACAACGCAGCCTCCATGGACCGACCACCACTGCGTACACTTCGCCATCAACAAACCCAAGGCACCCAAACCAGCCCCACGCCCACCACGAAGGAACTGGAGCAAGGTTACCGACGAGCAACTTAACTCCACCCTCAACCGAGACAACCACACCTGGGCACCCGACGCAAACAGCGCAAACGATGCAGCCAGAGAACTCCACACCTGGATCTCCAACTGCGCAGATGAGCTCGCCCCGCTACGCAACCCCGACAGACAACGCCCCAGGAAAGCCGCCTGGTTCACAACCGCTCTCCAAGAAGCCAGACGCACCTGCAGACGCCTGGAGAAGAACTGGAGAAACACCAAGACAACCGAAAACCACACCACCTACAAGGACGCCATGACGGACTACCACAACCAGATCAGAGCCACCAAAAGGAACTTCATCCACAACAAAATCCTGGCCAACTCCACCAACTCCAAGGAACTTTTCAGTGTCATTCAAGAATTCACCAACCCACGCAGCGAAGCCACAGACATCACCCCATCCCAAGACCTCTGCGACAAGCTTGGAACCTATTTCCACCTCAAGATCAAAAACCTCTACGACAACTTCATCGACCATCCACCAGGCGCCACAGACGCCCCCCCAGAAACACCAGCCAGCCCACCATCTCCAACTGGTCACCGATCACAGCCGAAGACACCGCCTCGACCATGAAAAGCATCCACTCGGGGGGCCCCCACCGACCCCTGCCCCCCTCACATCTACCACAGAGCTGTGGCCGCCATCGCACCCGAACTACAACGCACCATCAACACCACCTTCAAAACAGGCACCTTCCCAGACGACTGGAAGCACGCTGAAGTCAGACCCCTGCTCAAGAAGCCCACAGCTGACCCCACCAACCTCAAGAACTATCGGCCCATCTCGCTCCTCCCCTTCGCAGCCAAAGTTGCAGAGAAAACAGTCAACAGGAAACTGACACGATTCATTGAAGAAAACGCCGTCCTCGACCCGTCCCAATCCGGATTTCGAAGCAACCACAGCACAGAGACCGCCCTACTCGCCGCCACAGACGACATCCGCACCCTCCTGGACCAAGGCCACTCCGCAGCCCTCATCCTACTCGACCTATCAGCGGCCTTCGACACCGTCTCCCATCGCACACTAGTCGTCAGACTACACGACGCAGGCATACAAGGAACAACCCTGGACTGGATCCGATCATTCCTCACCGGAAGAAGACAAAGGATCAGACTCCCACCCTTCCTCTCCGACCCCACGAAAATCACCTGCGGAGTCCCACAGGGTTCATCACTGAGCCCCACCCTCTTCAACATTTACATGGCCCCCCTCGCAGCCATTGTCCGACAACACGGCCTCAACATCGTATCCTACGCCGACGACACCCAGCTCATCCTCTCCCTCACCAAAGACCCCACCACTGCCAAACTCAACTTCCAGAAAGGAATGCAAGACGTCGCAGTCTGGATGACCAACAGCTTCCTGAAGCTCAACGCCGAGAAGACAGAAGTCCTCGTCCTCGGTACCACCCCTTCTGCATGGGACAGCACCTGGTGGCCGACCGCCCTCGGAAGCCCACCTACCCCCTCAGACCACGCCAAGAACCTCGGCATCGTACTCGACTCATCACTCTCCATGAACCGACAGGTCAACGCCATCACCTCCAGCTGCTTCAACACCCTCCACATCCTCCGCAAGACCTTCAAGTGGATCCCCCCTGAGTCAAGGAAGACAGTCACCCACGCACTCATCAGCAGCAGACTGGACTATGGAAACGCACTCTACGCCGGCATCAACAAGTCCCTACTCCGCAAACTCCAGACAGTACAGAACACCGCCGCCAGACTCGTCCTCAGCATCCCCCGACACGAGCACATCAGCCAACACCTACGAAGTCTCCACTGGCTCCCCATGGAGAAAAGAGTCACTTTACAAAATCCTCACTCACGCCTACAAATGCCTACACAACAACGGACCCAAATACCTCAACGACAGAATCAACTTCCACGTACCCAAAAGAAACCTCCGATCTTCCAACCTTGCACTGGCCGAAACCCCGCGCATCCACAAAGCCAGAGCAGGCGGAAGATCCTTCTCTCACATTGCAGCCAAGACCTGGAACGAGCTACCGGCAGACATCAGACACGCCCCCTCCCTGAACACCTTCAGGAAGACCCTCAAGACCTGGCTCTTCGGCTAAACAGATCTGCGGACCCCCCCCCCCTCCCTCAGCGCCTTGAGACCCTCACGGGTGAGTAGCGCGCTTACAATTCCCTGATTGATTGATGCACCACAGGTGACTGTTAAGTCAGTTCTTTTTTCTGGCTCCTTCTGTGAGGATCCTGGAGCATTGAGCTCGCCAGTTAGTGATTTTTTATCACTTTTTTCTGGTTTCAAGTGAACTTTTTTAGTTTCACTCGACGTCTCTAGTACTTAACTTACTAATACTACTATTTTTTTCTGACTTTTGACTATTTTTTCCTGTCATAATGCCGGCCTTATTTAATAAGTGCCCGGCCTGTGGGAAAAAGATGGCTAAGTCAGACCCTCACTCGGTCTGTATTGCTTGTCTACCTTCAACTCACAAGCCAGACCAGTGTTACCACTGCAGAAAGTTTTCAAAAAGAACCCTTAGGGAAAGGGAGAAGATTAAGCTGCACTCCATGCAGGAGAGAAGAAAAGAAGCAAGTGGGCGAGAAGAACATCCCTCAAGGAAGCCCTCCTCTCAACCAAGGTTGGAGCGCAAAGAGAAAGGTGAGAAAAGGAGACATCAGTCTCATATGCCGTCGAGGGACAGATCGACATCCAAAATACCTTTGTGCTCCGAGTCGGCGTCGAAATCGACGTCGAGACCTCCTTCACCGTCGAAACATCTGACTTCAGGTGAGAAGACCCATAAGACGAAGTCGACACCAACGCGTAGGCGGTCCAAGTCTGGCTCGCCTACGACGTCAAGAGGCCGGGGCTCGACGTCGACACATGAACGTCGAAGCCCGCCGCCAAGAGGGACAGTGGCGACGTCGAGATCACCACCGACGTCGAGCCGAACACCGAGGGCTTCGACGCCGGTGAGACACATGCAGTCGCCATCGAGACGCATGACGTCGACGCATCCGTTGCCAAGGAGGTCGACGTCGAGGAGATCGCCGTTGAGGAGATCGACGTCGAGATCTCGAAAAACACCCTCTGGATCTAGGTCAAGAAGATCGCGATCTAGGTCGACGTCGAGGAGGTCGACGTCGAGGAGGTCGACGTCGAGGAGATCACATTCCAATCACGGATCTCCTCCTCCTGCAAAGAGACCTAAGGCGCCGTCGGGAGACCGCTCGACGCGGGACGCCCAGGTGGTGACGTCAAGGAGTGCCTTCCTCCCCAGGACTTCAGATAGTGCAAGTCACTCCTGAACACTCCCCAGTACCGTCTCCAATCCCTCCAACTAATATCTCCCCGAGATGGCTAGGGGAATAAGGGAGTGGAAGATCCGCAGGGTTACAGGATTGCCACGTTCCTCTACAAGATCCAGATCGCCTATAATTCAGTCAGTACACTCATCTGAAAGACATGAGCGACATGCCACTCCACAAAGGTCCCCATCTTTCAGAAGGCGCTCATCACGTTCTCCTAGGAGTCGGGCATCCAGATCTCGACACCGTTCTCCTAGAAGACGAAGCCATAGATCTTCTTCGTGGTCTTCAGACTCCAATGCTGATTACTCTCCTACTCTTTCTTCCTCTCCTCCGAGTAGAATATCCCCCATTGATGATATCCTGACCTTCAATGAGGTTCTCTGTCGAGGGGCTGTGAAGCTTCAGATTGAAATGCCTGTTTCCACCACCAAGACATCAGTCATCTTTGAAACACTACACCAAAGGTCTTCCTCTAGACCATTGCTTCCCCTAGTGCCTGGCCTGCTAGAGCCTGCTCTGCAAAAATTCCTTACTCTAGCATCGGTGGGGCGGCCCCATCTCGGATCACTAAAAGTATAAGGCTCCTGAGAAGGACCCCTTCTTTCTGAGGGCTGACCCTCCACCGGACTCAGTTATTGTTTCAGCGGCACGGAAGAATCAGACGGGGGCAGCATTGTCTGCGGTACCCCCAGATAGAGACAGTAAGGCCATGGATTCTGTCGGCAAGAGAATGTGCACTACCTCAGCCTCTTACATGAAGGTAGCCAGCGCCTCGGCCTTACTGGGTCGGTATGACCGTTCTTTGTGGGATTCTCTTCCACGCTTCACTGAGAAGCTCCCAAAAGAAGACAAGCAAGATTTCCTGGAAATCCTGCATGAAGGTGGTTTGGTGGCCAATCAAGTCATCAGTGCAGCGGCTGATGCCTCTGATCTCGCTGCCCATGGTTATGCACATGGGATTTGTGCCCGTCGCTCTGCCTGGCTTAGATTGACGAGTTTGAAGCCAGAGGCGCAACATCGTATTCTCAATCTCCCCTTCAATGGCACATCGCTCTTCGGCTCTCATGCTGATGACGAAATGTCCAGGATGAAGACCGAACTGGATACGGTGAAGGCGGTTGGGCTCGAGAAGAAGAAGGACTTCAGGCGACGCTACCGCCCTTACGATCGGTGCCAATACCAGCAGAGGGTTCAAACCCCTCAGTGGTCCTCCCAGCAAAATCAAGGAAGATCACAATCCTACCAGCGTCGTCCTGGTAGAGGACGAGGAGGGAACTCCAGACAGTCCACACCTGCTGCCAAGCAACAACAGAAGCAGTGAGTGCTTGCTTCCCTAACTCCGTTACCCACTCCGGTGGGGGAAGTGTCCGTTTCTACCTGGAAGAGTGGACCAAAATCACACTAGACAAGTGGGTTCTAAATATTGTAAGGAATGGGTATTCCATCAGGTTCAAGTCCCCTCCACCTTCTATTCCTCCTCAAAAGACTGTCATCCATCGCATAAATCTTCTGAGAGACGAGGTGTCCGCTCTACTCCTAAAGGAGGCCATCGAGGAGGTCCCATGGCATCAACGTCGACAGGGAATCTACTCCCGATATTTTTGGTCCCAAAGAAAGGTCCAAACAAGGAGTTCAGGCCTATACTAGATCTCAGGCTTCTCAACAAGTTCATTCTGAGAGAGAGGTTCAGAATGCTGGCATTACATCAAATAATCCCGCATCTACATCAAGGGGACTGGATGTGTTCCATAGATCTTCAAGATGCCTATTTCCACATCCCAATCTCTCCAAAGCATCGAAAGTTTCTAAGGTTTCGCATCCAGTCAGACCACTTCCAGTTCACTGTCCTGCCCTTCGGTCTGAAGTCAGCTCCTCGCACATTCTCAAAGTGCATAGCAGTAGTAGCTGCTTTCTTGAGGAAGAAGCAGATTTTCGTCTACCCTTACCTAGACGACTGGCTTCTCAAGAGTGCGTCTCCAATCCTTCTACAGCAGCACCTCGCGTACTGCATTCAACAACTACATCAGCTCGGTCTACACGTAAATTTCAAAAAATCCATCCTCAATCCAACACAGAGGATACATTACCTGGGCGCAACTTTGGACACAGTAAACGCAAGAGCGTATCCTTCGGGGGAGAGACTATCATCCATTCTCCACAAGTGTCAAACTCTCCTGAAGATACCTCAGCCCACGGCCAGGCAGATCTCATCTCTGCTGGGTTCGATGGCCTCGTGCATTTTTCTATTTCCAAACGCCAGACTTCACATGAGACCTCTACAGCAGACTCTAGAGAATCATTGGTCCCAAATCTCTAATCGATGGAAGGACACTTTAACTCTACCTCTGTCTGTCCGGCTCTCCATCAGATGGTGGATGCGACGGACTCATCTCATCGTAGGAGTCCCCTTTCAACAGGAACTGCCCAAGCAGACTCTGGTGACGGATGCGTCCCTTCAGGGATGGGGCGCTCATATGGGGCCACTACAGATCCAAGGAATGTGGTCAGAGAAAGAGCAGCTATACCACATAAACATGCTGGAACTCAGAGCGGTGCATCTGGCTCTCAAGGCGTTTTCTCCTTGCAGGGGGGCACCAGGTCCAGACCCCTGTCGCTGAAAGCACAGGCGATTTGGAAGTGGCTTCTGGCACGAGACATGAAAATCTCCGCAATTCACTTACCAGGCGTCCTCAACGTCCAAGCAGACAGCCTAAGCAGACATTTCGCAGAAGCACACGACTGGGTGCTAAAACAAGAAGTGGCGCAAGACATCTTCCACCACTGGGGAACACCAGACATCGATCTCTTCGTGGACGCAGAAAACGCAAAATGCTGCGTCTTCGCCTCCAGGTACCCGCAACCAGGATCCAAGGGGAATGCTCTGTTGATAGACTGGTCAGAGACATTACTCTACGCCTTTCCACCAATTCCCCTCATTCCCATGGTGATCAGGAAACTGTACAGTTCCAAGACAGAGATGATCCTGGTTGCTCCAGAGTGGCCTCGCCAGTGGTGGTACCCGGACCTTCTTCATCTGTCCAAAGTACCACACAGGAGGTTGCCATGTCATCCGGATCTGCTGACCAGGGCGGGCGGCAAGGTGTTCCATCCCAACCTGCCGTCCCTGAGGTTAGCAGCATGGCTCCTGAGTTCATCCAATATGGACATTTAGGTCTCTCTCAAGACTGCATGCAGATCATGAAGGAGGCTAGGAGACCTTCTACGAGGAAGTCTTGCGCTTTTAAGTGGAAGCGTTTTTACATGTGGTGTACTGCTGAGGGTCTTGACCCTATTTGAGGTCAGGAACAGGTACTGTTACCATACTTATTGTATTTGGCCAAAGCAGGTTTGCAATACTCCTCCATAAAGGTTCACCTGGCAGCGATAACAGCATATAGAAAGTCTCCCACTCAGATTTCTTTCTTTCAAATGCCAGTTGTTAAGGATTTCCTGGAGGGTCTAAAAAGGTCTATCCACCCGTTAGGTCTCCATCTCCTCCCTGGGAGCTTAATGTGGTCCTCTCTAAACTAATGGGTCCCCCATTTGAACCCATTCACAAAGCTTCCCTTCAGCATCTTTCGTGGAAGACTGCTTTTCTCGTGGCAATCACATCTGCCCGCAGGGTAAGCGAGATACAAGCCTTATGCTCTACAGAGCCTTATCTCGTTTTTCACGCGAATAGAGTGGTGTTACGTACTCACCTGAGGTTCCTTCCTAAGGTGATCTCGGATTTTCACATCAACCAGTCAGTTACTCTTCCTATTTTCTTTGCAAACCCTGTCACTCCGGCTGAGAGAGCTCTACACTCTCTAGATCTAAAAAGAGTGTTAAAATTCTATCTTGATAAAACAAAAAGTGTACGAAAGTCTGACCAACTGTTTGTGAATTATGGTCCGTTGAACACTGGTTTCCCTGCCTCTAAAAGGTCCATTTTTGGATGGATAGTGTCATGTATCACGTTATCTTATCAACTGGCACATAAGCAGCTCCCGGGCAAGCCGAGAGCGCATTCTACAAGAGGCAAAGCTGCTACGATAGCGATGCTTAGGAATGTACCTATTCAAGAAATTTGTAAAGCAGCCACATGGCGTTCGGTCCATACTTTCGCACGCCATTACTGCCTTGATTCTGACACTGAAGCGGTTGCTCAGATTGGTCAAGCATCCTTGAGAAATTTGTTTGGGTAATATATGTTTTGGTAAAATGGTTTTGATATGCTGGTATTTGTCCGCAGGGTAAGGGGATGGGCTTGCTACCCTATTCAGTGCT
This sequence comes from Calotriton arnoldi, assembly GCA_963921515.1. Classification (NCBI taxonomy): domain Eukaryota; kingdom Metazoa; phylum Chordata; class Amphibia; order Caudata; family Salamandridae; genus Calotriton; species Calotriton arnoldi. Next base: position 2,848,826 of record CAWUFW010000809.1, read on the forward strand.
TATGACTATTGATGAGTATCCCCTGGAAGAGAAGGATAAGTTACTTACCTGTAATCCTAGTTCTCTTCCAGGGGTATACTCATCAAAGTCATAAGCAACCCTCCCTCCTCCCCGGACGAATACCATGGTCATATATATGTACCTGTTACCCATACTGTGATTACACTGTTATACGCCGTCCAAAAGAACTGACCTAACTGTCACCTGTGGTGCATGATGGGAGCCTGGGGGTTCCTGGGGGTCTTAAAGGCACGGCGCCAATTTTCCAATTGTTTTCTATGCAGCCTTTCTAGGCTAATCTGCCTCTATGATCTTACCTTTTTACCTTTGAAAATAAAGGTTGTGTGTTTCAAAGCAAACTCAAAGCAGTTTTCTTTATATGTATCATAAGTATATTATGACTTGTATGTCTTTATTTTTTCAAATGTAAAAGATTTACAATGCAATGGCGGCAGTTTTTTGAGCCTAGTAACATGTTTTCAGGCTGCATATGTATATAAATATGCATATTATCTATATATATGGGTATTTATGTATATATATATATATGTAGATATATGCATATTATTGGCTATTGCTCCGGGGTCCCCGCACGTGGGCGGGACTATTCAGTGCTTATGACTTTGATGAGTATACCCCTGGAAGAGAACTAGGATTACAGGTAAGTAACTTATCCTTCTTTAGTCCTACAACCAGTCCTGACAAGCCAAAAACAACAAGAATGCATTCAAACTCTTCCCATATGGAACACTTTTTAAACCTTTTCTCTAGCAAACATGCAGAACAGGTGGGTTAGCTTTTTATTCACCCATACAGAAGTACCTCAGAGCCTCATCGGGGGTATGAGCCATTATAGAAATGCTACAATATAATTGCCCACCTGCCTCAGTGTTTGGCTATTGTGGGGGTCGGAGTATTTTTTTCTCTGTACAAAGATATAGATATACCTCTCACGGCTAGTACCCAGATAAGTGGACTTCTTCACTGCTGCTCGATGCATCCATTGTTGGATATTTGAAATGCTCTGAATTTCTGTTTTCTTGGAGTGCAGGTAGATGGACCACGAATGTTCCCAAGGTCATCACTCCCAGCAGAACTTGGGAAGAAGGCGAATAATGTGATGGGAGGGGAGGGGGGAGGGGGGGGCGCTGGACATGATTCAGTCAGTGCACAATGAGATAAAGCACAGGCGTTGAGATGCCTACCAGGAATAGTAAGCATGAAACTGTAAAGTGTATTCTGGCCTAAGCACAATGTGAGGGAGCAAGGGTCTGGACCATCTCCTACCAGAATAGAGTACAAGGGACCACAGAACTAGACAGGCCCACATTCTGACCAGAGCAAGGCACTGGACCATTTCATATTCCTACCAACCACAGTATAATGGAGCACAGGTCTACATGGCCACTCAATCCCATCAAAGCAGGGGCTAGACCATCTCCTGCCCCACTAGAGCACAGTGTGAGGGAGCCCTGGACTTTGCAGGCTGACCTTTCCGCTAGAGCATAGTGTGAGGGAGCAGGGCCTTGACCATCTCATATGCCTACCTGACCACAGTATGATGGAGCACAGGAATAGGCTGGGTAACATTCTTACTTGAACACAAGTTGCAGAAGCAGGGGTTTGAACCGTCTCATATCCCAGTGAAACTATAGTATGATGAAACAGGTCTACATAGCCCACATTATCCAGTATTGGGGTATCTTTCATAGATTCACATGCCTGAATCATTCCCCGTCGTCGAGGCGGGAGTCCCACGGTAAATTACAAAAGTAGTGCCATAAGTAAATAATAGTAGTAGGCTAAAAGAAAAGCCTAAGGCCTAAATCTTAGTAGCCTATCTACATCATTATAATAAAAAGAACCAAAAGTCATCTCCAACCAATCAGCTACCAGCACCCTCTAGAACACTCTCAGCAGAGGCAGTTCTCCTCAGATTTTCACCGCACGTCGTGTGTGAAGGGAGTCTCCCTGAGCTCTGCTCAGTTTCTTCAGCTATTACTTCTTTTTGGATCATCCAAGATTATACTTCATGTTTCATTTCTCTGACCCTGGCACTGATATGTCAGTAATATGGCAGAGTGGCAGAAAACAAGGTAATAGACTACTGAAATATGTCTAACCTTTTCCTCAAAAACTCTCACGTTCTGAGAGATGAGGCTATTATTGGGACTACAGAAACTTAAATCTGTCACTTCTGATGAGGACAGTGAGGATTCCTTCACCTCATAGAGGTCAAAGGGAGAGGTCGCGCCAAGTCTCCAGAGGGCATGCAGGAAAGCCATAAAAAAGACTTACCATGAGTCTTAATAATGCACTTCTCACAGAGAGAGGCAATTGGAAAAACCTTCCTCAGAGGCAGATCCTACAACTACCTATTCATCCCTGACACTACATCAGGGAAATCCTCATAATCTGACAATGAGGAGTCTATAACATACTATTACTGCCTCACCAATATTGACCTCATCTGTGACAGTCACGTTTACGATGGCCTCGTCTACGATGGTCGTCTACGACAGCCTCATCTATGACGGTCGTCGACAACGGCCTCATCGACGACGGCCTCATCTACGACGGTGGTCGTCGACGACGGCCTCATCTACGACGGTGGTTGTCGACGACGGCCTCATCTACGACGGTGGTCGTCGACGACGGCCTCATCTACGACGGTGGTCGTCGACGACGGCCTCATCTACGACGGTGGTCGTCGACGACGGCCTCATCTACGACGGTGGTCGTCGACGACGGCCTCATCTACGACGGTGGTCGTCGACGACGGCCTCATCTACGACGGTGGTCGTCGACGACGGCCTCATCTACGTCGTCGTCGTCGACGGCCTCATCTACGACGGTCGTCGACGACGGCCTCATCTACGACGGTCGTCGACGACGGCTTCATCTACGACGGTCGTCGACGACGGCTTCATCTACGACGGTCGTCGACGACGGCCTCGTCGGCGATGGTCGTCTACAACAGCCTCGTCTACGACGGTTGTCTATGACGTCCTCATCTACGATGGCCTCATCTACGATGGCCTCATCTACAAATGGCCTCATCTACGAATGGCCTCATATACGATGGCCTCATCTACGAATGGCCTCATCTACGAATGGCCTCATCTACGAATGGCCTCATCTACGAATGGCCTCATCTACGATGGCCTCATCTACAATGGCATTGTCTGACAGCCTCATCTCGACGACAGCCTCATCTACTATGGTCATCTACGACGGTCGTCTATGACAGCCTTATCAATGATGGCCTAATCTACGTATGGCCTCATCCACGAATGGCCTCATCCACGAATGGCCTCATCCACGAATGGCCTCATCTACGATGTCATTGTCTATGACGGTCGTCTACGACAGCCTCAGCTATGACGATTGTTTATGACAGGTCATCTATGATGACGGCCTCGTCCGCAATAACCTTGCCTACGATAACCATGTCTAAGACGGCCTAGTCTATGATGAGATCGTCTACGATGGCCTCATCTATGACTGCATCCTGTGCAACGGCCTTGTCGATGACAAAAATTGTCAACATCAGCCTAGTCGTCTTTTTCTACCTAGGCAACTATGATCTCAATGACAATATACCATAGTCATCAACAAGTACAAAAGACACATAGTCCAGAACACAAATTATGGGGACTAATATGAGTAAGTCTACAACAGTAACCAATATATGGAGAGGCAATATGTGGAGCAAATTCACCACTTCGCTCCGCCTCCAACTTCACAGCATAGGTCAGATCTATGTCGCCCTTGTACTAGACCTATAGGGCGTGTTACAGGATTACTACTCACACTTTCCCGAGACTGCAAGGTCACATTGTTCCCGATATGTCCGCATACTCCGATGCTCCTGCCACAAAAAAAAAAAAAAAAAAAATGTAATTTACTTTTCTTCCCGGGAAAGACCCATTCATATCTGGTGATGCTAGGGAGAAGGCCCACAAGTGCTGGATTCCCCACCAGATGATTTTTGATGGTTTCCAGACCCTTAAGGAACATGCAGCCAAACGCTTCTACCTTCCAAAAGCAAATAAGGAATGGTTTGTTCTCCTTCTGATTTTAAATAGTAAAGCTGTGAGACCTATTCCAATTGTTGATTTATCCAGAAGGAATTGCAATCATGGAAAACCCTGTCCCATATAAGCCCGCCTTACCAGAAAGGAGACGTTCTCAACTATACCTGGCTACTGTACGGGCTGCCCAATCACTAGCAATATGGGGCTGAGTATAATCACGAGATGTAGTCCAACATTGCCACATACATAGAATTTCTGCCGGAAGACAGATAGGGCAAAAAATTGCACAAATAAATAAATATAAATATATATATATATATATATATATATATATATATATATATATATATATATATATATATATATATATAAATAAAAATGATTCTGCAGGGGTTGAAACCTCCTCAGTAAATATATATATTGCGCGTATAGATATAGCCTCAATAGTTATTTCACAACTGGCAGGGCCAGTGGTCCTTAGACGCCAATTTTAGTTCAAGACCACTGAATATAGAACCTGAGGTGCAAGTATATCTAATATTTTTACCATACCATAGCGATGTTCTGTTTGGCAAGCACGTTGACGACACCTTGCAAGCAGTCAGGGATGACTCTGACACTGCAAGATTTTTTGTCACGTTCAATTTCAAAAGAAACACCCTTTTGCGGCACTCGTGAAAGAGATACACATCTGTATCAAGAAGGATGCCAAAGGTATCAGACTTAATAACGCTATCAGTAGCCCTTAGGCTAGCTTACCTACAGTGACAACGTTCTAGTGGGGCTTATGCCATCATGTGGGAGAAACGGTTCCAGAATGGTGTCATCTATGGTGGAAAATAGTTTCGGATAAATAAGTCCTGGCTCTCAAAACATATGGACAGACGTTAGAGTTCACCAAAATTCCGCCCACTACTCCACCAAAATGAGGATGCCCCCCCTTATCTGCATCTGCTTAGAAAAGGAGTGATGGCTACGCTAACTAGAGGTTCCATAGAGAAAAGAGTACATTTTAAGCAAACTGGCTTCTATTCTCGGTTTTTTCTTCATAGACACGAAAATAAAGGATTGGCTATCCATCGTAGACCTCTGGAAATGAAACAAGTATTTCTGTAACCAATACTGTTACTTGGTCACCCTCTCCGACACCACATGACGGCTCTGAATTTACAGGATTCATACTTTCACATTTCCTCCCACGCATTAAAGCCCTCCCATTTGGCTTCAGTTCAACTTTCTACATTTTACCTACTGCATAGCCCTGTGGCAGTTTCTTTCAGGACGAAGGGTCATCAGGTATTCCCCTACCTCCACATTTTAATCGTCCACGACCACAGAAGCTTGCCTAAAGTTGTTTCACAAACTAGGTCCCCTTGTGAATTATCTGAGATCATCAATTCATTCATCTCAGAAGATTCTGTTCCTAGGCCGCAACACGTGATACTGTCCAGGACAACAGACTTTCTATCCTAAGCCAAGCAACTAATGCTGTAGGGACTGATTCAAACTTTAAAAAAATAAAAAAAAGTGCGTTGGTTCCATTACTTCTGGACATCATGTCCTCAGCTATCAATATGATCCCTCTTGCGCACCTGAAAATTACACTCTTACAGGAACAGCTACAAAACAATAGATTCAATCTAAAGAATCGTTCAGGGGCCTGGTGATCTTTGCACATGTATGATACTCTAGACTGGTGGTCCCAGATCTCCCACCTATTATCTCCCACAGGATCAGGCAAACAGAGTGTTCCAGGCTTGGGGCAAACCAGCACTGGATTTATTCGCAACGAAGGAGATCAAGAAATGCCGATACTATGCCAGCAGGTTCCCTCAACAGGGCTCAATGGGGAATGCCCTGTCCATGCGATGGTCAGGGATTTGTGCATACGCCTTTCCCCCAATACCATTGATCCCGAAAGTGCTCCGCAAAATGAAGCTGGAGGGTTGCCGTCTAATTCTGATTGCACCTCGTTGGCCAAGGCAGTATTGGTTCCAGGAACTGCTGCTATTGTCTCACGACAAGCCTATTCGCCTTCTTCCGACTCCTACGATGTTGTCGAGGGACAGCGGCCAGGTGGTTCATCCGGACACACAGTCCCTACACTTGCACGCATGGCTCCTGATTTCTTAGAGTTCAAGGACCTCAACATTTCACAAGACTGTCGTGAAATTTTGGCCAAAGCTCGTGCCCAGAGCACAATTAAGACTTATCGCCTAAAATGGAAGCGATTTTGCTGTTGGTGCGAAGCGAATAATATTCACCCAGTTCAAGCTCCCGCGGAACAAGTTTTCCCTTATTTGCTTTCCCTAGCCAAGTCTGGACTTACCTTTTCATCGGTCAAAGTCCATCGTGCTGCTCTGTCCAGATTCAGAAAATGCGCTGAACTTCATTCTCTCTGTTCGTCTTCACTTGTCAAACAATTCATGAAAGGGCTTTTCAGAGCCTTCCTCCAGTGCGAGCACCCCTCCAGAGTGGGAACTCAATACCGTGCTAGCGCAATTAATGAAACGTCCATTTGAACCAATGCACAAAGCAGACCTCAAATTCTTCACTTGGAAGGTCGCCCTTTACTGGCGCTGACTTCTGCAAGAAGGGTTAGTGAAATCCAAGCTTTCACTTTCACTGAACCCTTTTTACATTTTACTCAGGACTACGTAACCCTTCGAACAAATCCTAAATTCATCCCTAAAGTACAGTCACAATTTCATTTGAATGAACCGGTAAGATTAAGAACTTTCTTTCTGGATCCATCCACTCCAGCTGAAAGAGCATTACACTCTCTGGATGTTAAGCGCTGTTTAAAATTCTACCTACAGAAAACTAAGGACCTCAGATGTTCCAACCAACTTTTCGTGGCCTATGGTCAAGCAACATTTGGAGCTGCAGTGACAAAGACAACAATCGCCAGATGGCTGGCATCTACGATTCATTTCTGCCATGACAAAGCCAACAAACCTTTACAGAGGAAAGCCAAAGCTCATTCTACAAGAACTATGGCGGCTTCTACAGCATTGTTTGCTAGAGTGACTGGAAAATATCTGTTGTGCTGAGACATAGAAAAATGTCCACACGTTCACGAAGCATTACTGTCTTCAATTTGCTCAACAAGAAGATGCAGCGGTTGGACAGGCTGTCCTACGCCATCTCTTTCATTAGGTCACATTCAGGTATTTTTCTCTTTTATATGCTGTTCTCTTGCTTTCAATATTCATGCAACATATATATTTATATGTCTATATAGAGGAATATATATACACATATATATCCATATATTAATATTTATGTATTCTTATTTTATTTCGTTAATGTACTTTAATTTAACATAGCTTTGATTTCTTAAAGGCTTGGTTATTTAAAAAAAAAAAACACATTCTCAACCATTGTGGATGCAGTTTGGGAGTTTATGAACACTTGTCTCCCACCATCCGCAAACGACAGTACATTTGGTATACTGCTTGCTACTCTGATTCAGGCATGTGAATCTATGAAAGATACCCCAATACTGGATAAGAAAACAAGTTACTTACCTGTAACTACAGTTATCCAGTATTGGTATCTTTCATAGATTCACATGCACCCACCCTCCTCCCGGCGAGTCAGTTCTCTATGATTTGGGGTACTTACTTCCCACTTGTGCTAAGAAAATCTGAGGAGAACTGCCTCTGCTGAGAGTGTTCTAGAGGGTGCTGGTAGCTGATTGGTTGGAGATGACTTTTGGTTCTTTTTATTATAATGATGTAGATAGGCTACTAAGATTTAGGCCTTAGGCTTTTCTTTTAGCCTACTACTATTATTTACTTATGGCACTACTTTTGTAATTTACCGTGGGACTCCCGCCTCGACGACGGGGAATGATTCAGGCATGTGAATCTATGAAAGATACCAATACTGGATAACTGTAGTTACAGGTAAGTAACTTGTTTTCATCTCATCATAGCATGGCCTGAGCCATCTCTTGTTCCACCAGTGCATAAAGGTCCACATTCTAACTGAGCACAAGGTGAGGTAGCAAGAGGCTGGACCATCTCGTAGTCCTACGAGACTACAATTTGATTGAGCACAGGGCAAGGCTGGACCATATTCCGACCAGACCAAGGGGCTGGAATATCTCATACCCCTACAGTATGATTGAGCACAGTTCAAGGCCGGCTTACATTCCACCCATATCAAGGGACTGGACCATCTCATACACCTACAAGACTACAGCACAAGACAAGACTGGCCCACATTCTGAACAGAGAAAGGGACTGGCTGATCTCATAGCCTACTAGACTACAGTGTGATGGAGCACAGGGCAAGGCCAGCCTACATTCTCACCAGAACAATCATCTGGACCATCTCCTAATCTTAGCAGATTACAGTACAAGGGAGTACAGGACTAGGCTGGACCATATTCTGACCAAGCAAGGAGCTCATCCTTTTCATAGTCCTAGCAGACTACAGTATGATGGAGCACTGGATAAGGCAGGTCCACATTCTGGCCACAGCAAGGGGCCTGGCCCATCTCGTAGTCCTGCCAGAGCTCTCGACTTTGGATCTGGGGAACCAGGTTTGAGTTTCGGCGTCGGCTCAACATACTGTGATTCTGGGCAAATCACATAATCTCCCTGCGCCTACCAAAAATGAATGTGTCCTTGTGAAATGTAACAGGTGCTCATGTAAAGCGCACTAATACCTTCGGGTCGAGTTTGTGCTATATAAAACTGCAAAAAAAGTTATGGCACAGGTCTGTGCAGCTCCCAATCCCATCAAAGCACTGGCTGGACCATCTCCTGTTCCAACCGGAGCACAGTGTGGGGGAGCAGTGGGCTTGAAAGGCCAACCTTCCCACTAGAGCATAGGGTGAGTGAGTATGGGGCTGGACCATCTGATATTCCTGCCAGACTTCAGTATAATGGAGCACAGGATTAGGATGGCCAGAATTTGGACCTAAACACCCAGCTGAGGAAGCAAGTGCCTGAGCCACCTCATATCCTTGTCAATCTACAGTATGGTGGAGCACAGGACTAGGCGGCCCACATTCCAACCTGAGCACAAGGTGAGGGAGCAAGGGACTAGAGCATTTCATATTCCTACCAGATTAGAGTAAGATTGAGCACAGACCTACGCAACCCACAATCTCATCAAAGCACGGGCTAGACCATCTTCTGTTCACTTCAGAACACTGTGTGAGGGAGCAGAAGCTGGAGCATTTCTAATACCCATTAGAATAGAGAGAAAGGTGGAGTTGGCCATGCTCATAGTCCTGTCAGAGCAGCAGGCTGGAAAGACTCCAGTTCCTATCGGAACACATTGACAGGGAGCGTGGGAAAGGACAGCTCCACACATGGCTGGTCCAGCTGCTATTCCCGTCACAGACCAGTGAAGGGGAGCACATGTCAGAACACATTTCTATTCTGACCAGAAGATAGACGCTGGGGCGACAGAGCACAGGGCTGGAGAGGGAGCAGAGGGCTTGAATGGTTCATATTCCCATTACAGCATAGGCTGCAGAGGCTCTTGTTTTCAGCAGATGTCAGTAAAATGTAGAATCCGGCTAGGGCTAAGGAGGCACACCAGAATTACTTGCCGTGCGCTTGAGGCTGTGGATATCTCGTTGCCCTGAGCCAGTCTTTGACTGCTTTGGTACCAGGTCTCTTTCTGCCCTGGTCACCGCCTCCGTACTACTCACTTGCTTGTTTCCGGTCCAGGGGGGACCTGGTTTGGCAGTTCGGGCTGGACTGTTCCCATAAGTAACAGGGCCAAGACTGATTTGCATATGGTTGGGTCCAAACTGGGGTGGCATGGTGAGCAAAAGAATGATGGATTTAACCCAGATCTCTTGACTGGGGGTGAATGTTTTGATTTGTTCTGCATTCCGTCCATCAATTGTGTGTCTTTTGCTTTCTCGCCCTAAGTGCACCAGGTATGCCCAGACGTGGGTCCTGGGCTCACTGTGCCACTGGAATCAAGCTATTCTGGCTGAAGAGGGGTGAAACCCCGAAACCGGTCCTAGGATGCTTGTTTCCGGTCCAGGAGGACCTGGCTTGGCAGTTCGGGCTGGACTGTTCCCATGAGGCACAGGGTCAAGACTGATTTGCATATGGCCAGGTCTAAACTGGGGTGGCATGGTGAGCAAAAGAATGATGGATTTAACCCAGATCTCTTGACTGGGGGTGAATGTTTTGATTTGTTCTGCATTCCGTCCATCAATTGTGTGTCTTTTAATATCTGATCCACACTCGGTGTGTATAGCGTGTCTTCCATCTTCCCACAAGCCTGAAATTTGCTACCACTGCCAGCAGTTTTCTAATAGGACCCTGCGTGACAGGGAAAGGATTCGTCTTCATGCTGTGTTGGAGAGGGGAAAAAATATATCTAAAAGTGGCCTTGGGAGTCAAGAGCCCTCCTCTCACCAGGTACGCCGAAAACAGCTTCGTTTTGCCTCTCCTGGGTCAAGAAAGAGGCAGATTCCAGAGTGTTCGCCGTCGGCTTCGAGGTCGCCGTCTAAGAAGAAGCAGAAACACTCTTCAACGTCGAGACGGCGAGAATCGCCGTTGCCAAAGAGGGGATCGACGTCGAGGCACACTACTTCGAGGACGAAGTATGTTGACCACGAGATGCCTAAGGCGAAACACCCGTCGACGGCGAGGAACACTCCGCCACCTTCTCGAGGGTCGGCGTCGAGAGTTTCGCCAGCTAAGACTCTGCCTAGAGCCTACAGGCGGTCGACGTCGAGATCACCGTCGCCGTCGAGGGCTTCACGGTTGACGAAGTCGACGTCAGAAAGACGTTGTGGAAGAGCGACGTCGAAGTCTCCAGTTCGTCGATCAAAGTCGAGAGCATCTCGGAGACAGGAGAGGTCGACGTCAAAAGCGGCAAGGTCCGTGTCGCCGTCGTTACATCAGTCGACGTCGAGAAGAAGGACTCCCGCCATTACCTCGGAGGAGGTGACAGAGAGGCCGAGATCGACGTCGAACCTTTCGCTGTCGAGAGACGAAAATCCTGCCGTTGTCTCGGAAGAGGTGACAGAGAGGCCAAAGTCGACGTCGAGGTCAAGACGTTCGACGTCGAGGGAACAGTCATCATCCCCTGGTATCCACATTGTCCAAATTTCCCCGGAGGGCTCTCCGGTGGCTCCTAAGAAGCATCCTTTTAAACTTTCGCCAAGGTGGCTGGAAAGTGTCAGACGCAAGGAAGCAGAGGGTGTTGGTCATAGAAGTCCGGGCTCGGATTTCTCTCAAACCTATTCTCCTTCAAGAGTCTCAAGGGATCCTCCTCCACCGGCTTTATCGAGAGGATCTCCGAGAAGAACCCTGAGAAGATCTAGATCCCCATCCTCCCGCCGTACACGGTCACGGGAGAGATCACGTTCTCAACATCCTTCCTCTCCAAAACGGAGGCGACGAAGATCACCTACTTGGTCCACGTCCACCAAGTCTTCGATAAGGGACTATTCCCAAACTCTGTCGGCAACACCTCCATCCAGAGTGTCACCTATTGACGACATTGGTACTTTCACTGAGGTTCTCTGCAGGGGGGCCAACAAACTAAACTTAAGTATGTTGGCTCCAATGGTCTCCACTTCTGTTATTTTTGAGACCTTACATCATCGATCGTCAGCTAGGTCTCTGCTGCCGCTAGTCCCAGGCCTCTTGGAACCTGCCATGCAGACTTTCCTAACTCCTGCATCAGTAGGGGCAGTACCTTCACGCATTGCAAAAAAATACAAAGCCCCGGATCAAGATCCGTTGTTCCTACGTTCTGATCCTCCCCCGGATTCTGTAATTATGGCGGCGGCCAGGAAGACGCACTCTGCTACATCCTCTTCTTCAGTCCCTCCTGAGAAGGATAGCAAGATTATGGACTCTTTGGGCAAGAGGATGTGTAATACTTCGGCCTCGGTCATGAAAGTTGCCAGCGCCTCAGCTCTCTTGGGGAGATATGGCAGGTCACTTTGGGACTCTCTGGCACGTTTTACTGAGAAACTCCCGAAAGAAGACCACCAGGACTTTCAGGAGATACTACAGGAAGGGGGCCTGGTGGCAAACCAGGTAATAAGTGCTGCTGCGGACTCATCTGATCTGGCCGCGCACGGCTATTCGCACGGCATCTGTTCTAGACGCTCGGCCTGGCTGCGTCTTACAGGTCTTAATCCTGATGCTCAACGGAAGATCGTTAACCTACCATTCAATGGTTCCTCGTTGTTTGGGTCTATGCGGATGATGAGATGTCCAAAATGAAGACTGAATTGGACACTGTGAAGGTCGTTGGACTGGAGAAGCGGAAGGAATTCCGCAAACGGTTTCGTCCCTACGACAGGCGTTCCTTCCAACAGAGGGTTCAAACCCCTCAGTGGTCCTCTTAAAATCAACAACAGCAGATGTCCCACTTCCATCAGAGAAGACCTGGTAGAGGAAGAGGAAACAACAGACAGCAGGCTTCAACTGCTAAACAAGCAGCTAAACAATGAGCACATGCTTCCTCCTTGCCCGTTAGCCACTCCGGTAGAGGGAAGTATCGCTTTTCACCTGGAAGAGTGGAAATCAATCACAAACAACAAATGGGTGCTGAATATTGTGCAAAATGGATACTTGCTGAGGTTCAAAGCCCCACCTCCACCAGTTCCACCACTCAGAACATTCCGTCAATGCCACCACATGTTGCAGGAAGAGGTGAACAGTCTTCTACGAAAAAAGGCCGTAGAATATGTTCCGACCCAACAACTAAAACAGGGAATATATTTTCGCTATTTCCTGGTCCAAAAAAGAGGTCCGACCACAGAATACAGACCAATTCTCGATCTGCGCTTCTTGAACAAATTCATCCGCAAGGAGAAGTTTTGGATGCTGGCCCTACACCAGATCTTCCCTCACCTACATCAGGGGGACTGGATGTGTGCTATAGATCTGTAGGACGCTTACTTCCACGTCCCGGTGTCCGAAAAGCATCGAAAGTTTCTCCGTTTTCAGGTAGCTCTTCGGCACTTCCAATTCCGAGTCCTTCCGTTCGGGCTCAAATCGGCCCCCCGAACATTTTCAAAGTGTATGGCAGTGGTGGCAGCTTTTCTTCGCAAGCGCAAGATCTTCATTTATCCCTATCTGGACGATTGGCTCCTGAAGAGCGCTACGCCTTCCCTGCTTCAGAGTCATCTCTCCTTCTGTCTTCATCTACTGAACATGCTGGGCCTTCGGGTCAACTACAAGAAATCGGTCTTCAACCCGACCCAAAAAATCCATTACCTGGGCGCTTCACTGGATACCGTAAAAGCAAGCGTGTGTCCTTCGGAGGAGAGGTTATCATCAATCAGGGAGAAATGTCATGAACTCCTCAGATTTCATCTTCCCACGGTCAGGCAGGTGTCTTCTCTTCTGGGGTCAATGGCTTCTTGTGTCTTCATCGTCCCCAATGCCAGATTGAACATGCGTCCTCTACAACAGTCTCTAGAGGATCAGTGGATGCAAACGTCAGGCCGCTGGAAAGACCGTGTAACTCTACCTCAGTCAGCCAGAGACTCCATCACATGGTGGATGAAGCGTTCACATCTGCTGAAGGGAGTCCCATTCCACCAAGATACTCCCACTCAGACTATAGTCATGGATGCTTCCCTTCAAGGTTGGGGAGCTCACATGGTACATCTTCAAGTACAAGGTCTCTGGTCGGAGACAGAGCGGGGATATCACATCAACCTTCTAGAGTTGAGAGCCGTGCACCTAGCCCTCAAGTCGCTGTACCCTTCTCTCCAGTCCAGCTCTCTCTTGATTCAGACAGACAACACCACGACGATGTATTATCTGAACAAGCAGGGAGGCACCAGGTCGAGATCTCTCTCTCAGGAGTCGCAGACCATCTGGAAGTGGCTTCTCGCAAGGAATCTCAACATTGTGGCCATTCACCTGCCAGGGTCTCTGAATGTCCAGGCGGACGCCCTAAGCTGGGACTTCGTAGAAGCTCATGACTGGGTGCTAAACAGCGAAGTCACGCAAGACATCTTCCGGCAATGGGGAGTGCCAGACATCGATCTCTTCGCAGACGCGGCAAACACCAAATGCCCCGTCTTCGCGTCCATGTTTCACCAGCCAGGGTCACGGGGGAATGCCCTTTTGATAAAATGATATCAGACATTACTGTACGACTTTCCTCCACTGCCTCTCATCCCAGCAGTGATCAACAAATTCTAGAGGACCAACTCTAGGATGATCCTGATAGCTCCGGAATGACCGCGTCAGTGGTGGTACCCGGACCTTCTGCAACTATCAGAGGTGCCACACCAGAGGTTGCCTTGCCGTCCAGACTTGTTATCCAAGAGCGAAGGGAGAGTGTTTCATCCCAATCTCTCATCCCTCAGATTGACAGCATGGCTCCTGAGGTCCTGCAATACGGACACTTAGACTTACCAGCGGACTGTATGTCCATTCTCAAGGAAGCCAAGAGACCTTCCACCAGGGCATCCTATGCTTTCAAATGGAAGCGATTCTACTTGTGGTGCATGAACAATGCTCAAGATCCGGTGAGGGGTCAAGAGCAGGTGATCTTGCCATACTTACTTCATTTGGCCAGATCTGGCCTGCAGTTTTCCTTGATTAAAGTTCACCTAGCAGCAATCACTGCATACAGAAAGTGCCCTACACAGGTTTCTTTTTTCCAGATGCCAGTGGTTAAAGATTTCCTTGAAGGGATAAAGAAGGTTTACCCCCCAGTGAGATCTCCTTCTCCACCTTGGGAGCTCAACATAGTCCTTACAAAACTAATGGGTGCTCCTTTTGAGCCAATTCACAGGGCTTCTCTGCAGCACTTGTCATGGAAAGCTGCCTTTTTGGTCGCCATCACTTCTGCCCGCAGGGTTAGTGAAATACAGGCCTTGTGCTGTAATGAGCCCTGTACTGTTTTCCATGCAAATAGGGTAGTTTTAAGAACCCATCCGAGTTTTCTATCTAAGGGTGTCTCGGATTTTCACATCAATCAGACTATCACTCTGCCCACATTTTTTCCCAATCCCACGACTCCTCCTGAGAGGTCCCTTCATTCCCTAGACCTCAAGAGGGTACTGAAATTTTATCTAGACAAAACCAAGTTATTGAGAAAAACAGACCGGTTGTTTGTTAACTATGGTTCCATAAATACCGGTTTGGCAGCCTCTAAAAGATCCATCTCTAGGTGGATAGTCTCTTGCATATCTTTGGCTTACCAACTAGCCAAGAAGTCTCTTCAGGGAAAACCTAAAGCACATTCTACCAGGGGAAAAGCCTCTACCACAGCTCTCCTTAGAAATTTTCCTATAGTAGAAATTTGTAAAGCAGCTACATGGCGTTCTGTTCATATTTTCTCTCGCCTTTACTGTTTGGACTCTGATGCACAGGCAGATGCCCAAGTTGGGCAGGCCTCGTTGAGAAATTTGTTTGGTTGATTCCATTTTAAGATGCATTGTGATATATTTTGTGTACTGGTTTGCTCGTCCGCGAAGTAGTGGGTATGGGCTTGCTACTCTATTCAGTGCTTATGACTATTGATGAGTATCCCCTGGAAGAGAAGGATAAGTTACTTACCTGTAATCCTAGTTCTCTTCCAGGGGTATACTCATCAAAGTCATAAGCAACCCTCCCACCTCTCCGGACGAGCAATTGTGGTACAATACTGTGTGTTGTGCATCTTATACTCAGGGTGATACATGTTAGTACACCGTAAAAAAGAACTGACCTATCACCTGTGGTGCATGATGGGAGCAGAGGGGCTCCTGCAGGTCTTAAAGGCACGGTGTCCAGAATCTTGGAAGCCTTAAAGGCAAGGTGCCAGTTTTTTACTGTACTATGATAGTTATTTATCTGTGCAGCCTATGGGCCAACTGCCTGCTAGTACCTGTTTTCCTTTTCTGAAAATAAAGGATTCTTGTATGATACTATTACAGTGTATGTTCTCTATTACAAAATGTATTTAGGGGATTATTTTCATACAAGAGAAACCTATGTAATTTTGGCAGTTTGCCTTATTGGAACAGTTTTAGGCTGCATTTTTATATGTATATACATATGTATGTGTATGTTTCGGAAGTGTTATACACTTGTGGGCCCGAGCATACACACACATATATATATATATATATATATATACATATATACATATGCTCTGGGATCCCGCACGTGGGCGGGGATAATTCAGTGCTTATGACTTTGATGAGTATACCCCTGGAAGAAAACTAGAATTACAGGTAAGTAACTTATCCATTCCGTCCATCATCTCTGTGTCTTTTGCTTTCTCGTACTAAGTGCGCCCAGTATGCCCATACTGTGTCACTGGATTCAAGCTAGCCTGGCTGATGAGGGATGATGCCCTGAAACCAGTCCCAGTATGCTTGTTTCCTGTCCAGGGAGGACGTGGCTTGGCAGTTCGTGGTGGACTGTTCCCTTAAGGAACAGGGTTAAGACTAATTTGCATATGGCTGGGTCAAAACAGGGGTGGCATGGTGAGCAAAAGAACAATGGATTTAACCCAGATCTCTTAACTGGGGGTGAATGTTTGATTTGCTCTGCCTTCCGTCCATCATCTGTGTGTCTTTTGCAGCTTCTGCCGCCAGCAGAATTCACACCTCCCTTACCCAGGTGAATATCATCCACTCGACCCCTCTTCTACTACCCCGTGCTCACACCCCCATGCTGCTGTGGGCGCCATTTTAGCACGCACCAGGTCGGAGTCTCCCTCTCCCGGCGAGCTGGGCTCCCAGACCCAGTGTGCTGAGCTGAGGGGGGAGGGCTGTGTGCGATGGTCAGTAAGCAGAGCTGATGGTGTCTGGGCTGTCCTTTCACTGCTCAGGAGACGGATGGCCCAGATCTGGAGCTGGCAGCTGTCATCTTGTCTTTCTCCCCCAACAGGCAGTCATGCATGCCTGGCCGAGTCCCAGCCCGCCGTGTGACAGGGAGTACAGGCGGGAGGGAGGGACTCTCCCCCTCCCCCCGAAGGGACTGTACGCTGAGCCTCATGTCCACGCTAGTTTGCACTAGAGGGATGCGTGAGAGGTTAGGGGGGAAGCTGCACACCAACTGCTTATTCACAGGTCTGCTATGATCCGTATCACTTCGCCGCCATTTTTTGGCGCTCTGCTTTTCTCTGCCTTCCCGACAGTGACGGTGCTCAACACGCAGCACTGGTCGGTCGCGCTTTACCTCCTTGCTACTTCCCTGCACTTTTCTAGTCTGTTCTCCTGTCAAATCCATTTTGTACTCGACGTTTAATCTGTAAAAACAAATGCAATTAAAAAATATATATTTAGTGCAGGGCCCAAAGATTTCTTCCTCATGCATCTTTCTTTCACGACCTTACACTTCCTATCTCTTTGTCTTTATTATTGGTTCTTTTTCATCCCTGAATTATCTTTGTCACTGTTTCCCCGTCTTCCTCTTCCAAAATGAGCGCTAGTGCCCACCTTCTGCAATTACCAGCACAAATTAAGCACTGCTGTTACCACCGGAATTTGGAGGCTAGGCAATCCAGAAAGTTGCCCATGACAACTTTACTCACATTGTAAGGTACAAGAGATGTGCTCTCTTCCGCACCGGTCCGGGACCAGCTTCAACGCACCTTTTGGATTAACGCCGTTAGACTAATGATCCTAGAGATTGCTGCTGAGATACCGTTTCCACAATCTAAGCAAGACTGAGGACATGCGTTTACCACAGTGATATTTGCCAGATAAAGTATTTCGGCTGTTAGCAATGATCAGAGAGACCAGAAAATAGTCATTTTGTGACTTTAAAAACCTGATTATCTGCATAACTAGCCGAATCCGGTCTTTCATTGCCCCCTTAATGGAAGTGTTAAACGATGGCACTCAATGCACTGCTGCTGTCCTCCGCGGCAGCTCCCGTTTGAGCACTGTGCGGCTCATGTCTGAAGTGCAACTATGTGGGTCAAGTGCGGTGTGAACGTGCTCAAAACGGCAAGGCATAAATATGTCACAAATGCCACGGAGATTGGTATGTTTCACCTGTATCAGCTTCTCCATCAAGACGTTGGCACGCGATGTGAGATTTAGGACACTTGGGTCGGTCTTGGGCACTTTAAAATAACAGGTACTAAACAATACCGAGTACACAGCATTGATAAAGCCCAGATTGGCGAAACACACGTGGGCTTTTTCACATAAAGGCTTTTGTTTCCTGAAAATACAAGGAGTGTGGCATCTCTGTTCTGCTTGCATCGTGACATTCTTCCTTGCTGAGTGTTTTGTAGCAGCATTATGTGAACAATCTCCTGGACAAACATGTATGATCATTTACTTAGCCCTGAAAACACATTTCCTTTTCTTCATTGAAGTCCTTCTGTGGAGTACCCAGTGAGTTATTGATATTGAAGTGGCTGACTTTGTTGTTTTTATCTCCGTGTACTGTCTGTCAAGAAAACTAAATTCCAGCTGGAATCACTGAACAGCTAATTGTCATAGAGCCCCTCTTGTCACAGATATGTCATGTGTGTGCCTCTTTCCCCAGATCGAGAGGCTGAACACAGCTCTCCGAGACCTAGAAGCCTTAACGAAAGATGCCAACAAGAACCGCTCATTCGAAGCAGCTCATTGGCGGAAGGAGATGGCTTTGGACCGGGAGGAAATGGAGGAAAGATTGGCAGATGCTGATGGCAGGCAACAAGAACATGAAGCAATAATACGAAGGCTTAAAGCTGAGCTGCAGGAAAACAACTTAATGGTTAGCAATGTCTCCAATCACTTCACTCTATATATTCAACAGAATCCTGTCCCTAATTACCCACAGAGGTGGATGGCAACATGCCTCCTACTCTAACCCACAGAGCACAGAACACATTCAGTCCCACACTCACAGCTGCCCATACCCCTTTCACCCTCCCCACACCCAGCTTGTTGCCTCATTTTTTGCCATATTTCACTAGGTTAAACAATAGCTTTTGTGGAGTTCATCTATTTTTCTTTTTCTGTTTTCGAATACTTTCCCTGGAATTGAAGGATCTGGGACTGCAATGACTTCACTGCTATTCCACATATTCACGAAGTGTAAAGTGTTGATAAATCATCTGCACCAAGTATCTTTGACTTCCAGTGTTCCTGAGAGCTGCTTCAAGATTGCTCAACATTTTCCCTTGAGACACTATTTCTAAAGGGATAACTTGTTTTAGGGTCATACATTATTCTTTAAATTATCAAGTTCCTATTGGCCTGGCTTTGTAGTAATAATGCTTAAGGTTTTAACACCATTGGGCCAAGAACGGTGGTAAACGTTTGCACTTTGAGAGTTCGAGTAACATAACGAGCTCTTGGTCAGATGTGTTGTAATTATTTTTAAAAGTACGTCCTAAGTTAACCAAAAGGATATTTCGTGGCTTTTTAATTCTTTTAGGAAAATAGCTGTCTGATCAGTATTGTAAATGCTTCATATAAGCCTATTGTTTAACCTACTCGATAGCTGGGCTGGGTGTGGAAATCACAAACCCTCTTCTACTTGTCTTCTAGGGGTTTGAATGCCTGAGGGTTGCCTCGGTTTTGGTCCAAAAGTAGACAAAGAACTTTGGTGCCCAAAATCTTACATTCAGTCAATGTGGCTTTTGTATAGCTCTCAGACCCATGGGCAACAATAGGCTCTCGCATCAATTAAACTACCTTGTCTTAATATCCTTTCGGAATGAAAGCAGCAATTTACATACACATTGTGGATGGAGTACCTGTTTTTTGGGCAAATTACTCCCAACATCCCTCACCTTCCACCGGAAAGGTTCTCGGAGGATACCTTATGTGTATGCTTATCCAACGTATTTAGATACTCAGTTTAGAGTCGTGTATAAATTATCAAAACTGTTTTCAACCTACATAGGCTCACTGGACCTAAGCCACTTAGAGGTGCATACTTAGTAAAGATTTATGAGCTATTTACAAGAATACCCACAGATTCACTCAAAACATATAAACACTTGCCTAACACTCAGAGCACTTTTAGACTTTTTAATAGGTATTTAAAATATTCAAAGTGTCTTTCCATTTTGCAGACAGAGGAAATGAGGGCTCAGCTGCACAGTGTCGAGGCAGAGGCTGCAGCTCTAAGAAGCAAGTACAGCAGTCTCCTAAAAGAGGTACATACTAATATTGCATTCATCCACTATGGGCCTCATTTCTTGATTTAATTTCAAATGAGTTCTCTCCATGTCTCCTCCTTACCTTGTCTTATCTGCAGTACTTGTCCAGACCGGTCTTCCGATTCACATTGTTTCCAAGGGCCAGTATTTCCGGTGGGTGGGGAATTTCAATTTCTGTATGATTTGATGGGGAATTTCAGTTTCTGTATGATTTGATGGATCTGATTACTGATCAATTCAAAGTAATTGTGACTTTGATATTTAATATAATGAAGGCTGTTTGTTTGCAATTATTCATTCACATCTTTTGTACTGTTGTCACCATATCTGTCCTACTTTCGGTCTTTTAGCAGCTAGTATATGATCAACTCTATTGGATTCACCTTTAAGTATTTGCTTCCAAGTTCAATGTGACTTGCGTGGATCTCCCAAACTTTTCGTACCCAGAATCCCATGCAAACCTCAAATTTAGCTTAAAAAATTCAAATTTTCCTTGCATTTCTGTCTGGCATCACCCGCCGGCACACATTTCCTACCACCCAGCATTCCCCTTGTCTCCCAATAAAAATGATACCTCACTTGTGTGGGTGTCCAATGCAGTCAACCTAAAACGTATATAAACAAAAATATAGTGCTTAGAACTTGCTGTGCTATCCCCTCATTCTCTTCGTTTTTGACCTTTCTCAGTCGCAGGGCCTTGGCCCACCCACACAAGTGAGGTATCATTTTACTCGGGAGACCAAAGAGAACATTGGGTGGTAAGAAAGTTGTGCCTGCACAGCAATTCCCCCAAAGAAATGTGAGAAAAATTTGATTTTTTAGCAAAATTTGAGGAAAACGTTAGAGGATCCATGCAAGCCACACATACTTGGACTCCCCCGGGTGTCTAGTTTTCAGAAATGTCTGGGTTTGGTAGGTTTCCCTACATGGCCGCCAAGCCCTGGACCAAAAACGCAGGTGACCCCCTTGCAAAACCAGGTTGTTTTGTGATTGATAATTTTTGATGCCTCCACAATACGTTTTGGGCCCATCCTGTGGCACTTGGCCCACCCACACAAGTGAGGTACCATTTTTATCGGGAGACCTGTGGGAACACTGGGCAGTAGGAAATATGTGGATTTTTTCTGATTCTGGAAGAAT
Organism: Calotriton arnoldi; assembly: GCA_963921515.1. Taxonomy (NCBI): domain Eukaryota; kingdom Metazoa; phylum Chordata; class Amphibia; order Caudata; family Salamandridae; genus Calotriton; species Calotriton arnoldi. The sequence continues at coordinate 2,870,074 of CAWUFW010000809.1, forward strand.
ATGGTACAGTAATGCAAGGAAAATGTGTGACTGTAGTCACATTTAGAGGTTTGCAGGGTCTTTTGGGTAAGAAAACTTTTTGGGATCCACGAGAGGGACACCACCCTATACTCCTCTGGGTTTCTACCTTATGAAAATATCGAGAATTGGTAGATTTTCCCTAGGGACAATGTACACCCTTGGAGGGAAAGCCAGAAAATGCAAATATTACTTCACAACTAACTATTCATCAAGTACACACACACACATACTGGTTGGATTTGGCACAAGGGTGAGTGAAGGTTCAGAGTGTAAAATGTTATTAACAAGAGATTTCCCAAAAAGGAAATGCACTGTTAATAGTTAAAGGTTACAAACCTGAACCATTGACTGACAGCTTGGAAGCTGTAAAGCCACGGCAAGGCACCAACCTCTATACAGGCCGTTCACTCACCTTTCATACGTGACGCATACAAGGCCATTCACACTGCCAGCCGCGGGCCCAGCACATTACAACACTCACATCAACCGGCAATGCCATTCAAGGGCTCATCACTTTCATATGCCCACATGCCTGACACCGCAATCACACCGGCTGATGGAGTGTGTGGATTGGAGTTGGCTAGCAGTGTGTGTAGTGACCAGCAGCAAGTCACTTCTCACACACCGTCAGCCAAGCACCAGTCCACACACACCGCCAGCCTATCGCCAGTGCACGCACACCACCAGCTAGGCACTAGTCCATGAACACCACCAGCCAAGTGCCAGTCCACACACACCCCCAGCCAAGCGCCAGTCCACGCACACCACCAGCCAAGCGCCAGTCCATGCACACCACCAGCCAAGCGCCAGTCCATGCACACCACCAGCCAAGCGCCAGTCCACACACACCGCCTTCCAAGGCCAGTCCACACACACCACTAGCCAAGCACTACCATGCACACCACCAGCCAAGCGCCAGTCCATGCACACTGCCATCACATTTTTTATGCAAAAAAGAAAACACAAACCAATTGGCAATAGATACAAAAATATAACTACAAGCACAACAGCTCTAATTAAATACATCACACTTATGCCAACCATGAAATCTGAACAAAAAATATAAAATGATACAGACCAGTCAGTTAACTTTTATGCAGGTGAAGTACTTTCATCAGGGATGGTAGTCAACATATAGACATCTCTCCTGTCAGAAAATTTCAGAACTAGAAGCTCATCACTACGCAAGGCACTGCACTGTCCCTTCACAAGTTTTTTACAAACCAGCTCTTTTGGGTAACCTTTACGGTTAGAGCAGATTGTGCCACAAGCAAAAGTGTCCACTTTGAACAATTTCTTGTAAAATGGCACACCAGTGTAAAAGTTATCTACATATAAATGGTGACCTTTGTTAAAAAGTCCTCTACCCAGTTCCCACACAATTTTCTCTATAACTCCAAAAGTGGACGGACAACCAGATGGGGTCAATACTGGAATCCCTACCATTGTAGACCCTGAAATTATAGCCATATCCAGTACTACTCTCAGACAGCATATACATCTTAATTTTGTAACGTGCCCTCTTGCTAGGAATGTACTGCCTAAAAACCAATCGGCCCTTGAACAGGACCAAGGACTCATCCACAGCTATTTCTTTCCCTGGCACATAGATCTCTGAAAATCGATCTACAAAGTAATCAAGGACAGGCCGAACCTTAAAAAGATGGTCATCCCTCGGCAATGCAAAATTATTATCAACAAAATGCAACATCCGAAGAAGGCAATACCGATTTCGACTCATGGTTGCAGGAAATAGAACTGTTGCCCTCAAGGTATTAGTAGACGAATATGAAGACAGCGATGGTTTCCTTATCAGGCCCATCAAAACAGTTAAACCCAGGAACTTCTTCAGCTAATCCAGATTTGTGGGAGTCCACCAGGTAGCTCTAGAGTGGGGCTTAAGTCTGGCACTGTTGTCCCTCAAATTCTGTTCAGCATACAAATTAGTCTGCTCAACAATCTCAACCAAAAATACATTGTCCATAAAAAACTGAAAGAAATTTATAAGCAAACATTTTTCACAATTCACTCTACACCCTGCAACACCACTAAAGACATGTAACAGAGACAGCGGTTCCTGCGGGGCAATGAAAACTATCTTGATAATAATATGCACAATCGCAATGATAAAGGTTACAGTGACGTCAGAAAGAAAAGCTAGCAAGGACACAGATGACTGTATTCGCAATATTGTTTTTATATGTCAAACAATGTATCAATATGTACATAAAAGAAAAAACATAATAGTGCTAGGTGTCCCCAGTGAAGTTGGAACCAAACATAAAGCATAAAACTTTTAAATTAGTGACAAATGTGACTTGGTTTCCGTAAGAAAACGACCATAAGCAATTGTACAATAATCACAGCCACTGTGTACAGTAATCAGGGCTGATTGAATTGGTTCGTTTTGCTAGATTGTCGACGACGTTTCAACCCTTTTACACAATACAGGGTCTCTTCAGGACCTATGGGTGTAGGGACATCTGAATTGCGGTTGTGCAGCTATGTGAAGAGTGTGACACACCGGTTTAGTGAAAAAGGAATGAAAGATACTCACAAGGGACCCAGCCGGGTACCCTTCGTGCGTATCGGAGTGAGGGGCTGGCAACCAATTGGATGTAGGGCGCGGTCGGTGCTGCAGGGTAAGGAAGAAGGTGTGCTCCGCCTGTGGTTTGAGCGGAGAGATCTCAGAAGAAGACAATGGTCATTGTACCCAGGTAGACAGATTGATCAGATCTACCGCTCTGCGATGCTGAGACACGCACCACAGATCTCTTCTATTCAACTTTAAGAAGATACCAGGACACGGAGTCACGATCCAGTACCCGTGTCAGCCAACCGTGCCAGTTATTCACAAGTCGCTACTGCACCACATGTGCAGTCTTCTTCTGAGATCTCTCCGCTCAAACCACAGGCGGAGCACACCTTCTTCCTTACCCTGCAGCACCGACTGCGCCCTACATCCAATTGGTTGCCAGTCCCTCACTCCGATACGCACGAAGGGTACCCGGCTGGGTCGCTTGTGAGTATCTTTCATTCCTTTTTCACTAAACCGGTGTGTCACACTCTTCACATAGCTGCGCAACCGCAATTCAGATGTCCCTACACCCATAGGTCCTGAAGAGACCCTGTATTGTGTAAAAGGGCTGAAACGTTGTCGACAATCTAGCAAAACGAACCAATTCAATCAGCCCTGATTACTGTACACAGTGGCTGTGATTATTGTACAATTGCTTATGGTCGTTTTCTTACGGAAACCAAGTCACATTTGTCACTAATTTAAAAGTTTTATGCTTTATGTTTGGTTCCAACTTCACTGGGGACACCTAGCACTATTATGTTTTTTCTTTTATGTACATATTGATACATTGTTTGACATATAAAAACAATATTGCGAATACAGTCATCTGTGTCCTTGCTAGCTTTTCTTTCTGACGTCACTGTAACCCTTTATCATTGCGATTGTGCATATTATTATCAAGATAGTTTTCATTGCCCCGCAGGAACCGCTGTCTCTGTTACATACCTAATTACCCTGGTTCCTAGCGAGTAGGGTCTCCCTTGTTCTTGTTTTTCGACACCACTAAAGACAGGCAGCACCGTCTGCACCATGTTTGGGTCATCCCAGAGTCCAGCACTTCCAATGGGATGCCTTGCAGCCCTGGGCTGCAATCCAGATGTCTCTTGCTGCACTATCGGCACATCAGTGTCCTCCTCTAAAACAGCCACTTCATCCGCATTGAGAGTAGCTTCATCATCAGATGATTCCTCTCGGACAGAAAATTCACTGCCAGAATCCTGGCCTTCCTCCTCTGCCTCAGATGCAGAGTCTGTCTCATAATCATGGTCAGAAGAAGACTCGAAAAGCATCCCAATAACCTGCTGAGCGGTCATCCTGCGGCTAGCCATAATCCTTAGTTACACAAGTAACTTGACAAATAAGTCAACAGTACCCAACACTGTGTAAAAAAAGTAATAAAGTGTGGATTTATAAAACAAAAAGAAAAACTACAGGCATATAGCAGTTGCAAGGTAAAGTCAATGAATACAAAGCACACAAAGACCTATATACTGTAAAGCAATACCACTCACTTGCCAGAGGCCACTAGACTCACCAGCACCTACTCTGCACAGACACAGTAAACACCGATATCCCACTAAAAAAGAAAACAAAAGAAAATTACACACAAAACAACAGAATAGTGCAAAAATACAAGGAAAATGTCACACACATTCTAACAGAAGCTAAATAGGCTGCTATTATTACATTTCCAAAAAACAAATTAATGCAGGTCATTGATACTTATTTGTAGTAAACATTATAAAAAAAAAAGTTTCCTTACCAACCATTTGCAACTAAACAAACTGCAGCTCTACCAGTCACGAAACCACAAGCACAAGTTACACCAAAGTAAAACAAAAGCTTTGCCCTAAAATGAAAATGAGAAAAAAATTTACGATCACAAATAATGACAAAACACGCACAACTATATTTAACACACAAACTTTCCCTGGTGGTCTAGTGGCTTCTGCCCCTCTCAGGGGCACATGGGTTTAAAAAATATAAGGCCTATCTGCCCCCAATGGGGGTAGAAACAGCCAGAATATTCACCCCCAAAAGGGGAGCGACCATTGCCCAAGTGGCCACTCCCCAAAACATTTTGCGCCATAAACAATAAAATCCCTGGTGGTCTAGCAGCTTCTGCCCCCCTTTGGGCAGACAGGCCTAAAAATATAAGGCCGATCTGCCCCCAAGGGGGGCAGAAATGGCCGAAACATTCACCCCCAAAGGGGAAGTGACACATGCCCAAGGGGCCACTCCGCAAAACATTTTTATATACCACAAAATCCCTGGTGGTCTAGTGGCTTCTGCCCTTCTTTGGGGCAGATGGGCCTAAAAATATACGGCTGATCTGGCCCCAAGGGGGGGCAGAAATAACAAAACATTCATCCCCAAAAGGGGGTGACCCTTGCCCAAGGGGCCACTCCCCAAAACATTCCCGTAATTGTTAAAAAATGAATCCCTGACTTCTAGTGGTTTTCACCCCCCCTCCCCCTCCCCGGCGCTAGATTGGCAGGAAAAACGCCTGATCTGTCCCCAGGGGAGGCCGAAACACGGAAGAAAGGAAATAACCCCCATAGGAACGACCTTTGCCCAAGGGGTCGTTCCCAAAATATGTAAAAATAAATTCCCTGACACCTAGTGGGTTTTGGCCCCAGGGGGGGGCTGATCTGCTTAAGAAACTGCTGAATTAGCCCCCAGGGTGGGGCAGAAACACGGAGAAAAGAAAATCACCCCCATGGGTATGACCCTTGCCCAAGGGATCACTTTCAAAATGCGCCAAAATAAATTCCCTGTTGCCTAGTGGGTTTCATCGGCCTAAAACGGCCTAACTAGCCCCCCGGGGGGGGGGGGCCGAAACACATATGTACATGCCCCCAGGGGAGCGACCCTTGCCTAAGGTGTCTCTCCCCCAACTACACAAAAAAAAACATCCCTTGTGGTCCAGTGGATGCATTCCTGCTCCCCGATTGCGGGCCTCACCCGCGATCGTGGAGCAGGAATCCATTCAAACCAGGCACAGGGGTAAAATAAAGACTCTTTCCTTTCCCCTGTGTCTGTTTTCCCCAATCCCAACCCGCCACCCCGATTGCCGAGGGAGGGGTTGGGTGTGGCAATGGAAGCACTCCCGCTGCCATCCCCAGTGGGGGCATGGAGGGGGGCGGCCACGGGGGTAGCGCCAGCGATTCCCCCTCTGGTCACTGCCAGGACGTAATGGCTACGTCCTCTGCACAGCAGCACCGCTGCCGAGGACGTAACCATTACTTCTCTTCCAGGGGATACTCATCAAAGTCATAAGCACTGAATTATCTCCGCCCACGTGCGGGAACCCGGAGCATATATAAAAATACATATATATGTGTATGTAGTAGAAAAAGAGTACATAGTACGAAATAAACACACACATATACATGTATAACATAAAAAATATGCAGCCCCAAACATATCCAATAGGCTAAGAAGCCAGAATTACATGTATTTCTCTAGTATGAAAATAACATATAAACATATAATGTAAGAGAAGGACATGTACAGTAATAGCATTCCGCAAAAAACCTTTTATTTTCATCAAAGAAAACAGTTAATGCCAGGCAATTAGCCCAAAGAAGGCTGCATAAATAAATAACATCCCTGTACAGAAAAGGAAACTGGCACCTCGCCTTTAAGGCCTCAGAGAACCTGAGCACTTTGCCTTTAAGGCCTCCAGGAGAACCCTGCTCCCATCATGCACCACAGGTGACAGTTAGGTCAGTTCTTTTTTCCGGCTCCTTCTGTGAGGAACCTGGAGCTTGAGCTTAACTGATTTTGACTTTTTCCAGTCAGAATTTATATTCTAACAATTTTTTTCAATATTTCTTTTTACTGGTTGTAATTACCAGTCTTTTTCTGACTAATTGGTCATTCTTTTTAGTCAGATATGCCACCTTTATTTGATAAATGTCCTTCCTGTGGGAAGAAGATGGCCAAATCCGATCCTCATTCGGTCTGCGTCGTGTGTCTACCTTCTTCTCACGACACAGAGACATGCTACCACTGTCGTCATCTTTCAAGTAGAACATTGAAAGACAGAGAGAAGATCAGACTTCTAGGCTTGCTGGTGAGAGGAAAGAAAAGTGGCCCAGAAAGTCATCATCCATCTGCAGGGCCCTCCTCTCCGAGAAAACGGCGAAGATCTACATCACCAGAAGCTAGAAGTAAGAAAAAACATCTTAGCATGTCGTCGACGTCGAGACCAACCAAACAAGTAAGGTCGTCGTCGAAGACAAGATCGCCGTCGAGAAGTAAGTCGACGTCGAGACCTATGACGCAAGCGAGATCGACGTCAAGACCTACTAAGCAAGTAAGATCGACGTCGAGGACAAGATCGCCGTCGAAAAGTAAGTCGACGTCGAGACATGCTTCGGGCTCGAAGCATGATAGACCTCAGTCGACGTCGAAACGCCCGTCGACATCAATACAGAGGTCGACGTTGAGATCTCCGCCCCCTTCTCGAAGGTCGGCGTTGAGACACTCCGATTCACCCTCTCGGACCCGTCAGCGGTCTAAGTCGAGGGCAGGGTCGACGTCGAAGATACCGCATGAACACCAGCGGTCGACGTCGAAGAGACCGACGTCGAGGGCTTCGTCCCATAGATCTCCGCCGTCAAGAGTGTCACCACCACGGTCGTCGTCGATGGTGGCTCATTCTGGTTCGACGTCGAGGGACAAGCAAGTTATTCCTGCTGAAGGGTTAGAAAGACCATCGTCGAGATCACGGTGCTCGACGTCGAGGGAAGCTTCTTCCTCGCCTGGTATAACTAAAAAAAAAAAAAAAAAAAACTCCTCCAGAGAAGGACAGCAAAAACATGGATTCTTTGGGACGGCGAATGTGCAATACGTCAGGATCCGTTATGAGAGTGGCTAGTGCAGCCGCTCTACTGGGACGATATGACCGGTCTTTATGGGACTCTCTAACAAGATTCACAGACAAATTACCCAAAGAAGATCAAAAGGATTTTCTAGAGATTGTGCAGGAAGGTGGTCTGGTTGCTAACCAGATCATTAGTACAGCGGCCGACTCTGCAAATTTGGCAGCTCACGGATACGCACATGGCATTTGTTCGCGAAGATCAGCCTGGCTTCGACTCACGGGTCTCAAGCCCGATGCTCAAAGAAAGATAGTCAATCTGCCCTTTAACGGATCATCGTTGTTTGGTTCACATGCGGACGACGAAATGGCAAAAATGAAAACTGAGTTGGATACTCTCAAGGCTGCAGGCCTCGAAAAGAAGAAGTAATTTCGTCGTCGCTTTCGTCCCTATGACAAACGCTCTTTTCAACAGCGAGGTCAATCATCTAACTGGTCATCGCAGAACCAAGGTCAGACGCAACAAAGGTCCCAGTTCCAACAACGTAGACCGGGACGTGGCAGAGGTGGAAAAAACAACAGTCAGCAGCACCAAAGCAGCCACAAAAACAATGAGGTGTGTCTTCCTCCAAAGCTGTTGTCCACTCCGGTGGGAGGAAGTGTTTCATTACATCTGGAGGAGTGGAAACGTATAACAAAAGACAAATGGGTCATCAACATTGTTCAGAATGGCTATCTTCTCAGGTTCATAACTCCTCCTCCATCTATACCTCCGAGAGGCATTTCTCACCGCGACCAATGATTGTTACAAAGGGAGGTAAATACCTTATTGAAGAAAGGAGCTATAGAAAAAGTCCCCGCTCCTCAAAGAAATCAAGGAGTCTACTCTCGTTATTTCCTTGTGCAAAAAGAGGCCCCACCACAGAATACAGACCTATTCTGGACTTGAGACTGTTGAACAAATACATTCGCAGAGAAAATTTCGAATGTTGGCACTCCATCAAATTTTCCCACAGCTTCACCAAGGGGATTGGATGTGCTCCATCGACTTACAGGACGCATACTTCCACGTACCAATCTCAAAGAAACATCGCAAATTTCTACGCTTTCGAGTGTCTTTTCAACATTACCAGTACTCAGTTCTCCCGTTCGGGCTCAAATCAGCTCCTCGAACATTCTCCAAATGTATGGCTGTGGTGGCCGCTTTTCTCCGCAAGCAGAAAATATTCATATATCCTTACCTGGACGACTGGCTCCTGAAGAGCTCATCTCCAACTCTGCTGCAGGATCATCTCACGTGCTGCCTTCAGCTTCTCCACAACTTGGGCCTTCACGTCAATTTCAAGAAATCCATACTAAATCCAACGCAAAAGATCCATTACCTAGGCTCCTTCCTGGACACCGAAAAAGCAAGCGTGTGTCTTTCGGAGGAGAGGTTGTCATCAATCCAAGGAAAATGCCTGACCCTTCTTCACACGCATCTACCGACAGTTCGACAGGTGTCATCACTACTGGGATCGATGGCGTCGTGCATCTTTATAGTACCAAACGCACGATTACACATGCGTCCACTACAACAATGTTTGGAGGACCAGTGGATGCAAGTATCAGGGCGCTGGGAGGATCATGTAATTCTCCATCAATCAGCCAAAGACTCCATCCGGTGGTGGATGAAGCGATCGCACCTGATGAAGGGAATCCCTTTCCACCAGGACCCTCCAACCCAGACTTTAATCACGGACGCTTCTCTCCAGGGTTGGGGTGCTCATATGGGCCCTCTGCAAGTACAAGGTCTATGGTCCGACTCCGAAAAGAGCTACCACATCAACCTGCTAGAGCTGAGAGCCGTACATCTAGCTCTCAAGTCCCTGGTTCCGTCGTTCAAGTCTCGCTCCATTCTGATCCAAACAGACAATACAACGACGATGTATTATTTGAACAAACAGGGAGGTACCCGATCAAGAACACTCTCCATAGAGTCTCAAACCATATGGAACTGGCTTCTAGCGAGAGACCTGTCAATAGTAGCCATTCATCTACCGGGCTCTCTCAACTCCCAGGCGGACTTCCTCAGCAGAGACTTCGTCGAAGCCCACGATTGGGTTCTCAACAACGAAGTCGCTCACAGCATCTTTCGAGAATGGGGAACGCCAGACATCGACCTGTTTGCAGACGCAGTAAACGCAAAATGCCCAGTCTTCTCATCCAGGTTTCCCCAACAAGGATCTCAAGGGAACGCCCTTTTGATCGAATGGTCTCAGAGCTTACTGTACGCTTTTCCACCGATTCCGTTGATACCAGTTGTAATCAACAAGCTGTACAGGACCACCTCCAGGATGATCCTAATAGCCCCGGAGTGGCCTCGCCAGTGGTGGTTTCCGGACCTCCTTCAACTATCGGAAGTGCCACACAAGAGGTTGCCATGCCGCCCGGATCTCCTATCCAAACAGGCAGGGAGAGTATTCCACCCCAATCTGTCCTCCCTCCGGTTGACAGCATGGCTCCTGAAGTCATACAATATGGACACCTACAATTGAATCCAGACTGTATGGCTATTCTCAAAGAAGCGAAAAGACCTTCCACGAGGAAATCATATGCCTTCAAGTGGAAGCGGTTCTTCCTATGGTGTGTGGACAATGGACATGATCCCATCCGGGGTCAGGAACAGGTGATTTTACCCTATTTGCTGCATTTGGCTAGATCTGGTCTTCAGTTCTCTTCTATCAAAGTCCACCTTGCAGCAATCACAGCCTATAGGAAGTCCCCCACCAGACTTCTTTGTTTAGAATTCCGGTGGTAAAGGATTTTCTTGAGGGCTTAAAAAGGTTTACACACCAGTCAGGTCTCCCTCTCCTCCATGGGAGCTTAACATTGTGTTAACTAAGTTGATGGGGTCTCCTTTCGAGCCTATTCATAAAGCTTCCTTACAGCATTTAACATGGAAAGCCGCGTTCCTGGTGGCCATTACATCTGCTCGCAGGGTCAGTGAGATCCAGGCTCTTTGCTGTAAGGAACCTTATACTGTGTTTCACGCTAACAGAGTAGTTCTCAGAACACATCCTAGCTTTTTACCTAAAGTAGTCTCGGACTTCCATATTAACCTGACTATCACTTTACCTACTTTTTTTCCGAATCCTTCGAATCCTCCGGAAAGATCTCTTCACTCCCTAGATCTCAAGAGGGTTCTGAAGTTTTATTTGGACAGAACAAAGACACTGAGGAACTCAGAACGTTTGTTTATTAACTATGGTCCTGTTAACACAGGTTCTGCAGCTTCCAAGAGATCCATTTCTAGATGGATAGTTCCTTGTATTCTACTGTCATACCAATTGGCCAACAAATCCCTTCCGGGGAAGCCTAAGGCCCATTCCATTAGGGGGAAAGCTTCTACCATGGCTCTCCTGAGGAATGTCCCCATGGCAGAGATTTGTAAAGCAGCTACATGGCGATCAGTTCATACCTTTACTCGCCACTACTGTTTAGATGCTGACACGCAGGCAGATGCCCAGGTTGGGCAAGCCTCGCTGAGAAACTTGTTTGCAAATACTGTTTAATATATGTACGTCAATTTAGTTCTCTGTTTTTTGCTCGTCCGCATTGAAGTGGGTATGGGCTTGCTACTCTATTCAGTGCTTATGACTATTGATGAGTATCCCCTGGAAGAGAAGGATAAGTTACTTACCTGTAATCCTAGTTCTCTTCCAGGGGTATACTCATCAAAGTCATAAGCAACCCTCCCGCCTCCCCGGACGAGCATTAACAGTTTACTCGGTATTCTTGCATCTTTGATGCAGGTTCCTACAGGTTTCTTATACCGTACAAAAGAACTGACCTAACTGTCACCTGTGGTGCATGATGGGAGCAGGGTTCTCCTGGAGGCCTTAAAGGCAAAGTGCTCAGGTTCTCTGAGGCCTTAAAGGCGAGGTGCCAGTTTCCTTTTCTGTACAGGGATGTTATTTATTTATGCAGCCTTCTTTGGGCTAATTTCCTGGCATTAACTGTTTTCTTTGATGAAAATAAAAGGTTTTTTGCGGAATGCTCTTACTGTACATGTCCTTCTCTTACATTATATGTTTATATGTTATTTTCATGCTAGAGAAATACATGTAATTCTGGCTTCTTAGCCTATTGGATATGTTTGGGGCTGCATATTTTTTATGTTATACATGTATATGTGTGTGTTTATTTCGTACTATGTACTCTTTTTCTACTACATACACGTATATATGTATTTTTATATATGCTCCGGGTTCCCGCACGTGGGCGGAGATAATTCAGTGCTTATGACTTTGATGAGTATACCCCTGGAAGAGAACTAGGATTACAGGTAAGTAACTTATCCGTCCTTGACACACAAGGGGTTAATTTGTGCTGGTGTTTGCCTGTGCTTGGCACCGTCTCATATTTCTCACAGTCCACCCCATGGTGGCGCTGTCTTATATATATTTTTTTCTCAACAGAGTATATAATCAGAGTGTTGAACAATTTTAATATACATTAAAAATACCAGTGCTCCAGACCAATCATACAACTTTTAGTGACTTGGAATGATCGAAATTGTCACATGGTTAGTAGGTAGCGTTGGATAATCACTTTTGTTTTTAAATATGCCTTTTGTAAAACCAAAACATATACATATATTTTTAGCACCTTATCTAAAGGTTATATATATTAGTAGAGTTTCAATTATTTTCTCTCTAAAATAAAATAAGCCATTTGAATTCTAAAAATATATAACTAAATTAACCAAAATGAGAACACAAACTATTACAAAATCTTTTTTTATGGTTCACATATTTATATTGATTTTGTGGTTTTTTTGGAACACAAACACCCACTTACAACCGGAGGCTAATGGGGGAATAACTGTAACCATCATCTAAACCTATCACCACCCCCACCAGTTCTAGCGGTTCCTATCTTACTCAAATTTTATAAAGATATATTTAATGCTTACTTAACTTGACTCGGACACCCTTTGTACTCCATCTCTATTCAGCGTATCTCCTACGTAATTCTGTTGGCCGTTTGGCTTGACTCACTGTCCGGGAACCCATGCCCCATTTGTGTGTAATGCAAACTATCTTTACCTATCCTGGACAGGACAGCTCCTTACATTTTTATGCTAGGAACAATATCCACATTGCCTCCCTATGTTGAAGTGCTGCAGAAAGTTTTTCCATAACCAACAGATCCCATGTCTTATAGAGACAGATCTGAAAGAGACACGTTAGTGATAGATTCCTTACCTTCGAATATCCCCAGGCGTCAGACTGGATCCGGAACGTTTTTTCATCAGCAGTACCCCTGCGCGTCGGTAGGTGGCGTCGTGCGGCTCCGCGTCCGTCGCTGTCGTCGTAAGCGCCGAGATGACGTCACGGAGACTACTTAGGTGCCACCCATGCGCGCTGACGTCAGTTCTTTCTTTTTCCGCGCCAGTAAGCGCAGATCCGGTTAGAGCACATACCTTAGTCACTTTTTGACTATCTTTTTGAGACTTTTGTCTCCTGTAAGTTTGAGTCTACTCTGGTGCACGTAGGGATGCCTGGTTTTAAGTCTTGTGGGGCCTGCCGTCGCAATATGTCGGTGGCGGTCCCCCACGACGTCTGTCTCTACTGCCTGGAGAGCGACCACGACTCCCGGTCCTGCATGGACTGTCTGGCCATGGCCCCGAAGGCCTTGAGGGAGCGTCGCCGGAAGCTGCTTGAGGTCCGGCTTTCGTCCCAGCGCCGTTCTCGGTCTAGGGGCCGCACCGGAGAACGCTCGCGGCGCCACCATCATCGCTCCTCGGGCTCCAAGTCTTCACCCTCGGATTCGGGTAAGAGACGACACAAAAAGAAGTCGAAGAAGCGCTGTCGCTCTCCGACGTCCCCCCGTCAGTCCCCGGATGCGGACGAGGGGGACAGGGGTTCTGCCCCTGTGGCTCCTTCGGAGCCCGGGAGTCCCGCGGCCTACCCACCTTACCCGGGTCCGTCGGCGACTCCCGCACAGGTGCAAGAAATTCTTGCTACCATGGACCGCCTGTTTAGGCCTCGGGCTCCCGCCGGCGCGCCCTTGGGCCCCGTGTCAGGATCCTGTCGGCGCCGCCGGCGGCTCCGGCGCCGCAGGAACCTGCGCCGCTGGCTCCGGCCACGGCGTCAAAAGGTCCCACGCTGCCGGCCCCAGTGCCACCCTCGGCTCCGCCTCCGGCGCCGCTGTGGATGCCATTTGTTCCGCCCCTGCCCAGGTTCCAGGACAATTTTGTCCCTACCTGGGATCCGCATTGGGACACGGTGCCGGTTCGGCCCCGTCCGGCGCCGTTCCCGGCGCCGTTTGTTCCTTCACCGGTCCCTGCCCTGCCGCCGCAGTCTGTTCCACATACGGCGGAGGTGGAGGACGACTGGGAGGGGTCCGAGGACCCTCTTGCTCGTCAGTGTGACTCTGAGCAGGACTGGGCGGACGAGTTAGAGGAGGCCGGCGGCCTTGACATCTCCTCTGACCCGGGGTTTGCCTCTCCTCCGCCTACCATGGAGGAGGGCGCTTCTTACACGATGGTGCTCCGTCGGGCCGCAGAGGTCCTCAACCTTGATCTCCCTATGGTGGCCCTGAAGACTAATCACCTCACTGAGGTGCTCCAGACGGCGTCCACTTCGTCAGAGCCCCTGCTGCCATTTAATGACGCCCTCACTGACGTCTTACTGGGCACTTGGTCGCGGCCAGCCACAGGGGCCCCTGTGGATAAGAACGTCGCCAGGTGTCATCGCCCGTCGCCGGGTGACCCTGCCTTTCTGACCACTCATCCTACGCCCGAGAGCCTGGTCATCCAAGCTTCGACGTCCCAGAGTGCCTTTCCCACGGCTCTGCCGGAGAAGGACTCTAAGAAGCTGGAGCAGTTCGGCAAGCGGTTGTTCGCTTCGGCCAGCTTGGGGCTGCGGTCGGTGAACACCGCATGCCTATTGGGCCGCTATTCCCACTCGGTGTGGGATACAGTTGCACAGGTGTTGCCTCAGTGTCCTGAGGAGACCCAAGCTGTGCTGTCCCAAGCTGTTGCCGAGGGTAAAGATGCGGCTAAGTTCGCCATTCGGTGTGGTTTGGACACCGTGGACTCACTAGGTAGAGCAATTTCTACGACTGTGGCGCTTCGTCGCCACGCCTGGTTGAGATCTACCGGGTTCTCGCCAGATGTCCAAAGCTCACTCATGGACATGCCCTTTGATGGCACTCGCCTGTTTGGCGATAAAGCCGACAGCGCGCTGGAGCGTTTTAAGGACTCGCGGACCACAGCCAAGTCCTTAGGTCTTTCCACGAAAAGCCCAGCCACTCCTGGTTTTCGTTCCTTTCGTTGCCACGGAAGGGGTGCCCAGGCACGTTCCTTCAGCAAGCCTGTGCAGAACCAGCCTCAGCGCGGACGCGGTTTCCGCAGGGGCGGGTCTGGGAATCAGCGTGGGGGTCAGTCCACCTCCACCCCCGCTGCTTCTACCTCCAAACCTTCCTAATCTGAGCTTTGTGGGGCACACCACGCCAGTGGGTGGCAGGATCCGCCATCATCTCCCCCACTGGCACGCTATCACATCGGACGAGTGGGTGTTGCAGATCATCCGCAAGGGTTACTCCCTTCCCTTTCAGTCCACCCATGCCACCTCAGTACCACCGCATGTCGGGGAAACACTTGGCGCTTCTCCAGCAGGAAGTCACGGCCCTCTTGGCCAAGGGGGCCATCGAGTGTGTTCCTGGGCCAGAAGTAGGGAGTGGTTGTTATTCCCACTACTTTCTGGTCCCCAAGAAGGACAAGGGGGGCTTGCGACCCATCTTGGACCTCAGGAAGGTCAATCGCTTCCTCCGGAAGGAGAAGTTCAAGATGTTGACTCTGGCTCAGGTCTTGGCTGCCCTCGACCCTGGAGACTGGATGGTGGCGTTGGACTTGCAGGACACATATTTTCACATCCCCGTCCTGCCGGCCCACCGGCGTTACCTGCGGTTCACGGTAGGCCAGGAGCATTTTCAGTTTGCTGTGCTCCCCTTCGGCCTTACCAGTGCCCCTCAGGTGTTCACAAAAGTGATGGTGGTGGTCGCTGCTCCCCTGCGCAGGTCAGGGGTGTCAGTCTTCCCCTACCTCGATGACTGGTTGTTGAAGGCGGGTTCGCCCCAGGCAGTTGTCACCCACCTTCAGACTACGGCCGACCTCCTGCATTTGCTGGGGTTCTCCATCAACGTGCCGAAGTCGCACCTGAGTCCCTCTCAGAAGCTCCCCTTCATCGGAGCGGTTCTGGATTCGACGTGGTTTCGGGTTTATCCTCCCGAGCAGCGAGTCCGGGATATTCAGGCTATGATTCCGATCTTTCAGGCTCTATCCCGGGTTTCGGTCAGGTTGACCCTCCGGCTTCTGGGCCTGATGGCCTCCTGCATCCTGCTGGTGCAACATGCCAGATGGCATATGCGGGCTCTGCAGTGGGACCTGAAGTTCCAGTGGGCACAGCATCAGGGCAACCTGTCTGATCATGTCCAGATCTCGGAGGGCACTGCACGACAGTTGCAGTGGTGGCTCACGAATCGCGATTGGGTCAATGGTAGATCCCTCTCCCTTCCCCAACCGGAGCACACAGTGGTGACGGATGCGTCCCTCCTGGGATGGGGAGGCCACTTGGGAGAGGCGGAGATCAGAGGCCTCTGGTCTCCGGCGGAGTCTTGGCTCCATATCAACCTTTTGGAGCTTCAGGCGATCCGACTTGCACTGAAGGCATTCCTTCCCTCTGTCCGGGGAAGTGTAGTGCAGGTGTTCACGGACAACACCACCGCCATGTGGTATTGCAACAAACAGGGCGGGGTGGGGCCTGGACCCTATGTCAGGAGGCTCTGCGCCTCTGGACATGGCTGGAACATCAAGGCATTACCTTGGTGATTCAACACCTGGCGGGTTCTCTGAACGCCAGGGCGGACAAACTCAGCCGCCGGTGCTTGATGGATCACGAATGGCGTCTGAACTCGGACGTGGCGCAAGGTCTCTTTCAGCAGTGGGGAGAGCCTTGGTTAGATCTATTCGCCACAGAAGAGAACGCGCAATGTCATCAGTTCTGCGCGTTGGAATTTCCACGGCGGCACTCGCTCGGCGATGCTTTTCGTCGCGAGTGGAGTTGCGATCTATTGTACGCCTTTCCGCCTATACCACTTCTGCCCAGAGTGCTGAAGAAGATTCAGCGCGACCGGGCCCAAGTCATCCTTGTGGCTCCGGGTTGGGCACGAAGATACTGGTATCCCGAGCTACTCAGCATGGCGATCGATCCCCCGATCCGACTGCCTCTTCGGGAGGATCTTCTGTCGCAGCAGCAGGGGACGGTCCTCCACCCGAACCTGTCCAGCCTCCACCTCCATGCGTGGAGATTGAGCGGCGAAAGTTGACAGCTTTCAATCTTCCTCCTGAAGTCTGTGATGTCATTCTGGCAGCCAGGCGACCCTCCACTAAGACGGTATACGCCTGCAGGTGGAACAAATTTGTGGCATGGTGCACAGCAAAGGCTGTGGCTCCCCTCTCTGCCCCTCTTTCTGAGGTTCTTCTGTTCCTTCTATCCTTGGCCCAGCAGGGCTCTGCTCTGGGCACTATCAAAGGTTATCTTTCGGCCATCTCCGCCTTTCTACGGCTTCCAGATCAGCCTTCTCTTTTTAAGTCCCCGGTTGTTACCCGTTTCCTCAAGGGCATTACGCACACATTTCCTCCCGTGCCGTTCATAATGCCTCAATGGGACTTAAACCTTGTCTTGACATACCTGATGTGCGCTCCCTTCGAGCCCCTTCATCACTGTCCTTTGCGTCTTCTCACTCTCAAGACGGCTTTCCTGGTCGCTATCACCTCTACCAGAAGAGTGAGTGAGCTCCAGGCTCTTTCTTCCACACCTCCTTTCCTTTCTGTTCATCCGGACAAGGTGGTTTTAAGGACCCGTCCTTCTTTCTTGCCAAAGGTTGTCACGACCTTCCACATCGGGCAGACCATCACTTTGCCCACTTTCTTTCCGCATCCTTCGAAAGAGGAAGAGAGGCTCCATCGTCTGGACCCAAAACGTGCACTCTCGTTCTATCTACAGCGCACACAACAGTTCCGGGTGGATGACCAGCTCTTTGTTGGCTACGTGGGTGCCAAAAAAGGTCGGGCCGTGCACAAATGCACCATCTCTCGGTGGGTCGTTTTGTGCATCAAAGCATGTTACTCCTTGGCTAAGAAGGAGCCTCCTGTGGGGCTGCGTGCCCATTCTACCAGGGCAACAGCAGCCACTACTGCCTTGGTACACGGCGTTCCCTTGCAGGATATTTGTCAGGCAGCCACGTGGGCCTCGCTGCACACATTTAGCAAAGCATTACTGCCTTGACAGTCCAGTCCGGAGAGACGGCTTCTTTGGCCGTTCTGTTCTCCGTGACTTTCTGGTGTAATCTATTCGCAGACCCACCACCGGGGTTGGTATTGCTGGGGTATCTATTCTAAGGTAAGGAATCTATCACTAACGTGTCTCTTTCAGATGCACAAGTTACTGCTTGTGTAACGATATATCTGTAAGAGACATTAGTTAGTGATAGATTCCTTACCGCCCCACCCATCCTCCCCGTTCTGCGAACTGATGCTAGGGTTAAGGTCATCCCTTTCAGGGCCCTAGTTTCATGGCACCAGTGGTCAGTTTCTTGCATGGCTCTGCGTTCCTGGTGCGGAAAGTCGTGTACAGAACTGACGTCGGCGTGCATGGGTGGCACCTAAGTAGTCTCCGTGACGTCATCTCGGCGCTTACGACGCCAGCGACGGACGCGGAGCCGCACAACGCCACCTACCGATGCGCAGGGGTACTGCTGACGAAAAAACTTTCAGGATCCAGTCTGACGCCTGGGGATATTCTAATCTAAGGTAAGGAATCTATCACTAACTAATGTCTCTTACAGATATATCGTTACACAAGTAGTAACTTGTGCTTTCGGTGTTCTGTTACCATACCCCACTGGGTTGTGATAGCCTGTCTAGCGGAGCACAGGTTAAGCAGTATCTCCTTTTTGCTAGGGGAGCTTAGTGGGTATGTTTGCTTATTCTGAAGATCAGGGTCGTGTGTGTTGGTAATTGTGGGATCTGTTTCTCAAATATAGAATTTGTGTCAGTCACTATTTCTTATCAGTATCTTTTTAACTTGAGGAAGTGACATAAGTGCAGGAGGCTAACAGTCCCCCCTCACCTCTCCAGTATTCTGCTGATTTTGAGACCTAAGCATGGACCCTTGCAGGTGTACCAGTATAGTGTGGTTTTCTACACAGCTTCTCTGGCTGTGGTGCTCACAGCTGTCTACTGTCTTCAATAGAAGATATACAAACATTCTGTGTCTGTGAGTGAGCGACCCAGTTTCTACTCCTACCTGTCCTGCACTTGGTATTTGCTAACCTGTGCCGTGTGGGTGAGAAAGTTGAATTCATCCGACTCGGAGAGTAGCCATTTGCTGCCTCTTTTTGCCAGTAGCCACCTCTCAAATGTCATCAGGGGTCTACTAGAGTATGGTCTGACCTCGTCATTTGTGACTCAATGTTTAATCTGGGGGTATTTCATTCTCTTTCACGTCTTGAACCCCAAAATCCTTCCTTATCTGCTAGAATGAACAAAGGCCCGTCTAATCGTAGAAATTCCTGATTTTTTTACAACCTGCACTTTGCCATGCGCAAAAGGCATCTGCTGTGTGGCAGGAGAGAAGTCTGGGTTGCTTATGATCAGCTTAAGCAGGCAGGAAAAGATAGTTGAGCCCCTTTGCAGTTGCTTCTGCATCCCAAACAGCCAAGGTGGCCATGGCGATTAAGCATCTTTCCATATGTGTGACCCATTTATTGTCTGATCTGTGAAACACTAATACTTTTCGTGCTCCTTCCAGTTCCATTCTGTTATGAACCAGAGATAGGCCGCTTAATAATAATTAACCTAACCTAAATATTAACCTGAATCCACTCCTATGCTACTGCCATCTTGGCCAAGCCTCCTCATAATCTTTTTAAAGGAAAAGTGAGAGAAAGGAAAGGCAGTATAGATGGGTAGACTTTAGAGGCTGGAAAACATACACTGCTCCCGAAATGAAGCAAACGCCACCAGTACTACATCATGTCATGTCAATGGCAATTGATCCACTTCTTTTTCCAACTTCTGTTAAAAGAATTTTGTAGCACTGGACTTGGCTTTTTCTGGGGAAAAACATTTGTAGCCCATAGAATTCTTCTTTGTGTTGACTTTTTTAGGTTCTTAGGTTAAGTTGTTTGACAGATTATTTTGTTGTTAGAACACGTTAGCTTTTTGCTTTGCATCTGTGTCTGAAAAAAGAGATGTGTGCTTCATTTGCCTGCTGAACATACATTACTTAGCCAAGTGTTCCCCCATCTGAAGCTTTTTTGCGAAAGGAAGAAAATCCACCTTCAAGGGCAGCAGGAGGACAGGTTGCACTGCTACCTCACCTACCTTCCCAGGAAGGTGATACAGAAAAATCTCAGTGTGAGGATTGACAATATTCACGTTCGATGTTGAGAAACATGCCATCAAGAGCTGTCAAGATGTCGAAAAAAAATGCTTATATGAAAATAATCCTGCATGTGGGAAGCCGGGCTGTCTCTTCTTATTGTAGGGATCCAATCCTTTCGCTGGTGGTGTCATCCATGGTGGTGCAAGGATTGCCATTCCCTCAGGAGATTTCATCACAGTTGTGACCCATGCTTCCCTGATGGAAAAGAGAACACATATGGATCATGTTCAGTGCAGGAGCTAAGTGTCATATAACTATCTTGAAATGTATATTAGTTCATTGTGTTCTAAAGTCTTTACTGTCAGCCTTCCAGTGGAATGCCCTGCTTGTTCAAATAGACATAACACAACAATGTACTACCTGAACAAGCAGTGAGACACAGTCCAGGAACCCTTTCCCAGGAAGCTCAAATGCTGTAGAGGGGGCTCTTGGCCAGGACCTACAAATCGCCACTGTCCATCTTCCTAGCCTACAGAATTGATAGCTGGATGCTGTTAGCATAATCTTTCAAGAAAACCACAACAGGGTTTTAAATGACAATGCTGGATGACATCTTGTAAGACTGGAGTTTCCTCGCAGCTAAATTTCTTTACCAGTGCAGACATAAAAAATGCACAGACCTTGCCTCCAGGCTCTGTTTGCCAGGGAGGATTGGAAATACCCATTTCATTGATTGGAGCAGGACATTTCTGGACACCTTTCCTCTGATGCCCCTGATGCCATTGTCTTCAACAGACTAACATTTTCCAGAGCCAAAGTGATCCTCATAGCTCCAGCTCTGAAATGGCCACAGTAATGTTGGTTCATCGACCTACTTCACTCATCAGCCTTTTTACGCTGCAAGTTGCCTTGGAGATTTTATTGCCTTCGCAAGAGTGGGGGCTAGATCCTTCATCCCACACTCCTATGTTTGAGCTTTGCAGGCAGACTTCTGAACTCTTGCAGTAAGAACATTTAAACCTTCCTTAGGAGTGTATGTACATTCTGAAGTAAGTCAAGCATCCATCCACCAGTGCCTTTTACTCCTTGGTTTGAAAGAAATTATGCATTTGCTCAGGGCCGGCTTCAGCACTGGTGGCGCCCTGTGCGACAATGTTTGTTGGCGCCCCCCAATGACCACCTCTGCCACTGATTCCCTCACCACCGCCCTTTAACAGTGCCCCTCAAGTCTCCAGAACCACTGTCTCTCGGATTCATTTAGTTTTATAGCACCACTCATACCAGTGTAAGGTGTCAGAGCACTTTACATCACACAAACATTGCACAGAGTCAATCATAGGTTTGTAAATCAGTGTATAGGAAATGTTACATCAGACGGGACTACAGGGTGTAGTGTAGGAGCAACATGTCATCGATACTGGTAGGCAATATAGTTTAAGAGTCCTTATTCTGGAAAAGCACAAATTCAGAATTTAAAATGTAACACCATTGTTAGGGGTTTTCTTTAATAAAAAGAATTTTTTTCCACCCAAATGAACCCTTTTGGCAAGATTAGGATAATGAAAGACTGGGCAAAAAAACATATAGCTCTAACATATACCTTGATGTTTACACACATCTATTTGATGACAGTTAATAGCACAATGTTCTATATTACGATTTTGACTTACAAACGACAAGTAACAAAAGGAAGCAGTAACCCACTGACCTATTTACATTACATGTACTTTGTTATCCGCATGGTACACGTTCTTAGCAGCAGGCATTTTAACCCTCTACGCTACCTTTGAATGAATCAAAACGTCCACTAGACAAACCTCTGGTCTCTTTACAGGAACACGATAAATCACCGGAGTTATCTTGACGTTTTAATTGTTGCCTACAAAAATTGCTGCAGGCCAGGAACGCGCCAGCAGGTTGGTGCTTTTAAATGATAATATTACTTGAAAAATGACGCCCCCACCCCAAGTCAGCGCCCGGTGCGGTGGCACCGATCGCACCGCCCTAGAGCCGGCCCTGCATTTGCTGAGTAGAAAAGGCCAACCGAACCAACTGTATTATTATACTTGGACTTTACCTAACCGGTTTATCTTCCCTGTTTTGTAGTTCCATCTTTTCCTCCCTTCTTCTCTCTGGCTCTCCTTCCTTTCCTTTCCTTTCCTTGCCTTCCTTTCTTCCTTCTATAGCTTATTCTCTCACCCCTTTCTCCCCTTTTCTATCTTTTCTTAAATATTGTACATAAATATTGTTTGTTGTTGGTACATGTAGCACAATTAACATCTGTAACTCAATATGGGAATAAGCTGGTCTTGCATAGCACTGTATTTGTTGTTATTGCTCAATTCTTAATTTTTACCAATAATATAATTGCTACACAAAAAAAGAAACCCTGGTTTCCTTCTTAAGGTGGTATCAGATTTCCAAGTTAATCAGACAATTTCACTCCTAACTTTTTTTCAAAATCCTTCTCCCTCAGAAACGTCTTTGAATACACTAGACTTCAGGAAAGTGCTAAAACATTCCTTGACAAAACATAAGACATTTCTAAGACCGTGTATTTGTTTTTGAATTATGGGGCTGTTTGTATAGACTTGTCCACTTCAAAATAGTCTATTTCTAGATGGATATCCTCTATTATCTTACTTTATCAGAAAACCAACAAATCCCTAATGCGTGGACTACAAGCTGACTCTACTAGAGGTAAAGGCGTAACTACTGCTTTGTTAAGAAACGTCTCTATAGCAAAGGTCTGCAGAGCAGCTACCTGGGTTAGTCCACCTGTCCACAAGACCATACTGTCTTGAGTCAGTCTCTGGGACAGTGATTAACGCTTTTGTGAGAAACCTTTTTAGGTAGAGCATGATATTTTCTCTGTACATCCACCACATCTTCAAGGGATGGCCTTCCTACTTTATTCAGTTCTTATGAATATCAACGGACATTTCCTGTTCTCTGTCAAGTGACTCCATTGAAGCCTTAAGCAACAGTACTACCTCCCCAGTCCAAGGGTAAGAGGGGGTCATTACAGGATCTAAATCACTGTACAAAAGAAACTGGAGCAGCTTGGATTGACAGGGCACAATGAGATGCTGGTGGGATCGTCTTCCTTTTATGAACACTGTGAGTTACCAGCCTTAATAGGATGCTGCCGGTCTTTTTACCTTGCCCTTCCTTTCTTTCACATTTCCTTTAAAAAAGGTTTGTGAAAAACCTATTCTTGTTTCTTTGGTTTATTGACCTATTTTAAAAATACAATTGACTTATTTTAAAATTAAAATACGAAAAAAGGCAAATATGCCTTGAGATGGGTTACTATGAATATAGAAAAGTTCCCCTGGATCCTGCTTATGCGTGGGACTGTTCAGCGCTTATGATTTCAATGTAGATTCCCCTTTTAAACTAGGATTACAAGTAAGTAACTAATTTATTTTTTACACATGTACTGGGATGATTAGACTTCCACAGTTATCAACAACCTCTCACTCAAGCACAGGTCCTTTTATATTGTTTACCTTCAGCATCTGCAGCCAGGTCATTCCCAGCAAGAGTATCTGTAGATCATCATTAAAGCTTCTGTATCTAGTTGTGACGTGCAGTCTGGTAATAGGCTATTCCTTTAAACTTTGTAGAAGCCATCTTGATTTTTCTGGCCACAGGTAGGCTCTGTGTTTTATTTTTCTCTTGCTTAGCACAGTTTGCAATGGATGTTTATTTGGAATGGTCTATAAACTATTTTTTGTGGCATGCCTATTCAGTACAGGGGTTCGTGATAGTTTTACAACATGTGTATTCTGTTTGTAAATATCGCTCAGTACTTGAAACAGAGAGCTTTTAAAAACACCCACACCCACCCCAATTACACCAAATTTGGCAGAAATTTAGAACTTTACTCAGAAAGCATGCTTCTGTGATTTGGTGTAAATCAGTTTGGACATATTTGAGAAATTAGCGTTCAAAGAGTATTGAGTTGGGCACGAAGGGTTTAAAAATGTAGGTATATCTGGATAGTTGGTCCCACTGTACCAAAAACTGCCAAAATAGGGCAGAGGGATCTTTGTCTCCTGTTGACCATTTTGGTAGCGCAGGACCCATCCTGGTCCATTGGGACCGAGAGATCTGATTGGCTGGCCACAATTCTGAAGAAAATGTTGTGGCAGCTGTTATAGGACTTGGCGATTTGGCCCCCATGTCCTGAAAATGTTGGTGAAAAAGGGCATAAGGGGGCAGTGTATGGTGGCCAGGGCTTGCGACCAACTGTGGCCTTCGGGCAATTCCTGCTGTGGACGCTCGAAAGCCTTGCATTGCAGGGGGTTGACTGCCTACAGCGGGTTTCGGCGCAGGGCCTGGCTTGAGGATAGGCGCCGTGGCTAATGCCCGTGCACAGCGGGGCATTGGCTGTAGGTTTTCTTAAGGGGTTTGGGTGTATGCTCAATTTTGAATATGATAAAAAAATAATTGCAAAAAAAACCCAAAGGTTAAAGTGATGTTCTAATTAGGTGTTGAAATAAGATACAAAGTAATATTTAAAAAACAAAAAGTATGGAAATTCACACATTATAGTTTGCTGAGGTAACTTTAACTTGCACCCCTTCCATCCACTGCTTATGACCTCACATTTTACTAATTCATGACATGTTAAATTACATCATTGGTGACATATATACAGGATGAGGCCCTCTGAACTCAGGCATCTCTCTTAAGTAGCTAATGCCTCAAAAGCAAAGAAATACCATTTAATAACAGTGCTTTTTACTTAGGGAGTTGTAAGTTATGCACAGGAAAGAAACTGTCACTTGATCAGTGGGCACCTAGTTGAAGATTCTTTGTAAATGATCCCTTTTCAGCAATGACCTACAAATCCCACCTTCTTTTAGGGAGGTTATCTATAAAAAGATTTGAAATGGTACTCTACCAGCAAAAAAAAACCACCAGACATTTATGTTGAAAGCTTTGCAGAACCATTGGTCAGTTATGAAATTCTGGAGTTATTGAATGAAGAAACATGAAAAAGGGTTCTACACTAGGGTGGACGTTAAACTGCGCTCCGCCGGCGGAGTTCGCAGAGTTTTGCCCACTCTGCGCTCGGCCTGAAGCATGGAGTTCTGGAAAAACTACATGAACCGCCGTGTGGCAGAGTTTTTCTTGCATGCAGCTCGTCAACGTTAAGTGCGTAAGCGTGAAAGATTGAGCGCTAGGGCAAGTCCCGGCGTGATTTCCCAATACAGGCGGTCGCAGCAGGTCGCTATCGTTCGATTTGATAATGCTGCAGCTGCAGTAGAAAATCTATTTTTGCGGCAGAAAGTAGCTGCGCCCTCTGGTGCAGCGTGTGGTGTCCTTCGTGCTGATTTTACAGCGTGGGAAAAGCTTCTGGCGCTAATAATCAGGGCAAGCAGCGTGACGACTCCGCAAGTTCCGCCCACCCCTATTTTACACTAAAAGGCCAGGCTAAAATGCAAGTCATGCAGAAGGAATTAACACTTTCCTTACACCAGAACCCAAGTGCAGCTCTTGACAAAGGGCATTTAGCTATAATATTTTTATGTTTAGGAACCTCATTAAAGCGAGCAGCCATGATTATGTTGCACATTCCATAGCTCTAATTCTTGAGGTTCAACTACAAAAAAAAACCTGTGTAAATTATCTTTTGGGAAAGAAAAAGCGCCCTAACCTATTTATCGGATTCCATCATTCTTGAGCTTAAACATGAATGCAGTTTCCTTGCACATAATCTGAAATATTATTTGGCTTGGTGGTACTTTTGTACATCTTCTAATAAATCTAAGCAATAAACAAGCTAATCCTAACGATCCAAAGTACATTCACCCATAACCAAGAAACTCGTACATAACACTGACTGTACAGGTACTCATTTATTAAAATACAATTAGAAATACCACTTAATATGCTTGAAATAACTTGAATATTTGCAATAAAATAAATGCTATGTGTTAGACCTGGCACCATTGGCGTGGGTCTCCCCTGCATTTTTGCCTTTGCCGCCTGTGTTTTTGCTGTATGTTAGACTCCGTTTTGCTGGTCTAGATGCTTTGGGCACTTTGCCACTGCTGTTCAGTACCAAAGTGCAAGTGCTCCCTTTGTAAATTGTTTTTATGGATTAGTGATTCCATGATTGGCATATTTGATTTACTTGTCAGACCCTAGTATAGTGCACTGTGTACGCCCAGGGCCTGTAAATCAAATGCTGCTAGTGGGCTGCAGCACTGATTGTGCCACCCACAGAAGCAGCCTGTAAAATGTAACTCTGGCCTGCCATTGCAGAGCCTGTGTGCAATCTGGACTGCCATGTCGACTTGGCAAGTGCACACTTGCCAGTTCCTAAACCTTCCCTTTTCTACATATTAGTCACCCCTAAGGTAGGCCCAGGGTACCCCTCTGGGCAGGGTGCATTGTATGTGAAAGGTAGGACATGCCCTGATGTGTGTGGCATTTCCTGATAGTGAAATACTGCCAATTTCGTTTTTCACTATTGCAAGGCTACCTGTTCCCATAGGACAGAATGGGGAGTTTGTTTATAGCATCTTAAAAACATAACTGGTCCTGGGAACAAGGTAGGACAATAAAGTTTAGTATGCCTGAACTCAGAATGTTAAAATGCATCTTTTAGTGAGGGTGATTTTTACATTCTGTGTTTGAAAATACCACTTTTAGAAAGTAGGTATTTTCTTGCCTAACCATCCAGTGTGCCTCTGCTAGGTTTGTGTATTGCATGTCTGGCTTTTGGATGACAGGGGCTGGAGAGGGGCAGTGGCTCCAGAAGTCTGATGAGTCAGGGCTGGGCTGAATAGACCTGGGCTGCATTTAGAGTAGGGGGAGGAGATTTCCTTTCACCTGAATGGGCTTGGTCTGCCTTCAACAATACTGTCTCCACCTCCTGCCAGGAAGCTGCACCAGTGAGGACAGAACTGGTTTTGGCTGGGTACAGACACTCTCTGCCTTCAGAGAACAAAGGATTTTTGTGTATAAAAAGAGGGGCCCAGACCCCAGACTTTTAGATCACTTCTGGGAAATCAAGAGGAACCTTTGCCAAGGAGAAGAGCCGGAGAAGCTGAGGAGGAATACTGCCCCTGTACTGTTTGCTGTCTGGGGTTGGCCTGCTGTGGCTACTTGCTGCCAAGGAAAGGAGAAAAGGGCTTTGCTGCTTGCTTTCTCCCCCTGCTTGAAGAAAAGATCTCCAAGGGCTTGAACTGAGCTTTCCCCCTGTTCTAGAGGTCTCAGGAACAGCAAACACCTCACCGTGTCTGTGGGCACCGTCTCTGATCGTCGCTGCAGAAGAAGGGTAACCGACTCTGTCATCGAGTCCGTCGCAGGATTCCGTGTCCTGAAAGCACCGCCGAGAGCAACGCCTCGCTTCGCAACGCAACCCTGGTCTCACCGACTCCGTCAACGAGCCGTTGCTTGCACCGTGTCCTGAGGGCACCGCACTCCGCAACGCTTCGCTACATGCTGCAAGGACGTCACCGACTCCGTCGCTGCCCGAGCCGAACATCGACTGGCTCCATCGCCGCACCGTGACCTGCCAGCACCGTCTCACCCTTCAATGCAAGCCCTGGTCTCACCGACTCCGTCAACGAGCCGCTGCCTGCACCGAATCGTGAGGACATCGTCCGCCACAACGCGACCGCGACGTTTGCCCCGACCGACTCGCACCGACGTGTTGGTCGCAACAAGAAAGGTCCAAGTCTGTCGACGCTTTAGCTGGCCCGCATAGACGCGGTAGGCTGGAATTGTTAGACTCTGTCGTATTCAGTATTGCGGTAGCCCCAGGAGGAGCTACCGAGTCGAAAGAACTGTGTTTTATTGATTTTCCTGCAATTTAGAGGTTATTTTGCCCAAGTACTATTTTTCCAGAGTATTGTATGTTGGATTTTTATCGTATTTGGTCTTGTTGGTTTAGATAAAGATTTACTATTTTTCTAAACTGGTGTGGTGACCTTTTGTAGTGTTTTCATTGTATTATTGTATGTGTTCACAAATGCTTTACACACTGCCTCTGAGATAAGCCTGTCTGCTCGTGCCAAGCTACCAAGGGGGGGAGCAGGGGTTATTTTAGGAGTGTATCCCCCTTACCATGACTAGAAGCAAGGGTCCCTATTTGGACAAAGGTACCTACCTCTGCCAACTAGAGACCCCCATTTCTAACATTGGTGATCAGCGGTGAGGATCCTGGACTTGCATTTGTGATTTACATACAGTGATTGGTGTACACTACTAGCGTAGTGCAGACCATTACGTGACCACATACTTTTACTGAACTTTTCCCTTGGATTGTTTTTTCTGCAAAGTAGAGAACTGCCAATTTTGTCATCATGACCAAGCCAGCATCCATTGCATCCATTGATGTCGAATTTGTGGAAGATAGGGTGGAAACCTACACTGTGTCTCAACTGAAAGCCATCTGCAAGAAATTTAAAGTCTCTGTGAAAAGCCTCACCAGGAAGGATGAATACCAAAAGGCGCTGGGGGCCTGGTTGGAATCCAGAAATGCTTGTGGGCAGGATGAGGAGCCTCTGGTGGAGGCAGAGAATGTGGATGAGCAACAGGAGGGGCAATTGAATCTGCCAGGAGGGAGGGTACCTTCCGTGGATGGCAGCAGTGTTTCTCAAAGGGGTCTGTCTCTAGAGGAGTTGGAGGACAGAGAGAGAGATAGGGTGCATGAGAAGGAGCTTGCTAAGCTCAGGCTGGGGAAGGAGGGCGACATAGAAAATAAGAAGTTGGAGTTGGAGAAGCAGAACTTGGCCATGGAGGAAAAGAGGATGCTTTTAGAGCATGAGAGAGGGTTGAGGGAGTTGGATCTGAAAGCAAAAAGTTTAGAGATCAATCCCTCTGGTGGCAGCGCACCATCAGTGCCTGGAGAAGGGAAGGTATACATCCCAAGGAGGTTATCAAGGATTTCACTAAGCATGAGGACATTGGTCAGTGGTTCAAGGCCTATGAGGTAGCAATGAGGTCCCACAGAGTCCCTGAGAGAGATTGGGGAGCGGGATTGTGGGACCGCTTTCTTAGCGAAGGAAGGGAAACATTGCTAAACTTGCCCACTGAGGATCAGATGTCCTATGCCCCCATGAAGGAAGCCTTGGTAGCCAGGTATGGGTTGACCCCAGAGCTGTATAGGCAGAAATTTAGAAACTGCAAGAAGCTGGAGTCAAGTTCCTGGGTGGAGTATGTGTCCTACTTTTGCAGAGCAATGGATGGTTGGGTGAAGGGTAGCAAGGTGAATGATTTGCAGGGGCTCTATGATTTGGTTGCATGGGAGCACTTGTCAGATACTTGTTTTCCAGAGCTACGCCAGCACCTGATTGACAGTAAGCTGACCGATCCCAGGAAGCTTGCTGTGGAGGCGGACCCCTGGGTCAGCACCACTGTCCAAAAAGGTTGTGTAGGAGACTCCGCCAAAGGTGGGCAGGGTCCCCAGCAGAAGAGTGGGGGGGACAAGGGTAAACAGAAGGAGTTCCACAAAGGGCCCCAAAGTAATCCCCAAGGTAAGAGTTCCCAGCCTCTCACTGAGAAGAAGCCATTGTTCCCGACAGGTAAGCCTGTTCAGAGGGGTTGCAAGGCTTGTCATGGTTGTGGTCAGGTGGGCGACTTCCAAGGGGATCCTAGGTGTCCCAAAACTTTTACCACCGCACCCACTGGTGCACCGCCCCGGCAGATGGCTAGTGTAGCCTTGGGGGAGGAGTCGGGTGCCCAAGATGGGTGGGGTCCCGCAGAAATGTCCCTGGTCTCTTTAGGAGACAGTGAGATGGTCCCAAGAGCTCATCTGCCTGATAACACTAAAAAGTACAGGCAGTGGGTTACCATCAATGGCGATAGTGTGGAGGCTCTGAGAGACACCGGAGCCAGTGTGACAGCTGTCCGTTGTCGGCTGGTGTCTGAAGAGCAGGTAGTCCCCAACGCATTCTACCCAGTAGTTGCCGCTGACAATTCAGAGTGCCTCTGCAAAGTGACACAGGTTCCCTTTGAGTGGGGGGGGGTCTCAGGTACTTTGAAAGTAGCCGTGAGGCCAGCCATGCCTGTTGACTGTCTGCTAGGCAATGATTTGGAGAGCTCCCCTTGGGCGAAGGTGGAGCGGAGGTCTCATTTGGAGATGTTGGGTCTGCCTGAGTGGGCGTGTGTGACCACTCGGTCTATGGCAGCCGGTAAGGGCATTCAAAAGGACCTGGAGCCTGAAAGAGTGGCCCAGGTGCCTGCCAGAAAGAGAAGAGGCAGTGGCCACGGGAATCCGGCCCCTGAAGTACCCACGGCCCAGGAGGAGGCAAACCTTGTGGGGGATGCCCTGGAGCCTACAGGGGAACAAGTGGCTGAACTGGGGGACCTGCTAGAGCTGACCCATTGGCAGCAGGAAGGAGGCCCCTCCAGGGAGGAATTCTTCCAGGAGCAGCAGAAGTGCCCTTCTCTTGTTGGTTTGCGGCAGCAGGCTGCAAACCAGGCAGCAGGTGATCAGTCTGGATTACATTGGATTTACTGGGAGAATGGTCTCATGTATAGTGAACCTAAGGTTGCTGAGCCTGGGTCAGCCCGTGTGCTGGTGGTACCCCCAGCTCTTCAGAGCCTTCCTACTGGGTCTGGCTCATGATGTGCAAGACATTTGGGGCAAGACAAGACCTTTGAAAGGCTTGTCACCCACTTTTACTGGCCCCAGATGCGCAAGCACTCTGATACTCATTGTAGGCCTTGCCAGGCAAGTGGCAAGAGTGGGAGGAAGTGTAAGACTCCTCTCCAACCTTTCCCTGTGGTCAGCACCCCCTTTGAGAGGGTGGGTATTGACATTGTGGGGCCTCTGGATCCCAAGACAGCCATGGGCAACAGGTTCATCCTGGTCTTGGTGGACCATGCCACCCGGTACCCGGAAGCCATCCCTCTCCGGACTGTGACGGCCCCCGTGGTGGGTCGTGCATTGATGGGGATTTTCTCCCGTTTTTTCTCATACCAATGCAGCCACCATATAGGAGGCTAAACAATGCAATAATAAATAACTGCTTTTGTAAACACATAATGAATACATAGACCACAGGAGGACAAGTATCACTTGAACTCTTTTTAATGAGTAAAACTCATGAGAAGCTGAAAAAGAGCAGACATTGTTAGTCTACAGGCTGCATTGTAAGTCAATAGCATAGAAAATGAAAGCAATTGTTCAAAAAACTGGCACTGTGTCTTTAAGGCAACCATGACCCCTAGCTTCCCATCATGCCTCAGGGGTGACAGGTCAATTGTTCTTTCCGGCTCCTTCAGTCAGGACCCTGGATTCACAGCTCTGACTTTTTGTCAAATTATTCTAAATTTATTGTGGTTTTCTACCTTACACTCGACGTCTTTTTGACTTTAGAGTAAGGTGTAACCAGTTTTTTGGCAGAAGGTGATTTATTTTCTGTCAGAATGCCTTCAGTTTTTGATCCTTGCCCTTCCTATGGCAAGAAGAAGGCCAGGTCTGACACACATTCTGGGTGTATCCTCTGTCTCCCTGACTCACACACTCCAGAGACCTGTCAACATTGTAAAAAGCTTTCCAGGAGAACTCTCAAGGAAAGAGAGAGAATTCGTTTATATGGTCTCTTTGAAAGAGGTAGGTCTCCTGTGAGACAGAAGAAGAGGAGAACACGATCGACGTCGAGAAGCAGGATACCGATCTGTTCACCGTTGGCGTCGAACTTACCAGCGGCGAAGAAGCAGATGTCGTCGTCGAAGTCTTCGGCGGTGCACACGCATCATTCAACTCCAAGACCGAAGACGGCAGCTTCAACGTCGAGTCAGGTAAAAGACCCTCCGTTGACGTCAACCAGGCGACGGTCAACGTCGAGGAGCAAGTCTCCGTCAGCGTTGGCTAAACGTTCGACATCGAGACAGGACGCTCCGTCGCCGCTCATCCTGGTGCAGTCGACGTCGAGGCACAAGTCTCCGTCAAGATCTTTACATAGATCATCGACGTCGAGGCATAAGACGCCGACGTCGAAGCAGAGGACTCCGTCGGCTTCCTCCCAGGGAAGGTCGACGTCGAGACACCAGACTTCGGCGCAGAGGCGTTCAACGTCGAGACAAAGGTCTCCGTCAGCACAGAGAAGGTCGACGTCGAGGCAGAAAACGCTGTCGTCGGCATCACGAAGACGGTCGCCGTCGAGGCAGAGGTCTCCATCGACGTCGAGGCTCTGACGTTCGACGTCGAGACAAGGGACTCTGTCAGCGTCAAACCTCAGACATTCGACGTCGAAGCACAAATCTGCTCCCAGGGAAAGATCGACGTTGAGACGTCGGAATCGAGCATGCTCACGTTCAGTGAGTTTTTCTCCGTCGCCATCACCGACGTTGAGGGCAGAATCTCACCACACGTTATCAAGACGTTCTTTTGTGTCTTCCTCAAGATCACCGGTGGTCATTTCAACGTCAAATAGCCCGGCGTCTTCACTTGTACGACCCAGTCCCGCTGAGGATGCTGCAAGAGCGGAGAAACCGAAATCTCCATCTGCACATCGCCCACGTTCACCTGAGGCTTCTGTGCGGGAAGAAAGGCGAAAATCCCCATCGGTACACCTCTCGCCCAGATGGTTGTTACCTCTACATCACTGGCGGAGAGCTGACGCTGCACAATCAGGAGGTGTTCAGGACTATTCCAGCCCTCTGCACAGATCTCCCCTAACCCGTCTGGTGCAAGCGGCAGATCTTTCTCCGACTACTCCATCGAGAGGTAGAGATCGCACGCATACTCCTTCTCCCTCTTCAAGAAGGAGGTCCAGATCTCGAGGAAAAAGGAGAAGGCACAGGTCTCCAACACGTTCGCCCTCTTCCAGCCACTCCTTGAAGAGGGACTACTCCCCGACTCTGACAGAGAGCCCACCGTCGAGGATCTCTCCGGTGGATGACGTTGTTACTTTCCATGATGATCTATCTAGAGGGGCAAGCAAGTTAAACATCACCATGCCCACTCAGCAGAGCTCATCATCAGTCATCTTCGAGACTTTGCATCAGAGATCATCAGCCAAGCCATTGCTACCTTTGGTGCCGGGTCTACTCCAACCTGTGATGGACATTTTTCTTACACCGGCAACTCTCAAGACCGCGCCAGCGAGAATCTTGAAAAAATACAGGGCCCCTGAAGAAGACGCTTTGTTTCTCAGATCTGATCCTCCACCAGATTCTGTTATTATTGCTGCAGCTAAGAAAACGCATGCAGTAGCCTCCTCATCTACAGTTCCACCGGATAAGGAGAGCAAAGCACAGGATGCGTGGGGGAGAAAGGTCTGTGGCACGTCAGCCTCCATGATGAAGGTTTCCAGCTCTTCGGCTCTGTTGGGGCGCTATGACAGATCCTTGTGGGATTCCCTCCAAAGGTTCACAGAAAAGCTGCCAAGGGAAGACCGCAGAGATTTCGAGGAAATCTTACAGGAAGGCAGCTTAGTAGCAAACCAAGTGATCAGCTGTGCAGCTGATGGATCTACGCTATCTGCACACTCATATTCACATGGAATCAGCGCCAGAAGATCATCCTGGCTCCGTCTTACTGCGCTTAAACCGGAAGCGCAGTCTTGAATCCTCAATCTCCCTTTTTCAGGCTCATCTTTGTTTGGCACCCACACTGATGAGGAGATGGCGAGGATGAAATTGGAACTTGATACTCTGAAGGCGGTGGGACTTGAGAAAAATAAAGAGTTCCGACGACGTTACAGGCCCTATGATCGGCGGCCCTTCCATCAGAGGGTTCAAACCCCTCACTGGCAGAGGCAACAACAGCAGCAGGGTCAATCGAAATCCCATTACCAGGGCCGTCGTACCCCATGGGGAAGAGGAACCCCTCGTCAGTCTACTACCTCGGCAAAAACACCATCTAAACAATGTGTCCGCTTCCCCCATCTCCGTTTCCCACTCCAGTGGGGGGAAGTATTGCCAATCATCTAGAAGAGTGGTGTGGTATCACAAAAGACCAATGGGTGTTAGCTACGCTGCAGAATGGGTACTCTCTACGTTTTCGACAGCGACCTCCCTCGATCCCGCCAGTGAAAACAACATGCCACCAGATGAAAATACTGCAGCGGGAAGTATCTATCCTTCTGCGAAAGTCAGCCATCGAGAAGGTTCCTATAGCACAACGAGGTCAAGGAGTATATTCAAGATACTTCGTAGTGAAGAAGAATTGTCGGAAATCAGAATACAGACCTATTCTAGACCTTCGGACACTCAACAAGTCCATCAAAAAAGAAAAGTTTCGCATGTTGGCTCTTCATCAAATATATCCACATCTGCAACAGGGAGATTGGATGTGTTCGCTGAAGATGCATACTTTCATGTCCCGATCAGTCCTCATCACAGAAAATTCCTACGTTTTCTGGTGGGAACGTCCCACTATCAGTTCAAAGTACTGCCCTTCGGGTTGAAATCAGCTCCCTGAGTGTTCACAAAGTGCATGGCAGTAGTGGCAGCCGCTCTACGACGCAAGGGCATCTTTGTGTACCCATATCTGGACGACTGGCTCCTGAAAGGTCCTTCTCCCCAGAGCGTGAAGAATCATTTCCAACAGTGTCTAGGCCTTTGTCAGCAGTTGGGCCTCCATGTCAACTTCGAAAAGTCGACTCTGCAGCCCACACAAAGAATTCATTATCTGGGTGCCACAGTAGACTCCGCAATAGGAAAAGTGTTTCCTTCGGAGGAGAGACTGTTATCTATCACACTGAAAAGCAAGCGGATTTTAAGCACCAACCTCCCGTCGGTCCGTCAGATTGCATCTCTACTAGAATCGATGGCATCCTGCATTCTTCTCGTCCCCAATGCCAGACTGAGAATGCATCCTTTACAGCAGGATCTGGAGGACAAATGGGATCAAAGAACGACTCGGTGGGACGACAGGATACAACTGTCAGAAGCAGCCAGAGCATCAATCCCATGGTGGATGCGGCAGGAGAATCTACTGGTAGGGATTCCGTTTCATCAGGCACCTCCCTCCCAATCATTGATCACGGATGCCTCCCTTCAGGGTTGGGGAGCTCACATGGGTCCCTCCAGACTCAAGGTCGATGGTCACCAAAAGAGCAGTTGTACCACATCAATATGCTGGAGTTGAGGGCTGTTCATCTGGCTCTCAAGGCTTTCCTCCCTTCGATTCAGACCAATTCCATTTTAGTACAGACGGACAACACGACCACCATGTACTACCTGAACAAACAGGGAGGAACTCGTTCGAGGACTCTATCGCTGGAAGCTCAGGCCCTCTGGCATTGGCTCTTAGCGAGAAATCTATCGATAACTGCAATACACCTACCAAGAGAGCAGAATTCACAGGCAGACGCTCTCAATCGGCACTTCGAGGACCAGCAGGACTGGGTTCTAAACGACGAAGTCGTCCAAGACATTTTCCAAGAATGGGGTCGCCCAAGCATCGATCTGTTCGCTGACGACACAAATAAAAAATGCCAAGACTTCGCCTCAAGGTACTACCGACCAGGGTCGAAAGGGAATGCCCTTTTGATCAGCTGGTCTGGGGCATTTGTGTACGCCTTTCCACCTCTTCCACTCATACCGAAGGTGGTGACCAAACTCTCGCACTCAGACACGAGGATGATCCTGATTGCTCCGGACTGGCCCAGACAATGGTGGTACCCGGACCTTCTGCACCTGTCAGAATGCCCACACAGGAGGCTGCCATGCAGACCGGACCTGCTGTCCAAGATGAACGGGAGCATTCATCACCCCAACCGTCCCTCTCTGAACTTGGCAGCATGGCTCCTGAGGTCCTCCAGTATGGTCATTTAAGACTTCCTCAAGACTGCATGACCATCTTGAAAGAAGCTAGAAGACCCTCCACATGGCACTCCTATGCTTGTAAATGGAAACGTTTTTACTTATGGTGTGCGCAAAATAATTGTAATCCTACCAAAGGGCAGGAGGAAGTGATTTTACCATACCTGCTTCACTTAGCTATGGCAGGTTTAAAATTCTCTTCCATTAAGGTGCACCTAGCTGCCATTACGGCATATAGGCGTTCCCCTTCTCAACCGTCCTTTTTTCAACTGCAGGTAGTAAAGGACTTCTTACAAGGTCTGAAGAAGGTCTACCCTCCTGTTCGGCCTCCTTCACCCCCCCCCCTGGGAGCTGAACTTGGTTCTTGCAAAGCTGATGGGTCCCCCATTTGAGCCTATCCACAAAGCAACCCTACAACACCTTACGTGGAAGGTAGCTTTCTTAGTGGCGATTACCTCAGCTCGCAGGGTGAGCGAAATTCAAGCTCTCTGCTCAAAAGAGCCTTACACGGTGTTCCATCTCAATAGAGTTGTGTTAAGAACCCACCCCTCCTTCCTTCCGAAGGTGGCGTCAGATTTCCATGTCAACCAAACCATTTCACTGCCGACCTTTTTTCCTAATCCCTCTACCCCAGCTGAGAGGTCTCTTCACTCATTAGACCTGAAAAGCGTTTTGAAGTTCTACTTGGACAGGTCTAAATCAATCAGAAAATCTGATCAACTATTCATTAATTATGGTTCGATCAGAACAGGTTGTTTAGCCTCCAAACGTTCCATCTCAAGGTGGATAGTTTCATGTATCAAATTGGCTTATCAGTTAGCGCAAAAGCCACTCTGGTCTACACCCAAGGCTCATTCCATTAGAGGAAAAGCGGCTACAACTGCTTTCCTTCATAATGTACCGATTTCTGACATCTGTAAAGCAGCTTCTTGGAGATCTATACATACATTTACAAGACACTATTGTCTTGATTCAAATACCAGAGCAGACACCCAAGTAGGCCAGGCCTCCTTGAGGAATCTGTTTCAACACTGATATATTATGGTTGTTTATTGGGTCATTCCTTCTCATTTGCCCGCAGGCGGAGGATGGGCTTGCTATTCTATTCAGTGCTTATGACTATAGATGAGGACCCCTTGGAAGAGAAGGATAAGTTACTTACCTGTAATCCTAGTTCTCTTCCAGGGGTATCCTCATCAAAGTCATAAGCAACCCACCCGCCTCCCCAGGCAAATGAGACTGTTATATTGCTAAGATATATCTTTGTGCCCTGACCTTCGGGTCTCCGCAAAGAACAACTGACCTAACTGTCACCCCTGAGGCATGATGGGAAGCTAGGGGTCATGGCTGCCTTAAAGGCACGGTGCCAGTTTTAAAAAAAAAGTTTTTTATTTACATTTTTTATTATTGAGAAAAGGTACATAGTATCATCAGAGTTACAAAACAGTGAGACCAGTGAGTACTTTACAGTATTGCATTCTACGTCAGTACATGCGTCTTATACAATATGATATAAGTCTATACAGTTGGATTCATTGTGCAGTCTATGATTCATTCGCTATTGTCCTGTGTAAGGTCGTCAACCGGAGACGTGCATATGTTACCTCTGAAGGTATTCCACTTTCCCCACACCCGTTCCCACTTCTTCGGGCACCCCCGGTGCAAGTATACTGCTCTTTCGGCCACCATTGCCATATCCATATCCATGCTCCAGTCTCGCACAGTGGGCGTAGTTCGCGCTCCCCATTGTTTTGCAATGTTTCTTTTAGCTATGGTTATTGTTGTTGTGTGTGTATTCCTAGTGTCACCCAGATCTGCGCTGCACTGTTAAGATCTGTGGCTTCCCAGATATTCAAAAGACACCTTTTAGGTTCCCGAGGTACTGGGGCTCCACTAACATTTGTAATTGTAGTCATCACCGCCTCCCAGTAAAGTACAATTTCCGGACATTCCCACAGTGTATGATAGAATGTGCCCGTTGCCCCACACTGTCGCAGGCAGAGCTGATTGTCTGACCTTCCCAATTTATAGAGTGTCACCCTAGTGTAATAGATTCGGTGTAGTATTTTGAGTTGAACTAAGCGTAGTTTTGACGAGATTGCCACCTCCCTCGGGGACGCTAGTGCCTCCTGCCAGTCCGTCTCATCCATATCTCCCAGCTCCTCCTGCCACCTCTCCCATAGGGAAAGTGTCGAGTCGGGGTGATTATTGATAAGTTTCCGATATGTTAGGGACGTGGCTTTTTTGTGCATGTGTTCAGTCAATAGCCTGTCTTCCAGGGGGGAAGCCGCTGGAAGGACGGTGTCAGGCGGGAGAACTGCCTCTAGTGCATGACGAATCTGGCGATAGCGAAACAGTTCTGTAGATGCCATCTCATATTGGTCTTGAAGTTGTGTGAATGGAATAACCTTTCCCTTGGCCCAGAGGTCGCCCACGTGCGATATCCCTATGTCATCCCATCGTTTGAATCCTTTACTATTTCTCAATGTACCCAACATAGCGGTGTCCCAGAGGGGTGTCGCCTGTGTGATCTTTTGTTCCAGCCAAGCTTCCTGTGTACCGTGTGCCATATATGGACCGTATGCTTAGTCGGTCCTACCAGGGCTCTCTGTCGGTTAGTGTTGTATAGTGCCCGATTAAGTCCCTCTATCCCCAGCGTAAGCCTGTCCAGATGGTAGGCGGGATCGGTGTGTGGGACATGTATCCATTGGTTTATTACGGTCAGTTGGGATGCCCAATAATACGTTTGTATGTTGGGTAGCGCTATGCCTCCATCATACCAGGAGCGAAACAGTTTAGCCATCGCTATTAGGGCCGGTTTCCCATTCCACAATAGTTTGGTCACTTCCGAGTCAATGGCTCGAAAGTAGGCTGCCGGGACCAGGAACGGGGTATTCTGTAGGGGGTATAAAAAACGGGGGAGTGCCATCATTTTGAAGAGTGCTGCTCTTCCTAGAAGTGTCAACGGTAGGGCCTGCCAATGTTTGGTGTCTCTACGCAACCTCTGTAGGGGTTCTAAGAGATTTAATGTCATGAAATCCTCGGAGTCGGGCTTGATATGGATCCCCAGATATTTAAAGCTCTCTTTTGCTATTTCCACTGCACAGCCTTTGGGCAGTCTCGGAGGCGGGCCGTGTAGGACGTACAATATGGATTTACTCCAATTAATGGTGTAACCTGATCGCTTTCCGTAGGCCTCGCAAATATTTAGGATGCGATGTAGGGAACGATAAGGGGAAGCTAAATATAGGAGGATATCGTTGGCGTATAGGGATATGCGATCCTCGCATCCCTCCGTCCAGCGGAGGCCGCGAGTAACCGGGTCCTGTCGTATCCATGCCGCGAGCAGCTCTAGAACCAGTGCAAAAAGCAGTGGCGAGAGCGGGCATCCTTGCCTTGTACCTCGCTCTAACGGGAATTCTTTCGAAATGTGCCCGTTCGCCACTACATGCGTCAGAGGGTTCGTGTAGAGCAGTCTTACCCACGAACAGAATTCAGGTCCGAAACCAAACCGCGTGAGGACTGCAAAGAGGAACGGCCACTCCACCGTATCAAAGGCCATGCGGGCATCTAGGGACAATATTACGGCTTCTTCCTGTATCGTATGTTTACGGCCTAGGACGCTGTGGAGCCGCCTTAAATTTAGGGCTGTGTTCCTGCCAGGCATAAATCCTGACTGGTCAGGGTGAACCAGGGTAGTAAGGTGAGGTGTGAGTCTATTTGCCAAAACTTTTGCCAAGATCTTTGCTTCTGCGTTAATGAGGGAGATGGGTTTGTAGGAAGCACAATCCTGGGCTGGCTTACCAGGTTTATGTATGGCCACAATTGTTGCCGTTCTTTGATCTTTAGGCAGTTCGCCTCTATCTAAGCTGGCATTGTACATAGCCAACAAATAGGGGGCGAGAGTGGTTGCGCTTTTCTTAAATAGTTCTTTAGGAATGCCATTTGGTCCCAGGGCCTTCCCTGACTGTATGCTTCCTATTGCCAATGTTAGCTCCTCTGTAGTGAGCTCTGACTCTAACAGCCTGGAGACGTCTTCCGCTAGCGTGGGAAGGCGGATGTCTTTGAGAAACCGCTCTGCCTCCTTTTGGTCAATTGAAACTGCTGGGGAGTAAACCTAGATGTAGTGGCATGCCAATGTTTCTACTATGAACTGGGGGTCTGTCACCAGCACACCTGGTGCAGGCCGAAGCTCTGCTATCCAGCGGCTCGCGTGTTCCCGTTTGTCGAGCCAAGCCAGAAGCCGGCCGGCTTTATCTCCTACTTCGTATATGGTGTGGCGCGTGGCTGCTAATCGGGTTTTAGCATCCTCCCATAAATATTCTTTGTAATCCTGTTTTTTGAGCTGGAGTAGGTGTGTATTGAGGTAGGACCTGTCGCAAGAGTGTTGTGTTTCTAGTGTTTGTAGCTCGTGTTCAAGCGTTGAGATCATGCAGGTCTTCTCCCTTTTGTAGTCTGCAATTAGGGAGATGGCTTGTCCCCGTAGGACCGTTTTGAAAGCTTCCCAAAGAGTAAGGGGCGAGGAAACCGATGATACATTTTCGGTAAAATAGTGTTTTGTAGCTGTGAGCAGGCCTTTCCAGATTTTGGGATTTTGGAGGTAACCCGGGTAGATTGGGAATATGCGACGGTGTGTGGATATGTTCCGTGTGAATTTGGCTGACAAGGGCGAGTGATCTGAGATTCCTCGCTGTAAATGTGTTATTTCTATGAAGCTCCCTACCTTATCTGCGGATGACAGAACAAGATCTATTCTGGAAAGACTATTGTGTGCTCCGGAGTGGTATGTGTATTGGCGTGTGTGTGGGAAGTGAGATCGCCAGATACCCACGAGGCCGTTTGTCTCCAGGAAGTCTGTGAGGATGGAGTGGGGGCGGTGTTGTGGACGCGGAGGCGTGCGGTCAAGATCATCATTAAGGGTCGCATTGAAGTCACCTCCCAGTATTAGCTCTCCTTCCGGGAGACGGAGCAGTAACGCGCCAAGCGCCAGAAGCGCTACCGAGTGAAGCGCGGGGGGAATATAGGCCGTAACTATGTTGAGCGAACGTCCCTCCCATTGGCATGCTGCAGCTGCGAAACGGCCTTGATCATCGGTGTATGTATGTTTAATCAGGAGGGGGGATTGTTTCCTAACTAAAATCCCGACCCCTCGAGAGCCTGTGGAAAATTCAGAATGCACTATTAATTTGAAACCCCATCTATTGAGGGCTTTACAGGTGGTGCCTACCAGGTGGGTTTCCTGCAGGAGTACCACCGCGGGCGCTCTACGCTTAAGAAATTGGAGCACTAAGCCTCTCTTCACTTTATCTCCTAGGCCATTCACATTCCAGGAAATGAATGGCAGGCTTTGGACCTGTGTTGACTTGGGAGTAGCTGGGTTAGGGTGTGTGGTGACGTGTGACATCAGGACTGTGGAGGTCATAGCAGTGCAAGTGACGTATAAGGAGCAGTCTCATACTGAAATGAAATTGCTGTACCATAAATCTGAAAAAGAAAAATAATAAAAAGCACAAACGAAAACTGAAAACAAAGAACATTTGCCCCAGCCCCCTCCCTGCCTCCCTGCATGACGGTATAGAAACTACCCGCCTCCCCAACCTTGCAGAGTGCCTAGTCCCCATTGTTCAATACCTTTGTGGGGGAAGGATCCACCCCGGTAACCCCCCCAGTCCCCATTTCTTATCTGTTGCGGTGTGTCCATCGGTCGTACGAGAGCCGTCTGCGTCGATCACGAGCCTCGCAGAGTCTCAGCATAGTGACCAAAGTCAGTGCAGCCAACGGCGTTGTTAGTTGTGGGCATCTGAGGGACCATTCGGAGGGAGTGGTCTGGCCGTCCCCTGTCGTCAGAATCCGGAACGTTGATCAGGTGATTCTCGCCACCATCTAGATATCCCTCTGGGGAACCTTTGTAGATCATACAAGAGTGTCTGAGGCTCTAGCCCCGAAAGAATTTCTAGAAAGCTTGCCAGTTAGTGGACATTATTGGAGCCGTCGCGTAGGAGTCCCTCCTCCCGCTGTTGTGATTGAGGTGCATCTGTCAGTCGCCGGTCATTCTCTCTTCCGGATCTTCCACGATTGGCGACCTGCCGCCACCCATCAAGCCAGTCTTGGGCATCCTCCGGGGACGTGAAGAACCACACCTTTCCGTCAGCCACCACCCTTAACTTCGAGGGGAATATCATGGAGTATTTGAGGTCACGAGAACGGAGTTCTTTCTTGATTGCCAGGAATGTACGCCTTTGTTTAGCTACGGCAGCTGTGTAGTCGGGAAAGAACAAGATTGTGCTGTGTTCGTACTGCACCGGGTGGGCTATTCAGGCCGTCTGCAGAATGAGGTCACGATCCCTGAAATTGAAGATACGGGCCAAAATGGGTCTGGGCGGTGTACCCGGCCTACGGCGGCCCCCTGGGACTCGGTGGGCTCTCTCAACGGAGAAGTACTGTGAGAGACCCCGAGGCTGCAGATGGTTTTTGATTAGGTCCTCCACGAAAAGGTCAACCGCAGGACCCCCCGTTCCCTCCGGCACGCCCAAAATGCGTACATTGTTACGCCGGGAGCGGCCTTCAAATTCGTCTAGTTTTGCCGCCATGGTTTTGTTTTCGGTTTCCAAGTGCATCACTTGTCTCTTGAGGGCAGCAGTGTCCACCGAGAGGCCAGCCGTAGTTGTTTCCACCTCCGACACTCTCGTGCTAAGTTTGCGAAAATCTGCCCTTATTAGCGCGAGTTCCGTCGCCACCGTGTCTATCCTTGACTCTAGGGAGGAGTGCACCTTATTAAGCATGGACATGATATCCTGCAGCGTGACTTCCTCGTTTGGTTTCCCTGAGCGATCTTTGGTGGACGCCGCCACATGTTCTGGTTGGTCCGGGCTTGACTTGGCACAGGTGTATTTGTCTAGCTTTGTCTGGTGCACGCCGCGCTGACCCCAGCCTCCCATCGTACCAGGTACCAGTTGAGTGGTTGATTTTACGACAACTCAGGTGGTAGTACTCACCGCCGCCTGCCAATGTGTATAGGAAGCACACGCGGCCTGTCGGGTTTCCTACCACCAAGCTGGCTGCTGATTGTTCTGCCAGCTAGCTGGGTGTGCCAAGGAGGGGGGGGGGCCCGCGTCGATGAACACTGTGCCTGATATGGAGGAGTCTTAGAGGGTGCAGCCAGAGGTCCCCCAGTCCGCCCGGATTGGGCTGCGCACACTAGGGTTCAAGAAACCCGTTGGGGGGCTGCCTCCAAGCCAGAGACTGTAGGGCGCCGCAGGTCCAGTCGCGGCATATGCTGAAGCCCACGCGGCGAGAAAAAGCGGCAGATCGGGAGGGTCGTCTGGAGCGGTGAAGTCAGCACAGAATGGTAGGGCAAAGTGGGACACTCTCTTTGCCCAGGAGGACCTATTGCGCGGTCCTCAGCAGTTCTGCCCTCCCCCGCAGCACCAAGGATGAAGCCGTTATCCAGTCAGGGGCTGATTAAGGACTCGCAGTGCAGGGCCCCCCACTGGGGTCCGCGACTCAGCAGGGTGCGGGGGACGGCCGCCGCAGAAGTGCTGATGTCATCCGGAGCCGCGCAGGGACACGGAGGAGCCACTGTAGAGCGGGGCCGGTACCTTCAGGCATACATGATCACGCCACTCCTGGTCCTTGTCTCGGCACTGCGAGGCGCCCTCTTCCTCCCCCGCGGGAGCACCACATCCGTCGATCAAGCTCTGCGGATCATTCCAGGAGCGGAGACTCCAGCAGTTTTGTATTTCGGAATCCCTCACAAGGGTTCACCTTCACGGACCCCGCTCCGGGCCACCGACACCGCTTCGTTTCGCTGGGAGAGGCGCGGAAGGAGTCGCCACGCCCCCGGGCCAGCAGATCACTTGAGGCCGCGGCTTCTGGTCAGAGGGGCAGGCCGCAGACGTTGCACACGGTCAATCCTGGGCAATTTCAAGGTTGCAGACGGCAAACCGGGCTGAATCCGTTCTCGCCACTTTCCGGTTCTGTTGGCTGGTGTTTATTACTTCTCACCGCCTCGGATGTGTGTTCGGATGGATGGGGATGGTTTTGGAGGTCCGGAGCTTCACTAGGCGGCGGCCATTTCGTTCGGCTGCCGGCCACGCCCCCCCGCGGTGCCAGTTTTTTGTACAATTGCTTTCATTTTCTATGCTATTGGTTTACAATGCAGCCTGTAGGCTAACAATGTCTGCTCTTTTGCAGCTTCTCATGAGTTTTACTCATTAAAAAGAGTTCAAGTGATACTTGTCCTCATGTGGTCTATGTATTCATTATGTGTTTACAAAAGCAGTTCTTTATTATTGCATTGTTTAGCCTCCTATATGGTGGCTGCATTGGTATGAGACAAAATGATATATGTATATATATATATAGAGCTGTATATATATGTTTTTCATATATATTGTTTATTATTTCCGGGGTCCCCTCACATGGGCGGGAATATTCAGTGCTTATGACTTTGATGAGGATACCACTAGAAGAGAACTAGGATTACAG
Source organism: Calotriton arnoldi (assembly GCA_963921515.1). Classification (NCBI taxonomy): domain Eukaryota; kingdom Metazoa; phylum Chordata; class Amphibia; order Caudata; family Salamandridae; genus Calotriton; species Calotriton arnoldi. The sequence goes on from CAWUFW010000809.1 coordinate 2,914,172, forward strand.
GTAAGTAACTTATCCTACTTGGTGGACTTGCAGTCTCCTAGGAACCCTTTGCGAGTTCTGCATGTGAACCGCCTGAAGCCCCACTTGGAGAGGTCCAAAGTGGGCATGCTCCTAGCAACAGATGCTGGAATGGAAGAGGAGACTGAGCCTCTTCCTGACCTCTTTGCTGCAAAAGAAGCACAATGGGTCAGTGGATGGTGTATCACTTTCCCCCGCCCTGACTCCTGAACAGCAGAGTGACTGTCGCCAACTGTTGGGACAGTTTGCTCCTCTGTTTTCCCTGACCCCTGGTGTCACTCAGTGGTGTGTCCATGATGTTGACACTGGGGACAGTCCTCCTGTAAAGCACAACATTTACAGGGTGACTGACAGGGTCAAGGCTTGCATCAAGGAGGAGGTCTCCAAGATGCTAGAGCTGGGGGTGGTTGAGCCCTCAAACAGCCCTTGGGCCAGCCCAGTGGTCTTGGTCCCGAAGGGTGCCGCAACCGGTGCCACCCCAGAATTCCGGTTCTGTGTGGACTACCGAGGGCTCAATTCGGTCACCAGGACTGATGCACACCCCATCCCCAGAGCTGATGAGCTCATCGATCGGTTGGGAGCTTCCCGGTACCTCAGCACGTTTGACTCAACGTCTGGGTACTGGCAGATTGCCCTAACTGATGGGGCAAAGGAGAGGTCAGCATTCTCAACGCCAGAGGGGCACTACCAATTCCGGGTGAGGCCCTTTGGGTTGAAGAATGCCCCTGCCACCTTTCAGAGGTTGGTCAACCGGGTGTTGGCTTGACTGGAGGATTTCAGTGCCACCACACTGGATGACATCGCAGTGTTCAGTGCCACTTGGGAGGAACATCTGCACCACCTCTGGGAAGTGTTGAAGGCTCTGCAGAGGGCAGGCCTCACGATCAAGGCGAGTAAGTGCCAGATCGGGCAGGGTTTGGTTGTGTACTTGGGACACCAGGTTGGGAGCGGCCAGGTGGCGCCACTACATTCCAAGATTCATACCATTCTGGCTTGGGAACCCCCCAAGACCCAGACAGAGGTGAGAGCCTTTTTAGGACTCACAGGGTATTACAGGTGATTTGTCAAGGGGTATGGCACCATTGTTGCCCCCTTGACAGAGCTGACTTCCAGGAAGCAGCCCAAGAAAGTGAACTGGACTGACGCCTGTCAGAAAGCTTTTGATGCCCTGAAATCTGCCATGTGCACGGCGCCCGTGCTTAAGGCACCCAACTTCTCAGAAGAGTTCATTGTGCAGACAGATGCTTCGGAGCATGGTGTGGGAGCTGTGCTCTCACAGCTAAATGAGGAGGGCCTAGACCAGCCTGTAGCCTTCATTAGTAGGTTACTTCCACGGGAACAGAGGTGGAGTGCGATTGAGCGTGATGCATTTGCTGTGGTCTGTGCACTGAAGAAGCTGAGGCCCTATCTGTTTGAGACTCACTTCCGGGTTCAGACAGACCACAGGCCCCTCAGATGGTTGATGCAGATGAGGGGTGAGAATCCAAAGCTATTGAGGTGGTCCATTTCCCTACAGGGGATGGACTTTACGGTGGATCACCGCCCTGGTACAGAACACGCCAATGCTGATGGTCTGTCCAGATTTTTCCGCCTTAGTGAAGGGAACTCCCAAGAGGGTGGGTAGTTCTCCCCACATTTCAGCTGGAGGGGACACGTGTTAGACCTGACACCATTGGCGTGGGTCTCCCCTGCATTTTTGCTCAAGTTCAAGTTTAAGTTTATTTGATTTAGTTCTCAACTGAGAACCACAAATATTTAATACATGATATAAAGGTTTAAACAGTAAAATAATAAAAGTTTTCATTCTAATACAAAGTTAAAAAGGATTTTAAAAATTTAAATATATTATAACATACAAATTCATTTGGCGGAACCTTGCAAAGCGAGATCAAGCCCTGAACAGAGGTGATTCTACATTTTATATAAATTGGTTGTAGAAATCTTTTTCTTGCTTTTACGACTAACGAATTTGGGCAAGTAAACAACAAATGTTCCAAGTCTTGCTCCCCTCCGTTGCATAAATTACAGAGACTACTAGATCTTTCTTTCGATAGCCACTTGCAAGTAAAAGATTTTAGAGGGAGTATCTCAAATCGGAGCAATACAATCGATCTCCTAACTCCATGCTTTAGGTTAAAATACATATACTGTTGTGTTTTCTTATAGACCAAAGTTTCAGCGTATTTTTTATATAGTGACAAATTGGCGCAGTGCTGAACGTCAAGGTCAACGCTTAATCTTGGAGTGAAGTTTTTTAAGAAAAGCTTCAGCTGGGCAGGGGTCAATGATTGTAACAAGTCTGTATTAACATTTGATAATTTAAAAGCAGTTGAGACATTCCTACCGAATACGTATTTTAAAGTTCCTTGGTCAAATGTCTCTGTTTTGAGTAGGGAACGCAGCGTTCCTTCTTCCGCATGAAGGAGGTTATATGCCCATCTGATAACGTTGCTAATTCCTCTAGCATGGGAACTGACTAGTGAAAATTCTAGGCGAAGAGCTTGTACCGGGACTGCTTGGGACATCTTTGCGAGTTTCCGTAAGATCTTCCCTTCTTTTAGATCTAGATGTTTCCATTGTTCTAAAGGGATATGTTCTAGAGCATATGAAAGCACTGGCGGAATCTTGGCACTATAAACCTGGAGTAGCGAAGAGAAGTGTCTTTGGCCAGTCGAGGCATATAAACGTGATAGTGCCCCCGCGTGGACGTTGGCTTTCCGGATTAAGTTCTGTACATGGAGCACGTTTTGTAGGGACTTTGTAAAGATTCGACCTAGATAGGTGTACTCGTTTGTCACTTCCACCGATTTTCCCCTAAAGTCCAGTTGAATTTGATACTCCGTTTCCTTCCCGAGAATGGAACTATTTTTGTTTTTACGATATTCGGTATTAGATAATTTTCCTCCGTATAGTTATGGAGTGCTTGCAGGCTTCTTTGCAGACCGAATGGTGTTAGGTCTAAAATGATTACGTCGTCTGCATACATCAAGGTGTGAATTTTGTGGAGAGCAATTTTAGGTGGAAAATTGCAGATCTGTTTAAAACAATCAGGTAGATCGCTGAGATATAAGGAAAACAATAAGGGAGCTAGAAGGCATCCTTGTCTAAGGCCGTTTAGGGTCGGAATTGGGTTTGTGAGACCCTTCTCCCTCCCCATTTGGACCTGACACCAAGTCCCGGAATATAATGATGTTATTACGTGGAGTAGGTGATCCGGAATACACATTCTGCTAAGCTTTCTCCAAAGCGTTCCTCTATCCACCCTATCGAATGCGGTGGTAAAGTCGACAAAAGCGGCATACACAACCTGAGATTTTAAGGACACATATTTGTCCAGTATGGTTTGTAATACATCGATGTTATCGGTGACCGAGTGCTTTGGTCTGAATCCGGCTTGATATAAGGGAATTAGACCTGATGAGAAGTCCCAATCTTTGAGATGGTCTAATACTGTTGCTGCAAAGATCTTTCCTGTTGCATCCAGGAGAGCTATCTGCCTGTAGTTGCTGGGATGCAGCCTTGAACCCTTCTTGTGTATAGGGATTACAATGCTCCCCTTCCAAGATTTAGAGATTTCCCCTGTTGTAAAAATGTGGCTATAGAGGGGAGATAAGAATTTGCTCCATGCTCTAGGATTGCTTTGGAGAACTCTAATCGGGATTTGGTCCGGGCCCATTGCTCCCGTCGATTTTTCCTTTTTTATATGTAACTCAATTGAAAAGGGACTTGGTGCTCCGAAATCTGATGTACTTACTCCAAAAATTCTTGCTGGGCTGTTATTCTTTTCTGAAATAATATTTAATTTGTATAGATTGGTTAGGTATGATTCCCATTCTGCCGGGGGGACCGGGATAGATTGTAATGCTTTTTTTGTACCTATTTCTTTGGCAATTATATTCCAGTATTCACGTTGGTTATTCTGTTTTGCTGCTATCTGGATGTCAACCCAGTTTTTATCCTGGATTTTTTCCTTGTTTTTTACTTTTTCTCTCCTGCGCTGGTTTTTCAATTTGTTTATTTCTAATTGTTTAGATGCAGAGTATTCAACAAACTGCAACCTTATTAGTTTATTTAATTGCTTTGCATTAGTGACCAAGTTCGGTTTTTTGTTTTGGTTCTTTGTTGGGCCCCGCTGTTTTAGTTTTTCTTGTAATTCTTGTATCAACGTTTTGGTAGCTATTTCAAAGTTTTTTATCGGATTTGTAGAATGAGTTGTCTGTAATGGATATATCATGTCTATTGCGTTAATAATTTTGTTGAGTGTCGATGAATTCCACTGGATCCGTCCTTGGGCTTGATTGACCATAACTGTACTATGAGTATACATGATGTGTCCTGATAATGCAAGTTGTGTTTTCCACTCTGTATCTGCTTGCAGGATTGCATGGTCGCTTCCATGTGTGAAGTTAATCTTAAGTTGTAAAACAGTGCCAAACGGATCCGAGCTACAGATCATGTAATCCAGGATAGAGGAGCTGCAATTCCCTTGTCTTGTAGGTGATACGGGAATGTCTCCTTCTACATTGCCATTTAATATAACTCCGTTTAACGTCGGGAGTGAGGCTAATAGGATTTTCCCTCTTTTGTCGGCTTTGTATACTTTGGGAAATAAAGGGGTGGATATTGCCAGAGATTCTTCTTTGTCCCAGTTTGCCCATTTTTCAAGCAACTCGTTTGATATTTTTCCATTGAAGTCGCCTGTAATAGAAAATGACGGGTAGCCTTGTACCTCTACTACCTTTTCGATTTCTTCGAGAATTTCTATTGCAAGTGCATCCATTTTTGCGCCGGGGGGGATGTAAACATTGAAGATAAGTAGATCTTTTGGGTTTTCTTGTGGGATGATCTCAAATTTGATTTTTATGCATTGAAAGTTCATTGAATCGATTGGGATTATTTCTTGGGCCCACCTGTTGTCTTCGATAAGAAGAACTGCTATCCCACCTTTCGCGTGACCCCGATCGACCTGCTCTGCGGGGATATCATAAACGTAGTATTCTTCATGGTCAAAATTTGTTGTAGACCAGGTTTCTTGTATGGCCACTATCCCTGGACGGTCTTTTGTTATTACAGCTAATTTTTCTTGTGTTTTTCCGGCAATATTCCATGAAGAGATTGTCAGACCTGTGTTAAATAGGGCATTTCTTTTCTTTGTCCTGTTTATTGCTATTCAAATTCTCAGCGATCCAGGCCCATGAGTTGACCCCTGTTGTTATTTCCCTCTTTGGGGTATTTTTACTCCAGCTACTCCTTTCTCCGTTCTTTATGGAAACAAATAAGGTTTCCCCAAAGGGATTTGGAGGATTATTCCTGGCGTTGAAGTTTTGATTCAATTTCTGAGTTTTGTGAAATTCTTCTGATAGTTCCGAATTATGAAATTTGTGATTTTGCACTGGCGTTAAGTCATAGCCGTATTTGTGGAGAGTCTCACTTTCCTTTAATATTATTCCTGGTATTACTGGAGACCAGAATTCAACAATCGCTGTCGTGGTTTTAGATTTTTCAGGGAACGTTACTAGTTTTACTTCGTTTCTGGCTAAGGAATGTAACGGCTGTATCTTTTGTAGCAAATTAATAATTCGATCACGATTGAGCGGAGCGTCGCCTGAAGGGAATAGATCTGTGATTTCCAGGTGGCTTGACGTACTCTTTTCGGGTTGTGTGTTCATCTTCCCGATGGTGTGGGTTCTTTGTGGGATATCTTTTGGTGCCTGCATCATTGCTCCATGATCGACTACTGAGAAACTTGTCGCCATTGGGTTAAGTTGATTAGAGTTTACCCTTTGTAATTTGGCTAGTGATTTCTGGTCTTTTTTCTTCGGGTTCTGTGCCATTTCTAATCTTTCCTCTTTTTCTGATGGTCGAGTCGGAGTGGGGAGAATGTTCTGGAACCTTGATTTACTGGACTTTCTTTTTCTCAACCCTTCTTAGCGCCCTTTTTTGTCTTTTTTTGTTTGGACTTTTTTTGTTTACTTTTATTATTTGGAGTTTCTGGGCTCGGAGAGACATCTGTAGGTAAACCAATGGTATCTATGGCTTTACGATGTAAAGTTACAGGGATACTCGAATTTGATGGTAATTTAGCTTTTGTTTTGGTGAAAATTGGGTAATATGGTATGAGCGGTTGATAAATGGCCGGCTTGTTAATCTCCCCGAAAAGTTTTCTAAGGGAATAGATCTGATTTAGATCTTGTTTAACCTTTTTTCCTTAGGTGAATTCCGACCGGTTTGAGTTGCGATTTCTTTCTTCAGTGGGGAAGGCTCTTTTGTAATTTCACCTTTTGGTTTACGGAGGTTTTCCTCATTACGTTTCTCACAGACCTCTGCTGTTAATGATGATTTTAATTGATCTTTCTTCCTTTTTTTCTCCACTAGGTATTTTAGCATTCCTATTTGAGTATCGAGCATCTGATCGGAATTTTCCAATATATTCCCTAAATGAGTAAGAACTGATTCCAAAATTCTTTGCAAGGTGAACTGAGATTTAGATACCGGGGTATATTCATTAGAGAGACCTGTAATCTTAAGAAGTGAAAAATCTGGAGATTGATTGAGAGATCCGTCTGGGTCGGTTAATTTTTGTGGAGTGCAGTTCTGGATGTTCGGTGACTCCTTTTGAGTTCCCTTATAAAAGATCAGATCTTTTTTGTTGATGTCAGGGCAAGTGATGTCATATTCTTGAGTGAGCTGTAATTGAAGTGATTCCGGTATTGTTTGTTCCAATATTGTGAAGTTAGTTATTGGGTCATCCAGGATCCTTGGGGTACTTTTTTTAGGTGCCTCTGGTGTTTTTTTAATTTGTTTTTGGGTATCGTCGTTGATTTGTAGTCCTTTCTTTTCAACTTCATTATACCCCATTGTTAGATTGCCTTTTTGTTGGTCTGTTTGTTGATCTTTTTGTTTTTGCCCCTGTTCGTCAGAACCTGGTTTTATGAAGTATTTTTCAATTCCGGGGATTGGTGAGGACTTTACTGTTCGTATTGACTTCCCAGCGCTCTTCCTAGTCGCCTGTTCCGTTCCCATTCTTTTCATAAAGATAGTTCTTGATCTTAATTTTTTGTAAGCCATTTGTTTATACGAAAGATGATTTTGTATGTGTTAGCCTGTAATGAGGTTTCTTGCGCCACCAGTCAAGAGCCAGTCAGGCTGTGGCGGAAGCTAGGAAGATGATGAAAAAGACTGCTGCTAGTGGATGGAATGTGACAGATAACAATCTGTTAGGTGGTCAGAGCCAGGGGGGGGGTCAGCGAGCCCTCCTCCCTCCCTCCCTCTTGAGATCAGTGGGGGTTCCGGGCTGGTGCTAGCGGGTGCGTGGCGGGTCAGTGTTAGATGTGAGGCTTCCTTTCACTTACCTCAATCTCCCACTGGTCGTCGTGGGAGAATCTCGCTCTCTGCGATCCGCTCGTGTTGCACCTCGTCACACCTGGCCGTAGCCTTGCTCACCCCCAGGTTTCTTTCCTATAGCAGCAAAAAGGCTCCACTTTGGCGCTGCTGTTGATTCAAGCGCTTGGGACTCCTGTACCCCGAGCTACGGTTTTTTTCACCAAGCCTCTGCCTTGCTACTGCTCTAGGCACCGGGCCCGCTCATGACCCGTACCCTTCCTCGACCGCAGTGTGAGGCAGTGTGGCGATGTCCGCTGTAGGGTAGCTGTAGGGTAGTTGTAATTGTGGCAGCAATACAGTGGGTACACTCTCCCGTTTGCCAAAGGATGATTGTTCCTGCTTCCCCCGCTACTCCCCAGGGTCCAGGAGTTAGCTCAGGAGTTAGCAGGACGTTCGCAGCCCACTTGCTGCTTGATTCTGATTTCTTCAAGCTGCAGTCGAGTTGAAGGAGTCTTATGCTGTCTTATGGTCCGCCGTTGTGTTCTGTGGACTCCGGCTCCACTCCAGCTGCCTTCAAGATCTCTTCTAGACCTCTACCGGTTGCAAGGCTGTGGCTCACCTCACCCGCCTCACCCGACCGGAGGTCCTGCGGCCGCCGCCACTGCTGCCGCAGCTACTGTACTGGAGACCGGGAGTCCGGTAGGACCGGGAGAACCGGGGTGCACCGGCCGCCACTGCCAGTTGCAACACTATCGTGGCGAAGTTATGGCTCACCCTGACTGAGAAACCGAGAGGCTCCTGAGGCTCCTGCGGCCACCGCCGCCTGCTACTGCTGCACGCCTGCTTGTGCTCAGGCACGGGAGTCCAGAAGAACCGGGAAGCGCCGGCCGCCGGGATGCACCGGCCGCCGCTGCCAATTTACGTCACTATCGAGGCGATGTTGTGGCTTCCAACCGGGAAGCTCCTGCGGCCGCCACTTGCCGCCTACTCCTGCACTCCTGCTCAGGCACAACAAAAACACGGATTGGATCTCTCTGCATTTTTGCCTTTGCCTCCTGTGTTTTTGCTGTATGTTGGACTCCGTTTTGCTGGTCTAGATGCTTTGGGCACTTTGCCACTGCTGTTCAGTACCAAAGTGCAAGTGCTCCCTTTGCAAATTGTTGTTATGAATTAGTGATTCCACGATTGGCATATTTGATTTACTTGTCAGACCCTAGTATAGTGCACTGTGTGTGCCCAGGGCCTGTAAATCAAATGCTGCTAGTGGGCTGCAGCACTGATTGTGCCACCCACAGAAGCAGCCTGTAAAATGTAACTCTGGCCTGCCATTGCAGAGCCTCTGTGCAGTCTGGACTGTCATGTCGACTTGGCAAGTGAACACACTTGCCAGGCCCTAAACCTTCCCTTTTCTACATATTTGTCACCCCTAAGGTAGGCCCAGTGGGCAGGGTGCATTGTATGTGAAAGGTAGGACATGCCCTGATGTGTGTGGCATGTCCTGATAGTGAAATACTGCTAATTTCGTTTTTCACTATTGCAAGGCTACCTGTTCCCATAGGACAGAATGGGGAGTTTGTTTATAGCATCTTATAAACATAACTGGCCCTAGGAACAAGGTAGGAAAATAAAGTTTTGTATGCCTGAAATCAGAATGTTAAAATGCATCTTTTAGTGAGGGTGATTTTTACATTCTGTGTTTGAAAATACCACTTTTAGAAAGTAGGTATTTTCTTGCCTAACCATCCAGTGTGCCTCTGCTAGGTTTGTGTATTGCATGTCTGGCTTTTGGATGACAGGGGCTGGAGAGGGGCAGTGGCTCCAGAAGTCTGATGAGTCAGGGCTGGGCTGAATAGACCTGGGCTGCATGTAGAGTTAGGGGGAGGAGATTTCCTTTCCCCTTAATGGGCCTGGTCTGCCTTCAAAAATGATGTCTCCACCTCCTGCCAGGAAGCTGCACCAGTGAGGACAGAACTGGTTTTGGCTGGGTACAGACACTCTCTACCTTCAGAGAACAAAGAATTTTTGTGTATAAAAAGAGGGGCCCATACCCCAGACTTTTAGATCACTTCTGGGAAATCAAGAGGAACCTTTGCCAAGGAGAAGAGCCGGAGAAGCTGAGGAGGAATAGTGCCCCTGTGCTGTTTGCTGTCTGTGGTTGGCCTGCAGTGGCTGCTTGCTGCCAAGGAAAGGAGAAAAGGACTTTGCTGCTTGCTTTGTCCCCCTGCTTGAAGAAAAGCTCTCCAAGGGCTTGAACTGAGCTTGCCCCCCTGTTCTAGAGGTCTCAGGAACAGCAAAAACCTCACCGTGTCTGTGTGCACCGTCTCTGATCGTCGGCGCAGAAGAAAGGTAATCGACTCTGTCATCGAGTCCGTCGCAGGATTCCGTGTCCTGAAAGCACCGCCGAGAGCAATGCCTCGCTTCGCAACGCAACCCTGGTCTCACCGACTCTGTCAACGAGCCGCTGCTTGCACCGTGTCCTGAGGGCACCACACTCTGCAACGCTTCGCTACATGCTGCAAGGACGTCACCGACTCCGTCGCTGCCCGAGCCGAACATCGACAAGCTCCATCGCCCCACCGTGACCTGCCAGCCCCGCAGCAAGCACTGTCTCACCCTTCAACGCAACCCCTGGTCTCACCGACTCCGTCAACGAGCCGCTGCCTGCGCCGAATCCCGAAGACATCGTCCGCCGCAACGCTCCGTTTCACAACGCGACCTCGATGTTTGCCCCAACCGACTCGCACCGACGTGTTGGTCGCAACAAGAAAGGTACTGTGTCCAAGTCTGTCAACGCTTTAGCTGGCCAGTATCGACGCGGTCGGCTGGAATTGTTAGACTCTGTCGTATTCAGTATCGCGGTTGCCCCAGGAGGCGCTACCGAGTCGGAAGAACTGTGTTTTATTGATTTTCCTGCAATTTAAAGGTTATTTTGCACAAGTGCTATTTTTCAAGAGTATTGTATGTTGGATTTTTATCGTATTTGGTCTTGTTGGTTTAGATAAAGATTTACTATTTTTCTAAACTGGGTGGTGTCCTTTTGTAGTGTTTTCACTGTATTAATGTATGTGTTCACAAATGCTTTACACACTGCCTCTGAGATAAGCCTGTCTGCTCGTGCCAAGCTACCAAGGGGGGAGCAGGGGTTATTTTAGGAGTGTATCCCCCTTACCCTGACTAGAACCAAGGGTCCTTATTTGGACAAAGGTACCTACCTCTGCCAACTAGAGACCCCCATTTCTAACACTATGTATACAAAGCTTATGATAAAGCTACCTTTTATTGTAAGAACCTATGTATTTCATTAAAGGAGCCCATTTCAAAACCAGTTTCAAATTCATATCCTTTAAATGCAAATCTCTTTCATTTTCAGAATCCGGTTGAGTAATGGCTATCCCGACTTGGTAAAAGGGCAGTCTAAAAATTTATCTTTTTAATTACTATGTGTCAGCTTGGTAGGAGTGTTTTTCCCGCTGCATCACCACCTGCAGCTGCTGTGCTGCAACTTTCCAATAGTAAATTACTTTCCTCCGTTTCTTCTTTCACCTTTGCTGGGAAGGTCCATGGTCCTCATTGGCTTTTCAAATTGTGATTTTTCTCCCAGTTTTGGTAAAATATACACGCTTATACAAAAGCGTTTGTCTTTTTCCAGCTGATTTTTTTCTGGATATCTTTCATCATCCTTTAAAACTTCTGCAGCTGATAGACCTATTAGAGAGCTCTGTTGGAGGGGACTGTAGATGTTCTATATGAAGATGAATTTGGGGTCCTGCAGTCCTTGAGATGGATGGATTTTGGGTCGCCCCTCTTCCAGCCTCTTTTTTGGAAAGCCAAGCAAAGAGCAACCATGTATCTTAAAATTGGATGAGTCCTCTTCTGAGCCTCCCGTGGTCCTCTCAGGAAAAACAGGCTTTTCCCTTTGTCAAGACTATTTTCTTAAAGTGTAACACAGCACATTTCTATGTTGAACGTTTGTTTACTGTGAGTGTGTAGTGTAGGGACGATCATGGGTAACTTTAATCAACTGTAGTGGCCATCCTCGTCAGAGACTTTAGAAGCAGTGCCTTCTTATTTTAAAGGTATGCTATTTTTATGTGATGTCCTACTTTGCCTCCTTTCTAACTAGTTGTGAAATGCCTGTGGTATCAGGGAGGCCCAGAATAAGCTTCTAAAAACAGAATACTGAGTCGTTAAATAATTTGGAGCTATCCGTGCGCAAAAGTGAGAATGACTCTTTACAATGTGATGGCTCTCTTCAAAGCCCAGACCAAGTATGAGTTACTGGATCGAGTGGGCCGATATTTACCTTACTCTGGAAACAAGAAGCCTGGGCCAACCAAAGTGCGGGTACATTCAGAAGTTAAAATCCCTCCTCCATTCCTTGGAAGTATTTTGGCTTTTGCTCTTGTCTTGACAAGCTTTCGGCAGCTGAAGTCAGAGGTACGATTAGGTAGAAGTGTTCATGGTCAAGATGTGAATCTCAGCCAGATCGGTATAGCAAGAGACCTCCCTTTGGAAGGAAAACAAGTCAGGAAAGAGAGAGGTGAGTTTCATTGAGTGAAGTGGAAAAGTATGCTCACAGTTTAAGGGATAGGAATTTCTCACCCAGGTATAATTTTGTACTAGGGCTCTGAAAAAGGATCGATGGGCTGTCATGCTCACCATGGAAAAAGGATAGCATGTTCTGGAAATGCCCTCTTGTGTAGTCATTCATATGGCCAAATGGACACACCATCCTTTACATTCTCCACACTGAACGCAGGGAAGTGCAACTGCATTTATCCTGCACATCGATAGGTAAGAACCCCAATTGTTGAGGAATGGTTGGAACTTTACAGGGAAGGGGCAGTAGGCAGCTCCCTCCCCAGAGGTACTTGTAAAAATACATGTATATTTGTACTCTAATTGCTGTAACCACCACCAGTTCACTCATAGCCTGTTAACAAGGGGCAGTAGCCACTCTCATTAAAGTTGGGATTACTCTTTGAGCGTACATCCTTTGTGCAGTTTTAGGCTCTGCAGCTGCACATAGATTGTTTGACAGGTAAGCACCTCCACTGGAGAAAAATATAAACCAGGTAAACCAAAAATTGCTGGGCAGCTCAGTTTTTCCTAGCTATGCGGAGGATGTGCCCCAACAACATACCTTCAGTTCCTTCATTAGCCAGTGCTCAACCTCTGACTACAAAGAATTCTACACTTGCGCAGCGTCTTCTTCGTTACAGGACATTGTGCAGACTGATTATTCAGCTGCTTTGATGAAAATCATAAGTAAATGAACTCAATCTATTCTAACTAATTTCTTAATGATAGTTTCTAGATTACAAACAAGTTTCTAATTTGATGGCTCTGCTGAACCATAAAATATAGTTAGAAGCGCCACAGCAGCGTATCTAATAAAGCAAAGCCTTGCATATTCTAACTCTACTAAAGAAGTTTTTAAGATAATTGGTTCATTTCTCCATACTAAATGCAATTCCCTCACTCTCTCAAATGGGCAAACATTCAGTGAATCTTTAGCTATTTTGTTTCTGGATTAAATTAATAGTGTGTCTGACTTAATCAGCGTACACAATGTTTGACTCCTACCTTAAAGATGGCATAGATCACTCCTGTGGCATTTCTGTTTCTACATGTGTTATCAAATTTGATCACTTTACTCCTCATTTGGTAAAAGAACTATCTCTAACCATTAAAACAGGATCTTCTTTTGGTCTGCCAATCACAGATCTTGCACTTAGTCTAGCACCGGCCCATGATGTGCTGTGTTGGAAGCATGTTGTAGCTTCTCCGATACTTTAAAAAAAACATCAGCAGCTGATTCCAGTACTTACACTACCTATTGTCCAATCTCACTGGTTCCTATTAAGATATTAGAAAAACATGAACACATTTCTATTACTACGTTTCTGGAACACAATTCAGTACTCTCTCATGCTGAATTTTTCTAGACCACTTGATAGCTTGGAATCTGTGCTATAGCAACCAATGGATCAGTTATACTGGATATTGGTTGATGGTATTAGAGTGTCTTAAATTCTTCTTGAACTTACATACCATCTCCAATGACACCTTGCTAATTAGTTATCAAGAGATTAGGATTAATGATACATTCTGGTGTCATACCTGCAGGATAGAAATCAAGCAGTCATATCTCTTCTTGCTAGTCTGCCTCTAAATTGGTGAAACAAGGTGTCCATCAGGGTTCCTTAAGCCTACTTTGTTTAATATCAACGTTGCCTTTCTTGAGGTTATTCGGTTTTATCGTCGTGACCTACACAGGCGATTCGCAACTGATCATTCATTTGCTCTGAGATGAAGACCAAAAACTGTTTCTCTTTGTTAGCCCTCTAAAAGAGAAATAATACTCTAAAATTAAATATAGAAAAGACAGAGGATCTCATCCTGGATAGTTCTAATGATTGGTCGAACAGCTGGTGGCCCTGAAGTCTGAGTCCACCACCTATCCTGCTTTCTACAGTCAAAAGTCTTGCTGTCTTCCTGGATAGGTCCCTTTCTCTTAATCTTCAGGATAGTGGGGTCACGTCTTCTTGCTGTGTGTTCCAAAAGTTGTTAGAGAAAATCTGTCCGTTGTTACCCGTTAACCGTTGCAGATTCGTATTTCATGCTATAAGTCTATTCAGTCTGCTGGAATGGTTTGTATGATGCCTCTCCAAGCTAATCTCCAGACTGAATCTGATTCAGAACTGCGCTCTTCACACCATTTTGCATAAAAAGGTCCATGTTACCCCTTATGGGATACATCTATACTAACTCCCCCATAGAGAAGAGAATTGTTTTGAAAGGTGTCTTCCTCACTCATCTTCCCTTTTCCAACTCGGCCAAAGCTATCTTCAAGATAAATTTCAACAGTTCAAACCCAATACATGTCTTTGTTAAACCTTCACTGCAAGGTTAATCATCTCTATCTACAAAAGTGGAAAACTGGGGCTGGAAGGGTTCACCTTTTTAGGGTGCAGACAGCTAGACACTGAAATTCACTTCTGCATCATAGGATCCTCACTGATAGTCAGACGCGTAGAATATCCCCGCCTATGTGCTGGTACCCCGGAACACTTATATATGAAATTCAGTCTGTAGTTGTAAGCAGAAACCTCATTGTTAAACAGTCTGTTGGCACCTCTTCCAATATATAGGCAGCACTGCTTTACCAGCATTTGTAAGAGGGGAAAACACATTTTAAGAGGCCTTAAGATCAAATTGCAGCACCTGGTCAAGGTGTGTGCAGATCCAGGATTGCAAGTGATGCAGCGCGTACAATAAAAACTATTCTCCTCCTAGGTAACTTATCGGTCATCCAGGGGCGACTTATATTTTCTCACATCCACATGACGATGGGGCCCATAAACATCGCCTATCACACACACACACACACACCTGGATTTCCTTTACACCTTTACGAAATTCTGTACTCCTAGGAGAAGCATGAGAACTAAATGGAAAACACCATTTATGTACCGCTGGAAAGAGCCGGGATACCTTATTACCTATCGCTTTCTCAGTTATTTCTTAAGATATTCCTGCTCATTGTTTTGTCGATGGATCATCTAGTAAGAAATTAATTTGTAGTGATTAAGACCAGCTAAATCACAATAACCAATTACTAGTGTCGCAATCATTTAGTAAAATAACCACTGAGTCGTTTGATTAAGAATCTTAAATTTTATATAATTTTTAAAAGCATGAGAAAGAATTTAGACTTTTTATTCAATTATTCATTCATTATTAATTCAAATATTTATTAAGCTAAATCAATTTTTATTGCAGAAAGGAAATTTTTATCATGAAGCAAAAACCCTATTTACCTGCCTATCTTCCCTAATTTAGCCTAAGGATTTCTAACCTAAGTTTACAAATTAAAAATATCTTGATTCTCATACTCAACTGGAAAAATAAGACAGCAACAGAAACTTCAGCTCGTCAGCATCAGCTACCTGCAACCCGTCTCATCTAACAGTCTTTCAGCATCTCCCGCTCAGTAAATGGATCAATCTGGACCACCAAGCACTGGAAGCCACCAACACCAACCCCGACTCTGACTGCGACTCTCCAACTCCGACTGTGTACCCCTCCCACTAAGAGTAGGCCCTCTTATACCCTAATTCTAACTTTGCTAACTAATTGTTGCAACATTAATAACACGCTTTTCTTTCATTGGTCCATTCATTTCATCTATTCATTCGTAATCAAGTTCTCCCGGATCCAACTTGTCCTTTGGAATGTATATGATCATTTCCTTTCTCACAGTTCAAGACATGTTTCCATCCGCTTCGATCAGTACATTTGTAACTTCTTTCGATACATTCGAGAACTCTGCAGGCATTGTCCTTTCTCTTAAAACGGTTTCCCACGGTTCCTTGCTGATCACCACGGCACACTATCAGTTCAATTAGGTCACATCAGCCTTGACCATTCTCGCATCCTAGCCTCTCAGCATCATCACGTGGTTAGCTTTTCTCCAACTTTGTCTCCCTTGTCACGCGTTTCCCCGCACATGCGCACTTCATTAACCGGCAGCCATTTTATATCGCCACTCGTTTATACTTAGAAGCACTATTTTGAAATAAACAAAACATAATTAAAATAGAGAAACATAGCCTTTTCGTTTCCCACCCGTCATCTACGTACCCCAATTAGTTATTACCTAGCAGAAAGCAACATTTAAGCTGTTCCTTACTTACCATCACTATTGTTTTTGCAACGACACGTTTATATTCTATGAAGCACAAATCATGCATTTATTATAAATTTAGTACGCAATTATTTTTATGTTATAATTAGACACACAGACATTCGTTAATAGATTATTCAGCCCATATACTTGCGTGTTACCCTTCCCTCACGTACAGTGTTGATTAATACATTTAAACGAACATTTTATTAATTATTTATAACATTTGTTAGGGGTTACATTTTTTATTTTCTCTGCTCCATCAACTCCCCCCTTTGGTGATTTTTAAATCACCACATAAAACCCAAGTTATACTTCTTTTTCAGGCAGCATATGTCTTTCATCCTTTTGCTTTTTGTTAGTTACACATCTGTTTCCCTTTCATCTTGTCTTGTCTCTTTATACATGCTTTCTTTCATTTTTTCTAATTCAATTTCGCCCATTTCTCTCTCTCTCTCTCTTTCATTATTCTGTTATTTCTTTTTATCTTATTTTGTCTTACTTTTCTTTTTATACACGTTATTACAATTTTCAACACCATGGCTAACAATATTGCTACAGTTGCTATTATTATAACTTTCCCTATCATTAGTCTACTCATTCTGGTTAACCAATTTGCTACGGAAGAAAACCCTCTACCAAGTTTTCCCAAGACACTTTCAACTTCCAGTGGAACTAGTTCTTTGTGCAAATTTGTAATATTTGTAATATACTTTTGTATATTTTCACTTTTATCAGGAATGTAAGTGCAACAATGTTGGACTTTCAGCATTCCACAGACTCCACCCTCTTTTGCCAAAAGAATATCAAGGGCAAGCCGATTTTGCATCACCATAGCTCTCATGGCAACCATTTCGGTATTTACCATCAAGAACCCTCCCGCAGTATCTGTAGACAAACGATCTACTACTGTGGATAACTTCCGAATTTTAAATGCATTCAAAGATATTCCCACTGCTGGTATTAATGCTCCAAAATATCACCTACAATTTCTGAAAAACTTTCCCTCTTTCTACGTGTAAAGCTATTAATCATCTTGTATGTTCCTTTTTCTTCTCTGTCCATATGAAAGATTTTTGGAAAGACCAGGCCTACATAGCAAGTTCCATACCAATGGTCCGGTAACCTGTAATAAGCTCTATTCCCACAAATATAATAGATACCTGGAAATATTGGATCTTTTCCACCTTTGAATCCCCAACCTCCCAAAATTTGGTAATTGTCATGGCAGATACTGGAACCTACAAAGTAATTGTCATAGACTGTCTTATTTCTCCTAATACACAACTTTCCTGTTTGCGGCCAATCTAATGTCATTGCTGAATTTATCTTTTTCCCTTCATGATTTCCTTCCTCAAACGTCCATAGATGTGTTCCTTCCTCTATTATTGCTTCTTTTTGAAATTTCATTCTTCTTTCTTCAACCATTTCTAAAAATACCTTTTCTTCTTTCTTTAATTCACAGGTAAGGTTGTTTTTGGCTATTTCTTCTAAGGTTAATTTTCTATGTTCTAAAAAGAATTCTCCTAAAACTTTAGCTTGTTTTACTTTGTTAAGTTCAGGTACTACAGGAACGTTTGCAAAAATCTTATCTATATCAGTATAATAAGACTCTAATCTACCTGTTTTATAAAATAAACTTGCTATTACACTACAGGTTATTCCATAAGTTAGAGGTAGATGATGATAAGTCACACCTTCTGACACTGATGCAGGCAACTGCATACAAACATAACAATCTCTCACATCCATTGTCTCTACATATTCGTACAACAATTTTGTAAAAACATTTTTAGAAAAGTCTGTTACTGACTTATCCTTATGTAATTCTGAACTACTTCTTAAAATAACTGGTTCTTTAATATTGGTTTCTTTTTCTGGTTTAGTATCATTCTTCGCTTCTATTACAGCTAAACTAATAGGAATTGTGATTGCTAAAACTATCCATACGGTCATTAATAAACCTGTACAAAAGCAGCACATTTTACACCATCTTTTTACAAATTCACATTTATCTCTTCTATCCCTAGTATTTTCCATTTTGCTTTTATCTTTTTGTTAAGTTTCAGAAAATTGTGTCACTACACCTCAGAAATGACTTAGATGCCACTCTGCTTTCAAAAATCTTTGCTTGGTACTTTCTTTTAATTCTCTCCAGAATTCTTTCGTTGTCACATCCGGTGATTTGTCATATCCAGTAAAATTGTCACGTCCGGCAGAAGCACTATAAGTCTTCACTTCAGGTTTGTTGCATCTCACCTTTACCCATTCGATTTCTTAGTCTCGGGTTCTCGTGAGTGTTTCCTTCTTCTTTGTAATCCGTCAGTGCGATATACAGCCACTCAGGTGACTTGTACTTTGCATTCACTTTCTTCGTTCTTTTAGACTTTTGCAGTCGTTTTCCACTTGGCTTTTCTTGTTCCTTTTGACTTGTTATTTCATTCACTTGTTCAGCACTTTTTTCTCCTGTTCTTATTATTCTATATCTCAATTTTCTTATATAGTTGCTGGGCCAATTATCTCCTTTTCTTGGCCTTTTGGCTTCACCTTCTTTCTTTTCTTTCTGATTTCCAGTTTCTTTTTCTTGATTCAGTTTTTGTTTTCTCTTCTTCTCCACTTTCTTCAGATTCTGTTTCAACTTTTTCACTATTGTCTCTTATTTTGAAGCTTATGATCTCGTCTTCTCTTACTGGTGGATCTGTTTTCTCCTTCTTGTGTTCCCTTATTACTGTCCCTCCTCGGTGTTCTTCCGAATTGGTATTTTCCTCACTCTCTACTTCTAAATTTCCCTGTTATTTTGTTTCACTATCTGTCCCTATTGCTCCTCGGGGTTCTTCTCGATTCTCTAACTTTTTATTTACCTCTATCCCTACTTTGTCTATTAATATTACTTTTGAAGGATTTCCACCATAACTTGTACTTGGTTGCTCATCTAGATCATTTTCTTGTTCATTCTCTTCTCTAATTGGTTTATATCCCCAAGTTCTCCTTCGAAATTCTTCACAGTTTGCAACTGAATCATCAGATCCTGAACTTGTGTCAGATATTTCCAGATGTCGACTTACAGGTCGATCTTCAGGTTCTGGAATTTCTGAAATTCTTCCTTCTTCTTCTTCCTCAAAGGTGCTTGCAGTTCGGGTTTCCAGATGTCGACTTTCAGGTCGATCTTCAAGTTCTGGCACCCTTTCTCTTATTCCTGTTGTCCCAGTTGTTAAACTCTTATCCCACACTTCCAGACGTCGACTCACATGTCGATCAGTAGGTTCTTGAACTCTGATTGTGTGGCTGGCATGGACCCAGTTCTTCACTCCTACACACTTGACTGCAGTTGTTGTCACTAGGATTACCAATTCATTTTGAAAATGTGTTCCTCTATCTGTCTCAACCGTGACTGGAAAACCATACCTTGGAATGAACTCTCGCAGCATAAGTTTCGCTACTGTTGTTCCATCATTCCTTCTAGTGGGGTATGCCTCCACCCAACGAGAAAACAAACAGACGACCACTAGAACATATTTTAGTCTGTTACAAGGGGGCATTTCGATGAAGTCTAATTGCATTCTAGTGAACGGACCTCCTTCTCGTCCTATTGTTCCTAGACTCACTACTGTCTTTCTTCCTGGATTAAACTGCTGACAAATAAGACATCTTTGACAAAGACTTTCAGCTATCGCTCTGAATTTTGGGTTGTACCAGGTTTGTCTGAAAAGTCTGATCATTGCATCTCTCCCAATATGAGCTTGTCCATGGTACATCCGTGCCATGTCTGCAATCATGCTATCAGGCATAACTGGTCTTTCATCTCTGTACACCCACACACCATTGTTTTCCTGTCTTCTACATCCTGCTTTTATCCAGTAATCTTTTTCCTCATCATTTGCAGCTTCCTGTAACTGTCTCACCTCATCCCATGTCTCGACAGTGTTAGTAAAAAGCAAAGGAGAAGAGATATGCTCCCTTTCTCTATTTTTATTTAGGGATACCATGTTCTCTGCACAATATCTGGCAATCTCGTCCGCGTAGTTATTGCCAACAGCTATGTAATCTTCGTTTTTCTTATGTGCCTTGCACTTCACTACAGCTATCTGTTTAGGCAGCTGTATCGCCTCAAGCAGTTTCTTAACAAAATCTCCATTTCTGATAGGTGTTCCTGCAGACGTCAAGAAACCTCTTTGTGACCAAATCTGACCGAAGTCATGCACAATACCGAAACCATACTGGCTATCGGTCACAATCGTAACTCGCACATTTCTTCCCAACTTACATGCTTGAATCAAAGCAATCAGTTCCGCAACCTGTGCAGACCTTATTCCTTTCAGACAAGACGCTTCCATCACAGTTGCCACTGTGCACACTGCGTAAGCTGCGCTTAAACTCCTTCTTTCGTTCTCAAGCATGAGCCATCCACAAACATGACATAATCTGATTCCTTTAAAGGTTCATCTTTTATGTCAACTCTTGGTTTTGTGCAATATTCCAGCACATTCAGACAATCATGATCTACTTCGTCTTGTTCAATTATACTCTCTTCATCTGGCAATGATGTTGAAGGATTCACATTCATACATCTATCTATGGTCACATTTTCTGCACTCAAGATTACTTTTCGTACTTAGTCAGCCGACTATGTGTCATGTACTGTGTTTTTGTTCTTGTCAAAAGAATTTCTACTGAATGGGGAACATATACTCTCAGTGGATACCCCATCACTATACCTTCACTTTGTTCCAGACTTACACAAGTAGCAGCAACAGCTTTCAGACATCCAGGCAACGCTTTTGCTATAGGATCTAAAACAGCTGAAAAATAAGCAATTGGTCTCTTCATTGTTCCATGTTTTTGTACCAGTACTGAAAACGCACATCCATCTCTTTCACTGCAGTACAATTCAAAATCCTTTTCATAATCGGGCATGCCTAAAGCAGGGGCCTCACACAATTTCTTTTTCAACTCTTTGAAAGATTTCATTTCTTCGTTATTTAACTCAAAGGGTCTCTTACATCTTTCTTGGTCAATTTTTGTAATGGTTTAGCAATCAAGGAGAAACCACTTATCCATTGTCTGCAATATCGAACCATTCCCAGAAACATTCTTACCTCTCTTTGCGTCATTGGTGCTCTCATTCCTTGAATCATTCTTACTCTTTCTGTCGCTATCTTTCGCACTCCTTTCTCAATTTTATGCCCTAAATATTGAACTTCTTTTGGCAAAATTGCAATTTTGAAGGGGACACTTTATGTCCTCTTTTCTCTAGATGGTTCAGTAAAGCAATAGTATCACTTACACATGCTTCTTTTGTTTTCGATGCCACCAACAGGTCATCGATATACTGCACCATCACTGACTTTTCTGGCATTTTCAAATCTTCCAGAGATTTCTTTAAAATCTGATTAAAGATTGAGGGGCTTTCTGTATACCCCTGAGGAATTCGGCACCATGCCAAAATACGCTCTCCGAACCGGAACGCAAATAATGGCTGGCTATCTGGATGCAAAGGAATAGAGAAAAATGCGTGACACAAATCTATCACTGTGTACCACTCAGCTTCGTGTGGAATTTGATATAGAATTACTGCAGGGTTTGGCACTATTGGACAACAAGGCACAACTATTTTGTTGATCTTTCTCAAATCCTGTACTATTCTATATGTTCCGTTTGGCCTTTTCAGTCCCATAATAGGTGAATTACATGGACTGCTCATTATTTCTTTTAGAATTCCCTGTTCGATCATTTTATTTATTACAGGAGTTATTCCTTCAATTATTTCTGGAGTTAATTTATACTGTGGCGTATTTGGGTAAGTTGTTCCTTCTTTTACTGTTACTTTTACGGGATCAACTTCTTTCATTAATCCAATATCTTCTCCTATAAAATCCCACACATTTTCTTTCACTGCAATTTTTAGTTCTTCTGGAAGTTTTTCTGCATCAAATGCAGGAAACAAACCATTCATTTCAGGTTCCTGATTCATCAAAGTTACTTTATACAATACATCTTCATCTGGGGTCTGAAATCCAATTCCATCTGGTGTACAATAAATTGTGCAATTCATTTTGCACAAAAGGTCACGACCTAAAAGATTTACAGGACTACAATCGCACACTACAAATCTATGCATTTTGCTAAAAGAACCAATTTTGACTTCCACTAATTCAGTAAGTGGTGTTTTAATCTGCTGATTTGCTACTCCTACTACTTGGATGTATTCACCTGAGAGAGGAAGGTTTGGAATTTCCACTGATCTAACAGTAGAACGGGTAGCTCCAGTATCGACAAGGAATGTTACATTTGCACCATTCACTTCTCCATCCACAAAGGGACCAGACTGATCTACCTCTAGAGTTGCGCCAAGTACGCACTCTTTTCCCTCTCCTAGGCACCGTCATGAGCTTTCATCCCATGTCTCATCCTCACTCTGTCGCAACCAATCCTGAGAAATGTTAGCTGCTCGCGGCAACTGTGTTACCTGCTCTCCTCCGTAGAATCCTGTTTCTGTACTGTATCTTTGCTGGTTAACAGTGTTGGGAAGTGGTGGTTGTGGCACCTGACCTTGTTGAACAACTACCTCATTCTGCACCTGTGGAGTTAATGATTGATTTTCCGGATTAGGTTTAGATGGGAACTTACACTCGTTTCTCCAATGCCCTAATTTTCCGCAATTATGACAGGGCCATTTCTTCTTTGCCTCCTCTAGACTCACTTGACCTTTCCCTTTACCTATGTTAGGTCGCGTTTTATTCTGTCCTGTTTCATTCCCACTATTATTATCCAATTGAGCTTCTTGTTTTTCTGCCACTTTCACCTGTGCCCACATTGCCTTCTCTTTCAATTTACGCTGTCTACTCTCAATATCATCACTGCAATACTTAGCATACCTCAGTACCTCGTCCACTGTGCCATTCTGCCAATTAATCATATGCTGTTTAATCATTTCACTAATCTCTGGTTTCAACCCAAACACAAATCTGTATACGAAATGACTCATATCTTTTTCACTTAATTCCTCATATCCACTATACTGCTTGAAAACTAACAACAACCTTTCATAGTATGCATGTACAGACTCTTTACTTTCCTGTGTAGTTCTATCAATTTTCACCCAATCTGTTTCTTTAGGAGGAATCTTATTTTTCAAAAAGGTAATCACCTTATCGTACTTCCTCATTACCTCAGGACCTGGAGCTCCTGTCTTAGGATCTCTTGGATAATCTGTAGTTGGCCAGTCTACTGTAATTTTACACTCTGACCACAAATCAGTTGGTACCACTATGTCAAATAATCCATCTAAATCTATCCACAACACTTTTGAAACCTTTACAAACCTCTCTACTTGTCGGTACCATTCAACTGGTTTCTCTCTCAGCTTCGGAAATTCATTTGTAAATGACAGTATATCCTGCCTAGTCCAGGGAACATGCACATAACTACCACCTGGAGTTTCTCTCATAGGGTATTCTCTGGCAACAGGTTCTTTTTCAGTTATCATAAAAGCCAAAGAAGCTTTGTCTGTAGTTTTCTCATTCTTTTTGTCCATCTAACTTTCCATCTGTCCACATCACCCCATTTTCTCAATAACACAATTAACTCTTTTATCTGTGTCAGACTTCCTGCCGTGTTCAAGTTTTCAATGTCTTTTTCACAAAAGTCTACTCTGTAGGGTTTCTGCAATGTTTTCACTTTCGTAAAATCTATCCCAATTTCACTGGCTACCTCTTCTAGTTTGTCATGTAAATTCTTTGCTCTCCATGTAATGCTTTTGCACAGAAACATTATTTCATCATCCTGGTAATTTTTTATCTTTTCTGTACCAATCGTTCCTAGAATTAATTCTTCCATGTCAATTTTTAACCTAATTACATCTAATGGTTTTTCTTCTGGTTCTTTTATTTTAAATGCCTTCATCCACTCATTTAACTCATCAGGTGTCGGACCTATGGGTGTATTATTTAGTTCTATCCAATTACTACTCTTTTCAGGAGTCTCTGTTGCAGATTCTGTTACCATATGCATTTTCCTACCATTGCACTCATTCACAGTCAAATTTGTAGGTGGACTTGGTCTGTAAGTACTAGCCAAATTACTTGTACTTGGTTCCATCCTTTCTTTTTCTCTCTGAAATTGTGAACTCATGGGAATCACTAAAGATCGTTCATCAATTTTCTGATTCTCAAAAACTGGTATTACTGGACCTATTGTTACAGGTACAGTCACAGCTTCCATGTTTTTCGTTAATTCCCTAATTTTCTCAGTTAGTTCTTTTGTTGTCCTTGCCAATTCGCTTGCATTGTCACTTTCTATTCCTTCATTTTGTGAAGTTCTTATTTGATCTTGTGACCTATTTATTTCAATTCTTTTTACCGGACTTTTATTTCGCACAGTCTCTATTAGCGGCGCATTTGGTGTCACCACTGTAGAACTCTGCTGATACGGAGGTGGATTTCTATTTAAAATATCTTCCAGCAATTCATCATTCGTTTCACTCTCATGCATATATTTCTCCCTCTCCATATGTTTCTTTTTCTCAGTGCGTTTTCTCTTAGTCTCTTCCTCAACTGTAAAAGCCGGAAACAAACCTCCTGTCATGTTAGCACATCTCCATCGTTTTATTCTATCCTCATGATTTATTCCCCACATTCTTCCAGGCATAAACTCATGATCTCTTAAACCTCTGAATCTCTCTCTCTCATACATCTCATCCTCCCATTCCGTCAATGCCTCAAACTGTGTCGGTCTAGGTTCTAGATTTGTCATTTTTTCTCTCAAATTTCGCAAAACCGCTACACTAAATGAACCATTCTCAGGGAAAGCTAATGCACCATCATTCTTCGTATACTTTGCCCAATTTTCCAACCATATGCATGTATGATATCCATATTTCAGCATCATATGTGAAGCTGCTGATTTCGGCGGAGGAATTACTTGTCCCTCTCTAGTCACAACCTTTTTGTCTTTCTTAAAGAAATTCTTTATTTTTGTCGTCTATGACGTTCTCTCCCTTTCATACTCGTAATACGGCATGTTTTCGATTGGTTTTTCTCTTCAAACCAACACTGTTCCGTGTACGGAACTTTAACCAATCACAGCGCGACTCACACTAACGCACCAATCAGAACAATTCCCTTCGTCCGCGGACCAACCAATCCTAGCGCGGCACTTTTCTACGTCACTCCTGACTCCGTGTTCACGTGACTAGCGCACTATCCAATCCTAGCGCGGCACTGTCGATGTCACTCCTGCTCTTTTACCCCTCCTTTACAAAAATTATCGGCAAATTTCTTTTCACTGTTTTCTTCGTTAGTTACAACAATTAAAACAATTCCATAGTCTGATTCGCTTAAACAAAAGTGACAGCTTTGTCCTTTTACACAAGAATCCTGTATTTCCAGTAGGCAGCGCTTACCTCTACCCTACCACAGAATTATTAACTCTCGCCGATAAAGTAGCACTTCCCTCTACCTTACCCTTCTTTCAAGCAAACAATTAACTCGTTTCTCTGGGGATAAGACACATGTGGAGACTAGGCTCCTGAGAATTAAGGCCAAAGTTTCACAAGAAAACGTGATTTGCTATTTCAGTTACACACCTTTTGTACAGAAAATCCCTAACATAACACAACCTGTGTTATTACCAAAATGAATTCAGACCATGTACCAAATTCCATGTGACTTATCTTGCCACACGTGTTCCACTTCCTACATCCCAGAAGCGTGAAAACTCACATATAACATAACTCGACTCAACATATAGTGTTAGTCATCAAAAATAATCAATAATCAATGATCAATAATCACTAAACTAATCTATAGAAACCATAACTCTGCTACCAAGAAATCTGATGCAGCGCGTACAATAAAAACTATTCTCCTCCTAGGTCACTTATCGGTCAACCAGGGGCGACTTATATTTTCTCACATCCACATGACGATGGGGCCCATAAACATCGCCTATCACACACACACACACACACACACACCTGGATTTCCTTTACACCTTTACGAAATTCTGTACTCCTAGGAGAAGCATGAGAACTAAATGGAAAACACCATTTATGTACCGCTGGAAAGAGCCGGGATACCTTATTACCTATCGCTTTCTCAGTTATTTCTTAAGATATTCCTGCTCATTGTTTTGTCGATGGATCATCTAGTAAGAAATTAATTTGTAGTGATTAAGACCAGCTAAATCACAATAACCAATTACTAGTGTCGCAATCATTTAGTAAAATAACCACTGAGTCGTTTGATTAAGAATCTTAAATTTTATATAATTTTTAAAAGCATGAGAAAGAATTTAGACTTTTTATTCAATTATTCATTCATTATTAATTCAAATATTTATTAAGCTAAATCAATTTTTATTGCAGAAAGGAAATTTTTATCATGAAGCAAAAACCCTATTTACCTGCCTATCTTCCCTAATTTAGCCTAAGGATTTCTAACCTAAGTTTACAAATTAAAAATATCTTGATTCTCATACTCAACTGGAAAAATAAGACAGCAACAGAAACTTCAGCTCGTCAGCATCAGCTACCTGCAACCCGTCTCATCTAACAGTCTTTCAGCATCTCCCGCTCAGTAAATGGATCAATCTGGACCACCAAGCACTGGAAGCCACCAACACCAACCCCGACTCTGACTGCGACTCTCCAACTCCGACTGTGTACCCCTCCCACTAAGAGTAGGCCCTCTTATACCCTAATTCTAACTTTGCTAACTAATTGTTGCAACATTAATAACACGCTTTTCTTTCATTGGTCCATTCATTTCATCTATTCATTCGTAAACAAGTTCTCCCGGATCCAACTTGTCCTTTGGAATGTATATGATCATTTCCTTTCTCACAGTTCAAGACATGTTTCCATCCGCTTCGATCAGTACATTTGTAACTTCTTTCGATACATTCGAGAACTCTGCAGGCATTGTCCTTTCTCTTAAAACGGTTTCCCACGGTTCCTTGCTGATCACCACGGCACACTATCAGTTCAATTAGGTCACATCAGCCTTGACCATTCTCGCATCCTAGCCTCTCAGCATCATCACGTGGTTAGCTTTTCTCCAACTTTTTCTCCCTGGTCACGCGTTTCCCCGCACATGCGCACTTCATTAACCGGCAGCCATTTTATATCGCCACTCGTTTATACTTAGAAGCACTATTTTGAAATAAACAAAACATAATTAAAATAGAGAAACATAGCCTTTTCGTTTCCCACCCGTCATCTACGTACCCCAATTAGTTATTACCTAGCAGAAAGCAACATTTAAGCTGTTCCTTACTTACCATCACTATTGTTTTTGCAACGACACGTTTATATTCTATGAAGCACAAATCATGCATTTATTATAAATTTAGTACGCAATTATTTTTATGTTATAATTAGACACACAGACATTCGTTAATAGATTATTCAGCCCATATACTTGCGTGTTACCCTTCCCTCACGTACAGTGTTGATTAATACATTTAAACGAACATTTTATTAATTATTTATAACATTTGTTAGGGGTTAAATTTTTTTATTTTCTCTGCTCCATCACAAGTACCATTTTCTTCCTCTCCGCCTTAGTCAATTTTCTATTCTTCTCAGTATCAGGAACTCTCTGAAGACTTTGCTGTTCTCATACCAGACCTGTGCACAATAACATAGACCACTCCACTTCATTTCTGTAGCGCCACGACACTCTCCTGTGTAGCAGTTAGTCATTATAAATGACATTAATATTATACAGCTTGTCTCAAGCTTGTATTCCTTATTCAGATGGACACGACATTGCAACGGAAGCAATATTTCAACATGCTGGAAAGGAACCGTGTCCTTGCTCCCCCAAAAGATATAAGGTTAATGGAGACTCCGACTGTTTAGATTTGGATGATGAAACAGAGTTAATTCTTACACAACACTTACATCTTGTGATGCCAAAGGCACTGGCAGTATTAAAATAGCTTCAATTTAAGAAACCTGTGCCCTCATCCTTTTAGAGATTTACCCCTGTCCCAGAGCACACCTTAGGCATGCGGGCCTGTCCCAGAGTTACACCTTAGGCATGGGCATCTACTTTATGTATTATATTTTTGCATATTCGATATGTAGTCTGAAAACCCAACTAATGTTACTGTTCATTTGTTCGACAATCTCAGCCTTAATTATTGATGTTATTATTGATTGGGAGAACCTATAATATCTAAAAATAGATGTATCTAATGCTACCATTCTGCTTTTAGTCTCTGCAACTCGTTTTTCAAACAAGACAGTCTGAGTTATAACATCTAGACTGCAATATGTGACCTTAAGATTTGATTCCTAGCTTTTTAGGATTGCTGAGAATAGCTGAGGAGAGTTTTAATCAAGATCAGAAACCACACTGGTAAAGACCTGCTGTTTTGTCTGAGCTGTGCGGTTTATCTGACAACACAATAAGCCATTTTGCTATGTCAGCAAGATCTTATGATGTTTTCATCATCTCATATGAACGTTGTTTATTCATCACCTTCAAATCTTCCATCTCTGAAAGCTGTTCCAGCCACAAAATATGTTGCCTTAGCAGTTATCTGCTTTAAAGGCTAGACCACTGTTGAAGCTTACATTATGGTCCCATTTTATCCACTCACTTGCTCCCTCGATCTGCTGATCACCCTGAGGCTAGTCACAGAATGTGTCCGAACTGGAACCTTTTTTACAGTTAGGATTTGCCTTAATTAATTTTCAATTTTTTTAGGTTTGACATGTAATGGCTATTGCTATTGTTCACGGCGAACATATATTTTATACATACTCTAAAGGGTTTGGTATTAGTCTCCTTCAGACATTTGACTTCTATGGCACAAGAAGCTTCCGTCATGGCTTTGACACATTGTCAATTATCAATTACATCTTAGATCTGCCCACATGAGTATTTTAGTCTCATCTTCTTTCCATTGGCTGTTTGGGTGTATTCTCCTGCCTTCAGTTGAAGTACACTCTGTCATCACGCATTCAATTCTGTCTCTCATTCATGCATTGTGCAAACAAAACAATCCTTTTCTTAATAGTTTTGGACTGGAGCTGATATTTTCCTTTTGCTTTTGTCAGCACTTACGTTTGAGTGTAAAGCCTGTTGGATTTGACAGTTTTTGTTTTCTTAACTCTGGAGTCACTCACTTGCAGATGATCCTCTCTGTGTGGTCTACCTGGCTGTAAAGTTTTTACTCCTGTGTTTTGGGAGGAGGGTGATGTCTACACTGCCAATACTGCCATCATGTTCTAGATCAGGAAATGTGGTCATACTTTCTGTGTTCTGCTGTTGCAGGTGGACCTGTTTCCACAGTTTTCTTGTTGTGGGACCAATTCAGGGTGTGAAGGATGTGGATACAGACGGCACCCAGTTCCATGTGAATGGTACTTTAAACCCGTGTCCAGAAGTATTCCGACTCAGTTTGCACTAGTGATAACTCAATTCATAAATTGGTCTGGAATCCAGAGACAAGTCTTTCTTCCAGTTTTAACTGTTAACAGTCACAGCTGCTGCCTGGCCTGTAGAGCGCAGCCTGGTCTCACCAATCGTGGTTCTCTGAGCGTATCTCTCTAGCCCCGAATGGAGTTTGGGACCTTCCATAGCCAACGGACTTCTGTTGACTCCATTGCTGGCCGAACCTCTGTCTGTCTCACAATAGATGTAAGAGTGCAAAGAGTTACTCATGTGGTGACTGGTACTGCCTTCCTTTTGGTATTTTCTTGTTGAGCATTACCACCCAGCATTCACTTGGGATTCATAGATGTGCCTGCTGTGTATATAGTATTGTGCCGTTCCACACCTTTGGGTTTTTGTTCTTGTATTTTTGAAGCAGTTTTGAGATCCAGCAGAGCACAAAACTTGTGACTGAAATGCCTGAGCTAAGGCTCCTCACCCGCCTGCTATGTCAGTTCCTGCAAGCTGGTAAGAAGTTCCAACCGGAAATCCCACACATGTAGCTTTTCAAAGGCCAGTTTGCTCGGACATTATGCCCGAACCTCGTTATAATAGGTCTCCTCAAAAATATATCTGTGTCAAAAACGAAATGCAGAAGTGAAACATAACCCAGTTTAGCTTCTTACCTTATGCAGATTAGGACAATGAAGAACCGTCAGTGGGTGAGGTCAGCCATGCAGAAAATAAGAACCTTGCTTATATTTTGGGTAATGGTGCTATCCTATGCCATTACTGCTGTCGCCCAGCTGATTGCCCTACATTCTCTTGCTCGTTACTGACCTGAGCGATGTCGCAGTCTTTATGCCTGCCTTTTGGGGAATCAAACCCCGAGCTGGACCAATTCCACCACCCTCAATGCAAGCATCAGCCACTGCTCTCAACTAGCGCCCAACCAAGACCCTTTGAAACCCAAAACTGGGAGAAGCCGGTTCAACCACACAGCTCTGAGTAACTAAAATCAATGGTGGAATCTGTGGTCTTTATTTACTTCCTTCCCTATTTTCCCTCCTCGCTTTCTTCAATCCCTTCTGTCTTTCTGTAACTTTCTACCTTGTTTTTCTCTTTTCCGTCCTTCTTTGCTTCCTTCCTTCATATTTTTTTTCTTTTCTGCATTCATCTTTGCTTTTTTGCTTTTTTTTTTTATTTTGTCACTTATTTCTTTCTCTTTATCGTTTCTTTACTATATTTCTTTGTTTTCTTCTTTCCTTTATTCATTTCTTTCTCTTCTTCCCGTGGATCTGATGATCCAGATGACTGATGTTTGCACTGCAGGGACCGCTATTTCATCTTCCCATGGTTAATAAAATGAGTACCATTGAGTTGGACAGACACGTAATATAACCTAGATGTCCTTTCGAGGGGCGGGGGAGTTTGCTTTACAAATAAATACATGTTAACTACTTTGTACATCAGCCATTGCTCTTCCCTGTGACAGTCCTTTCTTTTTAGCTCCTTATTTATCACAAATTTTATTTTTTCACTCTTTCCATTTTCTATTTGCGCTGTTTTTTTCTCTGATTTATTTGTGGTTTGTTTTTCCATTTTTTGCTTCCTAGTCACGTTTTCTTACCCCCTCCGTTCCTTCTCTTAGTTCCTCTCCGATACCGTCTTTCTTTCTGAAATCCATTTTCTATGCTAAAATAATCTTCGTGAGCCCTGCTTGACAGGCACCCGAATCTAATCTCCACGTCTGCTTTCTAATTTTCTCAGTCACGATAAAACAAATAGTCTGGAGTTAATTGCCAGAGCAACAGCCCAGAGCTGGGCGTTTTGATTTATGAGCTGAAAGGCGAAGCTTCACAACACATTTTTCCTAATTTATTTTTAATGAGTCCCTCAATTAATATTTGGGGAAACATCTGAATGATGTTGCAGGCGGGTGTTAATGAGGTCTCTGTAGCCTCTAATTTTGCATATCTTTAAGTGGAGTACACTGGCTTCACTTATTGATGCTATAGGAAATGCGGATTGCAGCAAAGCTGCGTTCTGGCTCAGCTTTCTTTGTTTAACCTATCAGGATGTCGAAACTGTGATATGGCGTTTATCACAAAAGCCTTGTCTGGGCGATGACAGGTCGCTGATCACATCGCTGTGCTCTTGCCAATATTGCAAAGCCTATACATAATATGGAACTAATTACAGGATTATGTATTGTTTCTTAATATGGAACACTTGCTCCATGATACCAAAATATGTACATTAGATTTTATATGTCATAATATGAAACCAATCAAATGTCTTTTTCTGTGCTGCAGTTAAAATGTAATGACATGTTTCTATGTTTGCCCGAAATGCACAATATACAGCACATCCCATATTGCAGTGCTGGACTACAATCTAGGGGTGATCATGTGAGCTCCCCTATGTCTTAATCAGAGCCTGATCACATGATCATGCACTGGGACAAATAACCAAGCTAATCTGGAAAGCTGATCACATTACAGCTGGTTGTGTCATTCTTCTTTGCGCCTTAATGGGATGCTGCCCAAATGTTTCTGCACTCCACCTTAATGGGGTCTGGTCACATGTTTGTGTACTGAACATTAGTAGGGAGCTACTCACCTGTTCCTAAACCAGACCTTAATGCAGAGCTGTTCACATGGTCCTGCACAGGAGTCTAATGGAATGCTGGTCACATGATCCTGCACAGGAGTATAATGGGATGCTGGTCACATGGTCCTGCACAGGAGTATAATGGGATGCTGTTCACATGGTCCCGTACTGGAGTCTAATGGGATGCTGTTCACATGGTCGTGCACAGGAGTCTAATGGAATGCTGGCCACATGGTCCTGCACAGGAGTATAATGGGATGCTGGTCACATGGTCCTGCACAGGAGTCTAATTAGATGCTGGTCACGTGGTCCTGCACTGGATATTAATATGGAACAGCCCACGTGGGCCCTAGTGGGATACTGGTCACTGTCCGGCACTGGGGAGTTGCTCTCTTGTTCCTGCAGTAGACCTTAATGGATTGTTGGTTACATTTTTCTGCACTGAACTTAATAGGGTACTAATCTTGCTCCTGCGCTGGAACTTAAGGGGGTGCTCGTCACATGATAGTTTAACTGGACTTTAATGGGTTGCTGCTCACTTGTTGCTGCATTTGGCCTTAATGAATTGGTGGTCAAATATTTCCTGCAGTAGGCCTGTCCTTGATGAGATGCAGTTTATACATTCCTGCTGTAGGAAGGTTGAGTAATAGGTGGTGATGCTGGTTAGGCCCCCCTCTGTATTTTTTTTAATTATTTTTTTTATGCTGGTTATGCTTCATCATGCAATACTCTCACAATACCTCAAAGATGGTCCTTGGATTCACAATAATAAATCCTGAGCTCAGTCCTGGTCGAGTTGCAAAGAGCACTTAGACTTTACTAGAGGAGCATGTGTTAAGCATTTCAGAATACCAACAGGGACAATAAGTAATTGACACAGCTCAAAAGAAATCCAACACCAAGTTATAAAAACAAAGCAGATTGTTATATAAATTAAGACACCAAAATTAAGTAAATCGGATAAGTACAACCGGAGTTATGTATTTTGGAAGCAATAATAAATCAGTGCAAATCAATACGGCAAAACATTTGCATTGCGGTCGATGATAAAAAGCACTAGTGACAATTGGTCACTTGCAGGTCGAGTTGCAGAGAACCCAAAGAGGGTTAAGGCGATGTGGGTCCCAGGACCAAGCCACGGCAGTCAGTTCGATTTTACCTGGCTCGAGAAGCCTGGGTGCAGAGTTATCCTGGCTGTCTGTGGTGCTGAAGCGGAAGCCGCGGGGGATCTGGTTTTACCGCTTACACAGTGCTGGGGAGGAAACGGGTGCAAAAAGTCGACAACGGGGTAACTGCTGGCGACTGATGAAGATGTGTTCCCTCGAGTTGCAGCGTTGAGTTAAGGTGGTGGTTGGCGGACTGGTCACCAACAAGCCTGGCAGCGGTAAGGTCAGCAAGAAGTTACTTCAGCGTCCGGAGGGAAACGGTAGCCACCTGGAACTTGCTGGAGGTCAGGACTACGTTTCTCACAATGCACTGGACCATCTACTTTTGGGCAGTCCCTCGGGGGCGATGACCTGCGATTCTTTGGTACTGGTACGTTGTTTTTACCTGCGGAGTGCAGGGGACTAGTGCCACTAGTCCAAGGGAGTCCGGAGTTGCCTTTGGCTCTCAAAAGGGTCCCTCTGTCTGGGGGAACCGGTCTTTGGTTGGTACAGCTCCTGTCGTCGCAGACTCTGGTCTCTTCTGTGTCCTTTGTTGCAAGTCAGATCAAAACTGAGGTTCTGGTGCCAGGGCTGCCCCTTAAATCCTAGATTTAGGGGTGTTAGGGGTGTGGGTGCAAGTGGCCAATGGGCTACTAGCCCCAGCAGCGATTCTGCCCCTGAGGTGACCACATCCGGGGGTGTGTCACCTTTTCTACCCAGAACCCTCTATTCTACCACTTCTGAAAATGGCAGAGGGCCAGATGTATCAAGCCTTTTTGCGTTCGCAAACGGGCAGATTCGCAGAATCTGCCCGTTTGCGAACGCAAAAATTGCTTTTCCGATGTAGCAAACCTAATTTGCGATTCGGTATTAGGAAGAGGCATGTTTAGGGCGTCCCTTCCTAATACCGAATCACATCGGTATGTATGAATGTTTTCTGACCGCAATTGCGGTCGCAAAGCATTCGCATTTTACCACCTACTTCAAGTAGGTGGTAACCCATTCGCAAATGGGAAGGGGTCCCAAAGGGACCCTTTCCCCTTTGTGAATGTTTTTAAAACCAAGAGCAGGCAGTGGTCCCACGGAACACTGCCTGCTCTTAAAAAATGAAAAGAAAACTTTCTTTTTTTCTTTTTGTAAAGCATCTCGTTTTCCTTTAAGGAAAACGGGCTGCTTTACAAAAAAAAAAAAGATTGCTTTATTTAAAAGCAATCACGGACATGGTGGTCTGCTGATCTCAGCAGCACTCCATCCGCGTGATTTTTGCTATTCCTGGGGGGTCGCAAATTGTGACTTACCTCATTAATATTCATGAGGTAGGTCATTTGCGACCCCCTAGGAATCGCAAAAGGTGTACTATACACCTTCATACATAGCATTTTGTGATTCCCTAATTGCGAATCCTTGTGATTCGCAATTAGGGAATCACAAAATGTTATATTCATACATCTGGCCCAGAATCCTTACTTAGCTGTACAGACCAGGTAGCCCATCCTAGAGGTGTGGCTAGCCTTCTGGGGGTGTACACCTCTGAACTACATAATTTTCCCACCTGCCTGGGTGCAAATGTGCGTAGGGGAAGGGCTGTTTCCTCCTTTGGGAGGCAGCCTGGTTGCATATCACAGGCAGTGTAAGCTATGAAGCTCACCGCCTTGATGTGCCACTTGACTAGCCATACTGTCAGGGAGGGAAGTGTGACCTCCTTCCCTCCCTGGCCATTGTTTCTGGCTCCTGGGAGAGTTCACATCTCCTGGCAGGGGGTCACATTCCTGTCTTGGCGCCAGCAGCTGCAGGCTGGCAGCTAGAGCACAGGAAGGACTGCGGCAACCAGGCGGGCAACCTATAAGGTTGCCCACCATGTCGGGTGATGAGGTGATACCAAACATGACATATTGTGGCGGTACCATAATGGAGCTGGGGACCTTGAGTTTTGCAGGGTGCCAGCCCATGTTATCCTCTGGACTGCTGTTCACTTATAGTAGCCTTTAACGGAATAGGCCACTATTGGGGCATATAAGCTTGCGCTTCCTTGTCCACATCTTTAATATAATGCACCCTGCCTCTTGGGCTCAGGAGGCCTTCCTTAGGGGTAACTGGCATATACTAAAAAATAGTTCTGACCTTGTCACACATGGTGAGCGCAAAGTTGAGTTCGAGCAGTTTGCACTGCTCCTTCAGTCTGCAATGACAGGACTGTTGTCATCATTTTTCTTGGGTCCCTCAGGGTGGCACAAACAGTACTTCAGGCCCTGGTGACCCTTTAACTACCATGTCCTGGGTACCACTGGTACCATATACTAGGGACATATAAGGGGGTTAAAGTCCTTGTCAATTGGGGTTTCCAATTCACATGTATCAGTTTTAGGGAGAGAGCACTGGCACTGACGCCTGGGCAGCAGGCTCCAGTGCACTTTCAGATTCATAACCATCAGCATTGGAGCAAAAAGTATGGGGTGCATACAGAAAGGGCACTTTCCTACACCTGCACTGGGCCTTAATGGGGTGCTGGTCACGTGCTCCTGCACTGTACCTTAATTGAGCGCTGGTCACTTGGTTCTGCATTGGGTTTTAATTGGGTGTTTCTTACAAATACCTGCACTTGACCTTAATGGAATGCTGCTCATATGCTCCTGTCACTGGGTCTTTGTGTGTTGTCCACCTTCCCCTGCACTGAACCTTAATGGGATGCAGGTCACATGGTCCTGCACTG
Source organism: Calotriton arnoldi (assembly GCA_963921515.1). Lineage (NCBI taxonomy): Eukaryota > Metazoa > Chordata > Amphibia > Caudata > Salamandridae > Calotriton > Calotriton arnoldi. Next base: position 2,950,052 of record CAWUFW010000809.1, read on the forward strand.
GAACTTGATGGGGTGCTGGTCACATGATGATGCACTAAACCTTAATGGGGTGCTTCTCACATGCTCCTGCAATGTAGCCCTATGAGACCATGGTCACGTGCTCCTGCACTGGACCTTAATGGAGAGCTGGTTACATGTTCCTTCACCTGACCTTAAAATGAAGCTGATCACATGATCCTTTGCTACTCGTTGATCTAAATCTGGTTGCATCCTCTTTCATGGGACTTTAATAGGGAGATAAACCCAAGATGCTGCACTCTGTTGTGACGGTGACAGAGCCACCCGATTCTAATTCCATGGTCATGTATATTCAATCCACACACACTAACCCCAGCAATGTTGCTGTGGGTGGGAACCAGAGGCACGGGGCCAAAGGGCGAGCCAGCCTCCACTATCTCATGAATACACAAAAGTGGGCTGCCCCTTGAATCAATTCCTATGTTTATCTACAGAGTTCTATAGAGATGCACTACCAGTGGGGGCATCTCATAAAAGGTTACGGACTGGCCTCACACACCGCCCGGTGTCATGCTTCATCATCGGCTGTCCTCGCCCTCTAAAAACTTGGTTTGATAGAGGGCGGGCATACACCTGGAGACAGGGATGCACTTCTAAATCTAAGTGATGGCCGTGGGGGAGTGATAAGTGATTTAAAAACCATTACATTAGTCCATGTGCTATGCTTTATTCAAATGGTAAATGTATGGTGGTTAAAAACTAAGTGAACGGTGGTATGGGATATTATTCTCCTTCACCGTATGAAATGCGGTCGACATGTTTCTGCTGAGGTGTCCCCAAAGGGTACGTAGCATTCTTCAGGACCTAAAAGGGGGGAAGGGGGGGGTTATATACCCTATGTGTTCACTTCCTTTTAACTAGTGAAAAATGGAAGGAAAATCCTGTCGCTAGATCAGGGGAGGGGTTAAAAAAAAACACTGTAGGTGGATACTTCCCTCTTGGTATAGTACCACTGAGAGTAACTCTGTAGAGAAAGGAAAAACAAAAACAAAACATACAAACCAAACCGTGTGAGTATGTAAACAAATAGTTTATAAACATCATCCATCATCATCCATCATCCATCATACCTATAGCGCGCGTGGTGGTGTGAAGTGGTCTTTATGAGACACGTGGCAGGTGCAACGTGTACTCACACCGTTAAAAAGTGGTTGTAAATCAACTGTTACCCTGTATTTCTACCCTAAACGCTCCATGGGAGGGCTGAGGTGGAAGGACCTACTTAGACTTTCTGTAGGGAAAAAACACATAAAACCACTACTGGTAGTTAAGGGTTAGTCACCAGTATTCAGAAAGAACCAGGACCAAGGTTCCTAGTTAAAGCAAACATAACAAGGTGAAATCCAGAACTAATGGACCACCTATTCATTCAAGTTCACACCAGCATTCCTTCAGGCATACTCTTACTGTCTAGTTTCAGTGCTTCCAGCCGTTCTTCCCGGAGCGTCCTCTCTGTCTCCCCGCTGATGGTAAATGGTGAGATTCAGAGGGTTTTTATACTAAAGAGCTGTGACTAATTAGTGAGCTAATCAGTGTTAATTGGGCCCGTTAAGTGAGTTTCCTGTGTCCCTCTGCGGGACTGCCTGACCGCCTGGTGGGAGGCGTAACTGTAAATCGCCCCACCCGATTGGTCAAAACATGCCTCCAACACTACCAAGGCCATTAAGATAGTAAACAATGGGCTTGTGAGGTTTGTTTCCTGTGTCCCTCTTGCGTGAGCCTGACCGTCTGGTTGAGGGTGTGTATTCAATGAAGGTTTCGTTCGGCATTGGTCAAAACATGCCTCCAACACTATCAAGGCCATTTTAGATAGTTAAAAATGGGCTTGTGAGGTTTGTTTCCTGTGTCCCTCTTGCGTGAGCCTGACCGCCTGGTAGAGGGTGTGTATTCAAAAAGGTTACGTTCGGCATTGGTCAAACGGCGCCGATACCGATGTTATGGTCCTTCCCCTTCCTGCGTGAAAACAAATGCAGTTACGAGGTCATTAGCTCCCATGTTTGTGAGGACGCCCATGTTCATTACCGGGTCTGATCAGTCTCCCGGTATTTGAGCATGCGCTGAAGTAGTGGGAAACCCGCTACCGCGCATGCGCCTAGGTGTATTCCGTGAGACGCTTGCCCTGCTATGGCTCCTATGCTTGCGCACTGATAACTACCAGCGTGGAATACAGCAGGGGCCGCTCGAGATCCCCGTAAAGTGAGGGGATACCCCAAGAGTTCTAAACACTGTGAGAAAAATAAAGCAACATTACTCTGTTCATAATGGGATTACGGGCCAATGGTACCTCACTTGTTATATGTGTGAAGTACACACTAATGATAGTCAGTGGTGGTAATTGCTACAGCTGGTATCTAGGTTTGATAACATGGGTTTACACAAACCAATGTGTTCCCCATGCCAGCTTGATCTGTTTGAATTTGCGAGGCATAACAATGGGCCCACTCTTAGTGAACTACTTAAAATAAAGTAGAGGGGTAGCAGTAGAGAATAGTCCCTACTCTATTAGGCCAGCTTTCTTGGAGTTGGTTGTTGACTAAAGAAGGTGTGCATGGTCAATTCTATACATTTTCTATTTCGCAAGTTGCAGCCATGGTATCTCATCATTTAAGCCTTTATCATCGCTGCGAAGCCTGTATACCCAGCGCTGTTCTCGGATATGGAGTTGTCTAGAGATATCAGTCTTTTGTTTATTCATAACCTCAAGCACCACCCATCTGAGGTCCAGGTCGTTGTGGTCTTTCTCCGTGAAATGTTTCGTCAGTTTGGTGTTGGTCTTCCTGCACCTAATCGTACTCCGGTGTTCGCTGATCCGCGTCTTCACCTTCCTGGTGGTCATCCCGACATACTTCAGGTTACATGGACAGGATAGGAGGTACACCACACCTTCTGTATTGCAGTTGCTGAAATGTTTTAGCTTCCAGGGTCTCTCTGTACCTATGTCGACTTCTTTTGTTGTGGTGGTCAGCCGGCAGCACACACAGTTGCCGCATGGGTAGTGGCCTGTTGGTCTCGGTTGGCTCCACAGAGTCATCTGATTCTCAATTTGATCATTGGGAGTTTTGGAGTGTACCAAGGTGTCCCTCAAGTTCCTACTCCGTTTGTATGCGAATAGTGGGGGTTCCCACTTCTTGTTCCCGCTGTTTAAGATGGCCCATTTTTTCTTTATAATATTTTGGATTCTGTTCGACACGGGCGTGTATGTTGTAACGCAGACCAGGCGGTCTTTTTTTTTCTCCTTTATGTGTTGTCTCCAAAAGGGCATCCCGGTTATTATTCCTCGCCCTTTTCCTTGCCCGTTTAACCATCTTCTTGGGGTAATGTCTCTCCAGGAGTTTTGTCTCTAGTTGTTCTGCCTGTATCTGGAATGTATCTATCTCAGAACAGTTCCTTCGAATCCTCAGGAATTGGCCTACAGGAAGGTTCTCACGGAGGGCCCTCGGGTGGTAGCTGTCATACATTAATAAACTGTTCTTGTCTGTTGGTTTAGTGTGGACTTTTGTGGATATTCCTTCTGATGTTAAGGTTATATCCAGATCCAAGAAAACAGCCTGATTTTTGTCGATGGTATGTGTGAACCTGAGGTGGGGGTCAAAGCCGTTGACCCACTCCATGAAGCGTGTTGCCTCATCCTTGGTACCTCGCCAGATGACAAAAATGTCATCTATGTACCGTTTCCTTGTCTTCATTCGAGGTGTGAAGGGGTTCGAGGGTTAAAGATGTGGTCCTCCTCAAAGCGGTGTACGTACAGACACGCCATGCTCGGCGCGAAGGTGCTGCCCATGGATGTGCCGCCCACTTGATGGTACAGGGTGTCCTCAAACTCGAAGAAATTCTTTAAGCTGAAAGATTATTTTGGCGAAAACGAAACACTGGACAGTGACCGGACCAGCACTGGACTACGGAAGAAGTCCACTTTCTCTCCCCCGAACCAGAACATATCCTGCAATGTCCTGGCATTTGAACAAGCGGTCCTCACAGAAGTGGAAAGAATCGACTTCAACAATATGAGGGGATTCCAGAATATGACCAAAGGAGAGAGAACGGCTCTGGAGCAATTGAAGAACAACCATGACGTAACTTTTTATGAGATGCCCCCACTGGTAGTGCATCTCTATAGAACTCTGTAGATAAACATAGGAATTGATTCAAGGGGCAGCCCACTTTTGTGTATTCATGTATATTCAATAACAAGGGAAAATTGCATAAACCAGGGCTGGCATCCGGTCACGCAACTTTGCATTTGGTCAAAATGGATCTCATATTAAGCAATTATAAGAAATTGATCAGCTGCCTGCGGAGAGCTAAATTAGGAAGTTAAGCTAAGTGTGGGGCCTTAACAAAGAACCATTCATGATCTGATGCTGGCCTGTGCCAGAGAGTGATTTGAACATGTGGATCATCTTCTTCAAGACTTTTCAGCAGTGCACTTTGGCTCCCTCTGAAACATTGACTTTCAGCCCCGTTTCTTGCAGTAGTTTGTTCTATCCCTTGTCCTACCAACCTGTTTTCCTGTCGTTTGGTGGAACGGCCCCTTTGCCTCAAACCTTTGCATATGCTCTATGCAGTATTCCCTCTGGTTTTGTATCATGTTGTCTAGACATGTTCAGGAAGAAGTTTAAGTCCAGGGATGTGGATTGATCCTGAGTCCCGAGGACTGACTTGGCTGGTGTAGCCAAGTTTTGCTGCACCACCCATATCACTTCTCGGTGAATAGCACATAATCTAGGACCCAGTCAAGTCCGGGATTGGTACAATTGGCTAACTGATGCCACAACAGTGTTAATATGAACCGTGACCTTGTGTACTGAAGAAGAGACAAAGGCTACATTTCTTTCTTAATCTAGTATGGTTGTGGTTTATTTTCCTATTCACAAGTGATACCTGAAAGTTTTAGTCTGCTCCTACTTAACCTGACGAGCAGCTGGTATTCATACTCCGTGCCACTCATCTGCCAGTTAACATGCATGCCTCAGTTGAAGTGGGTCTATAGTATCCAGAGATATACTTCATCACTACGTCGCCTCTTTAGCACAGGAATCGTGGCTGTTTCTGCTCATGTCCATTGATTGTAAATAGCTTTTGCCAGGTGTAATAGTCACAGTTTCTCTCCAACCCTTGCTGTGGCCTCTTTGTCATCTCTCACTCTGTGGAAGGGTTCGTGCCTCTTGAATTTCGGTCTCTGATGCTTCATGATTCTTGATGTTAAGTTGAGAGCTTCCGTCTTTCTCGCTCAATTTTGCACTGATCGGTTTCCTCAAAAGCCTACTTTACTCACCTTCAGTAGTTACTTGAAGGATTGCAGGCTGCTTTTGCAGTCTCTACTTCAGGTATTTCCAAACACAGTGCACTAGTGTTTCCGCCCACTGTTTAGTCCATTTGCACATTTGAGGGTGCTTTACACTTTTCTCACTCTGAGAGTTTGCTGTTGATTGCTTCTTGAATGTTCACAATGGTCATTCTGAAGTTCTTCAACATTGGAGATTATTGTATGCGGTATATTTTACACTGTATACTGCTGTGTTCATGTACCAGGGATTCCCAGCCTGACGACGCGAATGATTCAAACATTAGAATATATTAACGATGTCAATGCTGGAGGACTGGAATTACAGTTAAGTAACTGATTTGTTATGTCACTTTGATTCTTGTCTCACCATTTGTTGCCCTTTTGAACAGTTTTGTCTGTAGCTCTTTAATTATGCTGTGGTTTTCTTGTTCTTTTTGGCATGGCTCGCTCTTAGACAGTGTTATGATTTTCATTGGCCAGGTGCCTGATTACCCTTGTTACGTGTAGGTGTGCCCTTCATTGAGAGCTCTCCCATCTGGCTCCATGGACATACTTCAGGCTACGTCACTCCTGAACTTGGTCGACTGTGCGCTTGCTGGTTTATCTCTGTGTCCCAACAGTTGTTGGTTTGGGCTATCTGAAAGAGACACGTTCGTGACAGATTCCTTACCTTAGAATATCCCCAGGCGTCAGGCTGGATCCGGAAAGTTTTTGCGTAGCAGTACCCTTGCGCGTCGGTAGGCGGCGTCGTGCGGCTCCGCGTCCGTCGTCGGCGTCGTGATCGCCGGGATGACGTCGCGGGCAGTACTTAGACGCCGCCCCTGCGCGCTGACGTCAGTTCTTCTTTTTTCCGCGCCAGTAAGCGCAGATCCGGGAAGAGCAGTGCCCTAGTCATTTTTTTACTAAACTTTTTGGTGATTTTTTCACTGTTTTTCTTCGAGTCATCTAGGCTCCGAGGTGTCGGTAGGGATGCCCGGCTTCAAGCCATGCGACGCCTGTGGTCGAATGATGTCGATCACAGACCCGCACTTAGAGTGTCTCTACTGCCTCGGCCGCGACCACGACACGAAGTCGTGTTCCGACTGCCGGGCCTTACACCCGAAGGCTTTGCGAGAGCGGTCTCGAAAGCTACTCGAGGTCCGGCAGTCCGCTCCGCGCCGCACCAAGCCCCGGTCACGGGAGAGGTCGAGGGGCCGGTCGCGGAGTCATCGCCGTTCGTCGGAGTCCAAGTCTTCGCACTCCTCGGGTAAGTCAAAGCACAAAAAGTCTAAGAAGCACCATCGCTCTAAGACTTCGCCTCGCCGGTCTCGTGACTCGGCTGAGGGACCTGTCGGCACCGTCCCCGCGGCTCCGGAGGTGCCTATGGAGCCGCCCCCGCATTACCCGTCCTTCCCGGGTTCGGGGGCGACTCCGGCCGAGATACAGACATTCCTGTCGGCCATGGCCCGCCTCTTCGGGCCTCAAGGCCCCTCCGGTGCGCCTTCGGGCCCCGCGGGCCCTGATGGGGTTGCCCCGGCGCCGCCGCCGACTCCGGTCCCGGCGCCGCCTGTATCACCAGCCTCGCTCCCGGCCCCGGCTTCGGCCCCGGCCTCGATCCCGGCTCCGGTGGTACCGCAACCCCCATCGACGCCGGTTGACCTAACCACGCCTCCGCCGACGCCGATGTCCCCGGTGCCGTTCCTGACGCCGTCCGGGGCTCCGGGCAGCGTCGCTCCCCGGTTCTCTCCGGATCCGGACGCGGCGTGGGACCGACGTCGCCCAACGCCGGCTCCGGCGCCAATGAGACCTTGGGTCCCTGACGTCCCCCCTCCTCCTTATTTTCAATCGGAGGAGGACCAGGAGAGCTGGGAGGGGTCGGAAGAACCTCTCACACAGCAGTGTGAGTATGATCAGGACTGGGCAGAGGAACTTGGGGATGCCAGTGGTCTGGACACTTCTCCTGACTCTGGCATGCTGTCTCCTCCTTCCGTGGCTACGGAGGAGGAGCAAATTTCGCAACGGTGTTGCGTAGAGCAGCTGGAGCCTTGCACCTCCAATTGCCTACTGTGGCTGTCAGGACTAACCTCCTGACGGAAGTGCTTCAGCCGGCAGCTACCTCCTCGGAGCCATTGCTGCCGTTTAATGATGCACTGTCTGACGTTCTTTTGGGCACCTGGTCCAAGCCCACCACAGGGGCTCCTGTGGATAGGAACGTGGCCCGACGCCATCGCCCTGCTCCGGGCGACCCCTTGTTTCTCTCTCAACATCCCACCCCGAGAGCTTGGTTGTCCAAGCCTCTGCCTCCCAAACCGCCTTCCCTACCGCCCCTCCGGATAGGGAATCCAAACGCCTGGACCAATTTGGGAAGAAGGCCTTTTCTTCCTCCAGTGCTGGCTTGCGGTCCGTCAACACCGCTTGCCTTTTGGGCCGATATTCCCACTCTCTGTGGGATTCGGTGGCGGCCGTTTTGCCCCAGTGTTCTGAGGAGGTCCAGACACTGCTTACCCGCACCATTGCGGAAGGTAGGGATGCGGCAAAGTACACCATACGTTGTGGCCTTGATACCGCCGACTCGCTGGGCAGATCGCTTGCAACGACGGTGGCGCTGCGTCGCCACGCCTGGCTGAGAACAACTGGTTTCTCGGGTGATGTCCAGAATACACTCATGGACATGCCCTTTGATGGAGTCGGTCTTTTTGGTTCCAAAGCAGACCATGCGCTGGAGCGTTTTAAGGACTCACGGGCTACTGCCAAGTCCCTGGGCCTTTCTGCTGTGCGCCCTCCGCTAACCTCTGCTTTTCGCCCCTTTCGTGGCCACGGAAGGGGCGCCCAGTCACGTCCGCTGCCCAGCCACCGGCCCGCGCAGCAAGCGTCTTCGCGTGGCCGAGGACGTGGCTCCCGCCGTGGCGGGTCGGGCGACCAGCGTGCGGGTCAGGCCACCAACTCCGCCCCGTCCGCGGCCTCCAAGCCCTCCTAGTCCTTCCTTTCAGGTGCACAGCACACCAGTAGGGGGCAGGGTCCGCCATCACCTTCACCACTGGCGTGCCATCACCTCGGACAGGTGGGTCTTGGACATTGTCCGAAGGGGCTACTCCCTCCCCTTCGAGACCACCCCCCCAGCCATGCCACCTCAATTCCACCGCATGTCAGGGGATCACTTGGTGCTTCTGCAGAAGGAAGTCACAGCCCTCTTGGCCAAGAGGGCCATCGAGCAAATTCCGACCCCAGAAGTAGGACGTGGTTGCTACTCCCACTACTTTCTGGTGCCCAAAAAGGACAAGGAGGACATGCGTCCTATCTTAGACCTCCGGAACGTCAATCGCTTCCTCCGGAAGGAGAAGTTCAAGATGCTCACCCTAGCTCAGGTCTTGACTGCCCTCAACCCTGGAGACTGGTTGGTAGCGTTGGACTTGCAGGACGCTTATTTTCACATCCCCGTCCTGCCGGCCCACCGGCGTTACCTGCGGTTCACGGTAGGCCTCGAGCATTTTCAGTTCACCGTGCTCCCCTTTGGCCTTACAAGTGCCCCTCGGGTGTTCACGAAAGTGATGGCGGTGGTCGCAGCTCATCTGCGCCAGGCAGGGGTTCCAGTCTTCCCCTACCTCGACGACTGGCTGCTGAAGGCGGGCTCGTCCCAGGCAGTCGTCTCCCACCTCCAGACTACGGCCGAACTCCTGCACTCGCTGGGGTTCTCCATCAATGTGCCGAAGTCGCATCTGATTCCTTCTCCACAGCTCCTTTTCATCGGAGCAGTTCTGGACACGACGCAGTTTCGGGCCTATCCTCCCGAACGGCGAGTCCGGGATATTCAGGCTATGATTCCGATCTTTCAGCCTTTATCCTGCATTTCGGTACGGATGACCCTGAGGCTGCTGGGCCTCATGGCCTCCTGCATCCTTCTGGTCGATCATGCCAGATGGCATATGTGGGCTCTGCAGTGGGACCTGAAGTTCCAGTGGGCGCAGCACCAGGGCAACCTGTCCGATCACGTCCAGATCTCGGAGGGGACTGCAAAACAGTTGCAGTGGTGGCTCTCGAACCGGCAATGGGTCATGGGCAGATCCCTCTCCCTTCCCCAGCCAGAGCACACAGTTGTGACGGACCCGTCCCTTCTGGGATGGGGCGGTCACATGGGAGAGGCGGAGATCAGAGGCCTCTGGTCTCCGGCGGAGTCCCGGCTCCATATCAACCTTCTGGAGCTCCGGGCGATCCGACTTGCACTCAAGGCATTCCTTCCCTCTGTCAAAGGGAAGGTAGTGCAGGTGTTCACAGACAATACCACCGCCATGTGGTACTGCAACAAACAAGGCGGGTTGGGGTCGTGGACCCTCTGTCAGGAGGCTCTGCGCCTCTGGACATGGCTGGAACATCAGGGCATGTTCCTGATGGTTCAACACCTGGCAGGTTCCCTGAACGCCAGGGCGGACGAACTCAACCGCAGGTGCATTATGGATCACGAATGGCGTCTTCACTCGGAAGTGGCGCAAGGACTCTTTCTGCAGTGGGGAGAGCCTTGGTTAGATCTATTCGCCACCGAAGAGAACGCGCAATGTCATCAGTTCTGCGCGTTGGAATTTCCAAGGCGGCACTCGCTCGGCGACGCTTTTCGTCGCGAGTGGAGTTGCGGGCTGTTGTACGCCTTTCCGCCTATACCACTTCTACCCAGAGTGTTGAAGAAGATTCGGCGTGACCGGGCCCAAGTCATCCTTGTGGCTCCGGACTGGGCTCGAAGAGTTTGGTATCCCGAGCTACTCAGTATGAGCGTCGATCCCCGATCCGTCTGCCTCTTCGGGAGGATCTTCTGTCGCAGCAGCAGGGGACGGTCCTCCACCCGAACCTGTCCAGCCTCCACCTGCTTGCGTGGAAATTGAGCGGCGGCAGTTGATTCCTTTCGACTTGCCTCCCGAAGTTTGTGATGTGATTCTGGCAGCCAGGCGTCCCTCCACTAAGGTGGTATACTCCTGCAGGTGGAACAAGTTTGTGGCATGGTGCACAGCAAAGGCTGTGAATCCCCTCTCTGCCCCTCTTTCTGAGGTTCTTCTGTTCCTTCTTTCCCTGGCCCAACAGGGTTCTGCCCTGGGTACCATCAAGGGCTATCTTTGTGCCATCTCGGCCTTCCTCAGTCTTCCTGATCAGCCCTCCCTTTTCAAGTCCCCTGTTGTTAACAGGTTCCTAAAAGGCATTACACACCTCTTCCCTCCTGTTCCGTTTGTGATGCCTCAGTGGGACTTGAACTTGGTTCTTACCTTTCTCATGTGCGCTCCCTTTGAGCCTCTACATAACAGTCCTCTTCGTCTTCTGACTCTGAAGACAGCCTTTCTGGTGGCCATCACCTCCGCTCGGCGGGTGAGTGAGCTCCAGGCTCTATCATGCAAACCTCCCTTTCTGTCTGTCCATCCAGACAAGGTTGTTCTTAGGACGCGTCCGTCCTTCTTGCGAAAGGTGGTTACTGCCTTCCACATTGGGCAGACCATCACTTTGCCCACCTTCTTTTAGCCTCCGCATCCTTCCAGAGAGGCTCCACCGTCTGGACCCAAAACGTGCGCTTTCCTTTTATATCAACCGCACACAACACTTCCGGGTGGATGACCAGCTCTTTGTTGGCTACGTGGGCGCCAAAAAGGTCGGGCGGTGCACAAGAGAACCATCTCCCGCTGGGTAACCTTGTGTATCAAAGCCTGCTATTCTTTGGCTAAGAAGGAGCCTCCTGTTGGGCTGCGTGCCCATTCCACCAGGGCAACGGCTGCTACCATGGCTTTGGGCCGCGGTGTTCCGCTGCAGGATATCTGTCAGGCAGCTACGTGGGCCTCGCTGCACACATTTACAAAGCATTACTGCCTTGACAGTCCGGTCCGGAGGGACGGCTTCTTTGGCCGTTCTGTCCTCCGGGACTTTCTTGTCTGATCTTTGTTCGCAGACCCACCACCGGGGTTGGTATTGCTGGGGTATCTATTCTAAGGTAAGGAATCTGTCACTAACGTGTCTCTTTCAGATGCACAAGTTACTAACTTGTTTAACGATATATCTGTAAGAGACAGTAGTTAGTGACAGATTCCTACCGCCCACCCATCCTCCCCGTTCTGCGAACTGATTTCTAGGGTTAAGGACATCCCTTTCAGGGCCCTAGTATTTTTCAGACACCTATGTCAGCTTCTTGCATGGCTCTGCGTTCCTGGCGCGGAAAGTCGTGTACAGAACTGACGTCAGCGCGCAGGGGCGGCGTCTAAGTACTGCCCGCGACGTCATCCCGGCGATCACGACGCCGACGACGGACGCGGAGCCGCACGACGCCGCCTACCGACGCGCAAGGGTACTGCTACGCAAAAACTTTCCGGATCCAGCCTGACGCCTGGGGATATTCTAAGGTAAGGAATCTGTCACTAACTACTGTCTCTTACAGATATATCGTTACACAAGTTAGTAACTTGTGCGTTAGGTACTTTGGTGCTTTTTCACCTCTTGGTATCTGCCCTCTGGAGGGTGGACAATTGATGCTTCACAAATATTAGTGTACAGCGTCAGTCTTCTGTGACCATTGCATAAATGGCTCTACAAACTGTTGCTTACATTTATGAGCTTTATTATGGAGCAAGTACTCCATGAAGGTTCATAAGTTGTGCATAACTGGTGGAGACTCTACTGAGGGGTGGACTGCAGACTGGCCCTGCTTGGTATATCCTCATAGATTGAGGGCGGTTAGGGGAAGAGGTATAAAGTGTATGTCGAATCGCTTACCAGAGCAGAAGGCTTCATTTTACTTGCTTTTACTGATCCTCGTCACTGCCCAAGGTTTCCTCCCTCCTCTGTAATCTCTGTGAACACTCTAGTAGTATATAAAGGACATTGAGGTGAAGAGGAATGCACTTGTGTCCTAGGGGAAGGACCATATGAATTAGCCTGCAAAGGAGGGCCAAATTGTGTGGCTGGGTTACCTGAATGATGCCCCAGAAGAAGGCCACTTGTGCGGCACATTCTGTAAATGTATTTTTCCACGAGTGCCCCCATATTAACACACATTAATACTATCTGGGTAAGAGTTTCACCTCAATAGTACCAGTTGAATAAATGCAGCAGTTGTCAACTAAACTGTGACCAGTTAGCCTTTGCAAAGGGTCTGTCACTGTACGGCACTATGTGACTTTTTATTGTAGCATTTTTGATCCGTTTGTGCTAGAAACGAGTTTTTTGTTCAGACTTGCTTATTATGAGGCACATTGTTCATTTAGTAGCAAGTGGAGTGAATACATAACTGTGTGGAAAACGCTGCAGAATTCCAGTCGCAATGGTAAAGGGAGAGGGGCTAACATTTTGTGTTCAGTTTCAAGGGCCAACACCTCTTTTATTTTAAGCACTGTGATTAAGAAGGGTAAATCTCAGTAAAAGGCACTAGATGAGTCCATTCCATTTTCTAGTCGTGGTCTTTTATGTAACAACCTAATGCATTCTGGGAGGGGCAGTCTGTGTTCATTTCACCTCAACCCGCCGAACTACCGCACTTGAAAACCTTGATTTGCGGAAGGAAAGCCCACGGTGAAACATGGTGTCCCTGCTAACCTCAACTCCGTGTAATGAAGATTACTGGGACGTAATCTCGACATTGCTGCCAGCATTACAAGGGGTTTCGACTAAAGCCTGTTTGCTGCTTTGTCTAAACTCTGCCTTCTTCTAATCCCTGTATGTTTCTTTCCTGAAGCCTTGTCATGTCCTGGAGGGCCCGCTTTTTGTTTCCTTTTTCCTGTTTTTAGCTGGTTTATGTGTCCCCAGGTGGGACTCTGGACAGTGAACGCTCCTGGGAAGAATGCATTACGGAGAGAAGAAATGATTATCATAAAGTACCGCAGAGAAGGGAGGGGTGGAGGAGGTAGGCCCTTTGGTGTGCTTGGAAAAGCAGTGACAGCCACCAGGCTTCGGGCTCTCACGCCTGTGTGAGATTACAATCTGCAGGGACGTTTTTGCTCCTTTCTGCAGTGCTGGAGATGAGGATGAAATTGAATTGGGTTCTGCAGAATAGCCAGGAGTGCCGGGGGTTAAGTGTCCCCGGTCTCTGATGTGTTGGTATTGCTGAACGCTTCCTCCTGGTCACGTGACTGCATGCAAGCCGCTTTCCGAGCAAGTTGTCATGGCAACTGATGATTTCTATTACTGCAACGTGTTCTGTTTCACATTATGCCCGTCACTTGCTTGGAAATTTCCAGCTAAAATATGTATTTATGAGGAGAAAGCTCAAAATCCTCTGCGAGAGGGGAGGGGCAGTCAGAGTGGGGGAGAAAGGGGGGCAGAGATAAGGAAACTTGGGGGGGGGGGGGGCAGAAGGCGACTTTAGGGAGTGGGGAAGGGATGCACTGTTTTAAAGCCCCTATGGGTATGGTTTTGCGCGGTTCATGGCGGTATGACCTTTAGAGCTCCAGTATTGCTGCATTTTAGAAATGCACCTCCTTTTCAGTCTTTCCTTTTTAAAATCATGGTTTCCATTTGGTGTTAACCAATTGGTGCTGTTCACCAACACCAAGACTACGCGTCCCAGCATGCACCACTGTAGTTACCCGAAGCCTAAGACTGGAAGTGATGGAGTCCTGATACCGGTTGCCCCAATGAACAAATGGCACCAGGGCCCCGAGGCAAGGCTTCCAAACGTTTTGGGTTGCTATAATAACCATACTTTCACTCGGTTCTTTATTTCAGTGCTCTTTACATTGTCACCGGTGGTTTATGTAGTGGTAGGTGAATGTGCTTCGGCCTGATTCTCATTTGTTTTTGTTTTTTTCCCCTCTGTCTCGAGCATTCAAGATATGGGTGGGACTGGTGCCTGCGGTTGGGTTGGCCTTGCAGTGTTTCCCGGATACCTTTGTGATGGTCTCCTAGGTGGCTGTGGCAACGGGCGAGCTGGTCCAGGCATTTTACCATCCTGCTGGGATGAGTGCCTGTCTCCTAGTAAAGATATTCATAGGTGTCTAACGCACTGCGGTGCTCAATCCGTGTTGTCAGGTGTCCACTTCCTTTGTGGACTATTTTCACAATAAAAGCCCATTCCTCTGAGGTACTTTTAAACAGGGCTGTTTGTTCACCAATACCTTCGTGATGGGAAGAAATAAAATTGTGTCCTTTGACCCCCATGTTTCCCTCTCAGTGCGCGATATCACGTGGCCTGTAACCGAGATAGCTGCCCAACAGTGTTACTTGAAGATTAAGGGTTGCCTTACAGATGTTAATAAATGCTGCGCAGAAACTAGCACATACCCCAGGCTATTAAAACTACCAAACTCTGAGGCGTACCTACTTCTAAAAGATCAGTAATTGGGTAGGGTACATAGTCATGGTTCATGGGGCTTGCACAGGAGTCCACGAGGTATGCAACCAGTGACTAACGTTTGGCAGTTGTGTCCCCTAGATGGTCCAAGGTAACGCCTTTCTTGATTCAAGGGGGAGGACAGGAGTTAGATTGGAGGAGCCAGATGTTTGCTTCTCATGGCAAAGGATTGCTTTGCTTTCCTAGTGGCTGAAGGATGGCTTCCAGTGGCTGCCATTAGAGACTCCATAGATCAGCTCTGAAGTTGAGGCACTGATATTTAGTCAATTGGCATTGTATATTTTCGTGTTTCTGCAGTAGCAGTACGTTCTATGGTCGTCCAAGATACATCCCATCCATTTCAATCCCTGCGTTCAACCGTATCTGAGAGCGGCGCCCTGGTGTTGGATTTACATGTGTTTCTGTAGATAAGGCATGTTTTATTCTCTTTCATAATATCTCAGATAGATGAGGTTGCGGGATGTTGGTGGCAGACACACAAATCCCTGAACACTTTCCAACTGTTACAGAATGTTTTCTTTGAGCAGCTTTCTGGCAATCACAAAATAGTTCACGTGCCTTCAACATTCCAAGTCTCCATTTGCATCCAGTAAATGTGCTTTGAGGGCGTTGTGTTTATGTCGTTTTAATTTTTAGTCTGCTGCTCTTGCAGTAAGAGTTTCAATAAATAATTGATAAATCTTATAGCGGATGTCATATCAAAACATTTATTCATGCTTATATAACATTTGCAAAGAAAGATTACTAATAACGTCAGATAAGGGAACACAATCGCTCGTGTCTTTGCATTTTTTTTTGCTTCAGCCTCGCTCACCGTGGGTGGGTTTGTATGGGGTATGTTCGTGTGCGTGTATCGTGAAATAAGGTTATTTACAGAAAGAATAAGATTGCACACACCATTCATTAAAACTTAAACCATGTAAAGTTTTTGGGACAGTATTATTTACAGACTGCACTTTATGACTCATATTCCAGTATTCCTGCAGATTTTTCTGAAAGTTATAATGTTGAAGCAGATGTGTTGGCTCTGGTGGTGAGAGACACATCAAGTGCTGCAAAATAGTATTACGAAACTGCAAAACATTGCCTAAAATGTCAATTTATACTTGCCTGAAAGAGTTGGGGAAACAAAGCAGCTTTAGAACGTTTTGCCTTTAAGAACAAAAGTCATTCCCAAATAAGCTGTGGCACATGGGGAGGACAAAAGATAACCGTTGTCCAAGATGCCAAGCTCAGAGTACTGTTTTTTCACATAATATGGGCCTGCCCCCTCATTATCCAATACTGGGCCACAGTGGTGGCCGCTCCCTTTAGCAGGGGCGGCTCCTCAGTAATGGCGGAGGAGCGTCACCCCACTTGCCAGAGACAGTCAGAGAAAAATAAAATGATAATGAAACATTATCATTTTATTTTTCTTCGACTGATTCTGACATGCGTGCAGGGCGAGGTCGGGCCGGGCCATGACAAGCAGGTGGTGGCACTTAGAAGCGTGCAAGTATGTTTGGCCGGCCGTCCTAGGCCGGCCAAACATACCATGCACACTTCTATATCGCCAACCAAGCTGTGTTTACAGCCGGTTTGGAGACATGCCGCAACCTCACAGGCAGAGTCTGAGCACAGCAGGCCGCTTAGACCAATCCTGGCGCTGCTCTCCTAGAGCAGCACCAGGATTGGCTGAGCAGCCTCTGCCTTCCCAGAGACTGCTGGGTGAGCTCTGAGGCTGCGGCGGCCGTCGGAGTCTGCGGGGAAAAGGTACGTTTTAAAAAAATTATTATTTCCCCTGCCCGTTCCTCCCTCCCTCCCCTGCCCCCCACCTTCATGTTGTGGCGGCCTCCACTGCCCTTTAGACAGCAGTGGTGGGACACATAAATTACTTTCAAACTATTAAAATTAAAAATAAGCGTCCCTCTCTGCGGGCTGCAGCACACATTCGGCTCCTGCCTCGCGCTGCTTGCTGGATAAAAGCATTGAGCCAGCTCAGGTTTCTTCTCTAACAACACGGTGGAAAAAACATTGAAACCAAACTGCCAATTAGTAATTGATTCCTCCACCCAGGGTTTCCTATCCTTGAAGGAGCTGTCCTTTCCCTCTTTTCCCTTGTTTTCCAAGTCCCGCCTTTTTGGCCTGATTAAGGCATACATGTCTATGAACTCTCCCTTCCAAATCTTCTCCTTCATGTCCTGCGACACATGCACCGCCAATTTACTGCGCTTTGATAACACGGTCTCCTGGCCCCCAATTGCCTTTGACTCCGCCCCTGCGCCCTTGTTTACGCTGTCGACCGCCTTACCTGTTGCGGTCCCTGACGTCGACTCAGCTTGTGCGGGGGCCGCTTGACCCACCGCCCGAGGGATAACATTCATTACTTTATCTTGCGCTCCGCCTAGTATCGCCACCTGCTTGCTAATCTCGTTAAGGGCGCTCTCTGTTGCTGATTGTGGTGTCCAGGGTGCTACCGGTACACTGGAGGCTGGAACTGCTGCCCTCGGGGCCGCCAACTGCGCCAGCAAAGTTGCTACTGATGCTAAGATACTGGCCGTGGGATTCGGTCCCTCCCCTGCAGTATTCTTCGGCTGATCAGGGGCTAGTGGCACCCCTTCCCCCGGTGTCACTGCTGGCTCGGGCAATCTCCCCCCCTGCCCCTCCAGTGGCGCCGGTACCGTGACTGGCGTCCCTACTGGCACTACTGGACTCGGATTGTTGGGTGCTAAGGCTTTCAATGCCCCCCTGATTTCGGCTAGTATCGCCCCGACATCATCCCGCTCCCCCTCCTTTGGGGCTGATAGCCCAGGCTCGGGCTGCGGGGGGATCATGGGCTCCCTAGGCTGTGGGGGCTGCTCCTCATGCCCTGTGTTGCTAGGCCCCTTCTTATTGCCCCTAGGGGCCTTGGTGGTCTTCCCTTTTTTCTTGCCCGGTTGAGTTCTGGGCCGCTTCTCAAGTGGGGGGAATGCTGCCCTGGGAGGGACTGTGGCTCTCCGTGGGCGCCCTCCCCCCTCACTGTCCGGTACTGGCTCAGGGACCTGGTCTTGATCAGTCTCCTGCTCAGGCACTAGCTCCTCATCACCTCCCTCCTCTTGGCCCAGCTTAGCTAACACTAGCTTCAACAGCTGGGCCAAGTCGGGATCCCCCAGATTGATGACCAGCTTACTCCTGGGGCCTGCGCGGGAAAGAGAGGACCCTCTTCGCGTCCCCGAGGCCTAAATAGGCTGATGCTCCGCCCCCTTCCCGCGCCGGATCCCAGGCCGGAAATCGGTCCAGGGTGACCCGGAAGCACTTAGCTCCTGCTGGTCGTTGCCCATAGGGCTAGCCCCCTGGCAACAACGTGGGCGGGGATCCAGGCGGCCGGGCCCTAATGGCGCGCTTGCTTATCCTCGCGCTTTTCCAAAAGCATTGAGCCAATCTAAGCATTGCTTTCTTGCTGCTTATAGTGCTAAACAACGTAGGAGCAATGCTAGGATTGGCTGGAGCAGGCAATCACAGTGCTCCTTCGAAGACCTACAGGGCTGTGCTTCTGCTTCTCAGCTGCCTTTCAGCAGTTGAAGCAGAAGCCTGAACTGCGCATATCAGGCTGGCCACAGTGAAAACACCGGCCAATCCGACATGCTCAGTTCAGTTAACACAGCTTGAACTGCTGCTGTCACGCCAGGAGAGAGAACTCCATCATGGCCCGCCCCCTAAGAAAATGAGAGAGAGAGAGAGAGAAAAGTCAGGGGGTCAACGCTCCTATGTACGCACCGCCCCTGCTGGGCCACAGTAGGCGACACTCATAGTGGGTTATAAACTAACATCAAACCCTAAACATGCCATTTTGGGTATCGAAGAGTTAGAATCTGACTGAGTGGGCCCCTGCTGCTTAGTTACCACTTAACTTATTTTGGCAAAACGAGATATTGCTGGATCACACCCATCCCAAGGATTGAAGAATGGACCCGGGGCATGGACATATGAGCAGCAGCTGAAAAATCAGCCTATACAGCTCGAGGCTGCCCACGAACATATCACAAGATATAGGATGCATGGTGGGATCATCTGGACTAAATGTGCCTGGTTTGAGGGAGCGTTGGGCTGGATTGTAGCAACTCTATGCTTGCCTCAATGTATTTGTCTAAGCAGTGAGAGGGAATTATGCATTATCCAACATAATGTTACAAAGGCAAATAAAAATAATTATAAAAATAAGTCGTATGCATAAATGTGATAATATTTGAATTCTTTTTTTAGAAATGTATGCATAACTTTAGAAAAAATTATTTTTGTTTGTAATTGCTGATATTCTACTTTGCATGACTGTCATTAAGTGTAATTAATTTGTGTCCTTTTGCGTGTTTTTACAACTGTTAGATTTGAATTTGTTTTGTGTATTACTGTTGCCTTAAGTAACAAAAAAGAATGAGAAAAAAAGAAAAGTCTAAGATGTAGGGGAAATGAAATGTTAGGATGCCATGACAACCTTACCCTCAATTAGCCATTTTTATTATTAACTTCATACTTCATGTATTATGGAATTGTATATAATTTTATACTTTCGAATATTGTGTGTTGTATGTTCTCAAATTATATGTCATTTGGGTTGGGTACATTTCGTGAAATGTTCTGTTTTCTGTGGTTGTATTTGAATTTCAAAACCGCTTTCGATTGTAATATGTGGTCAGTACCTTGCTAGTGTTTTTTTTTATAGTCTTTTTGTTGACCTATTTCTTTTTCTGGCTCCGCTTTAAATGGTGTGTGGTTTGATGTAGATTTAAGGATGTATTTCTTATTTGCAGAAATACAATTTCTTAAAACTTTTTTTGTACTATTTTTTTTTTTACTCCATATCCCCAGTTGTGGATAAGTTACATTTGCATTGACACCTTAACTAATTAATTTCCCGACATGATAGACTACTCTTTAAATGTTTTAAAAAATGTTGGTTGTCACCTTAGTGATTGTTAACAAGTGTTTTTTCTATTCTTTTTATTTAAAATGAATGGCATTGACTAAGTAGACTGGTATGCAGCGAATGGTACTGAGAGATTTGATCAAAATTTAGTTATTGTTCTTGTTCACATTAGTTTAGTCTTGCACATGTGCTATTGTCTCTTTGTCCAGATGTATACTGGATCCATGTGAAAAGTGTTATGGATTAAGTGAGTGGTGCACATTTGCAGGTTTCTGAATGCTGTGTGCGTATGTATGTACGTACGTATTTGGGTCATGTTTTAGAGAAGCGTATGTGCTCAATAATTCCTAGGTGGGATCCTGGTCTGATACCGTTTTGGACCTTCGTTTCCTATGCGGTTTCTCCATCCTGCCCTCTACTCTAGCAGCTTTTGCCACTAAACCTCCAGTTTTAAGCCATGCATATTGTATAACCCACCATTTGTAGCAACTGACGGCCATAACCTCTGTGTATCTTGTTCTGGAAACAGTGATCTGGCGCACGCATGTGCCCTGAGTGCTACATCTGGTAAGTGGTCGCTACAGTAACACTTGGTTTGCAGGTAAATTGAGAGTGGACCATTCACACTGAAGGCTTTGGATTTCATCATTATAAAGATGATTTAGGATTTCACTACAGGGTCCCATCCACCAGTCGTGGTCTGTCGCACAATTAATGCCACTGAAGTAGTAAGGTGCCCGACTCAGGAAGCCTTCCATGTGGAGCTCTCCTTTGCTGGCCGTCCACAAGGTGTGCGAGTAGCAAAAGGTGAAATCACCAGATCAAAAAGCCATCTTTCTGCAGTTCCAGATAACATGTTTTTCCCTGATCTAGTTTTTAAGGTTTAGCGCAGGTGTGCCAGACTCCCGACAGATGAAGGCCCACCTTGAAACTATTTTTTCTGCTCCAGAGACACCATAGTGCCTTTGGGACAGGCATTGCTCCCCGCCTAGGCCAAAGGGTCCTAGGCGCATTTGAACCATGTTATTGAGTCAGTATTTACTTCTGGATGATGTCTGCAGGTCCATTGCTCTAAGTGGTTGAGCAAGTTACCCTTCTTGAGTACTATTGAGTTGGGTAACAACAACCATCTGTTATTCAGCGCCAATATTAAAGTGTGCTTCACTATCAAATATGTTATGATACTTGAGCATGAAGTCTCACTTCGCTCCAGTGACTCCAGAGGAGCCCAGCTTCTACTGCACAGTAGTCTCTGTCACAGTCCCAACCTGAGCAGGCAGGTCCATCTCCTGGCTTCTTCTCTGCCACTGTAGTTAATAGCAGCTCCCACACTGTTCAGCAGGTTATTGAGAGGAAGGTGACCACCCAACCCAGACTGCAAGTGGAGACCTTCGCCACCAGAAGAAGCGTAGAAGATTAGCACCGATCCATGTTTAGGCACACCGTCTGTCCCTCCACTTGTGAAACACAAGAGGCAGAAGAATGAGCAAATACAGAGAGAGACCAGTGCCCTGACAAGGCTGCCTCTCAGATAACCCAACTGCAGCATTCTTGTTGGGAGCTCACCCTGGCACCAGTCAAGCTGGACCTTGGATTATGTGACACTGCCTCTCTCCCTGTTCCACATCGAGCAGGTTTCTCCCTAGTACAACCACAGGTTCAAGGCTCTCAGGCATCTGTATCAGCAGTCCAACTCCTCGTGACTAAGTCCTTTTTAGGTTCTCCTCATTCAGTCCCACTCCCAGGGTCAGGTGAGTTTAACATGTCATCTTGACAGACAGGTTACATTTTCCTGATAGTTCAGGAGTAGCACATATCCCTTCCAGCACTTCTGATGCCACTGAAGCTCTGCTTGCGTGTTGTCCTTCGTCCTTCACTCTTATTCTTCTCGGATGCCCTGATGGCAAAGATAAATGCAGCGGGGCTTCCCCGGTCCTTCCTTTTCAACTTCTGGTGCCCACAGTACAACCTCTTCCATCTTTGGTGTAGGTCCCACCAACCCTGGTGCAGCTATTGACACCCAAAAAAAACACCCACCAAATCTATCCCCTTGTCTCCACCACACCACCAGCTCTGATGTAGCTGTCAGTCCCAGAGTTACTCCCACCCACTCCAACAGGACCTGAGGAAGGGGCAATGTTTCTATGGATCCATCCCCTTGTCCTCTCTCATGCAAGAGGAAGCACTCAGTGAATCCAGACTCCAATTTATACAACAGTTTATAATACCGCCAAGACCTGCTCCCTACCTTCCAAGACCACTTTGATGTGGCCAAGTCTTCAGAGGCACTATCAGTTGAAGCCTCCGGCATCCCCATTAGAGAATGAGAGTATCTACACTGAATTACTAGTTTCAGGTCTGACACTGAAGCCCACCCTAGCCATTGAGCTCTAGTTCCTCAAACAGGTCCAGAAACTCTGGACGAAGGTGTTCTCCAAGCCGGCAACCTTAAAGTTCATCATATCAGGATCCCAACAACAACCCACCCATTCTTGTATGTGTTGTTGATTAACATTTCCCTAGGGGGCAAATAGTTGTTCTCTGTGAAATATAAAAAGGCAAAATGTTTCAAGAAATATGGGAAAATATATGCCTCTCTGCTGTCTTTCCCTCTGGCAAGCTGGTGCCAAGTTTATTGTGGTAATAAGGGCCTGTACCTGTGACACAAGTTAGACTGGTACTTATCCTTGCTCCCTATCAGAAATATTCGTCCGTGCATAAGTGGGGCAAAAACTGTTGCTATTCTGGGATTTCGTTGACATAGCCATCATGAGCATGAATTCCCTTCTCCCCATATGTTGTTCAGCCTACCTTAAATCTTCAGACAATCACTTTAATATTGATGGGGAAAAATATATGATCAATTAACCAACAAAGCCCTGCAGCCAGACAAACATATTTGCTCTCCTGGCCCATTGGAGATGCAATCTAAGTGGTACAGGAGAGACCACCCTCCCTTTAAAGTTTAAAAGGCCTTTGATTCTTTAAATGTATCCTTTCACTCCAGAACACTAGAAGGAGATTTCTCTTTTTCATCTGCCAAGCAACAATCACAGAGATACTTTAGGTGAAAAAAATCCTGTTCCACCAGCCTCAAGAGAGGCCAAGAAGTTCCAGTGACTCAAGAAGTAGACTTTTTTTTCACTTTTTTTTTATAAAGCGCTACAAATACTAGTAGGTGTCTTATAGTGCAGTGGGCATGGGGGACCGGAGTAAAAGATGGCAACGGAAATTGTTTCCTTGGTGATGCCATAGATTAGATGTTTTTACATTTGTGCTTTCCAAGAATTCCCTGTGGGAAATTTGAACTGGAAAAGTAAGTTTTGTGATCCATTATAACTTTTGTCTCCTTGACCAAACTTCCAAGATTAAACTGAACTGGGCACAGTATTGTTTGGATAGTGACATGCACATTTTCCTAATGAGGCCAAAGTTAGTAGCAATTTGGTAGACACATTTCCTTTGGACTAATCAACTTAACATATTTTTCCTAAATTATTTTCCAACTGTGTTAATTCTAGCCGCAAAGGTGTGTTAGTTAATCAAATCCAATACATTGTTGTAATTCATAGAGGGATTAAACCAGAATCTTCTATTAGCCATCCCGGTTCCTAAATTGGCTGCGGTGGTTCAGGTATATTTATCCGACTGTGCCTTATTATATGAGTCAACAGGCTCAGCTGTTTCATCTGAATCGCCTTTGTTCTGCCAGCAGAGACAGAAGTGGTGTCTGAGAAATCGTGCTCTTTAACAGTGGATTTTGACGTTAGTTTGTCCAGTGTCCGCCGAGCTGTAGAAAGAATGAAAGCAAAATGCCACTCTGTCCATGACCCATGTTGTACATTTTTTTGAGTAGACAATTACATTTTCCTAATCTTGCTGCCCGGAGGTGTGGGGGGGGGGGGGGGGGTTGTTGGGGTCCCTAATGGGCATTCAGGGGGTTGACCAACAGAATTTTGAGGATAAACCTTTTATAACTATAAATATCAAAAGAGGGAGAAAGAAAAGAGAAGTGTTTGATCCCCGCTATGCTTCCAGACGTATATACCAAAATATCGGAGTGGGATCAGATGTTATGGAAGGATTTCTATGGAAAATTCTTTGGGACCCTCAACACCTATTTTCGGTCAACAGTATTTTTTCTCCACTGACGTATTAATAACTGGTAGCTTCGTCATTTGGTCTTAACCTCCACCAGGAGGTGGTCTCTCAGACCATAGAGATTGTGTGGGATCGATGTCAAATAATGATCTAAAATGACCTCCTATCCAGGAACGATATGTTTATTAAAACCTGGGTAGGGGTAAGGTTAAAAACAGAAAAGGATGTGTGCAGGGATATATAAAGTGTCCCCCACATCATCAAATATAAAACAGGTCCACATGTTTCAGCCTACTTGCAGCCCACCGGGGTCGGTGGCTTTCGTCAGGACCAACAAGGATGGAAGGACCCCTTTTGTGGGCAGACGGGACACTGTCCCCTGGCTTGAACTTTGTGTAGATGAGTTCACTCTATTTGAGTGCTGGAGAAAACACTGTTCCCCTCTTATCTTAAGGTCACATGGGCCCCATAGGTTGTGGGGGTGACGCGGGGTAGCTGCCCTCCTTCGGGAGCAGCATACCCATGCTTAGACAGTCCCTCCCGTCCTGAATGGATGGGAGGGACTGTCTAAACATGGATAACTGCACCCGAAGGAGGGCAGCTACCCCGCCTCAACCCCACAACCCATGGGGCCCATGTGACCTTAAGATAAGCACCCAGATAGATTGAACTCTTCTACACAAAGTTCAAAGGTGGATGGTGAGTTGAGAATGTGTAATTGGGAGAGTTAAGAGCTCAATGCATGGTTGGGTTTTATAAATGACATTACACGTTTGTACAGTTTGAGAATCGGGGAGGGAGCAATTTGCCCAGAATCGCAGTGTTTGTTGCCCAGTGATTTGGCTTCAAGGCATGTATGTCTCTGGCAAAGAACACATACTAGTGCTGGATCAGAGAACCCTCACATACATGCTGATGTAAATCCCTGGGACTGTGGAAAGCTGGTGATATGTGTTCCTAATGGGGTGTCCCTGAAATCTGCAGGGTTTCACATGATGGACTGGCTGAGCTCATGCGGCGGGGCCATCCTGTAGCACTGCAGTGAGAGTCCTAACTAGGGACAGAGATGTTTTAAGGCGTAGTCAAAGTAGGACATTTTCCAGGCCCCCCACCTTCCCAAAGGTGCACTGGGGCCCTAAGTATGTCTTGCCAGGGTCCCCAAAATCCTGAAAAAGACACTGACTAGGGAATCTAAGAAGCAGTCAGACTCCAGGCAGAAATATTCCGCGGTGGTCGTGAGTACTTCAGAAGCTGTGACGCCTAGGCTCCGTGTGTCTGTTCATTCCATATTCTGCGAGGAAAGGGACGTGAGTCCGCGGAGACCCCACTCTCCAAATCTCTGAGTTCAGGGGGCACTGCCTTTCTGTCGGAGGGGCGATCTGCCAGTACTTAGTACTCACGGTTTACAGTCACGGGTGTCAAGGTCGAAGCCTCACTGCCAGTGATACACAAGCCAACATAACCCAGAATTTTAGACAACTCCCAAAAAATCTTTACTAACACACTACTGAGAGACAAAGATGGCAGCCCACTCAGTGACCTGTGTGATTCTATTACTGGTGTACAGACACACACACTGTAGGGCACGTACTGTATTCAATGTAATACATTCCAGCGCCACCATTACGGATAAGCTGAATGCACTCGTTCATGCAGGGTGCCTATTAATCCGAGTCACGAACGTCCGCATTTGTGGAGCAACACCGCCACCCAGTGGCGACTGAGAATTGTTTGTCACCCACCTGCTTTATCGGGGAATTTACAATATGTGTTTGCCATATAAACATCACCATACGTATGTTGCAGCGTTCGTTTATTTCTTAAGCACTATATTTCGCCCAAAAGTCAAGGCATTCTGAAGTAGTGTGGGTAATCACAACCTCTCTGGGTGACCCGATTTATTAAACATCCTGTTTACCCTCCGGTCTTTGCCTTTACACGGGTGCATAATAAATGCAAATTCATTCATTCATTCATTCATTCATTCATTCAGCAGTATTTTCTGTCCTTGGTACTGGCTTCAGGGTAAAAAGCTCATTTAAATAGGAATGATATAGCCTGCATTCCTGCTGGGGATGCGGTCACTCCATATGCATGAGCCCAGGATATGAAGGCCCCTCACATAACAATGACCTCATAACACGCGCACGTCCTTCATTAATAACTATCGCAGCGTGCTGTGCTGTTCCTGGCAGAGTCATTCTTATAGCATGTGTATAGTGCTTGGAAGCCCTGACGATGTACCGAAGTGCATTAGTGGTCGGGCAGCACGCTGCACCGTGAGAAGTGTCTGTCTGCTTGTAGGACTCTTGCTATTATATTGAGGTCTGTGAGGGGAGCGATTTGGTGTGATGCCCGAGTGGCCAAACTGTGTTCTTATCTCGTCTTAGCCCAGACAGCGTCGGGTGAAAATCCTCTTACCCTTGGGCCATGTTCATAGGGGATAATCCGGAAGTAGAGTCCGATACCAAAACCAGCAACACGGTTCACTTCCATAATCGGCTGCCGCAGGCCACATGCCAAGGAAAATTCAGCCTCCATCCTTCAGAGGTCTCACACAGACAGCGCATCATTAAATTGGGTCATCGGTTTGTACAGCGCCTACGAAGGGCGAAGCACGATTTTAAACGCCGTGGAAAAGGGAATTCTAAAGCGCATGGCTACCAGAAGGCCTCCCAGCGCTAGGAGCAGCGTCATCACAGAACTACGGCTATTCATCAATGAAACAGAAAGGTTTTAAGAAGTTTTCGAAAAGACAAATAGTTATCCTCAAGACGGATATGGTTAGGTAGCTGGTTCCAACATTTCGCCGCTTTGTATGAGAACAGGCGTCCACCACTCCAAGATCTTTTTATCCTGGGAACGACTGCCAGATGCTTATTCCCAGAATGCAAGGACCTATTGGGACAATAGGAAGAGATGATAGACCGGAGAATCGGTGGAACCTTGGAAGATAAGGTCTTGTGGACGATACACAGAGCTTTAAACTGAACTCTTTCCTCAACCGGAAGCCAATGGAGGGTGGCGATAGACGGTCTTTCGGATTCCCGATTAGGGACCTACATGAGGAGGCGTGCTGCACAGTTTTGTACAGTCTGTAATTTTTTAATCGTTGAGCACAGAGATCCTAAATAAAGAGCGTTGGCGTAGTCAAGTCGCGAAAGAATTAGTGCCTGAACCAACAATCTCCTCGCATTGAAAGGCAGCAGGGGAAGGATTTTCCTCATCATCTTCAGGATCCCATAACAGGTACCTGCCACCTTCCGTGCTTGCTCCTTAAAGTTTAGATTATGATCCAACCAAACACCAAGGCTTTTGATCTGTTCTTTAGGAGGAGGCATGACGCCCAAACACCTAGCCCAGAGTGAGCTGGTATTCAGGGGGGAGGCTTTGCCTAAGAACATCAGCTCAGTTTTAGCCCCATTAAGTTTTAAATACGAGCCTTCCATCCAGGCGGACACCCTTTCAAGACAGCCGGCCAGATTCGTTTCCGTATTATCAGATTGGCTTAGGGAGATAATCAGCTGAGTGTCGTCAGCATAAGTAACAATCTGAATGCCAAAGTGCTTGACAACCTCGGCCAGGGGGCTCATATACATATTAAAAAGCGTGGGGCTCAGGGAAGAACCCTGGGGGACCCCGCATCTCAGAGGCATACTTTCAGAGATAAAGTTATCCTCAAATACTTGAAATGATCTGTCGTCCAGAAAGGACTCTAGCCACTTAAGTGCCGTTCCAGTCACTCCTACCTCTCTAAGTCTCGAAATAAGTAGTTGATGATTAACCGTGTCGAAGGCCGCGCTAAGGTCAAGGAGGACAATTGCCGCGGAGCCGCCGACATCCAGAATTTTTCTGGCTTCTTCAACTACTACCAGCAGGGCGGTCTCCGTGCCCTATTGGGGTCTAAAACCGGTTTGTGAGGGATGAAAGCATTCATTCTTCTCCAAAAAAGCGGAGAGAATGGAGATAACATGGGGGGGGCGGAGCTTGCCCGGCTGGAAGATGGCCGCGTTCCTGTAGAGCTCCGCTGAATGCCGCCACTATCCGCCCATTATCCGTACATTTCCCCACCGTGACCGCAGCGCAAGTTACTCACTGCCCTACTTGGCTATCCGTCGCCCCGTGGGGTGTTCATCTGGCTCCGCCGTCCTCTCTTTCACCACCCGCTTCTGGTCTCGGCGGCCGCGAGATGGCTGGGCCCTCGATCCGCGACCTGGAGCTGGCCGGATCCTCCTCGACCGGGGCGGGTCTCGCAGGTGCGGGGCTGGCCGCTCCGTGCCTGCTGCTCTGCTTCGTTTGGCTGCGGCTGAGACGCGCGGTCCCCTAGCTCCGCTGCCATCGCTGGGGGACGGCTGCCGCGGTGCCGCTCTGCTTTATGCCAGCACTGTTAAGACCCTGCCCTGCTGATCCTCACCGCTGGAGCGGTGCGACGCTGCCTGGGCCTGATCGCCTCTCCCGGCGGAGCGGCCATTTTGATTGCGGCCTTGGCGGAGAGGAGCGGGCTTGGACGCTCCTTAGGTGAAGCGCTTTCTCCTGTTTGGCGCTGCCTCGGGCTGCATCTACTGGACGCCCCACCGCTGTGGCGTGGACTCGTGGAGCTTCTGGGGGTGGAGACTGCCATTGGCTACGCCGCTTTTTCTGCTTGGTCTGCGGCTGCCTGCTGTTGGTGCCTCCTCCTTTTGCCAGCACTTGGGGCGATCATATCCTGCGAGATTGTACAGGTATCCTGCGCCTGCTGCTCGGCTTGCTTGATCCAGCGCTGCCCTAGTCACCGTCTCCATTGTTGGCGGGGCTCCCGTGGGTTGGATCTGGTAGGCCTCATCTCCCCGCTTGCGCTTCTTCCCCAGTTTGGCACTTACCTGCCGTACCTTTCATCATGGGCAAACCTGACAAGACGCAGCCTAAGCTGCATTTTGAGCAGCGCAAATCCCGGCGCAATGAGGATGGCGCAGACGGGGCTCCCCCTGAGACGGATGTCCCCACCGACGACCCTGTGGGAGACATAAAACAGATTATTGCATCCATGCAACAGGGACTTACTGCCATAGACACTAAGATTGATGCGTTGGTGTACAGGATGGATAGGGTCTCTGAACGTGTGGACAAACACGCTGAACGCTTGGATATGGCGGAACGTCGCATCACTGAGGTAGAGGAAACCCAGACCGACGCTGGTGATGTTCGGAAGCGGATGGAGTGCGCTCTCTCAACCCTACAGGACAAGGCGGAGGATCTGGAGGCTCGGTCGCGCCGCAGTAACCTCCGCATCACTGGCCTGGTGGAGTCTGCAGCGACAGGGAACATGGAGCAGTTTGTGGAGCGCCTGCTGACATCTCTTCTGGGCGCGGACACCTTCTCTCATCTCTTCGTGGTGGAGAGGGCGCATCGCTCCCTCGGGCCTCGGCCCCAGCCGGGTGCCCCTCCCCGCCCCCAGCCGGGTGCCCCTCCCCATCATCGCCAAACTGCTTAATTACCGGGACAGGGATGCCGCACTGCGCAAAGCCCGGGAGCTGGGGCCCCTGAGGTACGAGGGCTCTGATATCTCCCTGTTCCCTGACTTCACGCTCAAAGTCCAGGCGGCGCGGCGGCAGTTTGACACCCTGAAGCGTAAGCTGCGAGACCAGCATTTTGAATATGCTATGCTATACCCAGCACGTCTTAAGGTCCTCTTTGATGGAAAGCCCAGAATTTATTCAGACCCACAATCCCTGCAAAAGGCCCTTCATGACTGGGAAAAAACTGGCAAGCGCTCTGCTGATCGGCAAGCCTCCTCCTCACAATCTGACACTGTCAGGTCCCTGGATGATAATGACTGAACAGTTTGTAGTCTTTTCTCTGAAAGTAATCTTTGTCTCCCTTTGTGCTACTGTCGGTGTGGTGCTCTGTTGGGCTGATGCCTGTAGGCCTCCTTTTGGCCTTAAGTTGAGCGCAGTGCTCCTGATGTTACTCTGCTGTTGCGCAGGTCCCCTCACTCTCCTAGTGGGTTTCTGCCTTTTGCCTCAAACGTTCCCTAGTTTGCGCTCCCTGGTTGTTAGGCCATGCCTCGACTGTTTAGCCTCACAGTGTTGCTCTGGACCACATCGGGCGGGGTGTTCTAGTTATCCGCCCTCTGTTTCACGATGGTGAAGACGAGCTGAGGTGGGGATGTGATTTGCATGCAGGGTTTCAGCGGTAGGCTGGTCCAGTTTGTGTAGCTGGGCAACATCTGCCCCTCTGCGTTAACCGCTGATCCACCTTTTTGGGGTTGGGGGTTTTGGGGGGAGGTTGGGTGGGTCTGCTTTCCGCTTGGTTTTATTGTGTTTATTTTTGTTTGGGTGGGGTGGGTGGGTCCTTCCCTTTGCAGAGTTGGGGATTGCAAGGTGTGGGTGGGGGGTCGAGGCCTGATGGGTTTGTATTGTTTTGTTTTTGTTCTTAACCTTTTCTTTTACAGGTCATCGTCTATTTACCTTGCTCCCTTCTTGGTGGGGTGGTTGCTCAGGGCTGAGACCCGGTACTGACGCCGTTTTACAATGCTTGTCAGCCACCACACCTAATGGGACATAGGGAGTGCTTGAAATTATTGACGTGGAATGTAAGAGGTCTTAATGACCACAGAAAAGTCCGCAGGATCTTGGCTTGCTTGAAACGATGGGGGGTAGATGTGGCTCTGTTACAGGAAACACACTTACATCCGAGCTGCGGATTGTTGGTAGGGAGCCGGATTTTGGGGGATTTTCACGCTGCCTGCTTCACTTCACACTCACGGGGGGTCCTTACTTGGGTTAACCCCAAATCTAAGCTCCAAATAGACAGATGTGCTGCAGACCCCTCTGGACGCTATGTAATCACTCGCTGCTATAGCCCTCTAATAGACTTGCTCGTGGTGAACTCCTATGGCCCGAACTATGACGATCCACAGTATTACCTGACTCTGCTCCCGGTCATTAAACAATACTCTCCGGCGACTGTGGTGTGGGGGGGGCGACTTTAATTGAGTGTTGGACCCTCTTTTGGATAGGTCCACGGGGCCATGTCGGGCCCCGTCTGCTGCGGCTAGGGCGATAGTGGATGTGTCTGCGCAATTGCAGCTGGTTGATGTCTGGAGAGCCCGATCCTCGGTTTCTGGCGGCTTTACGCATTACTCGGCGCCGCACGACGTGCACACGCGCATCAATTATTGGTTCATGCCGCAAACCCTGCTGGCTGGGGTCCAGAGCTGTGAAGTTCTGCCCCGCACATTCTCAGATCATTCTCCCATATTGTTGTCGCTCACTACCCCATCGCGTGGGCCTCCTCCTTTTTTGTGGTGGTTCCCTCCCTACTCGCTGTTGGATGCGGCCTTTAAGGCGGACTTGCAGGAGGCGATAGCGGAGTTTTTTACGCTCAATATCGGCACGGTAGATTCTTTTGTTACAGTATGGGAATCGTTCAAAGTATACATTCGGGGCATAGCGATTAGTAAGCACGCGGGGGTCCTGCGTCCATTCGGGGCAGACTCCAGCTCTTGGAGTCCCGGCTTGTCGCGCTGGAGGCTGACCTGGCGCGTGGCTCTACGCCGCAGCTTCGTGAGCTTTTGCAGTCTACGTTGGCTGAATTTAATGAGGAGGCCGACAACGAGGTTAAACATATGGGCAAATACGCCACAGCTAGGCGCTATGGTGAGGCGGACCGCCCGGGCTCGGCCCTGGCGAGACGGCAGGTTGCATCCAAAGGGGTCCCCATATTGACTGGAATGGACGGTAGCTCCTGGACAGACCCAAGTGAAGTCACCCAGCAGTTCCGTAGTTATTATCAAGAGCTTTATAGCTCGAAACTCTCTCCTGGTGCGGAGGAAATCTTACACTATTTGGAGGAGATAGAGATGCCTTGGCTCCAAAACTGGCAGAGAGACTTTTTGTTACGTCCCGTAGAGCTCCCGGAGATCAGATTAGCTTTGAACTCCATGCGCGAAGGCAGTGCTCCGGGTCAGGACGGACTCATGGTGGCTTTTTACAAGGCATTTAGTGACCTACTGGTCCCCCATTTAGCCACTCTGTTTCAGGCGGTTGGGGCCGAGGGGATTCTGCCTCAGTCTATGAGGGAGGCCCTAATTGTTGCCTTGTTGAAACCCGGCAAAGACCCGCAGAGGTGCTCCTCCTTTCGCCCTTTATCTTTATTAAACGTGGACACGAAGATCTATGTGAAAATACTTGCAAACCGCCTTTCCCCGCTGATGCCCCAGCTGGTTGGGTTAGAACAGGCGAGCTTCATCCCGGGTCGCACGCTTACGCACCATCTCCACACGGTGTTCGGTGCCTTGCAACACACCTGCCCGGATGTCCCTGCAGTAGCGGTTTTTCTCGACGCCGAGAAGGCGTTTGACTCCATTGAGTGACCGTTTCTCTATGCTGTGTTGAGTCGCATTGGAGTTGGCGAGATCTTCTTGCAGCTTGTCCGTGTGCTCTATAACTCACCTATTGCGCGCATTCGCGTCGGACAAGAGGTCTCTGACCCTATCAGTATCTCGCGCGGAACCAGGCAGGGCTGCCCCCTCTCGCCCCTCTTATATGCACTGGCGGCTGAACCGCTATTGCGGGCCTTGCGGGAATACCACAGCCATAGGGGACTTCGCTTCCCTGCCTACAACTTGATAGTGTCCGCCTATGCGGATGACACTCTTTTATATGTCAGAGACCCGGATGCCAATCTGTCTCCGATTATACGTGAGGTATTGCGCTTCTGTGGCCTATCAGGGTTGAGAATAAATTGGGATAAGTCCTTAATTTTCCCGTTAACGCCGTGCACTGCCCGGTACAAGTGGAATATCCCTTGCGGTGGACGACGGACCCCGTTCGCTATCTCGGGATATATGTCCATTCGGACGCTGAGCTGGTGATTCGCGCTAACTACGGGAAGGCTATTGCCAAACTTAGTGATGATGTGTAGCGATGGATCCGCCTTCCGATTTCACTAGTGGGAAGAATCTCTTTGATGAAGATGATAGTGCTGCCCCGTTTTCTTTTTCTATTTGTCAATATCCCCATAGTAGTCCCTCGACATTTATTTAAAGTCCTGCGCGGCCTGTTGATCAAACTGGCTTGGGC
Source organism: Calotriton arnoldi (assembly GCA_963921515.1). Lineage (NCBI taxonomy): Eukaryota > Metazoa > Chordata > Amphibia > Caudata > Salamandridae > Calotriton > Calotriton arnoldi. The sequence continues at coordinate 2,982,688 of CAWUFW010000809.1, forward strand.
GGGGAAGACGCCTCGGGTTTCCATGGATACTTTGGCGTTGCCTTGTTCGGCGGGAGGTTTGGGTGCCCCGGACTTTGAGCTCTGTTATCGGGTGGCGCAGGCGTCTCACGCTTACGCTTGGGTTCACGGCCCTCATTCCCTCCCCCATCTCTGTATAGAGGGGGGAGTTGCAGCCCCGACGCCACTACCCCGTCTTTTATCCAAGCCCCCGGACAGGCGCTGCGGGATCCTTGACTCAGTGAATGCAGTGGTCCATGCATGGCACGCTCTTCTCGGGTTGTTTGCAGGAGCGCAGCTGTATTCGCCCTGGTTGCGTATCGGCTGGTGCCACTGGGTTGCATGTAGTTCGGATCCCGGGGTGATTCGTTCCTTGCAGGAGATAGGCCTTTCGGAGATGGGTGACCTTTTTAATAATGGCGTTATGTTAACGTGGGAGGAGGCAATCGCTGGCAAAGATCGGCCCTCTGCCCTGTTACAATTTCAATTCTTCAGACTACGACATGCTCTTCGGGCGGTGCTTGGAGACGGTCTGGAGGAGCCCATGGATGTCCCCCCTTCTCCATTTTACTTTGCTCTCAATCACCAATCAAATTAGTTTCCAAACTTTACATCTCCGCTTTACAGAACAGGGTTGTTCCCCACTCTAAAGCCAGGTTGGCATGGCAGAATGACCTCGGAAGGCAGCTCCCGGATGACATATGGTTTTTCTGCTGTGAAATGTCCCGTAAGGTCTCTTTGAACGGCAGGCACAGACTGGCCCACTTTAAGTTTCTGAACAGGGTGTATTACACTCCGGAGCGTCTCTCCAGATATGGCTTGCGGGAGTCGGACAGCTGTGAGCGCTGTGGAGAGCCTGGTGCGAGCTTCTATCACTTAGCATGGGTCTGCCCTCCTGTTGCTGCCTATTGGGTTCAAATTTTCGCAGTCATGTCAAATATCGTGGGCACACCCGTCTCTCCTGATCCACTGATGGCGTTATTGGGGTATGTGAAGCCCTTAGACAAAGCCATTCGTAGGCTGATTGCTATGGGGTTGATACTTGCCAAAAGAAGGCTCGCTATGAGATGGATGAGAGGTCCTCTCCCAACAGTTGCCGAGTGGAACACTGATATGACCTACTGCCACACTCAGTCGGAAGTATACAGCAAGCTGCTTCCACCCACCTCTCGCCCTCTAAGCTTCTGGGGTCTCTTTGGCCAATACCAGGCAGCACCCGATACGCGGGTCGCCGCTATAGATGATTAATGCTGTGTCAAAGAATTGTATGATTTGTTATCAATGTCCTGCTGATGTCTTGCGGTTGTGCCCCCGCGCCCCGGACTGGTATGCCACAGGCCGTAGCTCTGTACCTTTCCCCCCCCCGTTTGGGGGAGTTTAGTCCCGCATATTGCTAATACCCCCCCTGTCTTTTGTAATTCCTGCTCATTCCACTGTCTATTAAGTTGCGACCTGGACCGAAATGTAATACTGATGACCTGTATTTTGTTTTGGTGTATGTCTTTATGATTTTGTATTTTGTCCATGTTATTCTTCTTGCAAACTTACAAATAAAGAAATAAATCAATAAAAAAAGAATGGAGTTAACATACTTTTCAGCAATTTTTGCAATCCCTGGCAGAAGCGAAATCGGACGGTAATTCGCGAACACTTCTGGATCCAAACTCGTTTTTTTTTAACCATGGCCCGTTTCCAGAGAGAGGGAACGAGCCCAGAGGAGAGTGAGATATTGACGAGGTCCAATATGATTGGGGAAACTGTACCAGAGGCCTGATTTAAAATAGTGGGGGGGGGGGCACATCTCTAGGGGAACCAGATTTCAGCTGGTTAAGATAGTTTTTTAAGAATTTCAAATCCATGGGAGGAATTACCGCTAGAGAGAAATCAGGCGTTAGGGGCTGGATATCAAAAGGGGAGGCGTTTTGAAATGCTGGAGTCGGGAAAAATGCCAAATAAATATCTTGAATTTAAAAAAAAAAGAATTCTGCCAGATTGTTGCAGCGCCCTAAAATATCATCAGGGGGCAAGGATGGAGAAGGGGGGTTAAGAAGAGATTTCGCAATCTGAAAAATTTCGCGAGGAGAGTTGGAGGCTGAGATAATCCTTTTTTCGTAGTACAGGGATTGGGCACTCCTAATTTCTGCCTTGTATACTTTGGTAGCCTCTCTATATTTAATTTTCTTAGCGGTGGAGAAATCTTTCCTCCAACTTCTCTCCAAGCGTTTACATTTTTGCTTCAACTCTCTAAGCTTAGGAGTGTACCATGCTATTCTATTGGAACCTTTCTTATTAGTCATCCATTTTTTGGGGGCCACCAAGTCTAAAGAGGATTCAAGCCAGTTATTAAACTTATCGTTGGCGGTTTCTGGGTCAGCCTCGAGCACGGGTCTGGCGTTACTAAGAATTAGCGCCCAGGACTCAGTGGGGAGTTTAGACCAATTGCGACTCAACTTTTTAACCGTTTCCACTGGCGGACTACTAACCAGAGGGGTCCATGAAAAGGAGATCATATGATGATCCGACCAAGGTATCGGGATTGGCTTTTCAACAACAAGGTTGTTAATGTTAGAAAAGATATGGTCAAGTAGATGGCCTTTTTGATGAGTGGGGCCAGTCACTTTCAAATTGAGTAGAAGGGCACCCAAGCTGTCAGTCAATTCCTCTGCAACAGGTGAAGAAATATCATCAAAATGAATATTAAAATCACCTAGTACGGAAAAATTGGGAAGAGAGCTGACTGACTTAGCTATTATCTCAGGTAGGTCTCTACTAAAATGACCAATAGCTCCTGGGGGCCGATATATTAAGACCCCAGAAAAAGTACAAGTATGGGAAAAACCAAGTGCAAAAGAAAAACTTTCACGATCAGGAATCAGACTTGCCGATATGCGACAATTGATTTTATCTTTGTAAATAATAGCCAAGCCACCTCCTCTATTTAATTCACGATCTTGCCTCTGGATCAAATTTCCAGGGGGAAGTGCTTGGACCCCCACCGGATCTGATATGTTGGTGAGCCATGTTTCGGTAAGAAACAAGGCATCCGGGTTTTCTTCTTCCAGCAATAGCCGGAGTTCAATTATGTGCTTAGGCATCGAACGGCAATTCAATAAGCACATTTTGAAAGCAGTCTGATGAGATGGAGTCTTAAAAGCTGAAGCTATGGCCGGGGCACCTAGTTCAAATGAATAGTGAGGACATTTACTCCTGGTATTCGTCGGCGCGAATATGTGACCACATTTATGTGGCAAGGTCTCTCTAAGGTAATACAGCTGGTCTGCAGAATAAGAAAGGTTTTCTCTTGCGAGAACACCAGGGGTTGTGGCCCCTGGGCCCGTTCGTGCGCGGACGGGCGCAGACAGGCTTGCCTTATGCGCGCCAGCGGCGCGTCCGCTGCTCGGCCGCGTCATCCGCCCCTTTTCAACTAGGGCGAACGCGGAAACCGTCGCAGCTAGACCGCTTACCTGAATTGACAATGCCCCAGCCTGAAGTTCCCCTCCCGGAGCATTAAACACAGCTCCTTCCCCCAGAACAACAGTGTGCAAAGTAGCAGCTAAAAATCAACTGTTTCAAATATTGTGCAAATAAGCAAAAATTTAAAAATTATTAGGACTGCCTCCACAAGATTAAAATTCTCGCTGTAGCATAAAAACCGAACTGCTTGTGTTCGGTAGATGAGCTCTGCTTGGGGTGAACACAGGTCACCTCCTTGTGGAGTGCGCCATAACGCTAATGTGAGTTGGCATAACTATTGCGTGATTGTAGCGTTTGCAATGATAGTGCATGTGCCCCTTTAGAATTCAGAAATAGTCTAACGCTGCACACTAAAAGGCCCTCATTTTTATCCACATATTTCACGTTGCCACGTGTCCCGCTGCACACGAACAGGCCCCATTGTTTTCATACATAGGCACATATTTCAGTTGCAGGTAGAAAAAAATCTTCTAGAAATGACCACCAGTTGGTAATTTTACCATTTTGTTCCGTTAGTGTACTTATAATATGTATCTACATTATTTTAAGAAACCCAGATCTCTGGACCTAAATGATCATTCTTTGCGTTTTCAATATACAAAATACAAAACAGACCATGGGTCAAGAGTTGTGCATTTCTGAGGTGTTGCTCGGGTGCATGCCACCCCCAAGGGTCAAGAGTTGTGCATTTCTGAGGTGTGGCACGGGTGCGTGCCACCCCCAAGGGTCAAGAGTTGTGCATCTCGGAGGCACGGATGAGTGCCACTCCCAAAGTTCAAGAGTAGTTTATCTCTGATTTGCTTTAGAGGTGCATGCCATCCCCAAGGGTCAAGCGTTGTGGATCTCGGATGATCAGAGCAGTCTCCTCCACTTGTTTCCACACCCTCTGCATGCTCCAAAAGATCTCCAGATGGCTCCCCGTCTACTCCAGGCAAGCCATCACTCAAGCCCTAGTCACCATCTGGCTGATCTACGGCAACACGCTCTATGCAGGACTCGCTACCCAACTCCTAAAGAGACTCCAGACGATACCGAACTCAGCTGCCAGACTCATCCTCGACCTTCCCAAACAGACCCATATCACCCACCACCTCAGGAACCTCAAAGATCCACATCCAGAAGAGTTGCCAGTTCAAGATGTTGGCACACGCCTACAAGGCCCTCCACGACCAAGGACCAGCATACAACAACCGCCGTTAAACTTTCACCAACCCTCCAGACACCTGTGCTTCGCCTCCCTCACTCACACTCCCCGTATCCACCGAAGCAACAGTGGAGGACGCTTCTTCTCCTACCTCGCCGCCAAGTCCTGGAACAACCTCCCCCTACACCTCCGAACATCATCTTCTCTCCCTGAATTCAGAAAAGGACTCAAGACCTAGCTGTTCAACTGATCCCAGCAAGAACCCAGCTCCTGGATACCCTCACGGGTGATTAGTCGTGCTCTACAAATCCAAGTTGATTGATCAATTGATCTCTGAGGCACGAGTGCCTGCCACCCCCAAGGGTCAAGAGTTGTGCATCTCTGAAGCCTGGGTGCGTGCTTCCAGTCCTGCACTGCAGCGACTAACATTTTGTCACTCGTTTCCAGTTTAAGTCCTCATCTTGTCCAACAGCCCACTTGCTGTATAGATGCAGCAGAGCCTTCATGGTTTCACACAGAACATTATTTGCAGTCCAGGGCCCCTGCTATGATCTAGCAACTCTGCACTCAGTGTTTGACGTGGTTCCTGTCCATTCAGGGCTAAACGTCTTACCCTAAGTCAATGAGTCTATCTGCCTGTATGTGTGCTAACCAGATAGCTGAACATTGTGCCACTCCACACAGAACAGCAGTAGAGTTGCATCATTCAGCCCTAACGCAGTGTCTAAAAAAAGTATTGGAAAACAACAATTTTGAAGAGACTTTTAACTTATAATCATTGCAACCCACTTGTTACTGGACGTCAGGGCCCTTCGTCTGACCTGACACCGCCTCAGGTTCCCATCTACTGATCTTTCTTTTTTCCCCAAATAGTTTTATTGACAGCTTTTTCTGTTGCAGCACATTGTATATTAGTGGTACTCTCGTCACAAAATTCCAGTGCTACTACATCAGCAATAGGGGATCGACAGGTAGTCACATCTCAACCACAAAGTGACAGTCTGAAGCGTCATTATCAGTGACTCCTGCAAGGGTTACATCAGTATGGAGGGGGAGCATGTCATAAGGACAGTAAATAAGCTATAAACAATAAAACATTACGAAATCTCTCTGGTATCCAAGCAGCTATACATGGTGTGTGGGTGTTCCTGCCGCTACCCTGTCGCTGTCGCTATGAGATAATGTCATTCATAAGGAAAGAAACATAATGATGAAGGGGGTGGGAGGGCCTCGCCCTGCGTGTGCAACCCAGGAGTCGGCAGCAGGAATATGCGTCTTGAGGATATGCAATTTTTGCATCCAAACATAACCAATAGTTGGGAGGTTGTGCTCCAGGACAATTCTGCAGGGCCATGATATGGAAATAACAAGCGGGCATGGAGCTATGAGTGTCTTACCAGCTACTGCAGCGCGACCACCGTGGTGCCCGTCGAGCTAGTCCTGAGCAATGTGGAAGATACGACTACCATTCACGGGTGTTGTTCGTCAGTTTTAGCTTCCACTGTGAGTAGGAAAGTTTCCCAGCATTCGCCTCCTGTCCGGGAGTCGCCTCTCATTCGAAGCAGCCTAAGTGTGTGTGTTTTGTGTTTCGGTCCTGGTCCAGGTCAGCAAGCTACTTAGCCACCATTGTGTAAAGGGGGGGGCGATTTCCATGTCATGGCGATACTGCAGTTAAATCATACAAAAGCCAGCTCTATGAAATGTTGTAGGTGTTGATCTCCCTTCATTCTGGGGCGTAGTCCCAGGAGGCACGATTCGGGTGTGAGTGTAAGGGTGTGCATCGACATTTCGGCCACCATTGCAGTTATCTTTGTCCAGGAAGGATGCAATGATGGGCATGCCCTGACCACGTGAAAGACGTCTGCACCTCGCAGTTTGCACCTGTGGCATTCTGGGGAGAGTGCCAGGAACATATGTTGGATGCGGTACCTACTGATCTTTCTTGCAAGCTTTTGACTTAATATCTTTGTTCCGTCTGCAGTAGTTTGTAAAGAGTACATATCTGTTCCTGTTCAGCTTAGGCTGACTGTCCTTTGAGAAGTCCGGGCTGTGGAGAGCTCCATTGAAGGCAGTGGAGAGGCCCCGAGCCAATAATGGCTGGTACACACCTTCTGTTCTATCATCCCAATGTTTGTCTTGTACATTCCAGCGTCAGTGGTTCCAATCTTTTGACATCAATACAGCCTTTCGATGTCTGGCTATACTGGTTGTTAAAGGCCCAACCAGTGCACATAAACCCTCGGGGCGTTTTCTAAGTGTGGAGATGTCGCCTCCCAATTATACGCTATTCTTTGTAAGAACTATCTGTGCGGTGCAGAGGTGAGGGAAACCAACACCCTAAACCCTCAATCGGGGACCCTAGACGAGGTCCACTGTAGACAAACTGTGATCCTGTGCACACGCTATTTGTTTGGCAAGTTATGGCGTAATTCTACCACCTTAATAACATATCATACATATAGATAAATATATATTCCTGTAATCACAACAACTTTGTAGAGTATTCTTTCGTTCTTTATTCAGTGAGATTGCCCAGCCAACACGTGTTTCGTCGTGGGAGATTTCCCAAACGACTTCTTCAGGGCTGTTGAGCAGGTGGATGTGATATATCCTATTCTCCCCGCCGGTTTTACTTCCGTCCCGGCTGTAATTAGGTTGACCCCCGGTTCCAAGGTTGATATTATTGTAGGTTGCTTTGTTCCTATAATCCCAGTCTGGTTATCTTCGTATTGCTACTGGAGAAATCCTAGCAAGTAAATACCCCAGTTGTGTCGCGGGGTAGGTGATCTAGAAGCGAGTACGCTTCGCGTTAATGTCGTCTCCGTGCGGAACAATAATATCGAAACCTTGGAACCGGGGGTCAACCTAATTACAGCCGGGACGGAAGTAAAACCGGCGGGGAGAATAGGATATATCACATCCACCTGCTCAACAGCCCTGAAGAAGTCGTTTGGGAAATCTCCACGACGAAACACGTGTTGGCTGGGCAATCTCACTGAATAAAGAACGAAAGAATACTCTACAAAGTTGTTGTGATTACAGGAATATATATTTATCTATATGTATGATATGTTATTAAGGTGGTAGAATTACGCCATAACTTGCCAAACAAATAGCGTGTGCTAAGGATCACAAAAGGCCCAACCAGTGTTAGAACGCGGATTGAGAACCTTCAACAACCAGGAATAGCCCTCAGCAGCGTCCTATAATGCTGTACCCTGCCCTGCAAAGCGCTTTAAAACGGATTAGTGCCCTCTTCTGATGGTGTTTGCTTTTCATTTCTCACCGAAAGCCAAAGTCAGTGAAATTTGGTCTCTCTTATTCAAACTTATATTGTGCCCAAGTACTGTGATCAGACCTTGAAATGCTGTCTTTGGCCCATTTTTTTAAACTGTGCTTGACGAAGAAACTACACCACAAGGCACCTCTGTTCGTGGTCCGACCCGCCTACCTTGCACGCTTGTTGCAACATTTTCCTGGACTGTTCGTGGTTCCAAGTCCACAATTTCTTCTCCTCTGATATGAACGAGAATAGTAATGGACCAACGCAGCCTCACTGGCAATACCGTGTACTGACTTCCAGCGGCCTGAAGATGGTGGTGTTGCCCCAGCAACGGAGATTCATTCTGCCATCCTCAGTGCGGCGGAGGAGGAAGCACGGGCGGTGCAGAAGGAGCAGCATGTCTGATTGCTCACATACGCACCCCGGAAGGAAAGGGGGGGGGGGGGGGGTGTGTATTGGTTGGTTGGTATTTCTCTGTCAGAAAGTAACTGAAGTCGCCATCGTAACGACCTGTTACATTTCTTGTACCCGGGACGGGTGTAGTGACGGAACGCCCAGCATGCTTGAAATCTGACAATGCTCTAAGCGTTTCGTTTTGAGGATGCCCTGCAAGCCTTGACAGATGCTTATAACGGGTGAGGCCCCAACCCCTCAACTTGAGCATTGCACAGATCTTGCTTCACGGTACAAATGCAGCCTGTTAACTCTGTTACCGTATATTTGTCTGTCTTCTTCAGTGGCACAATCCTAGTTAAATTAGGTTCTTTAATTTTAACACCTGTTTAGCTCTCGCCTAAGATAGCATTGTCTCTTGTGAGACCTTTTCTTGTGTTACAGGGCTTGAAAGGCCGCCCCTTGCTTACCCTTGGTTGGCTTCTTTGTAACTCTCGTTTACTTGCTTCTTATTGGTCAGCTTCTGTAGACTGACATCCTCCTTGTGTGTTTGCTCTTCGCCTGGAGCATGGGCACATTACTTGTGTCGTTACACTGCACTTTTTTTCAGGTCCTACTTTCATATTTTTGTTTAAGCTCTGGATGAGAGCGCATGTTTTTCAGCTGGCTCCCTTGTGCACTTCTCCTCCCCTCCGTGCTCCTCCCCCAGTCCCTTCAGTCAACTGATCTTCTGTTGTCCATCTGCTTGCCCCAGCCCCTGCCTCCAACCCTCTGTTGTCAATCTGCTTGTCCACAGCCTCTCCCAACCATTCTCCATTGTCTATATGCTTGCCTCAGCCCCTTCCTCCGTTGTCCTGCTTGCCCCAGTGACCTCTACACACTCTCCGTTGTCTGTGTGCTCCCCCACCCAAGTCTTTGCCTCTCTCCCTCTGTTTCCTTCCTTCCTCCCTCCCTCTGTGTTTCCTTTTTCTTCTCGGGGATCAATAGAAAACAAAAGCTATGATGCAGCGCGTCATAGCAGTCTTTATTCCTCCCCCACCCGCATCATTGTCTTCTGCCCTCCCTCCATAACACTGTCCAGCCTCACTCCCTGCTGTGTACCCTGCCGCCCTCCCTCCCTCTGTGTTGCCTCAGGGCAGCATAAATGAAAAAAGCTTTATGACGCAGCTAGCCGCATCATAGCACTTTTTGAATTACTTTTAGCTATGCTACACAGCAGGTGCGCTGCTGTTCAACATGACTACAAAACATTGACAAAACCAATAGCTCTCACAGGCATGACCTATTGGCTTTGCTGATACTCGTTTAAAATGCTGAAATAAAATTCAACATGGCTGGGGGAAGACATGGCTCCAGGTTTACATGGAGCTGTTCCACCAGGCTATTAAACTGTTACACATAATCAGATAGGCAAAAGTGGCGGTGGCTTAGCCATCATATTTAAGAAAACAACAACTCTCCCAAAGCTGAGGATGTTTCCTTACAAGGTGAGACCCTCCTTGTCAGATGCAACCCTCCCCCAACCTTAAACACTCAACCTACAACAGCTCATTCCCAACCCACACACAATGCAAGACACACTTTAGATGTCCTTTTCAGAAGCCCAAACCTAGTCATATTGTAAAGGATTACCCCCGTCATGTGATCAGACGGCCACCTGGTTGCCTTCCAACACAAGAAACCACAACCCACCTCAGCTAAACTCTGGTTACCCACGGCTACATAGCGACCTTGGAACAAGCTGAATTCGGAGGACTTAAAAACTCGGTTTACTTCCAACACAGATCTGGACACAATAAAGTTAGTGCAAAAGCCCTATGGATTGCTCCATCAAACATTTGAGGTATTAATTCCACAGAAAACATCAAAACAGAACAAAAGAAAAACAGCCCTTGGATGAATGCAGACTTAAAAAGATAAAACAACAAATCGCAAAACTTCAATGCACCTGTCTCGAAACAAACAAAATACGCCTACACAGACATGACAGAATGTACAAGTCAACAATCTAAAAAGCTAAAAAAACAATCTACTACTCAAGTAGAATCCAGAACGCAAAATGCTCCAATAAAGATTTGTTTTTACTCACTGAATTTAAAATCCAAAATGTACTGAAGGAACCCTTCCAATTTTAAGGCTTTTTGTTCACAAATTGGCTTTTCATTACACAACCAAAAGCAGACATGTTGGATTTATACTTTACAGACAAAGAAAACCCAACAGCTCTAGCCCATTTCCAACAATCCCCTTCAGGGTTAAGTTAACACAGCCTCTGCGCTGCTTTAAAGAACTGACATCAACTGAGTTTCAGGATCTTGCTAAAGCTAGCAGGCCACGCAGTTGCCCCTGTGACCTTTGTCCTCACACAAATCTTCTGATAACAGCTTTAGTGGCCATCCTAGTCAGAACACTGATCAACAATCTTTAACAACACAAGTTTTACCCAAAAAATTAAAAAAGGCACACATTGTTAAAGAAAACAAACTTGGGCATTCAAGACCCCAACAATTACAGACCTATAGCAAACTGACCATTCCTAAGCAAACTTCTGAAAAGAGCAGCCTCTGCCCAGTATATTGAAGACCACTCTCTACTTTCCGACTTCCCAATGGGAATCCATCCAGAAAGAGGCACTGAATTAGTCCTAAGGACAACGTTAAAACAACAGTAGACCAGAATTGGGTTGCTGCTCTACTTTTCTTGGACCTTTCAGCTGCCGTCGACATAGTTGATCATGACATACTAATCTCGACTCAAGGAAGCTGGCATAGAGGGTTCTGCTATCACTTGGACCTCTCCTCTTACCTACACAGTAGAACAAATGTCATACATATGCCTCCTTTCTCATATAAAACCTTACAGCATAAAAGCAGGCGTCCCTCAAGGCTCTGTCATCTCACCCTTGCTTTTCAACATTTACATGAATTCCTTATATGAACTGATCAATGCTTTTGAATTTACCTGCTATAACTACGCAGACTACACACAAATACTTATTAAATTGGAAAAGCCCCAAGGACATTGTAAAGTCAAAAATCATAAGTTGCCTCTGGACAGTTGACCAGTGGATGGCATGGAGCCACCTCAAACTGAACATCCCCAAAATACGCCTCTGACATACTCAACAGTGGCGACTGGAATACTTACGACCCTTTCTGAGCCTGACCTGACTATATAGGACCACCACTGAAATATCCAAAGAGGTAAGAAACCTTGGAATTACAATGGAGTCCAAACAGTCCATGAATGCCTAAGTGGATAAGCTATCCAGATCAAGCTTTCTTACCATTAAAATGCTGTGACACATATTCCCACATCTAAGATACCCCCACAAGGTCCAAGCAATAATCTGTCTTGTCCTATCAAAACTAGATTACACTAATCTATATCACTAATCTAGTCTATATCATGGCCCACCTTTATTAACCACGAGAAGATTACATAGAATTCAGAACTCTGCGGCCAGACTACTCCTCCTCCCCTGACCTTGACTGGTAGGTCGCTCCCCCACCACACAGCTCCGTCTGTGTGCCCTGCTGCTGCCCCTGATTGTGCTCGTTTTTCCTTTCTGTGCCCCCTTTCTGCCCCTGATTGTGCTCGTTTTTTCCTTTCTGTGCCCCCTTGCTGCCCCTGATTGTGCTCGTTTTTCCTTTCTGTGCCCCCCTTGCTGCCCCTGATTGTGCTCGTTTTTTCCTTTCTGTGCCCCCTTGCTGCCCCTGATTGTGCTCGTTTTTCCTTTCTGTGCCCCCTTGCTGCCCCTGATTGTGCTCGTTTTTTCCTTTCTGTGCCCCCCTTGCTGCCCCTGATTGTGCTCGTTTTTCCTTTCTGTGCCCCCTTGCTGCCCCTCATTGTGCTAGTTTTTTCCTTTCTGTGCCCCCTTGCTGCCCCTGATTGTGCTCGTTTTTTTCCCTTTCTGTGCCCCCTTGCTGCCCCTGATTGTGCTCGTTTTTTCCTTTCTGTGCCCCCTTGCTGCCCCTCATTGTGCTAGTTTTTTCCTTTCTGTGCCCCCTTGCTGCCCCTCATTGTGCTAGTTTTTTTCCTTTCTGTGCCCCCTTGATGCCCCGATTGTGCTCGTTTTCCCTTCTGTGCCTGTTTCCCGCCGCTGCGCCTGCGGCCCCGCCCCTCACTGCCCATTCGCTGCCCCATTCCCTGCTCCTCCCTCCCACCTCCCCATTTATGGCGGCCGCTGTGCGGCCGCGCAGCGGACGTGCGCAGCGGGCGCGCCGCTGGCGCGCCAAAGACGCGCCTAAGGCAAGCTTGTCTGCGCCCGTCCGCGCCGTGACCGCGCCCAGCGCCAGACCCCCTGGTCCGGGCATCCCCCGCGCCCGCCACATCAACAGACGCCGATACGACGCCAGCACCCTCCACGCACTCAACCCCGGAAAAGATCACGCCTGCTACCAGGCCACCCCGAAGCGCACCCAAGGGCCCTTCACCTGCCGGAACTGCAGCTTCGCCAGCACCCGCCCCGCCAAACCACCGCCCAGGAAAGAACCCAACTACCTCAGATGCATCCTCCTCAACACCCGCTCCGCCCGCAAACACGCCATCGAACTCTGGGACCTTCTCGAATCAACCTCCCCAGACGTCGCATTCCTGACGGAGACCTGGCTGAATCCCGCTTCAGCCCCCGACATCGCCATTGCCATCCCGGACGGATACAAGATCACCCGCAGGGACCGCACCAACGGAGTCGGAGGAGGCATCGCCATCGTCCACAGGAACACCCTCAGAGTCTCAACCAACACCGACGACACCCTCAGCACCGCCGAACACTTGCACTTCCAGATCCACACCGATCCCAACACCACCCTCAGAGGAACCCTCATCTACAGACCCCCCGGACCCCGACCACAGTTCAAGCGATTCCATCGCTGACTTCATCAGCACACACGCCATCGCCTCCACGGACTACATCCTCCTCGGGGACCTGAACTTCCACCTCGAGAACAACAAGGACACCAACTCCACCACCCTGATCGACAACCTCGCCACCCTCGGACTCAGACAGCTCGTGACTACACCCACCCACGCCGCCGGCCACACGCTCGACTCCATCTTTTCCGCAAGCCCACACGTCTCCTTCAACCACACCTCCGAACCCCACTGGACTGACCACCACTGCATCCACTTCACCTACAGGAAGCCCACCACGCACCACCGCACCGAACAAATGCCTCGCCGCTGCTGGAGCAGAGTCACGGAAGACCAGCTAACCACAACCCTCGCCCTGAGCCCACCCGCCGAACCCTCCGACCCCGACACCGCCGCCCGCAACCTCAGACAGTGGATCGACGACTGCGCCAACACCCTCGCCCCGCTCAAGAATCCGCCCAACAGCCACACCAGCAAGAAAGCCACCTGGTTCACCGAAGACCTCCAGGCCTCCAAACGAACATGCCGAAAACTGGAGAAGATCTGGCTCCACGAACGGACAGCGGACAGCTACGCCGCCCACAAGAGCGCCACCCGCAGTCACCATCACCTCATCAGATCCGCCAAAAGGGCCTCACTCAAAGACCGCCTAGACAACAACGCACACAACAGCAAAGAGCTCTTCAACATCGTGAAGGAACTCTCCAACCCCAGCTCCAACACCAACGACATCCAGCCGTCGCGAGACCTGTGCGACTCACTGGCCACCTTCTTCCACCGCAAAATCGCCGACATCCACGACAGCTTCAACACCACGACCGCCCCGGCAACCACCGAGACCACTGCCCCCACAACCACCAACCGCCTGCTCTCCTGGACCAACATCAACGACGAGGACACCAGCGAGATCATGAACACCATCCACTCCGGTTCACCGCTAGACCCGTGCCCTCACCACATCTTCAACAAAGCCAGTACAGCCATCGCGCCCCATCTCCGGAAAATAATCAACATCTCCTTCGAGACAGCAACCTTCCCGGAAAGCTGGAAGCACGCCGAGATCACCGCCTTACTCAAGAAACCCAAGGCAGACCCCAAGGACCTCAAGAACTTCCGACCCATCTCTCTGCTCCCGTTCCCTGCGAAGGTCACCGAGAAAATCGTCAACAAACAACTGACCCGCTACCTCGAGGAGAACAACATCCTGGACCCTTCCCAGTCCGGCTTCCGCAGCAACCACAGCACCGAAACCGCCCTCATCGCCGCCACCGATGACATCAGGACCCTGCTAGACAACGGAGAAACAGCAGCCCTCATCCTCCTGGACCTATCAGCCGCCTTCGACACGGTCTGCCACCACACACTACGAACACGCCTTCACGACGCCGGGATCCAAGAGAAGGCCCTGGACTGGACCACATCCTTCCTTTCCGGCAGAACACAAAGCGTCCGCCTCGCCCCTTCCGATCCAAGGCCACCAAGATCATCTGCGGCGTACCCCAAGGCTCCTCCCTCAGCCCAACGCTGTTCAACATCTACATGGCACCCCTCGCCCACGTCGCCCGACAGCACAACCTCAACATCATCTCCTACGCCGACGACACCCAGCTGATCCTCTCCCTCACCAAAGACCCTCACACCGCCAAAGCCCACCTCCACGAAGGAATGAAGGCCGTCGCCGAATGGATGAGGACCAGCCGCCTGAAGCTGAACTCGGACAAGACGGAGGTCCTCATCCTTGGTTCCAACCCTTCACCCTGGGACGACTCCTGGTGGCCAACATCACTGGGAACAGCCCCGCCACCCACCGACCACGTACGCAACCTAGGGGTCATCCTCGACCCCACCCTCTCCATGACTAAGCAGGTCAATGCCGTTTCCTCATCCTGCTTCAACATCCTCCGAATGCTCCGCAGGATCTTCAAGTGGATCCCCACCGAAACAAGAAAAACAGTCACCCAGGCCCTCGTCACCAGCAGGCTGGACTACGGAAACGCCCTCTACGCAGGAACGACGGCTAAGCTCCTGAGACGGCTGCAACGCATCCAGAACGCCTCTGCACGTCTTATCCTCGACATCCCCCGACGCAGCCACATCACACCCCACCTGAGAGACCTGCACTGGCTCCCTGTCAACAAGAGGATAACCTTCAAGCTCCTCACCCACGCACACAAAGCACTCCACAACTCCGGACCAGCCTACCTCAACAGACGACTCAGCTTCTACACCCCCACCCGCCAGCTCCGCTCGACCAGCCTCGCCCTCGCCACAGTCCCCCGCATCCGGAAAACGACCGCCGGCGGCAGATCCTTCTCCCACCTCGCCGCCAAGACCTGGAACACCCTCCCCACCAACCTCCGACAGACCCAAGACCTACTGGCCTTCAGAAGACTCCTCAAGACCTGGCTCTTCGATCAGTAGCAGCACCACCCCCCTCTTCCCCCAGCGCCTTGAGACCCTCGCGGGTATGTAGTGCGCTTTATAAGTGACATGATTGATTGATTGATTACAGCCACAGATCTCCCCTGTCTTGAAGGCTCTCCACTGGTTATCAGTTGCCAGAAGATCCCCCTTCAAGCTGCTTTGTATCACCCACAAGGCAATAAATGGCAAAGGGCCACTTTTTGTCAAGAAGAAAATCACAAAGTACATCTAGCAAAGGACCTGACTGACACCCCTTCTCAAAATCCCAGCAACAAAAAAGCATGGGTGGAACATCTTTCTCTGTGCAAGCAGCTAAATTATGGATTTCGTTGCCCCCCAAAATAAGATCCACTGAGGACCATCTCAGCTTCAGAAGACTAATCAAGGCAGTGACTCTTACCTATATGATCACAAAATTCACAGCACAACAATGTACAGCAATAGCATGAATAACACATTAAAGCAACAAATAAAATACATAAATGAATACATTTATCCAGTATTGGATCTTTCAAAGATTCACATGCTTGAATCATCCCCGCCGTCGAGGTGGGAGTCCCATCTCGATGGCGGGGATGATTCAAGCATGTGAATCTATGAAAGATACCAATACTGGATAACTGAGGTTACATGTAAGTAACTCGTTTTCTTATCCAGTATTGGATCTTTCATAAATTCACATGCTTGAATCAACCCCGCCGTCGAGGTTGGACTCCCACCTCGACGGCGGGGATGATTCAAGCATGTGAATCTATGAAAGATACCAATACTGGATAACTGAAGTTACAGGTAAGTAACTCGTTTTCATCTTCTCTATGTATGCAACACTGCATGTATATTCATACATTACACATTTATAGACATTGTATTGGGTATGTACTTGGGTTGGTATATAGGTCTGTACTTTGTATACTTCATCTAGGGATAGTGCCGTTATGTGTATGTGAGTACATATCTATCTATCTGAATTAAATCTGCTGTGTATATGTAAATGTATGTACACTTAGCTATGACATAAATATATGTATCTGGAGATGTAATTGTTGCAGTGTGCATATGTATGAGTGCATCAATGTAGGTTTAGGCTCTGTTAAGGGATGTACTTGCATTCATGTGTATGTATATATGAAAAATGTGTGTATATATATATATATGTGTGTGTGTGTGTCTAAATGCTTCTATATCACATAAAATAAAAACATTTATGAATAGGAGAATGTATACATTTGATGCAGATGCATGCATAGAAATGTAAATGTGCATTTATATGTACTTGAGACTAAGGATATATGAATTATATAAAACCCCCCAAAAATGGGAATAAAACATCTGTTATGTATATGCGAATAAATATGTTTATTCATTACATATATGCATGTGATAATATGAAAATAAAATGTGTACATGAGTGTCTATATATGGGTTCATGCTTTGTGTGACATTACATATATGTCTGAGTATGTATATATGATTATAGGTTATATAATATTTGGGTATTAAAAATCAAACCCAAAATATATGGGTTTATGCTTCCGTTTCTAAATATATTACCTAGTGGCGGTCGCCACTGGGTAGTTATAGTTAGGGCTGTATTTCCACAGGAAATGCATTTTTAGTGTTGCTAATAACTTTGACACCGTTTGACAAATCTTCACAGAACTTTCAGAAGAAGTGCTACTTTTTACTAGTTTGCGCATGGAAAGTTTCGGGGTGATCCGTCAAG